>CM042329.1:3722712-4322712 GCA_023566125.1 Zingel zingel | reverse complement strand
CGATGTCCCGGTACGTGTGGACGTCTCCCTCGAAGATGACAAACGGCTTGTTGGGGATGCGCTGCGCCTGTTGGATGAACCGCTCCAGCACCGTGCACACGCTGGAGGTGAGCGCGGAGAGCTCCAGCCCCACGCCGTACCTGACCACCTTCAGCAGAAACCACAGGTCCCTCCAAAAGTACGGGAAGCAGAGTTTCTGCAAAACATGCCCGGAGAAAAGCCCGGCGGCCAGAGCCCAGAGCCAGCCCAGAGACAGAGTCATGTCCGCGGCTGCGAGACACTGAGAGGACGCGGCGGAGACACTGCTCCCTCCCTCCACACACTGAGCCAGTTGTTCCAGTTGGTAAACAAACACGGTGTGTGTGTGTGTGTGTGTGTGTGTGTGTGTGTGTGTGTGTGTGTGATGTAAGCCAACGAGTCTGGAACGTAAAGCCACACAACATATGACCGGAACATGAGAAATGCTGCCTTTAAAATAAAAGACGGTCATTTGAGGATGTGTAGAATAACTAAATAACAGGGGTCTTCAACGTTTTTTTAAGCCAAGGACCCCTAAACTGAGAGAGAGAGAGAGAGAGAGAGAGAGAGAGAGAGAGAGACAGAGAGAGAGAGACAGATAGAGAGAGAGAGACAGAGAGAGAGAGAGAGAGACAGAGAGAGAGAGAGAGAGACAGAGAGAGAGAGAGAGAGAGAGAGAGAGAGAGACAGAGAGAGAGAGAGCGCAGGGACCTCCTACTACTATATTGTATTAAATTAAGTTGCATGTTAAAGCTTACAATAATGTGTAAGGCGGTCTAAAGCCTTTAAATATACCAGTGCAGTGCAAATAATACTACATGCTATTAAAATAATAATTTTTTTATTTTTAATAAAATCATGTTTTCCTTATCCTTATCTGTGGATGGCTACCTTAGAGACTACCGTACGGATAGGCCAGTAAGCCTGTCATTAATGTGTTTTTTTAACAAATAGATTATTTATATTTACTAATAATATGTTGGAATCATTTTCGACATTTTACTTTTTGAAAAAAATTATGACTTGGTGCCCCTGTTGAAGATCTCTACACTACAGTATGACCAGTGCTGGAAAATAGATTATTAAATAGTTACACATAAGAAATAAAATGACAACAGACATAACCGTATATGCATTATAATAATGAGTGGATTATGCGTGTAACAGTGATGGCACAAAATCGACTCAAACCCAGACACAGAGAGTAGACTGTGTGTTTCAAATCAAGGAGGATACAATACATTTCCAGGATAAAGCCTGCTTCACCCCTCACCTTCCTCTGTGTGTTGAACTACAAACTAATGTCAAGTCTAAAGCAAATGTAGACGGTGCAACAAGACAGACCTGCTTGGTTCTTTCAGGGAATGATTGTAAAAATTTACTAAGACTATGTTTAGGTCATTTCCTCTCTAACTGGGACGTTTTGGGTCAGATGGTGGGATTGCTGTGGACGAAGTACACACGGCAACACGGGGAAAACTTACAGGGGGGATGGGGTGGGTTACAGCCCCCACAATAATCAAAACTGGCCAGTGCAACCCCCCCCAAAAAGTTTGACAGTGTTTGGTGTTTTAAGCCCCCAACGTCTGGCACTAGGATTAGGCCATGCTTAGGGTTAGGTGCCTTGAAGTCGATGTTGGGGGCTTAAAACACCATCAAGGAAGTTTGACGCTTAACATTTTAATTTGGCTTAAAAAGTGGAGATCTCACAAAACAAAGTTATGCTTAACAAGACAAAATACGGAGTTCTCTAAAAATCTAAAGTTTAGTTTCATGTGCTCACGCGGAACTTTCCTGTGTGCACATGAAACTTTTTCGTGTGAGTACGCAAAACTTTTGTGTGAGCACATGGAAGCGGTATATTGATGTAGCCTGGGCCATACTGGAGACAGTGACAGCTGGATAAATGACTACAGTACAGGAGTTAGTTGCACTATATTTTAATCTAGGTCTTCATTATAAGGACATTTCTGCTTTGCTTGCAAGTCGTCACCATTATATTGTTTCGATACAACATTTGAAATGGATTTTAAAGTCTTGTAATCTGTTCCGGCGCAGGGGATACAGCGATTTGGATCGAGCAATTACTTTCATTTATGAACAGTTACAAACATCTGGCCAACTCCATGGATATAGGTGGATGTACACAAAATGCAAGAATGGATTAAACGTAAGGAAAGACGATGTTCGATTCATTCTACAAGAACTAGATCCAAGGGGTGTTGAACTCAGAGTGAGGAGACTGCTCCATCGCCGAAACTACTAATTATATTTGGCAGTTAGACTCTAGTCATTGAAACTATGTTAAATCAACATTCCGTTGTCAACATTGTCAATGAATCAACATCGAACTCTGATGTTGATTCTATATCATTTTGCACCCTCCGGGGCGGTTCTACGATGAATTACACCCAGGGCGAGACCCCCTTCGAGCGCCCCCCCACCCCCCCTAACAACATAAGTGAAAGAGAAAATTATATTTCTCAATTGCACAAATCCTTCATTAGAGCATTTGAAAAACCATCAACCAAATCCAGTTATTTAACTATTGCAATTACAACAGGAAACACACTTTTTAAGGTGAACGATCTCCACAATGAACACAATTCTGCACAAAATATGACAGTATAGGTTATCAGAACTTAAAATAAATATACACTATATTCATAAATGTGCCAACAATATATACAATAATAAAACATGTAACAAGATTAATAAATTAATAAAACGGTATACTCCTCATGAATCATAAAACAAACTCTATATACTGTATATATATATATGTATATATATATATATATATATATATATATATATATATATATATATATATACATATATATATATATATATATATATATATATACATATATATATATATATATATATATATACATATATACATATATATATACATATATATATATATATATATATACATATATATATATATATATATATATACATATATATATATATATACATATGTATATATATATATATATATATACATATATATATATATATATATATATATATATATATATATGTATATATATATATATATATATATATATATATACATATATGTATATATATATATATATATATATATATATATATATATATATACATATATGTATATATATATATATGTATATATATATATATATATATATATATATATATATATATATATATATATATACAGTATGTACAAAACCCCAATTCCAATGAAGTCGGGACGTTGTGTAAAACGTGAATTAAAAACAGAATACAATAATTTGCTAATCTTTTTCAAACTATATTTTATTGAATACACTACAAAGACAAGATATTTAATGTTGAAACTAATAAACTTTATTGTTTTTTTTGCAAATATTCACTCCTTTTGTATGTGATGCCAGCAACACGTTCCAAAAAACAACAGACTGGGAAAGTGGAGGAATGCTCCAAAAACAGCTGTTTGGAACATTCCACAGGTGAACAGGTTAACTGGTCATGATTGGGTATAAAAGGAGCATCCCCAAAAGACTCAGTCCTTCACAAGCAAGAATGGGGCGAGGTTCACCACTTTGTGAACAACTGTTAAGCAACAGTTTAAGAACGTTTCTCAACGTATGATTGCAAGGAATTTAGAGATTTCATCATCTACAGTCAATAATATCATCAGAAGATCCAGAGAATCTGGAGAAATCTCTGCAGGTAAGAGACAAGGCCAAAAACCAACATTGAATGTCGGTGACCTCCAATCCCTCAGGCGGCACTGCATTAAAAACAACATCATTATGTAAAGGTTATTACCACGTGGGCTCAGGAACACTTCGTAAAACTATTGTACATTAACACAATTCGTCACTACATCTACAAGTTAAAACTCTACCATGCAAAGCCAAACAAACAATATTTTATCAGTTTGAACCAAGGTTATAATCGTTAACGAAAACGAACAAAATAACGAAAACTAGGTGGGAAAAAGCATTGTTGTTAACTGAAATAAAAACAAAAACGAGGCATTACAAAAAAATAACTAAACTAAAACTGTAATGTCTGTTTGCAAAACTAACTAAAATAAAATAAAATTATCGAGTAAATGTCCTTAGTTGTTGTCTTTGTCGATCTTTCATAGAGCAAATAACGTTATATCTCTCCAACCACGACATTTCCCGTAGACATGTATATGGTGTACATGTTTCCGACTGGGAACCCAGACATTCCACGTCAAATTGAACACAACATGTCCGTGGCTCCGTGCCTCATTGCCTGGCATCATAGCGGCACCGAAAGTTGGAAGAAAGCGGCAGTCCTATTTGATTATAACTGTGTCAGATAAAAGCAAGTGCCTTGCAGTGGAAGGTGGTCAAATATGTGGACAATTTATTACAGGGAATAATCCCACGAATTTGAAACATTTGAGAAGCACACACAAGCTAGGAGGCTAACCTAACTTACCTTAAGGAGACCGCAAAGCCCCCTTTCCCCGAAACAGAAGCTAACCCCGGTAACGTTATGGGCATGGATGTATGGGTACAGGACATGGATGTATGGGTACAGGACATGGATGTATGGGTACAGGGCATGGATGTATGGGTACAGGACATGGATGTATGGGTACAGGACATGGATGTATGGGTACAGGGCATGGATGTATGGGTACAGGGCATGGATGTATGGGTACAGGACATGGATGTATGGGTACAGGGCATGGATGTATGGGTACAGGGCATGGATGTATGGGTACGGGACATGGATGTATGGATACAGGGCATGGATGTATGGGTACGGGACATGGATGTATGGGTACGGGGCATGGATGTATGGATACAGGGCATGGATGTATGGGTACGGGACATGGATGTATGGGTACGGGGAATGGATGTATGGATACAGGGCATGGATGTATGGTTACAGGGCATGGATGTATGGGTACAGGGCATGGATGTATGGGTACAGGGCCAGGCAGCATGATAGAGACAACAGCAGGACATAGAACACTACAGGAGGGCTTTCACCAGCAACCCGTTAGCTGCTGGTTAGTACATATGCAGGAACACCAGAAGCGGGAGGAAGTGTGGGTTAATATGCGTATTGATTAGAGGTCAACTGATTAATCGGCCGATTTTTTGCCTTTTTTTACATAATCGGCATCGGCCAATATCCCAGTATATCAAGCCGATTAATAGGCAGGCGCATCTGCGGGCAGCCTAGTGTTAAGAACATGAAAAGGCGACATTTTTTACAGCGCACCCAGACCAGCTGCCTCCAGCCCCTCCCCTCGTGAAGTCTTCCGCCGTGTGTCTAGCACTGGTGCTGGTGTTATTGCCTTGGGATTAAATGTACTAATAAAACCGTACAAAACACCGCGGCCACACCGCTGTGGAAGCTCCCCGAATGTCATTTATCAGAGTCTGGTTGTTACACCTGTCCATCCACTCCTATAACGGAGCTAACTGGAGCTAACCGCTAACGGAGCTAATGGTTGCTAACCGAGCCTTCAGTTCTCCGTGCCTGTATCCATTAACTGCATCTATGGACTCGAGCACGAATAAAACCCTTAATTTTATTAAATTGGCTGGACGAGTTTTAAATTCCAACTAAGAGTTGTTTGAATGACAGAAATGTGCTCAGATAAGATCCTAATGAGTGCAACAGGACATGTAACAGTAGGATCCCCAAAACACAGAGAACACACTTCAACAAATGAACACTGATCTAACACACAAGGTGAACAAGAAGTGACTTCAGATAGTCCTAGTCTGATGGGATTCAACAGGAGTTAGGAGGAAATAGTGTTGAGATTAATAATATGTCACTTTCTGTGAAGCTTGCAGATTTGTATTCTCAGAAGTTTAATAAATGCTGCTAAGTGCACTAAACTTAATTTTTTCATTGAAAAGTTTATTTTCTTCTTACCTGTTTCTTTTATTTAATAGGCTATATTTTTCATACATTATTTATACAATATACAGTATGTCTTTACATTATACATTTTTAATTGAAGTATACAAGTGTAGATTGGTGAAGTGTTCAATAAATGTTTTTGTTGAGAAATTCTGTGTATATTAGTGTTACATTTTATCTTTCAAATAGAGGTTTAAAATAAGCACATATCGGCCAAAATAAATCGGCCATTGGCTGACCCTGATTTCTAAAGATCGGCATCGGCCAGAGAAAACCCATATCGGTCGACCTCTAGTATTGATACTGGGATGTCTCCACAACTGTGTGAGTCGATTGACTTCAAAAAGTTCACCACTTTACTCAAACCAAAGTTGAAAACACCTGTCCATGTATGTCTTCTTTAGTCTGTTGGCTATTTAGGTTTTTTTCCTGGAACACGTCACTTACACATTTTGCACATACCGCGTATTGTGTAGACTGTTTACATATGTATGACCATATGTAGGCTACATTTTATGTACTGGTGTTATTGTTGAATACATATTTCTAAAATTGTATGATGTTTTTGTTGAGTTATTAATACACAATACTTTTTCTGACCTTTTTGAATCCCCCGACAAATAACCCATATTACAAAAAAGACTAAAACTAATCAAAACTAAACTAAAACTAAACATTTAAAAAAAAATAAAAACTAAACTAGCAAACCTGCTTTAAAAACTAATTAAAACTAAACTGAATTTGAAAACAAAAAGTCAAAATTAAATAAAAATAAAAACTAATGAAAAATGCAAAACTATAATAACCTTGGTTTGAACATTAAATATCTTGTCTTTGGCGTGTATTCAATTGAATATAGGTTGACAAGGATTTGAAAATCATTGTATTCTGTTTTTGTTTACGTTTTACACAACGTCCCAACTCGAGCTCAGAGACGTGAGCATGTCTGCCCAGGTCCAAGGCTACAGCCGTGAACATAACTACAGGCTATGTCAAAAATACCAAATACTTCTTTAAACTTTAATATAGGCTACTGGACATGATTGAATGTGTTATGAGAGCACATGGTTGAGGAAAGCAGATGCCTCCTTAATTATCAAGTCAATTGTATTAATGTAGCATAAAAAACACAAGATTGTCTCATACTGTTAAGCTTTAAAAAAACGAGCGTTTTATTTTGAAGGGCCCGCTCACTACACTTCCTGTATGTTGTCAGTGTTTCCCTGGGAGTCCTATCATGTGACAGTGGGTGCAGAGATGAGTGGGTGGGCCCCAGAGGCACGTTCCTCCTCTCTTTTAAAAGAGTGATAATAGAGGGAGTGTTGTGGCAGTTACAGGGGGGGGGGCGGGGGGGAGGAGAAAAAGACTACAAATACCACACTGTAAAAATACAGTGAAACAGTAAACAGTAAAAGTCCTGCATTGTAAACGTTCCTTCAGTAAAAGTGTGTAAGTATCATCAGGAGAATGTAGTTGTTGTATTAAACCATGTTAGAAAGTGTAAAGAATCCAACCAGCTGTGTGTGTGATGGTCTGATCATCTCAGCTGGACTTGTAGCCGTTATATTGTTGGCTAGTTTACTTTAGAATCAAACATCAGATTTTATAAACTACATGTGTTCTGTGTGGAGGAATCTTAACGTGTAAAGTAACTAGTAACTAAAGCTGGAACAGATGAATGTAGTGGAGTAACTAAAGTAACTAGTAACTAAAGCTGTAACAGATGAATGTAGTGGAGTAACTAAAGTAACTAGTAACTAAAGCTGGAACAGATGAATGTAGTGGAGTAAAAAGTATAATATTTCTCTCTGAAATGTAGCGGAGTAGAAGTAGAAAGTGGCATGAAAAGAGAAGACTCAAGTAAAGTACAAGTACCTCACCATTTGGACTGAAGTACAGTACTGGAGTAAATGTACTTAGTTACATTACAACACTGCAAATACTGTTAATGTTACTGAGATGTTTCTTCAGAAGAAGCTGAAACTCTTCATAAGCAAAATTAAAACTAGCAACAGATAGAAGTTACAGTTTCTTTGTTTAAATGAAGCACTGTAACATTGTCGCTTGTTGCCATGGAGACAAATGAATAGATCTGCGAATGTGATGAAGTCAACAGTCTCGGGACTAAAGTGACCTAGGCTGAGTGATGTTGTGATAGGCTGCAGCTAATGATTATTTTCATTGTCAATTAATCAATTCATCTGATTATTATCTGGATGAATGGATTAGTTGTCTGGTCTCTAAAATGTCAGAAAATTGTGAAAAATGTGGATCAGTGTTTCCCCAAGTCCAAGATGACGTCCTCAAATGTCTTGTTTAGTCCACACCTCAGTTTCCTGTCCCAGAGGAGAGAAGAACACATTCACATTTAACAAGCTGGGATCAGGGAAGCTTGACTTTTTTTTTCATAAAAAAATGACTCAAACTGATGAATCTATTAATCTTTGTAGCTCTAGCTGGAATTATGTTCATAAGCAGTGTTGGGTGTAACGCGTTACAAAGTCACGTTACGTTAAAAGTAGTTAAAAGTAGTTGCGTTACTGTAACGAGAAAACACTACTTTTTAAGTAACTTCCCCAACACTGTTCATAAGTTTCATAGTATTCACGGATGTGAGTATGTGGTTTGAATATGATGAATTCAACACTTATAGATTTGAAGTTGATGAAACCAAACAGAGCTAGCCTATAAATCTAGACCACCCTAGCAGCAGCAAATGTCATTTGCAGCCAAGGTCGTCTAGTAACTCTCTGTTGGCTTGCGAGCTGGAAAAACCAAATTCTGGTCAGGCCAATAACATCGTGTATAGAGTCGGTGGGTGGGCTTAACATAATGACGGGAGAGTTACGACAGTTCCGCGTGAATTCCCTGCTACCTGAAAACAAAGAAGATGGCTGCTGCTGGAGAACAGCGGTCTTTGGAATCGGCTCTGGCCGAGACTCTGGAAGACTTGGAGTTCAGCTTTTCTTTGAGAAAAGAACAAAGAACGGCGCTGAAGTCATTCTTGCTCTGATTGGCTATGAGTGCAGAGTGAATTTGAAAGACAACCGTTTATCCCGCCCCTTGGATTGAGCCCTGCCAATGGTGAGATCCCAGACCCAACATCTGGATGTGGGTCTGACTTGTCAGGCTAAAACAGAGGAGGAAATTGAAGCCAAAGCTGAAGCTCCTTAAAGCTGCATTCTCTCTAACCGGCAATTTCCACTGGATGCGGAACGTCTGCGGAACGTCGACGGAGTCATTAGGTTTCCATTAAAGTCATGTGTGTATTTCCACTGACTGCGGAACGTCTGCGTCCCTACTCCGTCCCGGCTCCGGCGGTCCCAGCCCTCCGGAGAAGATATGCAGAGCTTCTATTTTGCCAGACGCCAGAGAGCTCCGCAGCAATTCAGCACACGGCAGAGTGCGGGACAGGAAGTCGAGCACAGAAACAAAATAAAAATCTGGTTAATTTTCAAAGTAAAATCCAGCGTGCTCACGGCGGATCATATCTCCCTGCACTACACCTTGAAAACACAGCACAGAGTTGTTTCTCCTCTACTCCTCTGGATGCAAACAAACTGGTGTTGGTTTTGTGGTTCTATTCTACGTGAATTCGTGAGATCTCGTGGGTCCTCGTGACTACAGCTGTCAGTCACGGCCGCAGCCGTGCCGCAACAAATCCGGACCTGGTGGGTATTGACGGATGGCGGAGCACGCAGCGGAGCCGGTCCGCAGACGTTCCGCATCCAGTGGAAATTGCCGGCAACTTCCAGCAGGGGGAGACTCCTTAACCCTTGTGTTGTCTTCGTTTCAACCTTGACGCCTTTTTTCACAATTTGTTTTTGCTTTTTCCAACGTTTTAAATTTGAAAATTTTTCTTCTACACATTTTCAACACTTATTTCTACGTCCAATATTTTCTGATATAAAACAAAAATTAAAAACGGGCCAATGTGACCCGAAGTCAACACAAGGGTTAAAGCTGCATTCTCTCTGACTTCCAGCAGGGGGAGACTCCTTAAAGCTGCATTCTCTCTGACTTCCAGCAGGGGGAGACTCCTTAAAGCTGCATTCTCTCTAACTTCCAGCAGGGGGAGACTCCTTAAAGCTGCATTCTCTCTGACTTCCAGCAGGGGGAGACTCCTTAAAGCTGCATTCTCTCTGACTTCCAGCAGGGGGAGACTCCTTAAAGCTGCATTCTCTCTGACTTCCAGCAGGGGGAGATTCCTTAAAGCTGCATTCTCTCTAACTTCCAGCAAGGGGAGACTCCTTAAAGCTGCATTCTCTCTGACTTCCAGCAGGGGGAGACTCCTTAAAGCTGCATTCTCTCTGACTTCCAGCAGGGGGAGACTCCTTAAAGCTGCATTCTCTCTGACTTCCAGCAGGGGGAGACTCCTTAAAGCTGATTCTCTCTAACTTCCAGCAGGGGGAGACTCCTTAAAGCTGCATTCTCTCTAACTTCCAGCAGGGGGAGACTCCTTAAAGCTGCATTCTCTCTGACTTCCAGCAGGGGGAGACTCCTTAAAGCTGCATTCTCTCTGACTTCCAGCAGGGGGAGACTCCACTGGCTCCAGAAAGAAGTCTGTTTCTATAGAAGTCTATGAGAAAATGAGACTACTTCTCACTTAATTTATTACCTCAATAAACATTTTCATAATTAGTTTATGGTCTCAATCGCTAGATTTAAGTCTTCTACAACACAGCATGATGTTCATTTAGTAAATGATGGTCCCATTTATTTAAAAATAGAGGATAAAGCAGGGGATGTTTTAGAATACTACGTCAATTATTCTTACATTCTATGAGGTTTTCCAGCTAACCAGATTATAATCACGCAATGTTTGAGTTCACTCACACACCCACTAACCAGCATTGTCAAGATAAAAAAACAAGATTGTAAATACGTTGTTAATAACATTCCAAGCATCCCACAAAGGCTCCACGTCCCTGTCACAAAGGGCCGCGTCGACAGACACCAGAGTATGTTTCCTACTCCGGTTTGAAATCTGTAGAAACATTTAAGGAATGTCAGGCCCACTGGGAAACCACTGCAAATTAATTTTTCTGCAGCAATTCATCTCACCTAAATGAATTCCATGCTCATGTTATGCAGTTAATGTTGATCTGGATTCAGAATGATCCGTAGCCCTCATCTTTTACACATTTACTCTGATTGTATCAAATGGCAGAAATTGGAACTGTATAATATCCTTACTAAGTTTACATGAACAAGTAAGTAATCAACACTTTATTCATATAGCACTTTTAAAAACATGCAGTAACAAAGTGCTCCACACATACATGTGCAATACATATAAAGAAATAGGAACAAACATGAGTTACAAACAGAGGTGGAATGTTACTAAGTACATTTACTCCAGTACTGTACTTGAGTCCAAATGTTGAGGTACTTATAGCTGCAGGACCTGGAGCTCAGCGCCAGTGTTTCAGTTTGACTGTTAAAGTGTTTATATAATTAAAAGGTATTTATTTAGAAGGGGGTTGGTTGGTTAGTTGGCTAACGCTAGCATGCTATTCCCCCAAGCTTCCATGCTACATAAATAAGCCGGACAGAGTGGTCCCTCATCTGGCGATAGAAACCCTGCTTGCCCGTTTAACAGTCAAACTGAAACACTGGCGCTGAGCTCCAGGTCCTGCAGCCGCAGACAGTGAGAGAAACAAAGAGTCTCCCCTGTTCTTTCTGACCACGGTGGGAAATCTGGAGCAGGAGAAGTTAACCCTCTCCTTGATTTCATGTTATAGAGAAGGAGAACCAGGAAATGAGTCGGGGGGGGGGGGAATGCAACGCTACCAAGCTGGGGCAGACTGGGACAACAATTTGGCCCTGGCAATTCCGTCCCAATTTCAGATGGGGACATTATTTGCTGCACAAGAGGTGCACGTCAGGCTACAGTGTAGGGTCGGTGTCTCCACGTACCTACGTACGTAACCACGGCGTAGATTTAACGCAGAAGCATAAATCACGCTTTAGGCTGTAGAACGCAATTTAAACATCAACCCTCCCTACACTAAATATTGCTGGTGGGTTTGAAAAAGCATGTTTTGTTTTAAAGATCGCCAGATTAACATTAACTGCATTAAATGAGCATGGAATTCATTTAGGTGAGATGAATTGCTGCAGAAAAATTAATTTGCAGTGGTTTCCCAGTGGCCCTGACATTCCTTAAATGTTTCTACAGATTTCAAACCGGAGTAGGAAACATACTCTGGTCTCTGTCGACGCAGCCCTTTGGTAAATACAAACGTAGGCTTTGTGACAGGGACGTGGAGCCTTTGTGGGATGCTTGGAATGTTATTAACAATGCATTTACAATCTTGTTTTTTATCTTGACAATGCTGGTTAGTGGGTGTGTGAGTGAACTCAAACATTGTGTGATTATAATCACACAACATTTGATAATAGAGAGAATAGAATATATTTTTTAAAATGGTGACGAGTTCCTTTAAGCCCCATTGTACCGAATTTAGTTGCAGTTCCACTGGAGTGATTGCGGTTCAGTACAAAATGAATGGGAGTCTATGGAGCTAGAAGGCTAAATGAATGGGAGTCTATGGAGATACACGTCTAAATTTGTCTTTCACCCGATTGTCGTTGCGAAATCTCAGATTTGATTGTAGTTTTTGCAAGTTCAACATGGATTATAGGTCGAAAGTTGAATGAACGAGTACTTATGTCCTTTCGATTTCTTACAGGTTGAGTCGTTGTTGCCCATAACACGCTAGCATTCTGCTAATGAATGCTGATTGGTCAGTGAAGGACTGATTATGACCAGAGATCCCGCTTGACTGCATCCAAAGCAGAACCAGAATGTCAGAGTGAATATTTTGGCGTGGTCTTTCAAACATTAGCAAACCTCTTTCTAGCATGTGTTTTGACAGGGAGATTCTAACCTGTCAGCTGTGTTGTATTAACAGGGAGATTCTAAACTGTCAGCTGTGTTGTATTGACAGGGAGAGTCCATCCTGTCAGCTGTGATGTATTAACCGGGAGAGTCTATCCTGTCAGCTGTGATGTATTAACCGGGAGAGTCTATCCTGTCAGCTGTGATGTATTAACCGGGAGAGTCTAACCTGTCAGCTGTGTTGTATTGACAGGGAGAGCTTAACCTGTCAGCTGTGTTGTATTAACAGGGAGAGTCTAACCTGTCAGCTGTGTTGTATTAACAGGGAGAGCTTAACCTGTCAACTGTGTTATATTGACAGGGAGAGTCTAACCTGTCAGCCGTGTTGTATTGACAGGGAGAGTCTAATTTGTCAGCTGTGTTGTATTGACAGGGAGAGTCTAACCTGACAGCTGTGTTGTACTTGAGAGAACTAAGGAAGTGACTCAGAGATTGCCGTAAAGCAGTATCTCTGGCCGTATATGTGTATGACGTCATTGACATTTGAAAAGGCTTTTTAAAACAAAAATCTAACACCGAGCAGTGTGTATTTTCTTAGCCTCCCCTTTCGAATGCAACATTTAAATTACTAGACAAAAAATGACCGTGAGAAAAGTGGATTTTGAGGGGTATAGCTTCATAGACCTCCATTCATTCTGCACTCGCCCGTGAGCGCCCCCGTATGGATCGAGAGTGGAACTGCAACCAGTTCAGAAACCGGAAGTTTCCCGAGAGTGGAAGGTCTCTAGCCTGACACGTCAGCCCCACATCCAGATGTTGGGTCTGGGAACTCCCCATTGGCAGGGCTCAATCGGAGGGGCGGGATAAACGGTTGTCTTTCAAATTCAAAGAAGGTAGCGGAGCTAGTTGACAGATTAAACTTTAAACTCCGAACACAGCTTCCTTTTTTAAGAAAGACTTCAGTGCCGTTCTTTGTTCTTTTCTCAAAGAAAAGCTTAAGTCTTCTAGAGTTGCGGCCAAAGCCAATCCCAAAGATCGCTGTTCCCAGCAGCAGCAGCCATATGCCCCGCCCACCGACTCTATACATGATGTGATTGGCCTGACTAGACTTTGGTTTTTCCAGTTCGCAAACCAACAGAGAGTTACTAGATGACCCTGGCTGCAAATGACATTTGCTGCTGCTAGGGTGGTCTAGATTTATAGGCTAGAAGTTCTCCCCTTATTAGACATTCTCTGCTTACACATACAGACAAACTGTAATTCAACTTGTATGGAACACAAATAGCCATCTTTACCATAACTAAAATAGGTCCTACACTCTGAGAAATAAATCTGTAAAATAACAGAAAAAGGTCTGGCAGCTCATTACCAGGACTTTTCAGCTGTAATTAAAAAACGGAAATGATGTGAGTTACAGCTTAAATGCTGAAAAAAAAATCCTCAAACACCGAAAAAAAATCCGCAAAACATCGGAAAAAGCGGCAAAGAGGTCGGAAAAAAAGACAAAAACATCTTTAAAAGTGTAAAAATAAATAAAAAGACTGAATCAAGTTCTAGTTCTTTCATTTCTGTTGAAATATACAGACACAAAACTGTTAAAACACAGATATTTCTTAAGAGTGTAGCACAACAAACCTTAGAAGTTCAACAAGTCATTCTTCTGAATAAAATGCAGAAGAATGTATATAAATGAATAGAAAAAGTGCAAACCGAGCTTTGAGCAGCCTCTCTCTCTTTTGTTATTCCATGACCTCCTTCCTGCCAGTAGTTTGAATCTTGGCTTGAAGGTGTGTGTAGGTGCTCATTGGTGAACCTGGAGCCCTACTTGGTGGAGAAAGGGGACTCACAGCTGTAAATGGATCCAAACATGGTCAGGGTTTATCGGGCTATTTTAGTTAGAGCAGGGAAAGCCATGTTTCCATCCACACGTTTTTATGTGAATTAAGAAATATCAAATGAAAAATGCCTTATGGAAACCATAAAATGTAATTGAATTTCATGAATATCGAAACAAAGATGTTCAATCTCATCGGATTTTTTCTTAATCGGTAAACAGCTAATAAGCTGATGGAAACGTTATTTGCCAAATACATAATAAATTACAATAAAAATGTATGCGAAAAATATTCTCTGGTTTATTGGCATTTCTTTAAACCAATCACAATCATCTTGGGAGCCATGGTGCCTCTACTAAATAGTCTCAGGAAGGAACTTGTTTTGGTGGAACATGTGTACGTTCAAAAGTAGTTTTAGTCGTGTAACAGAAAACTCAGATTGGACAGATAGTCTAGCTAGCTGTCTGGATTTACCCTGCAGAGATCTGAGGAGCAGTTAACCATAGTCCTCACACATCCACCAGAGGTTAGAACGCCAACACAGAGACAGAGGAAGGGGACGGACATCTGGCCGAATTTCGGGCCGCTCTTTAACAATCCCGGAAGTGGAACGTCGTGGATACAGACTACGTGATTGGCCATCAGGGGACGTCGGGTTGCATCTATCTATAAATTGCAGGAATGTCTGTCTGTCTGTGTGTGTTATGCGCGTATCTCTATAACCATTAGTCCGATGGATTTCAAACTTGACAGGTGTCTTGCTACGGCCACGAGTAAGTGCGGTGCCAAGTTTACGTTGTTTGGATTAGAAACGCAAAAGATATCGTTAAATGAAGCACCCGTTGGCTTTTGCCGCTGGCCACTCCCCCTCTCGCCCTGAGGACCAGAGATAGAGCGCTTTGGCAGCTAAAATGTGAAATACACCTCAGACCCACAAAAATGTGCAAAGTAGCACTACTTTGGACTGTCTTTGAATAAACAAACGACAATTCCCGAATTTAAGGACGTCTCAGAATCCCACACATGCAAATTCTCTCTCTGGTTGATGAACGCAGATAGGTGCCGATTGGCTCTCATGGGTCGGGTGGGTAGCGCACTGCCATGAGTCCGTGACGCTAATGTCTGATTACTCCACATTACATTGTCATTGTGATATTTTGTGATTACATTCTGAATCTGCAACATTCTCTTTCAGGTAAATACAATGTCTTCCTCTGATGTAGAAGTAGCCTACACAGTAAGTCAGTAGTATAGGCTGTACAGTGGAGTTGCATATTAAGTGGTTTGGGGTGCTTCTGTAAGTAATTTTGGGGTACAACTTGGTTTTGATGAATTCTATAAGCAGCAATACCACAGGCCAAGTAATCGGCCCGTTCCAAACAGGCACGTTCTAAACAGGCACTGCACTAGTTTCTCTAAAGGTTGAATCTGCTGTGGTCAGTGTTTTGTAACACACTGTAACAAATGAGTGTTCTCTGATGCCAGGGGATGTAACTCAGTAAATACAGGGCTATCATATTTACTCCTTTTATCTGACATCATTGATATTGTTTTTTTCTGCCATGCTTTTTTTGTATGTTTTAATAATTTCTAATATTTCTTCTAATCCTCTTTTCTACATAGACCCATTAGAATGATGTATGACAAACAAGAAAGTACAAGAAAACATATTTAATCATTTAACTATGTTTCAGCCTCAGCATGCATATTAACAGACTAACACAAAAAGTACTTCAAACACTTCAAATATCAAAAGTTAAGAATACAATCAACACTTCTCAATTAGTGGTGCAACGCTTATTCAAAGTCAGCGGAGAGAAACGTTCAGATTTGATATTACAGCCCCCCCCGCCCCCACGAAGACTGGAGCCAGCTACTGCTTTCAGTCCATATTTTGTCCCCAGGTCACATCTATTTTTTTTTTTTCCTTCTACCACGAGGAGTCGCTAACGCCACAGTTTCAAATCTTACACACAGGGACTTTAAAGGGAAGTCTACAACTGCTAACAAACTTCAAATGCCCTCGGCTTTCTTTAAGAATACAATCAAACAATCACAGTAGTTCTTTTTTCCAAAGAATGCTATTAAACAGAGGTTCCATATTGTGTAATTCTGACATCTTGTCCAGGTCCAGGCTCCTTCACAACTCATCTTACTGCCGAGCTTTTATTTAGTGTACTTGTCCTTTCAGTGCGTATTTCTTCAGTCTTTTTTTTTTTTTTTTTTTTTTTAAATACAGTAGATTTTGAGCAAAACTGATCTAAACAAGCCCCTGACCTAATCCTGCGGCTTCTCTTGTAGCTTAAAATATAGCATCAATAAAATTACAAGATAAAATATAAAAGAAAATAACAAAATTATAATTTTAAAATGACATAGAACATTACTCAATTCTTAAAAGACTACAGTAGCTAAAAGTTTAGCTACTTGTTGCGTGTTTTTATAAAATAAAAAGGTTTCTGATCTAAAAAATACATTGTTTCAGCACCATGTTGTTTGGCTTTTTCAGATGAAAATAAATCTACCCAGCTTTGCATTTTTATGAGAAAGTAAACCATTCTTTGTATGGAACTAGAAAAATAGCTGAAGTATTAGAGTAGGCAGCGGAGCGGCTGGTTGGTGCAGAGGGATCACATGATGGAGCAGCCTCTCTTGGCCGTGCGAGGGTCCTCCTGCACACAGACAGTCACGGTACCATTCAGAACACAAACAACCCCAAAATCTAGAGCAGCAGGGACTACGTTTACATGCACATAATATTCCGGTTATTATAATTCTGAAAAAGACAATAGTCCGTCTAAGCCATTTACATGGCCAATGAATATGAGTATTCCAACAAATGTCCTATTTACATGTCACGATGCAAAAAAAGTTTTCCAGCGGTGGAGGACTTGTTGGAGCGTGTGAACACAGCGTTCCTCTTTCATTCCTTCAACCAGCTTCTTAAAAAGGTCGGCTCATATCCAAAAACCTGTTGATATCCGAGTCTCTGATAATGTTTAAAAGTAGCTGCGTTTCTCTGTCTTTTCTTCTGGCCGTGCATCTCTACCGCAGCCCTGCAAACTGCTGGCTGCTTGGTTTGTATAGAGTAACCATAGCAACGCACAGAGCTGACCGTAAGCCGTAAACAGGCAAGAGGACGTAAACTGTCCCAAACTGCAGTAAAAACCCCGATTAAGATGCAGCTTCTGCTGTATTACATGTCCAAAGAATGCCTTATACCAGAATACCCCCCCCCCCCCCCCATGTCTTAATCGGAAAATGCTAAATTCAGAAAAAGGCCTTATTCAGAATATCCAAACGGAATATGCTGTTTACATGACCTGAATCAAATTGGGACATTGTCACATTCTGAATAATAGTGGAATATTTGTGTGCATGTAAACATACTCATTGAGGTTTAAAGGCTGACACGTTCAGCAGCTTTAGAGTCATCAACTTCCTCTCTGTGCATCACAGTTACATTACTACGAGTGGCTCTCTGAACCCAACGCGCGCCACACACACGAGCCTATAGCGTGGCCGCTAGTCTCACCTGCAGGTGGAAGAGGGCTTCCTCACTGGCCTCCACCCCATTATCTTCCTCATCCTGCTCTTCCAGTGCCGTGTTGTATGCTGTGGTTCTCTTTGCCACCTCCTGACACACACACACACACACACACACACACACACACACACACACACACACACACACACACACACACACACACACACACACACACACACACACACACACACACACACACACACACACACACACACACACACACACACACACACTTACTTCATGGTTTTTACTAGTAAGAAGAATCTGACAATGGGCAACAAAAACTGATGTGGAGACGGACGGATGACTATTACACTGGCCCAGCAACTAGTGTGTCAAGACTGAACAGACAAAATACAGAGGGTGTACAGGGATGGAGTGAGTGAGTGAGTTCTCTCACCTCTCCCTGAGGGTTGGTCAGCACCACATGCACGTCCAGCCCTGATCCCCAGGACGACTGGTTCTTCCACAGCAGGTCTGTGGGAGGTTTGGAGCTCACACCAGCATCAGACGCCCAAACCTGCAACACAAACACAGCTCTGTTTCAGACTGATACCTCGGGTTCAGACTGGTCCTCATACTAATGAAAATACTTTTCAATACTCATCTGTGTAAGAGTATAAAATGACTTAACATTATTTATTATACGTTTATTTGATTCTCAGCTGCTACATAGTGTTTTGACCTCGACAGCCCAACTGCATTTTACCGCAAACCTGCGACTAGTTAACTTCCTAAAGCAGCGCAATCACTTGTTTGCTAAGAGTCTGGTCGGGTCTAAACATTGTATTCAGAATCTAAAATATTTGTATAGCACTTTTTAAATGTGTGATTGTGTAAAGGTGTTCACGAGATAGATCCCAACCTTTCGTGAACTTGTGAATTCCGCCAGCCGTCTTCTCTCCTTTACGGAGACAGACGCTGTGTGCACGGAGGGGAGTGGCTGTGTGTGTTTGTGTACAGAGTATTGTGCTACTTATAGCCTTAAGAAGTGAGTATTATGCTTGTTAAGTGATATTGTGAAGATTTGCTGCGTGTCACACTTAATGATGACTTGAAGACATGTTTATATACAGGATCTCACTCCTAAAAGGTTCAACAGAAAAGTATTATAATCTGACTAAAAAACTCCTACCGTGACTTTCTGGTCAGCCTTCAGGACATATTTGGGTGTGAACTTGTAGGTAGCTGTAGCATTTCCGATTGTCTTAATCATCTCATAACCGACCATTGCCTGGTCCTGGGACAAACAATCATTGACACAATGCAGAAATCAATCAGATACAAAGTTCATAGCGGACCTCTTGATACAAGACTTTTAGCGTTGTCTCTACATAAACATGAAGGAACTAAAAGCACCCAACATCTAAGAACCCAGGAGCTCACCTCCTCTCCAGTGTTGTGGAGGCAGATGAACTTGCCGTCCGTGTCGATCTCGTCGATGCAGATCGGTCCTGTGGCCGAGGCAGAGTGAGCAATCGACACCGAGCTGCTGGCTTCCTGTTCTTCCACATCCACGCGCTTCCTCTTGCCCTGAGTGGTGCGCACGCTGCGGCTGCTGGAGGAGGCTCGAGACACAGTGACACGGGCCGAAGGACTGGGAGACAGCTTCAGTCTGGGGGAGGGAGGCAGCACAGTGAGGGGTCAGGCTCAGCAGCTGGCTGTGTTCTAGTCCAGACCACCTAAACCGAGACCAAGTCATTATCAAGACCAGAGTGTATCGAGACCGAGTCAAGACCAAGACAGCCATTCACTCTCCTGGGACTGCGCATTAAGGGGGGCCAGAAGAGGGGGTTAACTCTAACACATTTCAAATTAGAACTGAGTCAAGTTATTGGTTGCATTTGAAGCAGGGAGTTTTACATCCAATCACAGTAATGATTGGAACACATAAATCATTTAGTGATATACGTGCGGTTGTGGTCTTGACTGGTCTGGAAATAAAATCCAGAGTCCTCTTCATCCGAGACAGAGTAAATAAGGTTGATTCCGAGACGGGACTGAGACCTTCAAAAAGCGGTTTAAAGACCAAGACCAATCTCGAGTAGGGTGCTAATACGGCATCGGTGCCTAAACGACCGGTATCTACCGGACCGAATAGCTACGGGGATTCCAGTGCCTTATTTCGGTGCCACTTAAAACGCCTGCGCTGCTCTCTGATGCTCTGAAACAGATGTTACAGGCAACAGAAGCATCGCTGCACGCGACGATAGTTAACACTACACTTGACAGCAGGTAACGTTAGCCTACTGTTAGCTAGTAAACACTACACTTCACCACAGGTAACGTTAGCCTACTGTTAGCTAGTAAACACTACACTTGACAGCAGGTAACATTAGCCTACTGTTAGCTAGTAAACACTACACTTCACCGCAGGTAACGTTAGCCTACTGTTAGCTAGTACACTACACTTCACCGCAGGTAATGTTAGCCTACTGTTAGCTAGCAAACTACACTTTACAGCAGGTAACGTTAGCCTACTGTTAGCTGGCAAACACTACACTTGACAGCAGGTAACGTTAGCCTACTGTTAGCTAGTAAACACTACACTTGACAGCAGGTAACGTTAGCCTACTGTTAGTTAGTAAACACTACACTTCACCGCAAGTAACGTTAGCCTACTGTTAGCTAGTTAACACTACATTTCACCGCAGATAACGTTAGTCTACCATTAGCTAGTAAACCCTACACTTGACAGCAGGTAATGTTAGCCTACCGTTAGCTAGCAGCTGGTTTAAACACGGTTAAAATGCTGGCGGTTAAACAGTGTGACTGTATTTCACTGGAAAGGATTCCAACAGCGGGACGTCCTACAGTCTGCAGCTGTCATTGTCAGAAAAACACAGACTGTGCGTTCATTTGAAACTGGTAAACTAAGATGGTTGGCCTTAGCAATAAACAAGCCGTTCTTTAATGTCGACGACTGTCGTTTTGTGCTCTTCTTTTTATTTATTTTTACGTAAAAAAAAAAAAAGTCTTGTTTCAGGCACCGGCACGGTTTTAAAAGTATCACTTTAGCAGAAAAACCCCAAACGATACCCAATCTCGAGTACTACAACACTGGCGGCTGGGTTGGAAATAGAGTGGAAACTCCACCACCACCACCACTCGTAAACCTTGTGTGTCCTCACCTCTCTTCCTCTCCCTCCAGGAGTTTGCGGTAGGCGTTGATCTCCATGTCCAGTGCCAGTTTGACGTCCAGCAGCTGTTCGTAGTCGTTTAGCTGTTGCTGCATCCTGGCCTGGACTTCACGGACCTCGCGGTCTTTGTCTGCCAGCAGCTTGCGGCTCCGGTCTTTCTCTTGAGCCAAGGTGTCCTCCAGCTCCACGATACGGTCGCGCCAACCACGAGTCTGCATACAGACGGCGAGGCGAGAGTCGGAGGTAACACTTTATCATACCTCATCTAAAAAGCTTTTGAAACCTGCTTCAATAAAAGATAAATATATAGTATACAACAATACTGAGATAAAAATCAAACCCAGTGCAGGGTTCAAAATACTTTTCTGTGTACAGAGGCTGGTGTACGTTAGAGATGGCCTGATACCATTTTTTGCTTCCGATACCTGAACTTGCGTATCGGCCGATACCGAGTACTGATCCGATACCAGTGTGTCATATATTTTATTACGTTTTAACAACTGTATACTACTATCCCTGTATGGATGTGATATGATGTATAACAGCTGTGTACTACTATCCCTGTATGGATGATCTGATGTATAACAGCTGTGTACTACTATCCCTGTATGGATGATATGATGTATAACAGCTGTGTACTACTATCCCTGTATGGATGTGATATGATGTATAACAACTGTGTACTACTATCCCTGTATGGATGATATGATGTATAACAGCTGTGTACTACTATCCCTGTATGGATGATATGATGTATAACAGCTGTGTACTACTATCCCTGTATGGATGATCTGATGTATAACAGCTGTGTACTACTATCCCTGTATGGATGATATGATGTATAACAGCTGTATACTACTATCCCTGTATGGATGATATGATGTATAACAACTGTGTACTACTATCCCTGTATGGATGATATGATGTATAACAGCTGTGTACTACTATCCCTGTATGGATGTGATATGATTTCTATCTTTGTCGTCGGTCTGGCTCAGGTTAAACTCTTTGTGAAACATGAATGCCCCAGAACTTTATTTTATTCTGCAGTTTGACAGTCAGTTATAAGGGAAAAAGAACATAAATAAACTACTTTAACGTAGATTTTCTTTAGGGCTTTATTACATGATATCGGATCGGTACATAAACTCCAGTACTTCCCGATACCAGCGTTATATGACGCAGAAGCATAAACCAGCCTTTAGTCTGCTCTAACAATGTATAGGAAGGCCAATTTAACCTGCACGAGTCTCTGATTGGGATGTCACAGACTGTCATGACGAGATTGTGATAAATGGAATAAACGGAGTGAAAAATCAGCTGCACTTGAAAACAAACTTGGTTAAGCTGCATAAACGTGAATTACAGCCTGCTTTAACGGAGATACAGTGAGGAAAATAAGTATTTGAACACCCTGCTATTTTGCAGGTTCTCCCACTTGGAAATCATGGAGGGGTCTGAAATTGTCATCGTAGGTGCATGTCCACTGTGAGAGACATAATCTAAAAACAAAAATCCAGAAATCACAATGTATGATTTTTTAACTATTTATTTGTATAATACAGCTGCAAATAAGTATTTGAACACCTGAGAAAATCAATGTTAATTTTTGGTACAGTAGCCTTTGTTTGCAATTACAGAGGTCAAACGTTTCCTGTAGTTTTTCACCAGGTTTGCACACACTGCAGGAGGGAGTTTGGCCCATTCCTCCACACAGATCTTCTTTAGATCAGTCAGGTTTCTGGGCTGTCGCTGAGAAACACGGAGTTTGAGCTCCCTCCAAAGATTCTCTATTGGGTTTAGGTCTGGAGACTGGCTAGGCCACGCCAGAACCTTGATATGCTTCTTACAGAGCCACTCCTTGGTTATCCTGGCTGTGTGCTTCGGGTCATTGTCATGTTGGAAGACCCAGCCTCGACCCATCTTCAATGCTCTAACTGAGGGAAGGAGGCTGTTCCCCAAAATCTCGCAATACATGGCCCCGGTCATCCTCTCCTTAATACAGTGCAGTCGCCCTGTCCCATGTGCAGAAAAACACCCCCAAAGCATGATGCTACCACCCCCATGCTTCACAGTAGGGATGGTGCTCTTGGGATGGTACTCATCATTCTTCTTCCTCCAAACACGGTTAGTGGAATTATGACCAAAAAGTTCTATTTTGGTCTCATCTGACCACATGACTTTCTCCCATGACTCCTCTGGATCATCCAAATGGTCATTGGCAAACTTAAGACGGGCCTTGACATGTGCTGGTTTAAGCAGGGGAACCTTCCTGCCATGCATGATTTCAAACCATGACGTCTTAGTGTATTACCAACAGTAACCTTGGAAACGGTGGTCCCAGCTCTTTTCAGGTCATTGACCAGCTCCTCCCGTGTAGTCCTGGGCTGATTTCTCACCTTTCTTAGGATCATTGAGACCCCACGAGGTGAGATCTTGCATGGAGCCCCAGTCCGAGGGAGATTGACAGTCATGTTTAGCTTCTTCCATTTTCTAATGATTGCTCCAACAGTGGACCTTTTTTCACCAAGCTGCTTGGCAATTTCCCCGTAGCCCTTTCCAGCCTTGTGGAGGTGTACAATTTTGTCTCTAGTGTCTTTGGACAGCTCTTTGGTCTTGGCCATGTTAGTATTTGGATTCTTACTGATTGTATGGGGTGGACAGGTGTCTTTATGCAGCTACCGACCTCAAACAGGTGCATCTAATTTAGGATAATAAATGGAGTGGAGGTGGACATTTTAAAGGCAGACTAACAGATCTTTGAGGGTCAGAATTCTAGCTGATAGACAGGTGTTCAAATACTTATTTGCAGCTGTATCATACAAATAAATAGTTAAAAAATCATACATTGTGATTTCTGGATTTTTGTTTTTAGATTATGTCTCTCACAGTGGACATGCACCTACGATGAAAATTTCAGACCCCTCCATGATTTCCAAGTGGGAGAACTTGCAAAATAGCAGGGTGTTCAAATACTTATTTTCCTCACTGTATTTCATCTTTCACTTTTACTGGAGAAAAAGGAAAGCTAGAAGTATCTGGAAACTCTCCCAACAGGACTAATCTGATCTTTACAGGTGTTGGTAAAGGTAGGATATTAGATTCAGCACTGAGATACATGTGGTTGGCTTTGGATTGTATCACATATTTTAGGACACCAATTAATAATAATAGTAATAATAATTGATAGAAATAATAATTCTATCAAGAACAAAAACAGTAAATGTAAAACAAAATGCCAACCTCCTTCTGCATGGCTGCCATCTGGGCGGTGAGGCTCTCGATCCTCAGGCTGGACTCTCTGAGCTCCTCTCGGCTCATGTTGGCCGATGCTCCGTTCATCTCAGACAGCCGACGCAGGTCGTCCAGCTGGACACAAACACACATCAACACCGTTTCCTCTTCATCACACGCTGAAAGAGGAACTGAGCAGTGCCAGTCACTTCCTGACATGCAGGAAGTTTCAGTAATGTCTTGTTTGGTATGTAACTTACAGGTTCACTTGATTGTAAACACAAACTAGCTTGTTGCTTAGTTGCATATTTTTAAGGAAGAGGATGATTTAAACTGGTCCGCCAACATCCTGCAGAAGGCATCCGTGTATTTTGGCATTCACCTTTTAGAATTTATCATAGTGTCAGTTAGGGGTGTGAATCTCTAGGCACCTATTTGATTCTGATTCAGAGGGCTAGGATGCAATGATAAGTACAAGTATTGATGGATATTAATGCATCAAAAATATTTAGGGGCTTAGTTAAAATCTGCACTCGTGTTAAATGTTGGAAAATATTAAAAGTTAGTGAATGCATTTACAATTGTATCTCTGCATTTGCATCCTAGCACCCAGCTGGCAGAAGTGCATCTGAACAATTATAAAAAAAAAAATAAATAAAAAAAAACTGTATTAATGAATAGTATTTTAAGTTGAGTCGATAGCTATGTCAACATACAATTGTGTATCTTAATGCTCCAGCATATAATATTTCAGACAACTGTGTTTCTCTAACTTTGTTGCAACAGTTTATGTTTGGCCCTTTCCTGTTTCAACATGACAGCGACCCCACCCACAAAGCCAGCGCCATAAAGAAATAGTGATTCCCGTCTGCTGTGGAAGAACCTGACTGGCATTCACAGAGCCCTGACCTCACCCCCATCCAACAACGTTAGCCTGGCTCGAGATCAGTGATGGACCCTGGTATGTGTGTCTGCATGGGGTTTTCTCCGGGTGCTCTTGTTTCCCCCACCACTGAAAACATGTTTCCATCACTCTCAATTAATTGGAAGTCGCTTTGGATAAAAGCATCAGCTAAATGACATGTAATGTACCACATATGGCTGTATTGTTTGACCATACACATACTTTGTACATATTGGGTAGTTTTGCACTCTTAGCAATCACATTTTATATCAAGGCAACAGAAAGGACTCATCTCTGATTGGTTGGTTGTTGTCTGATAAAATCTATTGTGACACTTCATGCATAGTTTGTCTCATGGCTCGTGAGTGACAGTATATTGTTATATTTTGAGGTTGCTTTTTAGCAAAATTCTGGGTAAAAGACACATAATCCTCCCCCTGTCACAGCAGGTACAGACAGAAGATGTGTATGTCAGTCAGCTCATTCACATGGAATGGATTATGATTATTATGTGAATGGAGAATACCAAGATTGTATGTGCTGACATACTTTGGCCACGTAGGTGCTCTCCATGTTGTCCTTGTACATCTTGATCTGCTCTTCGTTCTGAGCTCTCATGTCAGTTAGGGCCTGGGTCAGTTTATACTCGTACTCCTCCTTCCGTCCAGAGTCCACCTCCACCAGCCGGGCCTCGTACCGCTGCCGTGCCTCCTTTACTTCCTGTAGCACAGCACACAGGCAGCATTCAGACACTTTGAGCCTGTCCTGATTAACTCAAGTCAACACTGGTTAGGTTACACAGACACCAAATGAAAATGGAAAGAATGAGATTCATACATTTAATACAAAACATTATTAAGACATTCAATTACTTTGCAGCCCTACTGAAACTTAAGTTCATCATGCTTTTGCTGATGTGGCTCTTTGATTTTAGACCAGTCTGAAAGAAGCCAAATCACTTAAAACTAGATTTCTCTTACTGTCAGTAAATCTGTGTGTGCAACACAGCCTGATATGTCTTCCTTCCCTGCTCAGCTTCATTGTTGTTAAAACCCATCACACACACACACACACACACACACACACACACACACACACACACACACACACACACACACACACACACACACACACACACACACACACACACACACACACACACACACACACACACACACACACACACACACACACACACACACACACACACACACTTTCCTCCTGTTTGAGTAATGTGTTCTACGATGTATTTTGTTAACCTTTACTTGTCTTTTGAGTCTCTATTCTGTCAGGTGTACAATCTTCATTCTGCTCCTTTCTGTTCTGTTGGGCTGGCTTTATTGCATAGAAATCTGATCAAATGGAAAAATTCTGACCTCCTCTTGCATGCTCTTGCGGAAGATCATTTCCTCTGTCATACTCTGGCAACGGTTTTCCAAGTCGACGCGCAGCAGCATCTCCTCTCCAAGTTGCTTCTTGGCCTGAGCGAGACCTGTATCCATCTGAAAACGCACAAGAACAGGTAGTGCTTTGAAAAAAAGTCTTGATGAAGGAAAATGATTATCAAGTTAAGCGAGTCTAGAACAGCTCTCAAAAGAACAAAGAACGTGAGAGACAATCACAAATAACATTTTCTTGAAGTACAAATCAGATCTCTCTGCATCACTCCATTCAATGGTCAAAGGAAGGGGAAATATTTTGAGCCTGATCATATTGATGTTGCAGCAGTGCAGTACCTCCTGCAGCTGTTCTCGCAGGTCGGCCAGTGTGGCCCCCAGGCCTCCATTCTCAGACAGCGCTGTAGCCAGCAGGGCCTCTTTAGAGTTCAGCTGAGCCTCCAAGTCCTTCAGCCTGGCCTGGGCGCTGGCTGCCTCAGAGTCCTTCTTGTTGTAGCTGGAAGGAGAATGACAAGGCACGGTGAGTGCATGTGGATGATAAACAAATGATACGATTTTCATTTGTATCGTTTTCCTAGTATTTATTATTTACAATACACAGCGTGGTTTGAATTATATTTGGGGGGGGGGGGGGGAGACAACCCTCAGATGGGGTGGGTCCTCCTGCCCCCCCCCAGCGATTTCCACCTATGAGATGACAGTGTGTGATGCTGCTCAGAGTCTACCACTGACTACCATCAAGGATCAAAAGGTACTCCAGGGTTTCCCGAATACAAGTCTGACACACGTTAAGACCCAAAACCAGACCTGATGAGGCAGGCACAGGGACACAGTGGGTCTTCACTGACTACACTGGGAAAGGACAACGGCAGATACAAACTTGGTTGACAACGAAGGTTAACATGGAGCCACAACAGGCAGATATTTCTGTCTGTGTATTTAAGAAAGGGACAATGTACATTAATAATGTTCAACAGTTTGCCCATAGTGCTCAGGACTATCAATCAAGATGCACAATTGAAAAAAACAACAATTACAATCATTTGTTCCACTGCAAGACTGAACTTCAGATGGCATCAGGCAGAAATGAGTAGTAGTAGTAGTAGTAATAATAATAATAATCTCTGTGATTTCAATACATTTCTGTATAATTAAATTTCCGTTTAGTTTTTTTCTTTTGTATTAACAGTCATATAGCCTAACAGGGTATACATTCATGTGACATCCCTGCAGCATACATATCCTGATAGCCCAGCTTGTCCTGAAAACAATCAGGTCTATAACTTCTACAAGCATTATTACACAAGACGACCAGGCAACACAAATATTGAAAAAAAAAAAAAAAAAAATGGCTTAGACCTTAGAGGGTTAAAGTCGAGTTGTTACTAATATTTTGCTCACTCACTCACTTAATAAAGATAGACAACGCCCAGGCAGAAACGTTAAAAAAGCAAACAGGGTCCCCTGGTGACCACAACAGATCAGAACTAACAGAAAAGAAGGTTATTTAGGTCATGTTTGCACTGCAAATATATTTTATTATGTGTTTTTGCATTATTTGTCAGATTTTAGCCATTTAGATTAGGCTTCAAAATAAATGCATTTTATGTTGAGTGCTTTGATTTATAAATGAAAGCCAAGCCACATATTCCAGCTGGACATATGTTTCCCAGCTCTGATCCTGGGTCAACCAAGTCAACAGTGGAAGGGTTTCAATGGGTTTGGAAGTAAAATGGTATGTTGGAGGAGCTCTGCTGGGCCAGAGGCCAGCTATTTTCCTCATGTGTGTGCCTGAGGGTTACAATGGGCGGGTGAGACTGCTGCTGAAGTGAACAAACTATGAGTGGAATGTACAATGGTATGTCTGCTTTTTCACGTTTTACTGAGAAACATTAGCTGGGAGGCAAAACCACTGACCCGATGGGCTCTCCCTTCACAGGAACACTGCTGCAGACCAACAGCAAGCTGAGTCTATTCCAGAGACAGAACACACCACCAATGTCATCTTACCATGGGGAAAGTTAGAGACAGCAGCTGTAATGTTTCTCCTGTATGTTTATGGTCTCATTTTATATTATTCACTGCACTGATGCTTTGGGTGGTGGGCGTGTTCACTGCGGTTTGGGCGGAAGTGATTACAGTATATCTGTTTGCTTCACCTGTTCATCTGGGTGGTGGTGATGGTGCAGTGGATATGACCCATGCCTTTGGTGTGGGAGATCAGGTTTGATTCCCACTGAGATACATCAACCAATGTGTCCCTGAGCAAGGCACTTAACCCCTAGTTGCTCCAGAGGTGTGTCTGGCCTCTGACATATGTAGCAACTCTAAGTCGCTTTGGATAAAAGCGTCAGCTAAATGACATGTAATGTAATGGTTTTGGGGCTTTGACGGGGGGGGGGGGGGGGGGGGGGGGGGGGGGGGGGTGAGCCTGGGAGCGAACACTTTCTGTTGACCACACTCAACGCATTTATTTGAATCACAAGGTAATTTTACATTTGGTTTTTCCAACGTGGAGGAAAACATTATTGAAACGGGGTCTTTAGTGCGTCACAGTGCAGTGTTTTCCCTAGGTTTGTGGAAGACTTAGGTGCACATATTTGGCGGGGGTTTGGGTCCATAAAAATGCAATTTGACATCATTTTGGACCGTGATTATTACCATCTCCATGTCTAAAACATTGGAAAAACTATAGCAGATAACATAAATAACACTCAAAAAAACTAGATGACAAAACTTGCTAAACAAGTCCAACTACAGTCATTAGATTAGATTCAACTTTATCGTCATTGTGCAGAGTAAAAGTAAAAGGACAACGAAATGCAGTTTGCATCCAACCAGAAGTGCAAAAAAGCAGAAAAGTGCAATGTGATATACGAGTATAGACAGGTGGTGCATAGGCAGGACAAGAGATATATTGCAGTGTTATAAGAGCAGAATAAATATGGCTATGTAATATGAACAATGTATGAACAACATGTACAGATATGTGCAATGTAGTAGCAGTGACATTATCATAGTAGTAAGAATAATATGCAGTGTATTAGCAGAATAGCGCTGAGAAAAGTCTTTCAGTTAGTTTGATGCTTTTTCTCCTCTGTTCTGGGTGATTTTTTGCTGCATTTCACATTCATTTAGCTAAGCTGCTGCCAACAATGGCTCGGGTTTTGCACCTAATACTTCTACTGCCAGGGAAAACCATGCAGTGTTTATTTGTCTCTGTGTTTAGTCCCTCGCGGCTGCATTAGTTTGGACTGCTAACAGCCGCAGCAGTCTGTAGAGTAAATGATGCACAACCCAGACACGTGTTAAAAAATAAAGACTAAGTGAACAGATGGATAATGTCAACTGGCCATCAGACTCAAACAGGCTGTCCCTGCCACCTGTGTTCTGCTGTCAGAGTGTGTGACCACACACACAGTACTTCCTCTGTTCAACAACAGTGCCACACCAGACTCCTCAGACTCAACAGCACGGATGTGTATCTGGGATGCAGTATACTCTTTTCACAGAGTGCTAATGCTACATTTGTTTAGTAACAGCAAACCTCTGCAACATTCGTATCACCATCCTGTGGAACTTCACACGCTGGTGAAATCTAAGTTGTTTTCAGCTCATTCGGTTTCACACAGAACCGAGGGGACATGACATTACACACAGCTGTGAGTCAGTGCCAATTTCTAAAGTTTCAACACAACACTGCTTGGTGTTTATTAGGCAGGAAAACATAAGCATTTTCTAACACATTTAACCATGAATTACACTGTTGACTTTATTTCTGAAAATGCAGTTGAATCAGTACAGGGGGAAACTCTCCACATTGTCCATGCATGGACTTTTGGTCAACAGCTGTGAGTAACAGCTGCAGCTGTCAAATCCTGTCAGATAAATGGGAACACACACAACACACTTATGTTTCCTGTCTATCAATACATGGGTGCTGCAGCCTATACAAATAACAAAAAATACAATCTAGGTATTAAAATGATGTCATACATGTCTGATGCATAGTTCCTCGACACACAGTAAGTCTGTGTACCACTTCAGAGCAAAAGCGAAATACTCCCAACATGTTGGCCTTTTCCTCAGAAACAAAAACACTGTGTGCCACTCAGACTGTTCGTCTTCTGTTCTTGTCTCTCTGGCTAATTAAACCACATGTAGGCATACACAATGTCTCTGCCTTATGAACTGATTTCTATAAAGTACACTTCATCTTTATATTTGTATTAGTCTTATCTCTTTTTTTTATTTAACATTAGGAGTGGTAAAAATTACATTTTCATAAGCCGGTTTGAGATTTATTCTGTTTCAGTAACAGACAATGGTGGGCGGGTAACGTAAAAGGCCACTGTCATCATTTCAAAATACTGTTCATTATTTCTATCATTTCAACCAAATGATTCTAACTAGCCTTATATCCAATCTAAGAGTGGCGAATAACCAACAGACCGTTAAATCCTCTTTCTTCTAGAAGCCGAGTTTGAGTGACGCGCTCACCAGACAAGAGGAGCGTGCGAACGTTTTGCGTGCGTAATGTTGCAAAAGTGGCTCGAAAATCAAAGTCGGCATATAGCATTTAGCTAGCGACCCAGCGTCCCTGTCCCTATTGGACCGTTTAACACGATTCAAGTGTGTGAGGCACTTACTTCTGTAGAAGCTGTTCATGCTCGGATGTGATCTTCCCCAGCTCAATCTGCAGCCAGGCCCGCTCCTTGGACGAATCATCCAGACATTTTCTGGCGTCGGCTAGCTCGGTCTCGTACAGGGCTTTCAGTCCGCTGACCTCCCGGCTCCTTATGTCTTCCCTCTCGTTAATTTGAAGGTGGAGTACGCTGTTTTCAGACTCCAAACTACGGACTTTGTCAATGTAAACGGCCAGGCGGTCGTTGAGGTCCCTGAGCTGTTGCTTCTCCTGCAGTCTGCTGATCCTGGTCGGGCTCAGCGGAGTGCCGCTGCCGCACGTGCTTCTCTGCCCGGTCGGAGTTGCAGCCGCGGTAGCCATTGTAGAAGACTAAATTAACCTTATGAAAGACACTAACCAAACCAAAACAAGACACGAGTTGTGCAGGTTTAACGATTTACAGTTAAACGCTCAACAACATAAACAACCAGCACTTCCGAAAACTAGCCTCTAAGTGTCTTTTCTCACCCGAATGAATAAGGGGTTGGCTTCTAATATGGCGGCTCATTGTATATTTTACGTTGTTTATCACTAGCCAATGGCGTAGCTGGACGCAGTGCGTTCTTTCAACTTGGGTTCACTCGTAACTGTGACCGACGCATTCCGTAACTGTACCGTGGAGGCGGAGTCGATTTTGAATCATGCATTTTGAATCACGCTCGGGGTCAGCTGCTAAACCCGAGGCAACATTACCTCGGGTTTAGCAGCTGACCCCGAGCGTCCTGGTGTCAATAACAAGCGCTGCCTGAATTTTCTGATAACCGCCGAGCCTGAAATCATTTCAGTGTATCGTTTCTCCCTGTAGTGGCACCGTACTATCAAAGGCAAGAATGAATGTATGTTACCCATGACAGGATAGTGAATAGCTTGTGTTGATGCATGCACAGACTCGAGGGCTTTCTGCACTGAGAAAAACTGAGCTAATGATGCAACTGCAATGATGACCTTTTTGAGGGGAACAAAATGGACAAGAACTTTTTACATTTGGTCTACTTAAGAGGGGGAATCATTCATAAGAAGAGGAACGTTTTTCAAGAACGTTTTGAACATGACACCCTAAATAGATATGTTAGAAATAGAAAGAATGTGTAATAGCATATGTTTAACTAAATAAAGTATATGCACAAAGTGTATTCTTTTAATTTACCTTTGTTTCATTCATGTATGAGTGTATGAGATTACATCTATGTAATTGTAATACTCTCTGGCCTTATCCCTGATACGATTATGTATTTTGTTCACAAATGTTTTTACTTAAAATGTAAAAAAAAATAAAAAATGGCTATTATCATTTATGTGCTCTAAGTTATAGTGATTTAATGGGGGAACTACGCCCATTTTCAAAATAAAAACATTCCTGTCTAGGGTCAGTCCAAAAATATGAATAAACATGAACAACTCAGATTTGTGATGTCATCAAGTATGCCGTCTGCTCCAATGAGTTGTGAAGGCTAGATGCTAGATGACGCGGAGTGTTCTGAGTGTAAGGGTACATTTTCACTTTCACTGAGAACTGAGAACACTATGACTGATCAGTCTCCCATTCATTGTCTGGAGCTCCAGGCTTTCTACTTGATGACATCACTTCTCTGGATTCTGTTGTAGGAGAACGTTCACACATATGAATTGAACGTTCCTAGATCATGGAAATGAATTCTTCATTAGGGTGCTATTCCTTTGGTGTGTTTTTTCACATCAACATTGCTGCTCTCATTTCCCAATGCAGCCTTTCTTTTAAAAATGATTTGGCAATGTAATGTTAAAGACAGAGTTAATCAGTAGGGAGTGATATTACTCATCACACAATAATGTTAAAGCACAAAGCAAACTTGAGCATGCTGCCGGTCAAATTTTAGAAAAGTGGTTTTCTTTCAACCAAATTTTCAGAAACATAACGCAGATTGTTCCACACAACGCTGTTCACAAGTAAAATAAATGATCAGTTCACTACTTTCTATAAATTTGAATGTTTTATTCAATTTTATAGCATTCAAAAAAGAAAAATTATGAAAGAACATTGAAAAAAGTGACGAAAACATCAGGGGGGAAAGCAACAAAAGTTTTGAAAAAGACGACCGAAACGTTGAAAAATAATTTAAAATTTTGACCCAGAAACAGGAAGACAACACCATTAAACATAGGCCTGACTTACAAACATATACATGTTACATTTTTCTTTAATTTAATTTATACTACAGCACAGTTAAGAGGCAAATACTGGACTTATTTACTATTTTTCAGTTCCTAGGTACTTTGCAGACCCAGATTAATGATCAAAATATAATCAAAAAAGAAATGATGTATCATATTATACAGTAGTTTAAGATAAAACTTTACTGATCCTCTGGGACACATATTCACAAGCTACCCTTAAAGTAATTCATACAAATGAGTTCCACCTTTACCAGCAGCATGTTAAAGTGATGAACACATGAATGCATCGATAACTATAATACAATAAACTATATTATTCTGAGGAATAAGTACTTTTACCTTTTGTACATTAAGTATATTTTGATGATGATATTTTTGTACTTCAGGAAAACATTTGAATGCAGGACTTTGACCTGTATCAGAGTTTGTCTACAGCAGGGGGGTCAAACTCATTTTCTCTAACATATCACATCAACGGCCAGACATGTTTAGATTGTTCACATGCTTTTATTTCAACGAAAAAGTCAAATATCTTTGAATGTATTATTGCATATCTCATATAGCTTTCTCACTTCCGGGTGCCTGGGTGGCTCACCTGGTAGAGCAGGTGCCCATATGTCTGACGGTTTGAATTTTTGGATGAAAACCATGTGTAGCAATATATAATATTGTGGAGGGGACGAATCGTGATGCACACTCTCAAACCTGCTTCTATGAAACACCACCACACATTGATGTTAACTGTGCACAGACACAGAAAGATGCTCAGGCAAAAGAAAGAAATGTTTGTAAAATCTTGATTCATTTATAATAAATGATCACTAAAATGTAACCCATCTGTCTGGTCTCCCATCACAGTACATCCACTCCAATGTGTCTGTGAGATCTCTGCCCTCTTTCCTCCTGTATGTCATGTCTTGTTTTCTGTCTAGAAACTCTCCTACGTGTTCACGTGTCAATCACAATCCTGCAAGGTGACAGTTTGTCTCATATAAGCCAACCTTATTTTTATCCTGAGGGCTTTCAAGAGGCTTTAGACAATATGTAATTGTTGTTCCAAAAAAGCCTTTCTTAAAGATGCAGTAGGTAAGCCTTATAAAACTAACTTTCTGTCATATCTGCTGAAACTGACCCTATGTTCCAGTAGAACTACATGAAGCAGGTCATTAAAAGGGGAGGGGCTTAGGAGACCGTTTTGGGCTTTAGCAGAAAGGGGGGGAGGCGGGGGACTGAGAAGTTGTTGATGTTCAAATTCTTTGACTAAGTCCTGGATCTTCCCAATCCTACCTACAGCACCTTTAATATGCCAAGCAGAACATTCATTAACCTAAACATGAACATGCTGCACATTTTTATTTATAGGACAGACATGAGATACAAAACACGTGTCACAACGGTGAGGGTGAGGCAGCAGGGGGATTCCAGTGGTGAAATGGTCCCACTTTACAGTACATTAATATGACCTAATATTTGTATGATTAATGTTAGTAGCATTTGTAATTTACTCCAGCCGGTCACAGAAACAGATCGCTGATCTGTAAAAAAGCATGTCCATCCATCCGTCTACCTGCCTGCCTGGCCTGTCTATGCATCCATCCACGTCTCTTGGGGGGGACGGGGGGTGGTGCGCATCTCTCCCTTATGAGACGATCAACAGATAACTTAAATGTCAAGTTAATGTAGAAAAAACATGTAGCATCCATACAAACTTGCATGAAAAAGGGATTTATTTAGTTTGTGTAAAAAGGCACATTTAGTGGACACAAATGAAAGTACACAGTAAGATCTTTCCACTCTAACTTCACAGTGTTTAGTGCACTGTATGAGTAACTTCTGTTTCCAACGGTGTCCCAACTGCCTGAAGAAGCAGAAAATAAATTAAGTTTCTTCTTATCCCATCGCAGGTTACTATTAGCATCCTGCTGCAATTACTCGTGGGTTTAAATACATACAGCACAACAATGTACAAAGATGTTGCAGTAAAACGAGCAAGAATCAATGAATTTCATATTGTGATTTTCCAAACTAATACATATCTAAAACATGATATCACTTGGCCCATTAGACAATTTTAGCTGTGTCCCAGTTGCACGCTACATACTGATTCTAAGTGGATTTAATGCATCGCCACCTTTTGAGTTGATTACCAATCAGTGTTGATGGTAAATGTAGGCGATTGAAGCAATAACTTCCTCAGTGTGTACTACCACATTGGCCGAGAACGCAGAGTTCTACTGCTCGCGGAGCTGTGCAGTGCATGTACCAGGATGCATTGCATGCGAGCTAAGTGCATCACATACATGGGAGAAGCAGCTAAAAATCTTAGGTTTAGGAAACAAAAGCACTTGGTTAAGTTTAGGAAAAGATAGCGGTTTGTGTAAAACCCTAAAACACCCTTTCTGGCAGAAAGCCCTGAAGACTAGGGTTAGGGTTAGACAGATCATGGTGTAACCAAGCTACATACTCTCTTGGGATTGGGGTTCAGCATCCAACTAGTCTGGATCAACGACAGTACATTCCTTACACTGCTCAAAATCCCTTCGCTTCAGGAAACAAACAACCACCTTCCAGTTTACAAGCTAAACACTGAAAATGTCAAGTTTTGAAGATGTGGACGGTGCAACAAGGCAGGCCTGCTCGGTTCTTTCAAGGAATGATTGTAAAGATTTACAAAGAATATGTTTAGGGCATTTCCTCTCTAACCGCAGGGATCAACAGATGTCAACAGCAATCTCAGCTTTTTTTAATCAATATAGTAGCATGCACTGAGGAATCTATTGCTTTAATCGCCTACATTTCCCTTCAACACTAATTTGAGATCTCCACTTTTGAGCAAAATTGAAGTTTTGAATTTGTCTGCACCAATTTATGTTGCAAATGTCTTTAAATATGTAAATAATGTATTATTAGATATTTGGTGGGCACTGGCCAGTTTTGATTATTGGGGGGGTGTAACCATCCTCTGTAAATTACGCCTATGCATTGACTAAATAAAAATAAAAATAGATATCCCTATTTGGCCTGGAGCAAACGCTTCAACACAATAAACCATGATCACACATTTGCTTCATATTGAGTCGGTGCTTTAAAAAGCTTCTACTGGTCTCGGGGCCACAGGGGCCCCTCGAAGGCCCCACGCTCACGGAGCAATTTATGGTCATTTAAAAATTCATTTTACACGAAAATAAGGGAATATGCCGCACTAAAGCAGCATATCAGCTGACACTATAAAGACTTTCAGGTGCTACGTGATTGTAAGGCCCTGTGTCAAAATCTACTTCTAATACCTTTATTATTTCATTATTTTAAATGTTACATAATAACAAATTCCTTTGTGTTTAATCTAATTACTGCACAGCAAATTATTATAAATTTCCTATAAGCAATAAGTTTATTTACAACTTTATTCACCTCTACGGGCAAGATTGAATTGCCCTCTAGAAATAAATAAAGTTGTCTGAATTGAGTTTAGTAATAGCGTCAATAAACAGCGAGGGTGAGTAAAGGTGGGTTAACGGGCCCTCTAGAAAGTTCATACGACCACGGTTAAGACACATTTTTTTTAAACAAAGAAAGGAGTTATTTACAGCTTGAAAGAAATTATAAAACAAAGAAAAGAAAAGAAAGAACAGAGAAGTGGACGGCGGATGGATGGCTCGAGCAGCTCGGAAAACTCAAATATTCACTCAAATTAAGATGCTTAGAATGAAATGTTTACCAGCTACTTAAGCTTTTGAAATGTGAAACTAGCAGTAGCGGTTACTTCATGAACAGTACACAAGGTTGTTGAATACTAATAGTATCCTCCAAACTGTAGTCCAAAGTGGAATCAACGGTGTTACAGTATGTAGTGGCCGACTTCACAGGTCCACTCCGTCCCTTGTATCCCAGACCTAGCCCAGCTCCACATTAGACATTATTTAGTCCAGGGGTGTCAAACTCATTTTAGTTGATGGGCCACATCTCACATCTCCAGTGGGCCAGACCAGTAGACCTCTCCAGACAGATCAGGAACTTGATCTGTCACAGAGTTTCTTGTCAGCTTGATGTTGGCACACACTAGTTGCTTCTGCTCCGACAGCGTTCTAAGGCCGTTGTAGGAAAAATAATAATGTTACGGACCTGGGAGAGAGGGGTCATATTCTGAGAAAAAACTCTGAATTTCTAAGACTGAAGTCGTATATTTACGGGAAAAGAACTCGGACATTCTCTGAGATTAAAGTGGTACATCTGGAATTGGAATGAATAACTTCTCTGCATTTTTCACACTTTGCAAAGTCATCCAGTGGGCCTGATTGGACCCTTTGGAGGGCCGGTTCTGGCCCACGGGCCGTATGTTTGACACCCCTGATTTAGTGTAACTGGGTCGGAGCGTTGCCGTTCTCTCTCTCTGTTCTGCTCCGTCTGGCTCTACCACATTTTAGATTGGCTCTTTTTAAAATCTTTGATGACATAGAATGCAACTGGGACACAGCCCATGTAATAGTCTGTACAATAACCAGAAGCATTCATAAAAAAACAAACAAGAAAACTAAATATTGCCACAATGTGTTAAGGTTGTTGATATTAATATACATCATGTGTAATAACCTTTTATGGAGGACAATGAGATGATTCCATAGTAGTTAAGGGGAGACACTACACGCAAACATTTTTTTTTATTTTATTTTGAGTTTTGGGGCTATTTTGCTTCCATAACATATCTGACTAACAGCCTGATTCATACAATTTATTCAGAAAGAGATTTTTTTATGGCTGTTTTGAATTTTCGGATTTATGGAGTGATAAAAAGAGATATCCAAAATGAAACCTAACTCCCTCTGTAGAAAACTGACTCTAATGTCAACAAAATGAAACTTTGAACCAGGCTCTTTAATGTTCACATTTCTGTTCTGGAAATGTTGGCTAATTAGCACATATTTTAATAAAATAAGGCCTCATTTGCATATTTAAAATTAAAATTTTAAAATTGCAGAAAACCTGTAGTACAAAAAAAAATTGTCTTAATGTAAGTAGTCGACTGGGGAAGTTTGATGCCGATATGCATTAGTTTAAAGATATTTCCTATTCCCCTGCAGCGTCTCCCCTTAGAGGCTGAGTAGGCCGCTATAGATGATATAGATATGGGATGGCCTCTCAGTTAAACCCTTCTGACATGTTGGGATCTCAGTAAACATCTGTGAGCATTAACGTCTTTTAAAGAAATGTGCATTTGGCTTTGCCCCACGAGGACAGATGGCGGATGGATGGGGAGATACGAGGGAAGCTCGCTGTCCCATCAGCCAGTTTTTCCTCTGACGTGTCTCCGCCTCCTCCAGGTATGTGACAGGAAGTGGAAGCATTAGGCCTCACACAGTCCTGGGGGGGAGCTGCTGTTTGTAGATACCAGCCAGGGCTTTGGCGGCGCTCTGGATCATCTGGCGCCGGGCCATACCGGTCATGGCCTGGTGCCAGTCCGTCCGGCTGACGTTTGGCAGGCTGCGCTCCAGCACCTCGCCCACTGGGACGATCAGCCCGGACCAGCGCAGGCTGTAGTCAGGGGGGGTCAGCGTCTGAGCCTGCACAGGGGGAGGTTACACACACAGTTTGATGAGTCGCTGGAGCTTTCTGTCTGATGTGATCAGGAATAACATTTCTAAGGCTGAAGCTGATATTCGTCCCCGTCGATGACAATAAAATAGCGTGGTTGAAATGTTAAGTGGCTGCAGTTGTAATATCGATAACACCTATTTTCCACTGGGCGCGTCTGTGCAGCGTTGCGACTCCCACGGCCAATCAAGTCAATTCTTGATAGACCACCCAGCCGCTTCACGCCAAAGATGCGCGCCAGGTCTGTTTTCACGTGAGCCGCGGGGTGTTCAGACAGCCGGGCAGGAAGAAAAACAGCGAGATGATCCAGTCAGTTTACCATAAGACACACCCCCTATATCGTCTAAGTCTCCTCTACAACACCACTGACAACAAGAGAGATTCATCTTGGAGGTGACAGACATCACAGATTCTTTTTATCAGGACAAAGCCGGTAAAGAGAAGACATGGAGTTTAATTACAGTGGAAGGTAGACACTAGCTTAATAAACACCCGATTGTTCTGTAAAGTACTTGTAGAGACAATAAAATCTGCGAGTCGCTCCGCTTATGAGACGCTCCCGGTGTGGTATGGCGTGTGGCGGAGGACTAGAGATGAAACAGATATCGCGCGTCACTAACGATGATCTTTTCTTGTAAAATGTACGGTGTGATCTGGGACACTGGTGGTGTCACAGGTTTACCTGTCAGTGGGAACATTTCATACAGATAACAGATGGAGCTCCAGCCTAGCTTCCTTTCCTCTTTTCATAATCAACATGGTTTAGATAGTCAATGATAAAATGTAGGTGTCAGTCATAATTAAACAGTTATATCATATCTATTGATTTAAAAAAAAAAAAAAAAAAACATGATAAAAGTTGTCATGTTCAAAGTTTAAAGCCATGTCTTTGATATGGGGGATAAAATAGAGTAACGTCAAAATATTTTGAGAAAAAAAGAATGAAAGCTGTTACAATGAACTTGTAATTTGGAGAGAATTTTTTTTTTTGTGAGATAAATTGAAAAAATACTACTTTATTTTCAGGGCCTGAAGTCCGTCCCCTTCCTCTGTCTCTGTGTTGGCGTTCTAACCTCTGGTGGATTTCTGAGGACTATGGTTAACTGCTCCTCAGATCTCTGCAGGGTAAATCCAGACAGCTAGCTAGACTATCTGTCCAATCTGAGTTTTCTGTTACACGACTAAAACTACTTTTGAACGTCCACATGTTCCACCAAAACAAGTTCCTTCCTGAGACTATTTACGAGTGAGCTTAGAAGCTATTGGACAATCTGACGGGCCCACTGGCACCTTCACTCTGTTCTCAGAACTTTAGTCTCAAAATATCTTGACATTTTCTCTGGAAATCTCAGTTTTTCCACCAACCATATTATCAGACACATTAGGGTATTGTAATAAACCGGCATGCAGTTGACAGTTGCTGATGCGTACCTGTTGGACGTGATCTAGGGCCACAGGGGTTGCCTGCGTGAAGACCTCGATGCGGATGCTGTGACCAGGGTCCTCCAGGATCAGACAGCCGATGTCAAACCACCTGGAGACAACACAGGGGTTCTGACATGAGCATCCCACACCTCACACCTGGTTAAAAAGGCCCAACATCCAACAACCTTCCTTTACGCTTCTGCTGAGGCTCCACGCAGAGCTTTCTCTGAAGTTTATACTTGTGCGTTGGTGTGTGTGTCGATCTCTTTAACAGAATAGCAGGGCCGGCGTGTGTGTGTGTGTGTGTGTGTGTGTGTGTGTGTGTGTGTGTGTGTGTGTGTTAGAGAGAGTGATGACGATTAGCTTCGGAGAGAGTACTGACTCTAGAGGCGTAGTGAGAGAAACAAAGTGTCTCCCCCGAGAGACAGACGTAATTTAAAAGTGTGTTCCATAAAACAATTAAAAACAATAAAACAGGCTAAAACAGAATAAGATACAAACAGAAGAATAAAAGGTACAGTGCAGGCTTAGGGTTTGAAATGTATGTAGAAGTGACTAATGATTTGATTTAACAGGGTGTGGGGTGGGTTTGGGATGGGGAGAAGGAGGAAGGGAGTGGTTTTATTTCATGTAGTGTGTAAAATTCCTAAATAAATGAAATGTTGAAATTGAGAGGTTTGGACTTATTTATTCACTGAAATAAATGTTTTTGCTATTACACAGAGAGGAGTAGTACTGAAGTAGTAGTGAAAAAAGGTACTGTTGGGTACTGGCATCAAATTTCAGGCACCAGTACTGGTTAAAATGTGAATGGTACCCAAACCTACACGTGACTGGACATTCAGAAACTGGAGGAACTAAACAGCACAACGGACTGTTTAACAGTCAGCAAGGCTGGTGAGTGAGCCAGCAGGTAGGACACCTGTCAACCGCAGCCTTAAAGGGAAACAAAGTGTCCATTACACTACAAACTACCACAAACTATAGCCTCCAAAATCCACAGAGCTAGTGTTTACTGCACGCTACTGAAATGGGTTCCATTATCTTCCCATCACGGAGCGTGTAAGATGCAAAGATGTGTGTGTGCCATCCCATCACTGTGTGTAAGATGTAAAGGTGTGTGTGTGAAACAAAAAGGCCTGCAAATAGTTTAAATAAAAAAAAAAAAAACAGTTTGGGTTTCTCAGAGTGTGTGTATGTACGTGTGTGTCAGAGGTCTTCTCCTTACTTGTCGGGAAAGAGCTCAGCGATGAAGTTTTCCAGAGAGACCACTGGCTGCTTCTCATGGATCACACCGGCTCGACGCAGGCTGTCAATGCGTTCCTGAGCCCCCTACACACACACACACACACACACACACACACACACACACACACACACACACACACACACACACACACACACACACACACACACACACACACGTTGGAGCGAGATTAAAAGTGACTCACAGTCTCAAGAAATGTCTTATCATTATAAAGGTATACCCAGGTGTTTGGATACCCACATTCTAGCACAGCTTGGTAATCCGGTCTTGAAGAACAGCAGGGAGAGAATGAAACAGGGGTTGTCTATGTATTAGGGCTGCAGCTATCAATTCTTTTAGTAAATCGAGTATTCTACCAATTATTCCATCGATTAATCGGATAAGAAATATTTAGTAAACAGCAATAGTAAATATATTTATTATTGCTGTGGAGGAAGGTCTGGCAATGCGAGACTACTTTGACACAGAACAGTTTGGAGAAGCAGCAGTGGACTGACCTTGACTCCAGCTGCGTAGCCCACTGGCTGCGGGGCGATGTTGGACTGACCGGGCTCTCCAGTGACCATGGCCATCCCAAAAACCTCCTGGAAAGCGTCTCTGACGGCCTCCACGTTCATCTCATCTGAAGTCACCACGATGTCAATGTCCCCGCCAGACTCTGGAGAGCAGAAGTACATTGATGGAACGTTTATGGAGGACAGCTGCTATCATTATAGGCTGATGTAGTGATGCGGAGTGAGTGGGTCCACTTACTGATGTATGGAGCCATGCCAGGATCCAGAGTGGTGATCATGGACTCCACAGAGTGCTTGGTTCTGTCCAGGACTGTCTTTACTACAGTGTTACCTGCTACTCCCTGAGGACACACACAGACAAAACACACAACATGGCGGTCAGAGCACTGGGAAGGGCTCGACTGTTAAAGCATGATCATCTCCATGTGAGGAAAGGGCTTTAAAATGTCACCAAGCCACATTTGATGGGAGCGGTGTTACTTTAAAAAAGCCCCAGATGCCTCCACCAGCGTTGGTGTGTCCAGGTACTCTGGGATCGTCCTGCTCCTCTGGAAAAGTGATGGGAGATCCAGCATCTAATCCTCCAGTCATGGCTGGCTGCTGAACCATGGGGTTTGGTCCTACACCTGGAAGATATCAGACGATTTTTAAAGCCACGTGACAAATGTAATTGTGTTGTATATAAGTATATATTGTAATGGCAAAATCACATTTAAGCCTTTATTGTTTATTGTGCCTTGTGTTTTTTCATTCAGCACACTGCATTCTCATACACCAATCTAAACGACAGTTCATTTGCATTCCTGCATGTGGATTGGGGGTTGTTTAGACTTCAGAGACTGAGAGTCTCAGAAGAAGGTGTCTGTGCTTTGTGTGAACTGATAACCCATGAGGCCACAAAGTTTAATATCCTCCTCTCCCGTATTACGTTCTCCTCTGGTCTGGTTAGATGCACAGGGAGCGTGACCCAGAGCTGGGGCAGACAGGAACAGAGGATTAGATGAAACTAATTTATGATGCATGCCTATGTTTCTTTGATAAAATGTAAATCTACTGGACCTATATCTTATCTGTCTCACAGGAAGAGAAGGTCTAGTAGGTTACTATCTTTATTGTCTGTAAGAATGTGCTCGAATGTCACTCCCCTTTCTCCCAATGTGCATTTAAGCTCACTCTTTCCTTCTACTCATTTGACGAATCCTTTACACACTGAGCTACGTGCTTCTTGTAAAACTGTATTCCTCCTATTTTGCAAAATATATCTTTTAATAAAATACAAAAACCCAACTTGGTTTTAGTCTCAGTTCTGTCTTATTTGTTTCATTTTACTAAACTTTGAAATCTACACCTCTCCCCCTGCTGCAAAGGAAACTTCCACAACAATATCATTATATATATGCAATGAAAGGTCTGAGCTCTAACTTGGCTATAACTGTAGCCTTCTATGTATTGATACATCTACATGATCTTCCGGCTGTGTAATGGGAGGGGTTAGGATTTTGATTGCATAGCTTTGTTGTGAAAAGGGGTTGGGAGATCATTTTATTGATGCAACTTTGCACATACTTATATTATTGTCGAATGTGTTTGTATGACTGTATATTCTGATGTTTTGTACTACACTTGCATTGAATATTTATTGTTTACCTCACTGCCTAGCGACTACGGGTGGAAAATAGCAATCGTGCTACAACCCGGCACAATGCATCTCTCCTTGTTCTTATACAAGGTTCATGTTTAAAGCTATAGTGCGTAGTTTCTGTCTCCCCTATGAGGAATTCTAATTAATGACAACAACACTGTCGGTGCGTTCACATGACACAAGCCTTCAGTGATCAAGCACCACCCCCCACCCCTCCACTACACAGTTGCTAGTAGCCAAGGAGGAAAAAAACATGGCAGACTCTTCAAAAGAGTCTTTAGAAAGTCTGCGGGTGACACAATCTTCTGAACATATTCATACTGAGATATAAAGAGAGAGTTTGGATTAACGAGGAATCTTGCTCTGTGTGTGTTACAGGAGAAGACGAACGGGGCTCTTACCTGGCATGGCGGCAGGACTGGAGAATGTCGGCATCAACGGTGTCTGCGGAGTACGACCGGCATGACCCCGTGTGATGTCATATCCTGCACTCATGGAGAAGCTGGATACGGGCGGGCCTGAGGGAGGGGCCGACATGCCGGGAGCCGAAAGGGGAGGTGGCCCGATGGGAGCGGCCAGAGGGGGCAAAGAGGCAGAGGTGGGAGGGGGAAACGGAGAGCTGCTGGTGAACGGGGAGGCGAGAGTGGAGGGAGGGGGGAACGGGGAGGACAGGGAGGGGTGTGTGGCCAGAGGGCTGCTGAAAGCAGGGAGGGAGGGAACAGGGGAGAAAGCGGTGGAGACTGCGGGGAAACCGACGGAGCTGGTGCCAGAGAGGGACAGAGGGCTGGACAGACCTGAAACACAAGAACGTTACACCTTACACTTCGGCTACATTGAACGCGTAACTTATGCAGAGCGTTCACGAAGTGGATGTGGCGCGGAATGTATCTTCAAACTGGCTACACCTGCTGCGCATACACGGCGTAGGGATGTGTGAGTCACAGGCGAGACGGTGAGCTTTCCCCCTGGGACTGTTGTTGTTTCTTCAGTTTTTGGAGCTAGGATACATCAATCTACTGTCAGCTGTTATCAGAGGACGCAGGGGAGGGAAACAAAAAATAAAAACAGAAATTCTCAAAATGAAACTGCCAATACGCTCACTGACAGTCATTGAGTCTTTTTCCTTTACATCGGTAGTTTAATTTAAAAGACATATAGACACTTTATGATCCTTTTTCTGTGTAAAAGGGCCACACACACCTCACGTCAAAAATATAAAAAGAAGACTGCCCTATTTTTACACTTGTAGAGCGGATCTCCGCGGAGCATACGCACCACTACGCGCTGCTCTCATGTCCTATGTTGCCAGTTTCATTGGTTATAGTGGAAGCCTAGTGTTGGAACATCTGCTCCGCATACGTTACGTGTGCAATGTAGCCGGCCTGTTACTGTGGTCCATCTAGAGGACTGAAAAAAACAATTCTTGTTATTATTCTAGTAGCAAAAAGGTTAAATTCTGATGTGCAATTTATATGATAAAAGATCCTTGGCGTCTGTGTATCAATTCACCACAATATCGCCATACTATCCTGTATCAATTTCCCCCCCCCACCCTACAAATGACCAGGGTTTTTCCTGCATAGAGAAATGTTTGACACCCCCCAAAGAGGTTTAAATCAGTCCCAAAGGGAAAATCACTAATATAATGAGAATACAAATAGCAATTCAGATCCTCTCTCAATGTGTTTAACAGCAATTTACCAAACAACCGTTGAACAAACAGAACATCAACTGGAATATGAGAGTCAGCCTGTATACCGGACTGTAACGGTTATTTATTTAAATATTAATATCATTATTTAACCAGTTTTGTTACAGTGTTTCCTTTAGGATTTTTTTTTTAGCAGTGGGGGCAGGTCTGTCCGAACAACAACCCCCCCCCCTTTGCCCCACCGCCAAATGTTTTACGTATGAAACGGAACGGACACTTTGCTGCAACACAAACTAATATATTTCTTCACCTCTATTCACACACAATGAGGCATATTTTCAGTTGTGATTGAACTGTATCTTTTGAGGAACTATAGGGCACTTTACATCTACAACAGGTCTACACTTAGAACTGACCCACCGCGGTGACGTTTTTGGTGGAGCTGCTCGTTTAATAGTCGACTCGGAAGAAAGCGAACGTTTTGACAATAATCTCCATCAACACAACAGTATGTGGAGTTAAACTGGGCGGGCCCAATAACCTCTGAATAGTTCTACTTGTTGTTAAATTGCAATGTGAGCGGCAGCCAACGGGGGTGCATTATGTCGGCAGGATCATTTAAAAGGCAACCGCGACTACATTTTTTGTACAGCCAAATTTCTGATACCGTGGTGGCAGATCTTTTGTCGTGGTGGGCCGCCACTACAAAATCAACATAGAGGAAACACTGTGTTAACTGGGGTTCATTTACTCAATCATAATATACATTTTTATTAAATTGTCAGAAATAATAGGAAAATGCATAGATTTCTGTCAAATAAGACTCTTTGTCTTACTGTACGTGGACGGGTAATGCTTACTGCTGTGCGTAGTCCCCCCCCCCCCCCAGAAGGCCCATTCTGAGCCAGGAAAACCCTGATGATGTCATCAAAACCAAATGTTTTTTGTTCACTGGTTGTGCTACATTCATTAAGATATGATAATAAACTTATCTTGACCAATGCAACTGACCACAGCAACACTAACTAATTTCCTCTCTTTACAATCTGAAGCCCTGTTCACACAGAATAATATTAATAATTAATAATAAAGGGGGAGCTCAGTAATATACTGTAGGTGATCCAAAACTGGAGATTTAAAACAAGCACGCCCTCAGGTTTGCCTACATTGCAACACTTGACAGGTCATGTCTTACCTACGGTGATCAGCGGGCTATGACAGGTCATGTCTTACCTACGGTGATCAGCGGGCTATGACAGATCATGTCTTACCTATGGTGATCAGCGGGCTGTGACAGGTCATGTCTTACCTACGGTGATCGGTGGGGCGCTGGCTGTGGCAGCCACAGTCAGAGGAGGTGTAGGGCTGGCAGGAGGCGTAGTCTCGATTCCACTCTCTTCCATCATCTTCTTGGCCTTATACCTTCACTTCAGCCCAGAATATAGCTGCAGGAAGATGTTGTGATTGATCAGGATGTGTTCATCCTGTTGTTAAGCCAACCAATTCTAATGTCTGCATACAAACACGGAGGATGCACCGTTCTATTTAACCTAGTGAACGGATATTAGGCATTGACCACAGATGGCATATAAAGACTCATTTAGATTAAACGTGTTGATAGGACTCATTCAGAATAAATGTGTTTATATGTAATCCCTGCTATCATGTTACCTTGATTACAATTAGTTCCATACAGTGAGCTACAGATTATAAGTTGGATAAAAATAGAGCACTGGAATCGGATCTAAATCATAAACACACATTCCCATACACAACAGAGCACACACTAGGGCTACCTTCTCGTCTTTGATTAGTCGACTAATGACTCAGTCGTTTTGGTCTCAGTCTAAAATTCCTTTAGTCAAATAGTCCTTTTTAATGCTTCTTCATGCTGAATGACTTATTTCCGAGAAACGTATGAGCACATCTCTGGTAAACACAAGATTTAAAGTGGCGCGTCTGCAGGATTCTTTGGAGAAACTTAGTTTGACAGATACTGAATCAACGTATCTATTAGTCGACCAAGACTTTGAGGACTGTGCTTCCATGTCACTTCTATCTGGCCCTCTGCCGTCACTGGTTAGAATGGAACTACCTTCTTCAGACTCCCAAGCTTCAGCGCGTTGTCCAGTGCTGTGAAGGCTGTTCGTACCGGGTTAATGGTCCTCTGTGTAAAGCAGTGGGAGGCGTACCGTTATCGCTGTCTAATGGAGACATGTGACGCTTCGCCATGTAACGTTATTTGCCTGTTTATAAGCGACGCAACATCACAATGTTGGGAGTTTATTTACAGTCTATGGTCTGAACTGAATTCAGCGTTAGCTTCAATTAACACTCGGCTGTAATGTTACACGTGTACAAACACACTCAGCTCGAGCGAACAACAGATGTAGATACAGAGAAAGTGGCATGTCCATGTTATAATTCTCCAGCTACAAGTGTCAGTAAATACCATGTCTTGTTTTGAGGTTACAGGACAAGCACCTTGACTACTCACCTGCTAGCTGGACTAGCTTACTGCTCCCATCAAGAACCAGCGACCCTCTTTGATGGCGTCACGTGTTGCCACGTCTGCTCTAGCGTGACTCCTCCCATTACCGGGAGCGACCGGACGCACGCCAAGACCCGCCCTACGAAGCAGCTCGATTGGTTGGGGTTAGGCATTTGACCTCGAGTGGTTAAGGTTAGGGTTAGGGGATTGGTCAGGGGGTAGGACCTATATATGTAAGCATGGACGCCTGGCCAATAGTAGTGTGTGAATGCTATTGAAGGGCGGGTCTTCGCGTGGCCGTAGTGGGATTCGTAATATCTCCACCCGGACACGCGCATGAAGGCCACTGGCTGTGTGGTTATTGTATTCTATATATATATATATATATATATATATATATATATATATATAGGCTCAGACCTGAGGTTGAACGGCTTTGGTTAAACTTAGGTCGATATGATTATAAAAAGAAGGAAAGATTTATAATCATATTCGCTTAGTACTTAATTCAGTGCCTGAATTAGACCACAAAAGGTAGCAGTTGCGTGACATCATTGTGTGATACATTTATACTTAGGCCTATATCTTTTAGAGGTGACCCGTACTTCTCAACTTCTCTAAGGGCCACACTGGAAATGAGAATCACATCCAGGGCCAGACATGTATAGGAGTTTATTCACATGCTCTTATTTCATCGAAAAAGTCAAGCATCTTTGACTGTATTACTGCATGTCTCATATAGCCTTCTCGCTTACAGTCTGGGCAACATAAAGTCCTAAAAAAAATACTAATTAATTAATTACTTAGCCATCAAAGAAAAAAGCAACAAAAGTGTCTACAAAAGTGACAAAAACTTCAATAAAAGCGATAAAACATTGAAAAAGCTACAAAAACTAGGTGGGCCAAGATTCATTGTGAACCTAAAATGATATGCAGGCCAGCTTGAAATCTGTGAGGGGACGGATTCGGCCCGCGGACCATGAGTTTGACACTTGCGATCTAAAGAGTCTGACTGGACTGCCAATCTCACAGCAGTGTCTGAAAATGTGCTTATGGAAGAAAGGATCATTCCCTCTGTCCTATGGTGCTGAATGTCTGATTATACATACAGTACAATTGCTTGTTTTTTTCCCAATAAATCATGATATATAGCCTATTTTTAAATATAAATATCAGCCTTTTAATATCGATGATATTAACAATTAGAAGTAACAATTGCTGCAGGGGGGACACTCGCAGCGGTCCTGCGGCGAAAAGTTGAGACCGACTCAACTTTTGGAGAAACGCAACCCCACGTCACGCGGGGTGGAGTGTTTGGAGGTGGTTTGAGAGTCCCGTACAGGAAACAGGAAACATCACTGCCTCTATCTCTGCCACAAGAAAGATTTAAAACACCAAACACAAGCTCTGAACTGCCGGGAGTTTGGGGAACAGCTGAATGATCTCACTATGCCTCGCTCCTCTCTCTCCGGTAATGAAGCTGCCTTCAAGTGCACTTGGAAATGTTGAAATCTATAAACGATCTGATAAAAACTAGCCTGACAAGCCTGACCCACATCCAGATGTTGGGTCTGGGAACTCACCATTGGCAGGGCTCAATCCGAGGGGCGGGATAAACTGTTGTCTTTCAAATTCCCTCTGCACTCATAGCCAATCAGAGCAACACTAGCTGATAGATTAAACTTTAAACTCTGAACACATCTTCCTTTTTTAAGAATGACTTCAGTGCCGTTCTTTGTTCTTTTCTCAAAGAAAAGCTGAACTCCAAGTCTTCCAGAGTCTCGGACAAAGCCGATTCCAAAGACCGCTGTTCTCCAGCAGCAGCCATCTTCTTTGTTTTCAGGTAGCAGGGAATTCACGCGGAACTGTCGTAACTCTCCCGTCATTATGTTAAGATGTGATTGGCCTGACTAGAGTTTGGTTTTTCCAGCTCACAAGCCAACAGAGAGTTACTAGACGACCTTGGCTGCAAATGACATTTGCTGCTGCTAGGGTGGTCTAGATTTCTGGGCTAACGGAAAACGGTAATTGTGAAATATAAAGTATATTTGTGCTTTGTTGCGGGGTTAAAGAACACAACAGGTATCCTGACGCCTCATTTAAAGGCACAGTTTCTCAATAGGAGCTGCGTGCATTTCTCTGTGGATTGAGCATTTTGATACTTTCGCAGTATTTATGCAGCACGTTCACCTGCTTTATAGTAAAAAAAGACATGGAAATCTCATTTTTTACAATATTAGACATTTAAAAAGTATAAATGCATCCAAGACATTCTTCTATGAAACCCCAATTTCACCCAGAAATAGAAAAGGTAAAAAGCATACATTTTCAAATAAAAGTCGGCACAAAAATAAAAAAAGTAATTCAAAGAATGGCCGTGGCCAAAATGTTTTTATTGTAAAGTTCCATCATACAAACCCTGCATTGAACATGTTACTGCAGTAAAAGTATCATCAGGAAAATGATCTTAAAGAATTAAAAGTAAAAGTATTGTAGAAAGTGTAAAGGATCCAACCAGCTGTGTGTGTGATGGTCTGATCATCTCAGCTGGACTTGTAGCCGTTATATTGTTGGTTAGTTTACTTTAGAATCAAACATCAGATTTTATAAACTACATGTGTTCTGTGTGGAGGAATCTTAACGTGTAAAGTAACTAGTAACTAAAGCTGTAACAGATGAATGTAGTGGAGTAACTAAAGTAACTAGTAACTAAAGCTGTAACAGATGAATGTAGTGGAGTAACTAAAGTAACTAGTAACTAAAGCTGGAACAGATGAATGTAGTGGAGTAAAAAGTACAATATTTCTCTCTGAAATGTAGCGGAGTAGAAGTAGAAAGTGGCATGAAAAGAGAAGAAATGTACTTTCCACCGCTGTATAACTGCACACATGAATCAGTCAGATGTGCTGTGTGATTGATGTGACGTAGTCATTGCTGCTGCCTGCCTCCATGTTATGTCTTGTATGTGCTTTCTATGCGGCCTCTGGGACTATTCTCCTTTCCCTTGTCTTTATTGCATGAACTGCTTTGATGCCTTTGCCATCATCCGTGCTTGCTTGTTTGTTTGTGCTTGCTCCAACTGTGCGCCATATGTTTGTATGTCTTACTCCCTATTGCTTAGGCCTGCTGTTATTATAAATGTAATGTCATTTACATTTTAAAAATGTTGTAACCATTGTATTTCAGGATGCCTATTGACAACTGGCCGGGGCCTACAGCTAGAAATTAGCCATAGAGGCTAAAGCTGCTACTGTTACTGTGCAGTTTATTAAAGGGGAATGTCCATGCCATTACTACAGGGTGCAGGTTTCACCAAGTCAAATTTAAGACTTTTTAAGACATTTTTAAGTCGATTATGAATGAAATTTAAGACCTTCACGACATCAAAAAAATAAGAAATCAAAAAAATAAATCACATGTCAGAGTCCAGAATCAATGGGCCTCATTCAATTAAAAAAAATTTCAAATTTGAAAGCTCGTGCCCATTGCTCCTATTTAACATAGGTAAATGGCCCATTCATTCACATAAAAGGGCATGAGATGGCAGGGCCGTGTGCACACTTAGAGAAATGTCCAAAAGACGTGGTCAAGACTGTGGAGGCCTCGACTCCAAAAGAAAGAAAAACTAGTAATTCTGAAGTGGAGGTACTGCTGCAAGAAGTTAGTGAAATACGAGACATCATATTTAGTAGCGTCAGCAGTGGATACAAAGCAGCAAATACTTATGCAGTAAACGCAGTATCCGGAGAAGGGCGCAGAACTGATGAAGTAAAGAAGAAATGGTTTGATCTGAAATCTGAGGCATACAAAAAGAAATACGCTATTGTGTAGGGTAGTCCTAGCCTGCAGAAATATGCACACTTTGGGCGTATAAATAGCGTGATCAATCACTTATTATTGGATGGCAAGGTACCCCATTAACATAATTGATGTGAGTTGAAAGCAAAGCAAGGCAAGTTTATTTATGAAGGCCTAGCACAATACATACACAAAATTACGACCTGTTGAAAATTATTTAGGATATAGAACACAATACTTTAAGACTTTTAGGGCCTAAAAAATTTGACTTGGAAATGTTAGACTTTTTTAGACTTTTTAAGAGTCCGCGGAAACCCTGGTATAAACTTTTACACTAAACTAAACTATAGCACATTGCTCTTAAATGTGAAACGTGCTGATAGTGCTGAGGTTCAATAATTACGGTGGCCCTGAAGTGCAAAACACAACAGCAAATCATAAAGCACAACAGCAAATCATAAAACACAACAGCAAATCATAAAACACAACAGCAAATCATAAAGCACAACAGCAAATCATAAAACACAACAGCAAATCATAAAACACAACAGCAAATCATAAAACACAACAGCAAATCATAAAGCACGACGGCAAATATGAAAACAGGACAGCAAATCATAAAGCACAACGGCAAATAGGACTGTCTGTCTGTTAAAAGTAGGCACTTTTCCACGTTTTTCACCTCTCCTTCCTGTTTAAGTTTTTAAAATTTTTTGATTACATAAAACACTTTTTTCAAAACACTACACACAGTTCTCTACCTACGACACAAACATCTAACAGGAAGTGACTTGCTTTCCTTTTCTAAACACAACCAATCAAAATGCTACACTTATTTACCAGGGTACACACACACACCGTGCGTTCACGGACATCGGAAAAACGTTTTCCCGAGTGAAAACGTCATCATTCCCGGCCCTTCCTGTGGGAATCAGAGGTGGGAAACTGGGGCCAGATTTTGCTAACCGAGTTTCTCAGTTGGTGACGCGTTGTTGACAGCTGGCGTTTGAGGTAGGCGACTTTGGTTCACTGAACATATTTCAATGACAATAAACTTATTCATTGTGGACAAACGCCTCTGCTGAGAAACATACACAGACATAACATGTTTCAAATTATTCATAAATAGGCCTATGTATAAAAAACAACAACACCCTATCCGTGTCCTTTCCCATTCGTTGTCCTGCAGATATCACAAACACCTGACGATGTGCTGTTTGTATTCTCGCATACAAACAGCAGCAAATTATTGTGGCCTCCATGTTTTCACACACCTGATGCTCTAGGCTACGGCCAACAGTCATGCAACAAGTTGTTATGTAACGCCAATATAATATATTATAATTATAATAATATAATATATATATATAACAGAAGAAGAACACGCATCCCAACATGTGAACGCTGGTAGTTGGAAAAACAACGTAATCACGGGGGCGGTCCCTGTCATTCTGAGGTGGCATGAACGGCGCCATCACTCCTCACGTGCAAACACATTATGTCATAACTGAACACTAACCAATCACTGCTTTAGTATAGGCCTATACAGAGGTCAAAGGTCAGATTACCTGTTTGGAACAATGGATGCCAACAATAGAGGGGAGGAGGAGGGAGAGAAGGGGACGACAACGAGGAGGAGGAGGAAGGAGAGCCATCTCTGATGAGATCAGGGCCACACTTATTCATCATGTGATCAACCACGGATTGACCAATGAGAGAAGCCCATCTTGAGTAGCTTTACAGTGGCGTCCATACTGCATGCAACTATCTCAGACCTGCTAACATGTACGCATTTTTAGTACTCGGCACGCATTTTGACCCTTAAGTACGCTTGTACGATTCGCTGCTCTCTAGGTACGCATTTTGTTGCATCTTTCATTTCATTTTCAGTTTCTGTGCAATCTACATCTATGACGATGATTCTGCCGCTGAGCCACAGCGTGTAAGTGGAGTGAAAAGCTTTCAGCCAATCAGAGCTCTGCATTTTAACCCTCCGCCCACCTGCCCTTCCTAGCCAAATGCTGAGCACGTTTAATTCAGTTCAGTGTCTCAAGTGAGCCAGGCTGGCCGGTTAACTGTAGGCTTGCATGCCATGGCTGAACCAAGGGTGATAAAGGGAACAGTTAGGCTATTTTTTAGCCTACTTGAATTTATGAACATAAATAATGACCTTGACATCATAACAGGGAGTCCAGTTCTTACGACCTCAGTTAATGATGCGTAGCATACAGTAGGGCTATTTGCTAGACTAATGTGATGGCACCTGACGCAATGCAATGTCACCCATGTCAACCTTTTAAAACCCTATCTGAAAATATCTGACCAATGTTATTTATTAGACTATAACTGTGTCTCTGCCAGGCTTCAATCTTGTGTTTTTTAGTAGTTGCTTTAGGCCTATTTAAAGGTGCTTTATGATTAAATCATTACTTAGACTACTTCAGTAATCAGAAGAAGGCTGTGTTAACCTGGTCTGACTCTCATCTTTAACACAGAAGTACTTAGGCCTATGTATTAGCTTTCTCTGCCTCATAAAATGTAAGAGTAAAATGTCCTCAAGCTTGGCAGGTCTGCTATCTAATGACTATTTCAGCATTACAAATCAATCAGACTTTGTTTGTGCACCCCCCCCCCCACCACAACACACAAGCACACACACACACACACACACACACACACACACACACACACACACACACACACACACACACACACACACACACACACACACACACACATTCTTTACTCTAACAATGATACCTTTGGTTTCCATACGTTTGTAGTTTTGTGTTGTTTCATGCTAATGCATACAACGCTGTGCTACTCTTACAAATCTGATGTTTAGTCCAATCAATATTTTCTGTTTTACTGTAACATTACATTGTTGTTTACAGTGAACTGTTCAACCCCTCTCAGCTGATGACTTTCTCTCTAGAACATTGTAAATGTAGATATATGTCTATGATAAAGAGCTGTAGATTTAGAACAACAGTGTGTACATGGTATATCCAAAAATGTACTATTATGAAAAAAGTGTTTGCCATTTGATGCAAATGCCTCATTTGAGATGTGTTGATGGTATTTTGAATGCAGTGTTTCATTTTGAAGGAGATGTGAGGCATTTTGCATGTGCAGTTTTGGGAATTGTGTGTAGTTTTGAAAAAAGGAGACAGTTTTGAAAACGTGTGTAAGCAGTTGGAAAAAACTGTAAAAGACAGACAGTCCGTCTGTCCAATCAGGAGGGTCCGTCCTCTGCTAGATAGGCCCTACCCTTTCCAGTAGAAGTTAATGCTGTTGTGTTTTAAAATTTGTTGAAATGTTTTCCTATTTGCTGTCATGTTTTCATATTTGCCGTTGTGTTTTATGATTTGGTGAAATGTTTTCCTATTTGCTGTTGTGATTTGCACTTCAGGGCCACCGTAAATAATAAATAAAAACAGTTAAGCAGTCACTTGTCTTCACCATTTCTGAAGAGCCGATGCTTAAAGTCGTGGTTGAATCATTGGAAGGGAACTCAGCCTGGCAGCCAAATTCTTTCCAGTGGCCACTCGCTGTATTGCATCAAAAAATCCCCCTGCGTCCAGAAAGTTAGCTCACCAGTGTAAAAGAGTGTCTGTAAAAGTACTGCCAGGACATCTCAAACTGCAAACAGACGGTTATGACTCTTTCTATTCTGAAGTTTTTTAATCCATAGACTTTTTATATTTGATAACCTTCCCTCGAGCTGAGAAAAAAAAGTTTTAAATTAAAAACCTGTGACATCAGCCCAATGTAAAGTCTGTTGGTCAGCAGGAGAAATACTACTGCGCAGATTCAGTGGGTTGCAAATCACAAAAGGAAACCCGGACGCTTAGAAACTTTTGGGGGGTATGTGCCAAGAGAGCAACTCCACTGAACTCAACAGGCTCAATTTCAGTTAATATTACACATCCATGATGCAAACTGTGAAAATGGTTGATAGAGCTTTGTTTAAAGGGGTTAGGAGGCAGGGTTTTAAGTAGAGTCAAATGGAAATGTGGCTTATCTTTCGCTGTACTCCTGCATGAATGTGTCCCAGCATGTTTATAATTTGATCTTTCCAGACACAATGTCATGATACAGATGAACAGTCAGGAGAACATAGTCCTTCTGAGAGACATCTAAGAAATACAGAGGATCCTGGGTGGCGTCCGGGTTAAAACCCTCCTGGACCAGCTTCCCCTTCTGCTGCTTGAAGGTCTCCGTCACATCCAGAGAGGTCTGGAAACACAAACAGGGATCCAAATGAACAGTAGAACTTTACACTTAGAAATACATACGGCAGGTAATGAACACCTGCATGGATTACCTGTATTCTGAGAAACCACGGCCAGGCGTATGCAGGAAGTGTTTCTACTAAATGGTTGTAGAGTTTTGTCCCATTTAATTTGTGATCCTGTTTTAAGACGATAGCAGCCATGCCTGCGCGACCTTCATATCCTGCATACACACGTTGAAAAAAGTCACAGACTGAATGTCACAAAGAAGAAGTCATACTGCATAAACAAGAGCAAACTCAGACATGCAGAGCAGGGCACTGCTGGTTCCGGAAGTATTTCCCCCCCAAAGTGGGGGACGCTTGGTCTCAAGCTATATTGGTCATAACTTGGCAATCCAACGCCAGGAACACACAGCCCACGAAACGATGCGAAGCGCTGCAAAGTGCTAGGAAGTGTAGATTCGTGCACGGAGAGAGTCACACACACACACACACACACACACACACACACACACACACACAGACACACACAGACACACACACACACACAGAGACACACACTCACACACACACACACTCACACACACACACACACACTCACAGACACACACACACACACTCACAGACACACACACACACACACACACACACACACACACACACACACACACACACACACACACACACACACACACACACACACACACACACACACACACACACACACACACACACACACACACACACACACACACACACACACAGACAGAGAGAGAGAGAGAGACGTTCTTTAGAGTGGGGAGGAGAAGGATCGCTTTGCGACCGGCACAGAGAAATGCACATCTGGTATGACCAGCCAGGTGCTCGATCAGGCATGAATGTACACTTCACGGCTATTTGCATGCGGTGTGTTCCTGGCGTTAGGTTGTCAAATTTGCTCGTGAAACCAACAGAGGAGATGGCGACACAATAGCTGCAGTGCGAGCGCGGCCCGGCGCGGTCACTACTGATTGCAGCCGGTGTGAATGGACAGATCGGATGACATGGTTTAACATGATTTGACACCATGAATAAAATTGAATTGATTACATACTTGGCCATTAAAGCCAATTCTGATTCTGTAGATTCTGCAGTATTAGAAATCACCGTGTAACACGTAGATTTCACAGACCTGGTATGGCGACTCCGTAGATGTTGGCCTCCTGGATAAAATCAAGAAGACCGAAAACCTCCGACACCTCTGTGGTGGACACATTCTCTCCTTTCCACCTGTAGGACACGGGCTTAGATAGAACTGATTCTTGTGACCACTTGGGGACAGAAGAAACAAGTCGTGAACCCAGCACTGACATACTATTACTAGAGCCGGGCACTCATCAAGTATCGAAAAATGCCTCGTCATTCAATACCCAATTTAAATACCTATGGAGTAAATCTCATCAGAGACAGTGAGCCAATCAGCACGTTCTGTAGTCCTGTATCATGTGGACGTGCCAACAGTGTTGTTGTCATTACTTAGAATTCCTCAAGGGGGCGACAGAAACTACACACTATAGCTTTGAGGAAAAACTCAGGAGCAGCACAACTCATTTCACATTACACAGTATAGTGTGGGTGCCGTCCTAGGTCTCTGAAGTCCCTGTCCTGCTGAAGGTGTATTTAAACTCATGCTGGAGGCATGACGTTTAGCTGAACCTTTGATGGAAACAATGATACTGCATAAGCCTAGTTCAGCCTCTCTCTCTCTCTCCGGGACGTATGCTCAAGTGTTGCAGGCCCACTGACCTCCATAAGGAGACAGTCCTGAGATAAAACATTCCCTTATCATGCAGCTGCTAGGTCTCCTGTCTTCCATGGAGACACCGAGTTGAAGTACTCCTCTGCCTGGAAAGGTTCTGACCTGGGTACCACTGTCTCAATTTACATAGCATGAGTTCATATGCTTGAAATTCCACCACAACCATGTAGGCAGAAACTACAGACTGAATCTACAGAAGTGAACTATTACATTTCCCGAAAATATTTAGGCTACTGTTCTACAAATTTCCAAATATTCTATATGTATGCCAAATCAGGGTTTCTCTACAATATGACGAAGTGTGTATCCTCATTCAAGGTTGCATTAGCACAGTTTTAATGACACAGACAGTAACGGTACCTGAAGGTGTCTCCGATGCGGTCACGGAAGTAAAGGAAGTCCCTGTGATCGTGGAGCAGGAGGTCTCCAGTGTTGAAGTAGACATCCCTAGCTTTAAAGACGTCCCGGAGCAGCTTCTTCTCAGACTGGACCTGGTTCCCAGCGTAGCCCAGGAACTGGTTCATAGCTGTCAGAGGAGCGACCAGGATCCCTGCCTCTCCTGTGCATGCAAACAGGAAGTACACTGAGTGGATGCATGAGCTCTTCCTCTGTACATACAGCAATGCACTACAGCAGGGGTCTTCCACGTTTTTAAGCCAAGGACCCCTTAGCTGAAAGAGAGACGGAGCAGGGACCCACTACTACACTACTACAATTAAATTGCATAATAAACTGGGCCTACAATAACATGTGGGCCCCTGAAGCCTTTATATAAACCTTTTAGTGCATATAAAATACTAAGCTATTAAAATAATTGTTAGTATGATTTTATAAATCATTTTTTAAATGTTAAACATACATGTGTCACAGTGAATCCTTATTAACTGTATCTGTGGATGGCTACTTTACCTATAGGCCAGTAAGTCTATCATTATTGTGTGTTTTTTTCACAAATAGGCTGATTTATATAAATTTGTTGGATTCATGTTAAGACATTTTTACATTTTTGAAAAAACTTTAAAAATTTGCAAAGAAACTCCCTTCATTCATTTTGCCTGATGATGGTCTAGTACCAAAACGTTGCCTACTGTTAAATGCAACAGCAAGTTAGACAGTGTGCTGGAGTGCATCTTTTGACCTACTAATCCCCCTCCGATGCACCTGTCTCACGTTATAGATGTGCGAAGTATTTTTCTGTACTGAAAAATCTTTTAAAAAATTGCAGTAACTCCGGGGGCCCCTACTCCCTGTTGAAGATCTCTGCACTAAAGACTTTCATGTTACCGATTTGTGCTCGTATGCATCTTCCAGAGTCTGTTCGGACTGGCTCGAATGTTTGTGGATCATATCTCAGGAGCTCAAAGGGCATAGAAAGCTGAAGAAGAAGAAGAAAAGACAAGAGTTAGCAGAACTGAGCCAATCACACCCTTTGTTATCAATAACCTGCAGGTAGAAACCTCCTGCGTCCAGTACATACTAGGGGTGGGAGGGGAAATCGATAATGCATAGTATCGCAATATTTTCTGTAGCAATACTGTATGGATCTTTTATTATATATGTGTTGGTCAGTTTGTCTGCTTGACGATCCCATTTTGCAGCAATACAATTGAAGTGAGATGAACAAACAGAGAAATGGATCTTTTTAGATAAAACACATGTTGACAAAGTTTCCTTTTGGGGACATCATTTGAAATTGGGAAACATTTGAAGTTGGAAAAAAGGTGATAAATTGCAATATATCACAGAATATTTTGGAACGTTCAAATTCAAAATGAGTGAATATTTTAAAATAAATAAATAAATGATGTTGATCAGTTTGAACATTACATATCTTGTCTTTGTAGTGTATTCATTTGAATATAGGTTTAAAGGGATTTGCAAATCAATGTATTCTGCGTTTATTTATGTTTTACACAACGCCTCAACTTCATTAGAAATGGGGTTTGTATTTCTGTGTCAAGCTAAACATTTGGCCCCTCCCATATGGGATTACAAGACACCACTAGCCTATTTACCAGACATCTTTGGTCTCGCATATACAAATCATGTGGAGAAATACATGAATAACAGAAAACAAAAAAAAAACATTACATACATTTTCCACAAAGGAGGCAATCCTCCCTGCCTGGTGAATGCCCAACAGGGGTTTATATATATGTATAAATATATATATATATATATATATATATATATATATATATATATATATATATATATATTAGCCTATTAGCCTACTACTCTTTGGCCGGCTCCAAGCCCAAACAAGTGTGTGGTCGTGCCTGTTGTTGTGTTTCCGGTCTAGCTAGATCCGGTGTGGTGTTGTAGTTTTTCTAACGTTACTAGTTGTTGCAACAGCATGTGGAAAAAAAACAAAGTTTGCTAGGCCAAAAAGAACGTTAATCTTGCGATAAAAAAATTGACGCCGTTAAAATGGGTTGGCGTTAAAGGAGAACTCCGGGAAATTTTTACGTTAATCTTGATTGCTATAAGTATGTTAGTACTGTCGATAGCAAAAAAAAACGAGCCGAATCGGTGCTAGCATCATGGAGCTACTGCAGCTAATGCCGAGAGCTCCCACTTAGCTAAAACGGCAGTTTTGGGGGCATATCATAAAGAGTGCCTTTGTGCCTCTTAACAGACACAAAATGCAACTAAAATGTCTGTGCAACATGAACAGGGCCCTTACATGAAAACAAGATGCGTTTTCAACTCAGACATTGTTTAAATTCACCTACCCTGTTAGCTGCTAGCTGCCGTCTGATGAGTGAGTGTGTTCAGCCAGGCTTCAGTAATAATCATCACGCAGCAGTTCTGTGTGTATTTGTAGCATATATATATCCATTTTGTGTGCAATCCATCTGGCGTTGGTGAATAGTAGTCTCTGCAGTGGTGAACTGTGTGTTAGTTGCCTTAGCCAGGCTAGCAGGTCCGACCGGCATCCTTCTATTTTCTCCCCGCCTTCCCGGCCAAATGATGCCTGTTTCTTGTACAGTAACAGCGTTACAGAAGGCTGGCTCTAGCTCCATAGTTAGGTTACTCCAAGCTTCTTCCCTTGTGAACACCTCCACTCTTCTACGCTACGATCTGCTGTTTACCTTTTCCTGCTACAACTGAATTCCCGCGGGATTTCAGCGCAAGACTACAGCCAGCCTTCTGTAACGCTGTTACTTTACAAGAAACAAGCATCATTTGGCCCGTTTCCATGTAGTTACATAGTCACTGATATGATCATAACCACTACAGTGCTCAATTACCTATTTTTGAGGGGGAAATAAACTTTTTTTCGCCGTGAAAGCATAAACTGTCCTCTGGAGGACATCCACCAGACCAGTGGGCGCCCGTGGATTGTTGTCGGCCGCGGCAGGCGGGGAAGGCGGGGAGGAAGTAGAAGGATGCCGGTAATGTAAGGGCCCTGTTCATGTTGCACAGACATTTTAGTTGCATTTTGTGTCTGTTAAGAGGCACAAAGGCACTCTTTATGATATGCCCCCAAAACTGCCGTTTTAGCTAAGTGGGAGCTCTCGGCATTAGCTGCAGTAGCTCCATGATGCTAGCACCAATTCAGCTCGTTTTTTTTGCTATCGACAGTACTCACATACTTATAGCGATCAGGATTAATGTAAAAATTTAATACATGTATTAGGGGATCCCTGCTCCGTCTCTTTTTCAGCTGAGGGGTCCTTGTCTTAAAAAATGTTGAAGACCCCTGAACTAATCTAATCTGATCTAATCTCATTTCTGACAGGGGGGGAATATGACTTGGCCCTAACTTTACAGTAGATCTTCTCAGGAAAAAATAAAAAAAAAAATATGTGGAGCAGATGTTGCCAATATGACAAAGCAGTAATCTAAATGGTGTTGTAGCTACCAAAAACACAGGCTATAATGAAATCCAGTGTGGCAGGGTCCAGGTCCAGAGGAACCATTTCTAACCCTTTAATTCCTGACCTTGTTGAAATAGCTGGCCCTCCCGATTGGTCCGACCTCATCGGTGTAGTTGAGGAAGCCGACGCTGGCCTCGGTCAAGCCGTAACCCTCTCTGATCTGGATCTTTCCAAAGCGTTTGACAAACTCCTTCCAAACATCTGACCTGAGGCCGCTTCCTGCTGCCAGCCGGACACGGTGAGCTCTCTCCTCTGGAACCTGGAGGCAGCACAAGACTTAGATTAAGAAAACACTAGTCTCGAATTGCCAGACCTTCCTCCACAGCGCTGCGTAGGAGGGTCTGGCTAGTCCACACAGCATTCCTGGATGGGAGGAAAACGTGCTCTGGTTTATTGGCATTTCTTTAAACCAATCACAATCGTCTTGGGTGGCGCTAAGCAGGAAGGAACTTGTTTTGGTGGAACATGTGTACGTTCAAAAGTAGTTTTAAGGCCCTGACACACCAACCAGACGGGCCGACCATCGGCAGTAAAGCCAGTCGGACTGATCAGTCGGGTCCCCGAGGTCCAAAAAAATGCCTCAAAACACACTGAGGAGACGCCGACTTGAGCGTACGCTCTGCGCGTGCGTGAAACATAATACGTCTCCATAGCAGCAGGCGGTGCTGCTCTGTATTGTTTCCATTAACAGTCCGATTGTTTCCCTGAAAATGAAAACTGGCAGCTGATTGGACGAACGCGTCAAGTGGTTCTTTTTTCTCCGGAAATTCACAGCCAGACTGTCATGGCAGCTCGTTCAGAATACGATCTCATATTGGACTAAAATAGTTCACTGAAACATGTTTCTGAGAATATTTTAAGATAGAAATAGGCCGTGCAGTTTCTGAATCTGTCTTCATTTCAGATCAACAAAGGTCAGTTTAAAAGATTTTCGTCAGATTTTGAGAGGCTCATCTGCTCCCCATTTCCAGGTGAGTCCCGACTGCCCTGTCTCTGACTGAACATGTCAGGTCGGCCCAAATGAAGGCCGACGGCTCCTCGGACGGACGACGGCACGAACACACCGAACAGACTCGAGTCACTGACCTTGCCAGACTGTCAGACGGCCGATTATCGGGCTGGTGTGTCTCCTCTATTAGTCATGCAACAGAAAACTCAGATTGGACAGATAGTCTAGCTAGCTGTCTGGATTTACCCTGCAGAGATCTGAGGAGCAGTTAACCATAGTCCTCACAAATCCACCAGAGGTTAGAACGCCAACACAGAGAGAGAGGAAGGGGACGGACATCCGGATGAAAAGAGTGAAATCCTGCGGCAACGGAGCAATTCCGGACGTGGAACGTTGTGGATGTAGACTAAGAAAACAGTGTTTTACCTTTGAAGGAACAGTCTTACCCTTTTGGGAACTGTGCTTATTACAGGCTTGTCCAGAGTCTGATGGGAATCTCTGGGACCCCTAGGGGTTCCTCAGAGTCAATGCAGGGGGGCCTCCAAAATATTGTTAATTAAAAAAAATAAAAATAATTCTAAAATTAAAAAGTTTTAACATGAATCCAACATTTTAGCAAATATAAATCCCCACTGAGGAGAGGCTTACTGGCCTATAGGTAAGGTAGTCACTAAGGTAGCCATGCACAGATCCTGCTCATCCTAAAGATTCACTTTATATTTAACATTAAACGATGATTCATAAAATCATACCAACAATTATTAGGCTTTTTCAATAGCTGAGTATTATATGCACTAAAACGGTATGTGTAAAGGCTTTAGGCCACCCACACGTTATTGTAGGCCCAGTTTAATATGCAGCACTGAACATGTTTTTTTGGCCAAAAAGGAAGACAGCCTCAAAGCTTCGTTAGGCTACATCCACCCATCACTAATATTCACATCACAACACTACAGCCTCTAGGGCAGGAGAGTCAACTTCTCTAAGGGCCACACTGGAAAATGAGACTCACAACCAGGGCCAGACATGTAGAGTTTATAGACATGCTGTTATTTTATCGAAAAAGTCAAATATCTTTGACTGTATTATTGCATGTTTCATATAGCCTTCTCACTTACAGTTTGGCTGACATAAAGCAGTAAAAAAGTAAGTTAGCCATCATAGAATATAGCAAATCATGAAAAACAATACATTTTTAAAAGCAGGCTGAATATGAAAACACTCTGCTTCTGGGGGAAAAAGTCGCCAAATCTGCCAAATTCTTCTTTGAGTGTCGCATAATTGCAGTTTGAAAAACTGTTTTTCAGTTTCAGGTTTGGCACGCAACTAGGCGGGCCAAAATCTACGGTGAGCCAAAATTAATATGTGGGCCGGATCAAAATTAGCAAGGGCCGGATTTGGCCGTGGGCCTCGAGTTTGCCACGTGCTCTAGGGGCAGCTACTGTGTCTTTAAACTTGTGAATTGTTGTATGGCTGGGTTAGCTCAGTTGGTAGAGCAGGCGCACACATGTAGAGTTTTACTCCTCAATGCAGCGGCCGCGGGTTCGACTCTGATCTATGGCCCTTTGCTGCATGTCATCCCCCCCCCCCTTTCATGTCTTCAGCTGACCTGTGAAAATAAAGGCCTAAAATGCACCAAAAAATAACCTTTCAAAAACAGGAATTGTTGTTGACAGTCTTACCGTGGGATGGTTGCACAGGTATCGGCAGAGCTCTCCTATGTACTGCACCACCGTCACATTGTGTTTCACACAGTCTCTCCAAAACTGACTGGCAGAAAACTTCTTTTTTAACACACACGTTGCGCCTGTGATCCAAAGGAGACGACAGAGAGAAGATGGCAAGGCAAATAGACAATATACTGTAGTGCTAAAAACTCTGATTTTCGACAATACAACAACAATACAAACTATTTATGAGTGGTAGTGAGACATTTCCTCTGCTTTGTTTCAGCGTTTCCCCCTGCTATGTGAGGAAGTAAGAATTCCTTATAGGCCAATAAAAAGCATATCCGCCATCATGTTTGTGTCCTCCAGCCCTGGACCTCTTTACGTACTGAATATAAACCGCAAATCTTCCAGGAACAATGTATTTTGTGTTTGTCAGGAAGAACAGCTGTTCTTACCAAGGTGTATGCATCCCCCGATCCCTAACAGGGAAGCAGACATGTGGTAGAGAGGAAGAGTGATGTAGATGATGTCATCAGATGTGGCTCCACACATTTGAAAGAAGGTCATACTCACGATGGCTTTTAGATGACCCACCCGAGCTGCTTTGGAGAGACCTGGAAGAGAGCGGCACCACTTACTGAAGAAACGCTCTACACGCAGTGTAACAAGTTCAAGATGTCTGTTTGGTCATGTATGCACCAACCACTAGGACTGGGCATCGAGAACCGTTTCAAAAATGACCATTCCAATGGAATCACTTTTTTATTGGAACTGTTTGGAATCCTTTGGAAATGTTTGGTTACGAATCCAATCATGGGTTCCAAATTTCAAATTTTGTAAGAATTTTAATTTCTGGGGATTAATAAAAAGTATAAATTAAATAAAATAAAAATGTTGGTTTCCGTAGCGACCACTGTTATCCAGGCGCTTGTTGTGTTGCAGCCGTGGAGCTCAGTAAGCAGCGCTCTAAAGTCTGGCTGAAAACAAACTTTACAACTGTTAATCACCATTGAATCAAAATCAAATATTCCTCTTATCTGTGAAATGAGCATGTGACCTGTTCCAACTCCAGCCCTCAAAGAACCGGAATCAAAAGGAATAATTGGAATCAGAAATGTTAAAATCTAAACGATGCCCAACCCTACCAACCACCGAGGCAAATTCCACATTAGTGTAACTTACTTTGGAAAAAAAAACGTTTCTGATTCTGACTTAAGGGTAGTTAAAGTTTTGTCGGTGACATTTTAATGTCTGAATTGGTTTTGTGATTGCATTGTTGCTTTATAACTTAGAGTCGAGCACAATTTGAGTCAGAACAGTCAAACTGCATTTCATTCCAGTTTTCAATCAGGTATTTGGTCACAAATTTCGTGAGGTTTGATATTTTCCATAATGCCCAGTTCAAAATCTGATAAAACAATCTCACCTCAGGTTCCATTTAGTGGCTTCTTTGGAGCTTTTGATCCTATCACAATATCTTCCTCATCTGCTGATTCATCTTTATTTATAATTACAATTTGTCATATCTAAACAAAATCAACAATTACCAGTCATACTCCTTAATGCAATCCTCATGCTAGCAATTAACTGCTGTTAAAAAAAGAAGCCGCGATTATTAAAAATAATTGACAATTAGACAATTATGTAATAATTGGTACAGGCCTACTCTCAACAAGTCTTATCTGAACATTTAGAACTCCACGACAACTGAGCAAACTCCAACTACTGAGGAAGATAAGGTGATGCCATTGGCAGATACTGAATGGGCCGTGTGTGAGATTGTTCTGTCGACTTCTTCCTATAACGACAATATACTGGAGCAGTTTACATGGGCTTATGGCTGTGTTACAACTAAGGGAATCAATGCTCATGCAGTACCTGTGGTGCCTGAAGTAAAAATGAAGAGAAAGTTGGACATGATGTCAACGTTAGGACGGTCCCTTAAGGTTTCTCCGGACATGTGTTCCACCTTATCCAGTAGGGTAGTGAAATGCTCTGACGGTGCTGTGTGATCCACCAGCCACAGCGCCATGTTGTCCTGCTTCAGATCAGGCAGCACGTCCTCCACCAAACGCACCAAATCTGGACAAACACACACAAAGATATGTCTCTTTATAATATAATAAACATGCACATTATGCTCATGTTAGAGTAGAGCTGCTCGATTATGGACAAAACCAAAATCCCGATTATTTAGGTCAATATCAAAATCACTATTAATTAACACAACTACTCATTGACTTTTGAAAAATTTTGCAATTATTGAAGTTAAAAAACCAGTGAAACAGTAAAACAAATCAACAGTGAAACAACCTTGAACGAGAGCGTAGTGATATGGGAAAAATCTAATATCTAAAGTATTTTTGATCAAATACATCGATGTTGATATTGCGTCGATATTGTTGGGTTGACTATTGGTGCTTCACAAAATATAAACAGCCTTTAAAACTAGGGAAAGACAACACTTGTGTCATATCATGCTATTACGATATCCAAAATTGAAGACGATATCTAGCCTCAGATATCGATGTCGATATAATATCCATATCTTGCCCAGCCCTATCTTGAACTGTCAAATTTCCCTTCATACTTTTCTCGTTTGAACTTTTTTCTTCATTCAGAACACAAGACAAAATAAGAGTTTACTTGCAAAACGTAATGTGCTAAATAATTGTTCTTCTCGATTATTTGGATTGTGTGATCGTTAGGAACCAAAATCGTAATCACAATTAAAAATGTCATTAATTGCACATTATCTGTTTTTTTGTCCACCCCTACACACACCTGATTGTGTGTGTGAGGTTGTGGTTAACATAACATCTTCCATGATCATAAAGTCAATATCATTTGGCCATCTCTTGAGATGAGGCGAAATGCTCATTGGTTGGTGTTCATCTGTAAAGCATTCTTGGTCAGTTACCCCATTACATTTCCATCTTGTTAACTCCATATGTAAATCCATTTTCCACTCCAATGAATGGCTTTTACTTGAAGTCCCGGACTGAGCTTGGCAAAACTGCCTTTTTGTTTGCTGCTCCACATTCCTGGAATGCGGCACAAAGCAACTTCCGTTTCTTTCAACATGGACCCTATGTTCCTATGTTTTTGTGTCTGAGTGACTGATGGAACAACAATCTTTGACGTAGGTCCAGTATTAAGAGAGATCGCTGCAGTCGGCAGCAGAGAAACAAGCTACAATCTAAGTTAATAGGACAATAGTCCAGCTTGTATTTACCTTCACAAAAGTGCTTGTTTTGCCGCTGACAGGCTCAGATTAATATTCTAACATTATGGAAAGGATTTCTAAAGAGGTCGACCTTTCTGTTAAAGAGTATCACCTTTTTTTTAAACATAAAAACATCAAAGAAATTGGGTTAGCTAAACCCACCAGACTCCATGTAAATAAGTAATTTTAGCATCGTAAAATACACTTCATTCAAAGTGGACAGAAACAAAATAAAACTATGAAAAGCTGTTTTGGGTCGTCTTTCCACTTTTCCAACCATCCCAACTCTAGTTTGGGTTGAAATAAACACAGTTTACAGATTTACATGTGACAATATGTTGACTCTATACATGCTAAAACTATTGTCTATTGACACTTAGAATAATAATCTGAGTCTGTCAGCAGCAAAAACAGAACTTTTAGTGGACGCTGACTGATGCTGAACATACAGCCCAGTTCACGGCTGCCGGTTACAGCATTCACCCTTAATACTGGACTGATTTCAGAGATTGTTGATCCCATCAGTCACTTACACACAAAAACATAGGAAAATAGGGTCCAGGTTAAAAAAAACTGTAGTTACCCTTTAAAATGGGTCTCTCCCCAATCAGTCAGTTTAAGGCCATAATTAGTGACTTCTGTGTATCTTCTTGTGTCTGTTTTATTTGATTGTTTAAACTTTGTATCTGCTGTAGTTTGAATGTCTATTTGCTGAAATGCATGTTCTGCACTTGGCCCCATTAAGAAATGAGGGTCTCATTCAATGGGCCCTGTGTTTTAAATAAAGTTTTGAAATTAAATGAAATTAATACTATAATTTCTAATTAGGGCTCCATCCATCCATCCATCCATCTTCGTCCGCTTATCCGGTATCGGGTCGCGGGGGTAGCAGCTCCAGCAGGGGACCCCAAACTTCCCTTTCCCGAGCCACATTAACCAGCTGGAGATATAATCCCTCCACCTAGTCCTGGGTCTTCCCCGAGGCCTCCTCCCAGCTGGACGTGCCTGGAACACCTCCCTAGGGAGGCGCCCAGGGGGCATCCTTACCAGATGCCCGAACCACCTCAACTGGCTCCTTTCGATGCTTAGGAGCAGCAGCTCTACTCCGAGCTCCTCACGGATGACTGAGCTTCTCACCCTATCTCTAAGGGAGACGCCAGCCACCCTCCTGAGGAAACCCATTTCGGCCGCTTGTACCCTGGATCTTGTTCTTTCGGTCATGACCCAGCCTTCATGACCATAAGTGAGGGTAGGAAAGAAAACTGACCGGTAGATTGAGAGCTTTGCCTTCTGGCTCAGCTCTCTTTTCGTCACAACGGTGTGATAAATTGAATGTAATACCGCACCCGCTGCGCCGATTCTCCGGCCAATCTCCCGCTCCATTGTCCCCTCACTCGCGAACAAGACCCCAAGGTACTTGAACTCCTTCACTTGGGGTAAGGACTCATTCCCTACCTGGAGTAAGCACTCCATCGGTTTCCTGCTGAGAACCATGGCCTCCGATTTAGAGGTGCTGATCCTCATCCCAGCCGCTTCACACTCGGCTGCGAACCGATCCAGTGAGTGCTGAAGGTCACAGGCCGATGATGCCATCAGGACCACATCATCTGCAAAAAGCAGCGATGAGATCCCCAGCCCACCGAACTGCAACCCCTCTCCACCCCGACTACGCCTCGATATCCTGTCCATAAATACTACAAACAGGATTGGTGACAAAGCGCAGCCCTGGCGGAGGCCAACCCTCACCTGAAACGAGTCTGATTTACTGCCGAGAATTAGGGCTCCAGACTATTCAAATACATGGCTGGCTTATTGTTAGGGGAAGTCATGGCGCGGTACTTTGCGCTCTCCCTGTCAGCTATCAGTACCACTGAATCAGTAGTACTGATAGCTTTCTCACGTTAGGAAACTTCCATGGGAGGGCCTGATTTGAAATTTTTTTACTTTTTACTGTACGCTAAAGGACAGATAGCAATGTTACGACAGCTGCATTCTCCAGATAACCCAACAATCTGGCTGGAATTAAAGAAGTACATTCAATGTGATTAGGAAGATACTGGTGCAGTGTACGTCTCTGTTACTTTGGAGAATTTGGCCGTTATAAGCTCATGTAGCATTATTTTAAGGTTAAGCGGGTGAGACAACACAAGGGTTAAACTCTAAAGGCACTGACACACCAACCCGATAATCGGCAGTCAGACAGTCTGGCGAGGTCAGTGACTTGAGTCTGTTCGGTGTGTTCCGTGCCGTCGTCCATCCGAGGGGCCGTCGTCCTTCATTTTGGCTGATTTGACTCAAATGAGCCATCTGATTGGTAGAGTGCTAACCCGGAAACGAGGAGCGGGATGGGCGTGACTAAGCCTCTCAAAATGTGATGAAAATCTTTTAAACTGATATTTGTTGATCTGAAATGAAGACAGATTCAGCAACTGCATGGCCTATTTCTATCTTAAAATGTTTTCAGAAACATGTTTCAGTGAACTATTTTAGTCCAATATGAGATCGTATTCTGAACGAGCCGCCATGACAGTCTGGCTGTGAATTTCTGGTGAAAAAAGACCCAGGTGACGCGTTAGTCCAATCAGCTGCTGTTTTCATTTTTGGGCGACAATACAGATCAGCTCCGCCTGCTGTTATGGAGACGTATTACGTCTCATCTCTTTGGTGTGTTCTGAGGCACTTTTTTGAACGCGTCACGTGGTTCTTTTTTCTCCGGAAATTCACAGCCAGACTGTCATGGCGGCTCGTTCAGAATACGATCTCATATTGGACTAAAATAGTTCACTGAAACGTGTTTCTGAAAACATGTTAAGAGAGAAATAGGCCGTGCAGTTTCTGAATATGTCTTCATTTCAGATCAACAAAGGTCAGTTTAAAAGATTTGTCAGATTTTGAGAGGCTCATCTGCTCCCCATTTCCAGGTGAGTCCCGACTGCCCTGTCTCCAACTGAGCATGTCAGGTCGGCCCAAATGAAGGCCGACGGCTCCTCGGACGGACGACGACACAAACACACCGAACAGACTCGAGTCACCGACCTCGCCAGACAGTCCGACGGCCGATAATTGGCTCTGTGTGTCAGCGCCTTTACACTCAGTGGCACCGTGACGAATGCCAGCTGGGAGGGAAAAAGAGAATTAAAACGAAAACGCGACAGGCAAAGCAACAAGAACAAAGTTAATATTGGAGTGGCTAGAACAGCTGCGTGGAAACGATGGAGATACTAAGAGATCATTTAGGGTTCGGCCACCGTAGGAGGAGGGGCTAGAAAGTAATATTCAGTTGGTTGTCATATACAATTTCACCACTAGATGGGAGAAATTCGTACACAATGTAGCTTTAAGGAGTTGTTGTCACCATTTTTGAGTTTTTTTTTTTTTCTGAAATCAAGTTTTTTTTTTCTACAATATTTATGACGTTTTTGTAACTTTTCTCAATCCATGCAGACATGTCCCGGGACCTCCCTAGATAGCTGGAGATCTCACCCCCCCCCCAATGTTGAACACAAAGTTAACCTTGCTTTGACTACATTTTCCTAATGATAGCCGATACTTACAGACTTTTTAGTAACATTTTCAATACAGGGCTTTTCCTTGTAACAGAGTATTTCCACAGTGTGGCATTAGTACTTTAAGCTGAAGTAAAGGATATGAATACTTGTTCCAGAATAACAGAGTTCTCAGTTAAAGGAACCGCCCTGACTGCGTGAAAAGGAACGTGCAGTAGGCACCGTTTTACCTGCGCCGACGACCAGCGCCGCGGCCCCGCAGCTGTGGACGGAGTGCAGCAGGGACCTGGCTTTAATGTTCACGTTGAGAAAGGCCACTTCACAGCCCAGCTTACACAGTCCCAACCACACACAGATAAAGTCCGGTTCGTTGGACATCAACAGGGCAACAATGTCTCCCTGTTTCACAGAGCCCTCCGTCCTGAACGCTCTCGCGAACTGACTACTTCTCCGGTCCACATCCCGGTACGTCAGAGTCTGCTCTCCGAAGATGATGAAGGCTTTGTTCGGCTTCTTTCTCGCCTGGTAGAGAAAACAGTCGAGATATGTGAGGATACCTCGCTGCATACGAGCCGCCAACTTCTTCCCGTACCTCCGAAGTTTCCAGTAATACATGAGATCCAGCCAGAAGAAGGGATAAGCCACCCTCTGGTAGACAACAAGAGCCAGCAGTCCCGCCAAAACGCTGCTTAACGCCAGAGTTAACATCGTAACGTTTAAAAACACCACACCTCACTTTAAATAGCCTAGCAGTCTGCAGTCAAGCGGATGGGCCGCTCATTATGCAATCTCTCAGCAGTACCGAGGCTACCAGCCAGCCTTCACTGCCAAAAGACGCTCCAACCCAGGGGCGTGGCTAGAAGGGTGGCACCAGCCCCCCTCCACCCCGCAACTCATTTTAGTTGATGGGCCACATCTCACATCTCCAGTGGGCCAGACCAGTAGACCTCTCCAGACAGATCAGGAACTTGATCTGTCACAGAGTTTCTTGTCAGCTTGATGTTGGCACACACTAGTTGCTTCTGCTCCGACAGCGTTCTAAGGCCGTTGTAGGAAAAAAATCATGTTACGGACCTGGGAGAGAGGGGTCATATTCTGAGAAAAAAGTCAGACGTGTCTGTAAAGTTGTGGTATATAAAGGCACAGTGCTTGCACACAACAGGGTGTTCAACGCACCCCGCTTCACTTTAAAAAAAACATGTTGCTACGTTTTGTCGGGGCTGAACATGGCCCTGTTCTGCCAATCTTCCCAGCCCTTGTCACATGACCAATTTGTAGGCTCGTTGGAGATGAGCCCGGCCTGCGCAGAATCGATCACCTGCAATCACCGCCCAATGCATGCTGGGTAGATCTGTGTCTGCCTTGATCCCGACTCGCTCTGACATCATGCACACATGGGCAACGATAACTCACGAGATCAAGGCGGCCGCAGGTTTTAGAGCCAGGCACCACAGTCGCTCTCCACCCACTGCAAGACCCAGGGCATGATGGGAAACGCCTGGCTCTCAGCTGATCTAACAGCTGATTGGTTCAGAATTGACTCAACATGATGACATTTTATATCAACTTTTTATTGGTTTTGAATTGGAGGGAATTTAAAAGCTTATTCTGTACAGAACACATGTAGTGTGGCTGATGGTGACGTTTAGAAGTCAGAGAGACTAAATATGATCAGATTACAGATCATCTCCAGTCTGTTATTATTATTATCATCATCAGTAACAGATCATCTCCAGTCTGTTATTATTATCAGTAACAGATCATCTCCAGTCCGTTATTAATAACATCAGTAACAGATCATCTCCAGTCTGTTATTATTAACATCAGTAACAGATCATCTCCAGTCTGTTATTATTATCAGTAACAGATCATCTCCAGTCTGTTATTAATAACATCAGTAACAGATCATCTCCAGTCTGTTATTATTAACATCAGTAACAGATCATCTCCAGTCTGTTATTAATAACATCAGTAACAGATCATCTCCAGTCTGTTATTATTATCAGTAACAGATCATCTCCAGTCTGTTATTAATAACATCAGTAACAGATCATCTCCAGTCTGTTATTAATAACATCAGTAACAGATCATCTCCAGTCTGTTATTATTAACATCAGTAACAGATCATCTCCAGTCTGTTATTATTATCAGTAACAGATCATCTCCAGTCTGTTATTATTATCAGTAACAGATCATCTCCAGTCTGTTATTAACATCAGTAACAGATCATCTCCAGTCTGTTATTATTAACATCAGTAACAGATCATCTCCAGTCTGTTATTATTATCAGTAAAAGATCATCGCCAGTCTGTTATTAATAACATCAGTAACAGATCATCTCCAGTCTGTTATTAATAACATCAGTAACAGATCATCTCCAGTCTGTTATTAATAACATCAGTAACAGATCATCTCCAGTCTGTTATTATTATCAGTAACAGATCATATCCAGTCTGTTATTAATAACATCAGTAACAGATCATCTCCAGTCTGTTATTAATAACATCAGTAACAGATCATCTCCAGTCTGTTATTATTATCAGTAACAGATCATCTCCAGTCTGTTATTAATAACATCAGTAACAGATCATCTCCAGTCTGTTATTAATAACATCAGTAACAGATCATCTCCAGTCTGTTATTATTAACATCAGTAACATATCATCTCCAGTCTGTTATTATTATCAGTAACAGATCATCTCCAGTCTGTTATTATTATCAGTAACAGATCATCTCCAGTCTGTTATTATTAACATCAGTAACATATCATCTCCAGTCTGTTATTATTATCAGTAACAGATCATCTCCAGTCTGTTATTAATAACATCAGTAACAGATCATCTCCAGTCTGTTATTATTAACATCAGTAACAGATCATCTCCAGTCTGTTATTATTATCAGTAATAGATCATCTCCAGTCTGTTATTATTAACATCAGTAACAGATATCCAGTCTGTTATTATTAACATCAGTAACAGATCATCTCCAGTCTGTTATTAACAACATCAGTAACAGATCATCTCCAGTCTGTTATTAATAACATCAGTAACAGATCATCTCCAGTCTGTTATTAATAACATCAGTAACAGATCATCTCCAGTCTGTTATTATTAACATCAGTAACAGATCATCTCCAGTCTGTTATTATTATCAGTAACAGATCATCTCCAGTCTGTTATTAATAACATCAGTAACAGATCATCTCCAGTCTGTTATTATTAACATCAGTAACAGATCATCTCCAGTCTGTTATTAATAACATCAGTAACAGATCATCTCCAGTCTGTTATTATTATCAGTAATAGATCATCTCCAGTCTGTTATTATTAACATCAGTAACAGATCATATCCAGTCTGTTATTATTATCAGTAATAGATCATCTCCAGTCTGTTATTATTAACATCAGTAACAGATCATCTCCAGTCTGTTATTATTATCAGTAATAGATCATCTCCAGTCTGTTATTAATAACATCAGTAACAGATCATCTCCAGTCTGTTATTATTAACATCAGTAACAGATCATCTCCAGTCTGTTATTAATAACATCAGTAACAGATCATCTCCAGTCTGTTATTATTAACATCAGTAACAGATCATCTCCAGGCTGTTATTATTAACATCAGTAACAGATATCCAGTCTGTTATTATTATCAGTAACAGATCATCTCCAGTCTGTTATTATTATCAGTAACACATCACATGTAAAGCATTTTGAGAGCTACTCTGTCATATTAAAAACAACTGGAGACTGTATACAAGCTGATATATGGGTCTGATAACATTTTATTAAAGTGGAATCAGACCTAACAGGATGTGAGTGTTTCTGTGACTTCCTGTTCAGCCTGAAGGCTGCTGGAAACAGCTGGAAACTGTCAGACTGTACCGCCGCTTTTTTTTTTTTAGCTTAGTTTTATTTCTAAGCAGAGTTTCTAGGCTGTATTCTGATCAAATGTCACCGTCCCTGACTGGTTATTGGTCCCCTCTGTGCCACCCCACTTTAAAAATCCTGGAATCGCCTCTGGCTCCAACTAGCCCACACAGTGTTTTCGGTCCATCTATATATTAGGCATTACGGTAAGACTGGGTAAGAACTAATGCCAGTGCCTTCTTTCAAGGCAACAACATGGGCTCATATGGCATGCATGTCTTTATGGTGGGAAGAAACCTATGCAAACCCAGAGAGAACATGCAAACTCCACACAAAAGGGTCCTGCCTTGACCGGGGCTCAAACTCAGCCCGAATCAGCTGTGAGGCAGCAGTGCTAACCACTGAAACACCATGCCACCAGCGTAACACACAAATATGTTCAATTCTATCTCATTGTAACCTGAAATAACTCACAGAAGGCCCCCAAAGCACCTCAGCACCTCCCAGTTGGCTGGCGTTCTAACCTCTGGTGGATTTGTGAGGACTATGGTTAACTGCTCCTCAGATCTCTGCAGGGTAAATCCAGACAGCTAGCTAGACTATCTGTCCAATCTGAGTTTCTGTTGCACTACTAAAACTACTTTTGAACGTACACGTTCCACCAAAACAAGTTCCTTCACGAGACTATTTTGCAGTGCCACCACAGCTTTTCCCGGTGCTTAGCACCAACCAAGGCGATTGTGATTGGTTTAAAGAAATGCCAATAAACCAGAGCACGTTTTTCTCCCATCCCAGAATGCTGTGTGGACTAGCCAGACCCTCCTCCGCAGCGCTTTAAAAAGGTAAAGCAAGATGCTGTTAGGATGGGGCCAAATTGGGGCCAATTGTGTATAAGTTTCATAAACTTCAACAATTGAATTGCAACAGCAAAGTGATGACACAGCTAATGCTTGTTAAAGGAAGCAAAGTAGAGTTGGTTAAAGTTTGGTCCCGCATTACCAGACCTTCCTCCACAGCGCTCCTCGTCTTGGGCAGACGGAGCCACGGTGCCTCTGCTAAATAGTCTCAGGAAGGAACTTGTTTTGGTGGAACATGTGGATTTTCAAAAGTAGTTTTAGTCGTGCAACAGAGAACTCAGATTGGACAGATAGTCTAGCTAGCTGTCTGGATTTACCCTGCAGAGATCTGAGGAGCAGTTAACCATAGTCCTCACAAATCCACCAGAGGTTAGAACACCAACGAAAAGAAAGAGGAAGGGGACGGACATCTGGCCTAAAAGAAGGACATTCGGCGGAATTTCCGGCGGCAACGGAGCAATCCCGTAAATGAAACGTTGTCGATATAGACTAGTTAAAGTTAGAAAATCCAGCGATCAGTAACAAACGGTGACTTACACCTAAGGTATTGTTTTCCACATCGGGGTAATAATCACCGGTAGCCTGCTGCGGAGAACATGCTGACTGACAGCCATGAAGCCCCGCACACCTAGCTGCACAGCGGTCGCTTTCTGGTGAAGCTGTGTATTTATGTTGAAAGTGTGTGTGATGAGACGTTAGAATAAAATAAATGCCTTTGTGTGTGAGCGACTGCCTTGTCTGTGTTTGTACAGAGAAAACTCATGGTGGCAGCGAGTCTTACTGCAGTATTATTTTCAAAATGCCGTTACAGGTTTCTACCACACCCTCACATGTATTTTGTATTTCTTCAATGTAATTAGTTTTTTATGTTCTGTGAAACAAATAAACTAAACTAAAACCGGTGTATTAGTTGCTTGCTTTGACCACCACTGTTATAGTTATTTTAAGGTATAAAAGTTACAAAATGTTTCTTAAAGATGAACATAATAGTGCCAAGTATGTGCTGAACAGAATCAATAATCTGCATATCTGCAGAGAGTATCTTGCAAACTTGCATAAAGTGCTCATAAATATCACAAGACGCCAAACTATTTCATCATATTATGTCATTTTATTCCAAAGCATTTGTACAAACAGCACTATAATAAAAAACAAAAAAGCATAATTGAATCCCATTGTGGCCTGTGACAGGTGTGCAGTGGCAGCTTGAGTGTAAATGATTTCTCTTCTGGAACTGGAGGATTAAAGAAACAATTAAGAGTCAAGAATTTGAATGTATTTGTTAATCTCTGGGAAATCCCAAGCATTCGATAGATCTTTAGTGGTCATATAAATACACAGTACTCTGGCAGACTAGAAAGAGAAAAGATTACAAAAGAAATGCAGTATATGTAGGATAAGTTTCCCAGTTTTCATAATCATTATATCAGTGCTAAACCAAATGCCACGTTTGTTCCAGTTTTTGAATTTCGGACATAAGACGCTGGGTGATGTAAATATTTTTTACAGAACTGACTTAACTATGCACATAATTTTACAAACATTTCAAATGAGCTCAGAATAGCTTAAGACTGTTTGCTATTTTATGCAATTCCGAAAACAGAAGAGACAAAAAAGAAAACTGTCCCTGTGACCCCGGGTGCAGGGACATGCAAACATGCATGTAAGACTAACCCTACATGAATCAGACAGATAGGAGTTGTAGCCCCTCGCCAGGGCCTCCTCCGAGAGTGATGTGGTAGGGAAGCGAGACATGGGAAGGGGAGCGAGACGTGGGAGAGGAGACGTGGGAACGGGAGCGAGACGTGGGAAGGGGAGCGAGACGTGGGAAGGGGAGCGAGACGTGGCAAGGGGAGCGAGATGTGGGAAAGGGGAGCGAGACGCGGGAGGGGGAGCAAGATGTGGGAAGGGGAGCGAGATGTGGGAAGGGGAGACGTGGGATGGGGAGCGAGATGTGGGAAGGGGAGCGAGACGTGGGAAGGGGAGCGAGACGTGGGAAGGGGAGCGAGACGTGGGAAGGGGAGCTCGCCGGCGAGCGTTTGGTGGCTGGGCCTCGACCCACGGGGCTCAGCCGGGCACAGCCCGAAACAACAAGTGTGTATTGTTGCATTTTGTTGTATGACATGCATTTTTGGATGCAGCATATACATAAGTATTTATTTCTTCTGTAATAACATAAAAATAAAGAGGTGGGCCAGGGCAGGGTTCGGTTAGACTCTGGCATGGTACACATCAGTGTGATCACTAAATGTGCCTGCGTCTGGTTGCAGTGTGAGTGCAGGCCAGCGGGGGAGTTTGGAGGGGTGGACAATTGGGCTCTGGCACAGTTCAAGGTAACTGGGCCAAGTGTGAATATGCCCTAAGAAGGCCTGAAAGACCGACTGGACTCTAGTTCTACTATGGAGAAACCTAGAGGGGGGTGATTAATCTGATCCAGTGGTGCTTTGGTATTGGACTTCTGTGCTAGTCATGGATCGGGTAAAACAAACACCATGTTCGAGCATAGGGTGGTTCATAAGTGTACTTGGTACCAGAACACCCAATGTGCAGAACCTCACCAGTATATGAGGAGAGGGGAAGGGAGCTAGGGGTGCAGAGAAACTTTATATTAACCCTTTTCCACTGCAGAAACTAAACATAATTTTAAGATTGTTGCTTAGGGAATGCAATTTGGACACTATTCAGGAAGTGACACTCATTGCAAAGTTCAGGAACCTTTAGGAGTTATCAGCAGCGCTGTTAAGGTCAAGAACATGTGTCGTAACCACCATATGTGTCATAACCACCCACAAGAGGAATAACAAACCAGCATGCCCAGGCCCTCAATAATATGTAGTGAAAGGATGCGTTTTAGAAGGAGCTAGAGTTATCAGTTAGAAACCAAAATCTGGACCAGACTCACACAGCTAAACAGTGCAGGGCAACATTAAAATAATAAAACTAAGATAACATGAGCACAGAGGAGCAAAAACAAACTATAAAGTACTTCAATGCGCTATCTGGGCTCTATTTTCCTAGCACTGCCATGGAATCCTTATCAGAGTAAACATCTTTACACAAATAAGAGAGAAAGCCAATTACAATATCAGTTGTCCATTGTTGTATGTCCCAAATTCGCTTACTTCTGTGCTTTTAAGTGTACATATGAAATGTCCCAACAGCGGATGTACAGGAAGAGCATAGTATTTATGCCTCACGAGGTTCTTAGAAGTTTAGAATAGAAGAAGCTTATGGTCAAGAAGGTTATGGGTCAAGTTCTTGCAGTAGAATATGGCCTCTTGTTGCCTGTCTCACACTTTTAATGAAGCAGGCCTTGCTTTTGCATTTTTTTATGCTACATAGCTGAAACATCTCGTTTAATAAATGCAGTGGAAACAAAATCTATAACATGAACCAAAGACTTGCAAGGTTCTTAAAAGTTCAATTTAAAGCATTGGTTCCCAAAGTGGGGTCCTTCAGGATGTACCACTGGGTCCCCAGCAAAAAGGGAAATCCTTTTATCACTAAAGTTTTGACTATAATAATAAATAACAAGTACCACAATGACAGAATGCCTATTATGAATTACTATTTTGGTCTTTATGAGTTTCATACACTTTCTATAATAAAACAGATAAAAAAATAAAAAATCCTACCAGATGGGGGACATTGGGACGAAATCTTACCAAAAAGGGACTGTGGTCTAATTTGTGTCTGTTTAGGGGTCCTTCACGTGATAAAAGTTGGTAACTACTGGTGTACAGCCCTAAGTTATGGGCGCCTGCAATAGAAAAGGGTTTTAAGTGCCTCCTCAACAGTACTAGGCTCATCCACTCCTTGGTTGGATTCCTACGTGTGCCGCCACCTAGTGGTAGAGATGTTCACCATGCTGCGTGCTCAGTCTCCTTTTACATAGAACTTTAAATAATGTTTTCAATAACACTCCATTCATGCATAAAACAAAGTTAGTCAGTACAGCAACACAATGAGCAAAACAATGCATTCAACTTATTTTCAGTACGATGTCATTAGAAATACATCTGGATAAAGGGAAACTGTGATAAGAATTTAAACATTGTAAATCATTCAGTGTCAGGGCCTGTAGCCTCAATTCTGTCTTTGACACATTTTACCAATACCAATTTGAAGCTTCAAAATAAAATGTGTTCAGTGTAATTTCAGTGACATCCCAGTGCTCCTTGTGTTATCTTGATTTGGATTCTGCCCACATTGTGACTGGATGTTGATATGCAAATCAAACGTGGTGCAGCACCGACCAAGTGAAGCGATGAGGAATACCCTACACAGGACCGCTATGTACAAGGCAAGGGTCACATGACAGAGGGAGACAGATGAAAGCGTCTGCAGACTTACTAACTAGGCTAACGTTAGGCTACTGTAGAAAGCTTGTTGGGAGACTTTCTTTAAGCGGGGTCACACAGATGACATTACACCTGGCTGAGGTCTGATCACAGTGCGATTCAACAGCTTGCAGATCTTTGAACTATGCTGATAAAAAAATAGTATTTAAATGGAACTTGTAAATTTAGTTAACTTAAATACCAACCCAACACTGACTATCCCAACATGAAAAAGACAGTCAGCAGCTTGCCTCTAACACTACCTAATGAAACTTTAACAAACATCTAATCTTTGATACAATTGCTAATATTCAATCCAATTAGCCATTTTTCAAATACTGTTGTTACAAAAATAAAGATTTGATGGTATTGAATGTTTTACACAAACATCATAAAGGCTTCAGTATGCTTGAAACAAAGTACTCAGATCATTTAACAGCATCTGAAACCAAGACATTGATTGCATCCGAAATTCCATACTAACATGCTACTTAGTAGCCTAGGCTAAAACAGTATGTGAGATTTAATTACGTCCGGAATCTTAGTATGAAACCAATAGTACGTTAATTGCATACTATTTCCAGTGAAACGTTACAGTATGCAAACACTGGACACTACGCTGGCATCAGTATCCCACAATGCAATGTGGTAGTAATGACAACGTTCATAACAGACAAAAGGACAGCAGCCAAGGAGCTTAATTTACATTTTTACATATAACAATCTGTGATTTTGTCCCCTGCAACTGTTGGTCTAGTTGCTTTCCTTTTTAAGTAATTTAAGCGTTATCTGGCGATGCCGCTAGAGCGGAGGTCAGCAGGGGTTACCATGGTTACGCATCTCCAACGGCAAGGAGGCCCTCAAGAAGTGACGCTGAAAATATCAGCTTTGGTGCGTCCATTGAGTATGTAGTGCTTAGTATGCGATTTCGGACGCAACCAGTAACTTTCCGAAAAATCCAACAATCACGTCCACTTTTGCGGTGCGAGGTGCGCGGAGGTATGGAAAGGTCACTTTTCATTCATATATACTACCAAGTGCAATGCCACAAATGCTTCGCCACCATCTGTGTGTCATCACCATTAGTAGGATCTGTCGTGTCGAGGCTGCGAGACACGCAAAAGACAGAGTTGTTGGAGAGAGATCAAAGAGGCAGTCGGACAGAGACTGTGACAGCAGGCTTTTTTTACCCCCATTGAGTGTGGCCATTTGGAAGAGTTGCTATTAGCAGTGGTCAGACAACACATCATACGATCTGCTTTGTTCAAAGCATACTCAGGCCGTAGCTCCCAGACATGTGGAATGACCTACGAAGTAGCAGTTTACAAATTTCTGTAAAAAAATAACCTTCAAACTCTTGTATACCCACTTTGTTCAGAAATAAGTCGTGGTACATAATTACGGTCGTATAACAGCGAGAAAACAAGTGAAAGCATGTTGTGGGTATATAGTGTGGCTGTTGGTGGAACAGCCAGTGCCGGAACTGCAGACTGAAGGTGAGAGCTAGTCTCTGTGCTGAGTCTCTGTGCCATCATTCACTGTCCAGCTCCTTGTCCTGTGGGGAGGGACTCTCTCTGGCTGGCAGGAGGTCGTAGTGACAGGGGATGTGGCTGTTCTTCGGTAGATCGTATGGATCTTGACCAAACTGGCCGTTGCTGTCTCCAGTCAGCTGGATGGCATTCACAGTCGGCTCTGAAATCAAAGACAGACATCGTTGGCAGTTGCAGGAGGGATACAAGTGAAAGCTGTAAACTTAAAGGAACAGTCCAACATTTTGAAAATTTGAGCAGCACTAGCATAGCCTCATTGGCAGATGCTGTGGATTGTGTTACTGTTCGGTGAGGTGGGAAGGTTGTAAGAGCAACGAGCGGTTGTGTGTACCGGCAATCCGTTCTCACTCCCAACTTGTTAAATACTGACGCTTGGTCAGTGTCTCTCAGCGTCAGATACTGACGCAAAAATCCCCCTTTAGCGTTTGTATGGAACCGGACAGAGCAGCAGCTTCGTGACGCTTGAAGATGACGTAGTATTAAGAAAGACAACGGTAGAAAGACCAAAAATCCAAGTAAGGAGGTTGGTTGGGGGACTGGATGGGTCAAACAACACAGGACGTTCACCCAGGAGACCGGGGTTCATGTCCTGTTCTTGTCCCGCGTGTCACTGAAACATACATTTTGTAACCCACCCACCATCTTTTCCTGAACTTAACTGTACCGTTCTTGTGCCGCATGTCAATTAAATGTACGTCCCAACCCAGAGCGTCAAAAAGTGATGCCAAGAGTCCTGACCAAGCGCGTCTAAATATGACGCTAACAGAGGCTTTTTGCGCCAATAACAAACACCAAACCTGACCAGGCGTCGCTTTTTGACGCGATGGGAGTGAGAATGTGTTGGTCCCGGTCTGCAACCACTCTCCCGACTGCAAACCGGTTTTTGACCCTCGCTAGCCACCTTGGTAGTCCTGTTGGCAGCAAGGAATAGGGGACTCTAGCCGCAACAATTAGCATCGCCATTCGTAATTCTTTCCCTGTAAACGTTTTTTGGGGAGTTTTTCCTTACTGACTTGAGGGTCTCATGTTGAGATTGTAAAACCCCTTGAGTCAAATTTGTGATTTAGGGCTATATAGATAAAAATGACTTTACTCAACCACTATGTAGTTAATACAATTTAAGCATACCCTTCCTCCACAGCGCTGTGGAGGCGGGTCTGGCTAGTCCACACAGCATTCTGAGATGGGAGAAAAACATGCTCTGGTTTATTGCCATTTCTTTAAACCAATCCCAATTATCTTGGGCGGGGCTAAGAGCCAGACACAATGATGGTGCCGCTGCAAAATAGCCTCAGGAAGGAACTTGTTTTGGTGGAACATGTGTACGTTCAAAATTAGTTTTAGTCGTGCGACAGAAAACTCAGATTGGACAGACAGTCTAGCTAGCTGTCTGGATTTGTGTTCAAATTTGTTTATTAGAATAAACCCCTTGAGATGTATCATCTCGTTTTCGAGGGGGTCCCTGCAGAGATCTGAGGAGCTGTTAACCATAGTCCTCATAATTCCACCGGAGGTTAGAACACCAACACAAAGAAAGAGGAAGGTAACGGATAGCCGGCCAAAAATGAGGGACATCCGGCGGAATTTCCGGCAGCACTGGAACTATCCCTGAAATAAAACGTCGTCGATATAGACTAGCTCCTTACCAACTTCGTACACATTCCGGTTATTGGTCGGGCTGCTGTTGCTGATCTCGGCGTAAGGTGAATCCCGTCTGGCCGGTGACTTCATTTCCACGTAGCCACACTCTGTGTTTTTGGCTGTCAGCAGGGGAGGGTCCTTTATCGTGGCGTATGGGTTTTCAGAGCTTTCAAGGGAACAGGAGCTGGCGTGATAGAGTGTGCCTTTCAGATCTGGATAGCACGGGCAGAGGAGTCAGACGTCAATTCCAGCAATCAAATCAGCAGTTAAAGATGTATTTGTATATGATAAGATATTTTTTTTATTTACGTGTCATGCCACTAAGTGGCCCATCCCACACGGAATTACATGACACCAATACAAATGTCATTTCACCCACAGCTTCCGCGCCAATGTCCACACACAACATACTCTACTTTGCGAAAAATAAAGAATAAAGAAAACATATTACCGCAGGCGCAGCCAACTCATGATAGTGTAAACATAAATATAGACACAAAAATAAAAAAAAAAAATTAAAAAACAGGGAATGTCACTTCCAGACTGAAAATCATTGATACAAAGCCATCTTTTTTTTAACACATGCTTGTCCTAAAAAAGTCTGCAAATAAAAGCGTTTTACCAAACTACCAGCTCTATATCCTGCCTCATCTCTTTTACTTCAACTTTGGTAAAGAATTGCAATTTTAAATCATGATAATATGGACAATACAAAGCAAAATACACTTCCTTTTCAAGCTCTATCTATCAAGGGTGTAACTTTGGATTAAAGATTGTGGGGGGGTTGAGATCTCCAACTATCTTGGGAGGTCCCGGGACATATCTGCATGGATTGAGAAAAGGGACGAGAACATCGCAAAAAAATTGTTGGAAAAAAATCTAAAAAAACCCGACAAAATATAACAAAATATTTGACAAAAATGTCAAACGGTGACAAATGTCCAAAGAAAACCAAAATAAGCAACAAAAACGTTTTAAAAAAAGCAACACCCCCGTTGTAGCACCCCCATCCCCCTGCAAATTATGCCTATGCTATCTATAGTAATGGATATGTGAATGTTGTGTATTTATGCCTGATTTCATGTGGAAGTTGTTGATTGGTGCAGTAAAACAATCACCTCCTACAAAAGATGGCTTCTCAGGATGGAACACCATTTGCCTGAAGATGCTCTAGTACCCAGCCCTTGCCACCTATTAAACTTTATATATTTTTGCAAGTTAGACAGTGTGCAGGAGTTTCTTTGCAACTTATAAGTGCAGGACCTACCTCGTAGCGATCTCCCCATGTATCTCCTGTCAACTCCGTAGGCTCCTGATATGAAAACAAAATGGAAAATTAGGAAGGTCACTGAACGGTTGAAGCAAACATTACGTAAGAGACTATTATGGCAAGAGCAGACTGAGATTTTCTAAAGAAAGTGTTCATATCAGTATTAATTAAGAACTGTGGTTATAATAGAGCAAAAGTCTCCCATCCACGCCAATTTAAATGCAAATCCAACAGATTTGCCAGTAAGGTGTTGTCAGATAACTACACATCTCCATCCACAGCAGTGGTATTGTGGAGTAATGTCTACCTATCTATTGTCATTATTGAGTTTTTTAAAGAGAGAGTAAGGGACATGTGATAAAGGCATGTATCAGGATTTCAGTGTCATTCTGATTTATAAATGCTCTAACTTTGGTAATGTTCCTTGGAATAAAAAATATGTTAAAATGAGCCAGTTTGGGCAAACATTGAGTGCAGCTCCTCTCTAATTTTCAATCATACAATGAATGAATTAATCTTATCTCATCTCTTGATATCATATCCTGTGGGTCAGTTGCCTCTTAATCTTGGGATACCTTTTCACCTATCACTCGTACTGATATTAAGGGTCTTTTAAGTAAAGTGAAACCATCTTCAAGTCCGCTCGATGTATTGCCGACTTCATTGCTGTTAAATGTGTCTGATTTAGTTGGACCGTTTCTTGTCAAAATGATTAACATTTCCCTTTTAACTGGTTCTGTGCCCAGCCATTTTAAACAAGCAGTTGTTAGCCCCATACTGAAGAAACCTAATTTGGATTATTTTGAACCAACTAACTACAGGCCTATATCTAAACTGCCTTTTTTATCTAAAATCCTTGAGAGAGTGGTGGCGGGCCAGCTGACTTCATTTCTTGATGGGAAAAATTTGCTTGATAAATTTCAGTCAGGTTTTCGCAATCAAAACCAGCCCATCACAGCTTTAAATACTGTAGGGCACGTGTCAAACTCAAGGCCTGCGGGCCGAACACGGCCCCTCGCAGATTTTGATCCAGCCCGCATATTAATTTAGTTTCAGAATACATTTTGGCCTGCCTTAATATTTGCCAAACCAAAAAGACAGGAAACTGGTTAGTCAGACTGCGATTACTCGATACTCAAATTTGAAATTCCCCCAGAAGGAGATAGTTTTCATATTCAGGCTGTTAAACAGGTTGCTGGGAGTCGGCTGTGTGGTCGCTGCTATTAAAATTGTAATCAATGATGTCTATGGAACTTTTTTGCTGACTTTTTTTAGAGCATTGTAGACCAAACTGTACGTGAGAAGACTATATGAGACATGCAATAATACAGGCAAAGATATTTGACTTTTTTGGAATAAAAGCATGTCAATAAACTCAACATGTCCGGCCCTGGATGTGATTCTCATTTTCCAGTGTGGCCCAGTTTGACACTCATGCTGTTGTGCCTTTTCTGTGCTATGGTTGGCCAACTCATGCATTCAGGCATGTACAGCAGTTAGTGTCCCCTGGAAACTTATTTTGTATCATAACTCAGTTCTGTTTGCTCTTTACAATTAGTTTTCTGTATTCGCAGCATGTTGTTTTATGCCTCATATGTGTATATGCCTTGTGCTTTTTTTCTATTTGCCATGCTGTTACCTATTTGTCTCATTTTTCTGACCCGGAAAATGGATGGATGGATTTTTTCCTGAATGTATGTATGCATTGTCAAAGTGGTGAGATCCTTTTTGTTTTAATTAGCTTATGTTTCATCCGTTTGCATGTGTTTTCTTAATTGCAGCTCCCTCCCAGCCAGTACGGTGTGTGTCATTCTTTCTTTAGCAGATTTGAACAGAACAGTATTGCTTTGTGCAAAAATATTTATTCCATAGAACAATACAGTATTGACGTCCTTATTGGAATTCCATGAGCTATTTCTTTGGAATCCACTGAACATGAAAGAGAGATGATCTATAGTGGGACAGCGGCGGTAATGTTGTAATCTGTGAGTGCACAATAATGTATTCCATGTCTCACCCAGTTCATTGAAGCAGTCTTCTTGTTTCCAGTCTGCCGGCAGTGTGCCAGTGTGCTCAGCTAGAGTCGCCCTCTTTCTCTGATCTACATTCTTTAAGTTCACAAACAGCTGGCTGCTCTTGGCCTGCAACATTAAAGGGACAAACATCACGTGGATTATGAATTAATAGACACATTCTGTCGTGAATATGTTACATTCCAGTCTGTGAAAACTCTGGACAAAGCCTCTCTCATCTGTTTGAATTGGTATCATACATTTGTTTGATAAATTCTTACACTTCTTTTCAAACCAATCAAACCAATCCTTTACTCTGGAGCTTCTTTATTATTTTTCTACTCTCATGTCATCTAAGTGAATGGAGCGATGGTTAGACAATGGATATATCTGTGTGCGTCTCATTAAACTTTTAAAACACTGTAATATTGAACCCTGCTGCGTGTCGCTTTGTTCTCCGAGCGCTCGCCACTGCTTTCAGAATCCACTCTGGTCCAGCCAGTAGATGATAGGATAAGAACCGCAAACAATCGTGATCAGATTGTTTCATAACACATCATTTATGGAATTCTTATTTTGCCATCTATTTGCCCCTCTACAGACCCAATCACAACGTTTGTTATCAATGAGTTGCGGGTAGAAACCGCCTGCGGTCCGAACAGACGTCTCTGAGCAAACGGAGACGAGGAACAGCTGGATCTACTCTCATCTCATTCATCTAAACATGCAACAGTAGCAATCATAGTACCAATAAAGATGTAAGAACTATGACTAGAAAGTCACGGTGATCCGGTCCATACAGTCTCAAAGTCCACCTCCCTACCTTTCCATATGGGCCATTGTTAACATGCGGGGGCCCGATGCACTGGGTCAGAGTATGGTAGCTGGGGTTGGAGAAGTAGTTGCTGGGGTGGGCCTCGCAGGCCGGAGCGTGAGCATCTGAAAAATGACAAGGCAACAAGAACTCTTACCAAGAAGTTCATCAGGTTTTAATACTCCCCACATAGACTGTGTGTACAGTCTTTAATTTACAGAATATGGGACTATCATATTTTCATTGTTTCATTCAGTGTGATAGCGAGGCAGCAGGGATCAGAGGCTCTGCAGTGGAGATGTCTTTGTTCAATGTTACTGAAAAGGAGAAGATAACCAAGCCTTTTGCCAACTTGCTTCATGGTGTCTTCACTGTCAATGATTTCTATCGATTTCAGAACACACCACATGTTTCCCACACGGTATCTCTGGCGCTGTAGTACCTACATGCAGTTACATACATACATATATATATATATATATATATATATATATATATATATATATATATATATATATATATATATATAACTTTTAAAACACCCTATAATCCCCTAGTTACTGTGAAACTATTTTCAGCCTCTTGTGTTGAGTGTTTAGGAAAAGTAGCCTTCATAGCATTATTCTGTACGAGACCATGAGTCATTTAGCGTGAACAACAAGTGAGTATTTTCATTGTACTGCAATCCTAAGAGATAGTAGCACTGCTAGCTGAGCTGCAACATGAGCCATCACTTTACAATATTCTGCACTGTGCATATTTATTTCTCTGTCACCTCCTGCTGTGCAATATGCCATTTCTATTCATCTGCACCTTACCTTTTTATTTATTTATTTTTTACCTGTCTGTATAAACAGAGGGTGTTTATAGTATACATATTATTACTATTATTATTATAATTCTTATTCTATTTCTCATTATACCTTTTGAATATTTTCCCTCTATTTAATGTCTATTTGTCTTATTCTGATGTGTGTGGTTTTTTTGGAGCTGCTGTAAAGAGTCTTTCCTCAGTGTGGGATTAATAAAGTCTATCTTATCTTATCTAAGATCATTTTCAAAATAGTATTTAACTGTTTAAAAGCCATACGACAATCAAGGAGAAAGGACTGATGGTCCAACCTGAGGACAGAGCTGCCTAACATGCCTGGGACGTAGGCCTGGAACAATTATTACACAATTGTCAATTTATCTTTACATAATCACGGTTTCTTTGTTTAACAGCAATGAATTGCTAACATGAGCTAAGGTCTTAAAGCGTATGACTGGTAATCGTTGATTTTGTTTAGATATGACAAATGGTCAGACTATATATTTTTATTATTATAACAATTGTTTGTTGTTGGCACTTGACCCCTTTACACGTTCATAGAAAACAAAAATGACAAGGGGGGGGGGGGAGGAACCGCTAGAAAACATGTTTTATGATAATAAAGAGGCGTGGTTTACTTCATAGACTGTGTATTTGTGTTATTATATTATCTGGGTCACATGACAGATATATAATGGCTGTTTCTCAGGAGGTAAGAGTGATCGTCTACCAGCCTGGGCCACAGTGTGTGAATGGTGAATGGTTCCTGTACTATGTAACAGTGCTTTGAATAGTTGTTAAGACTAGAAAAGCACTATATAAATACAGTTCATTATAACTCAAAGATGTATCCTGGGATTCTCTCAAAACTTAAATTTGTTTAAAAAAAGTAATAAATAAATAAATAATTGTAAATTTGACTGAAAGAGACAATTACATTGTTAATCGCAATTCTTTCTGAGACAATGAATTGTACAACAACATCTGGAATTGTTCCAGCTGTAGTGGACGGTACACATGAGTGCAGTTTGAGCCGGTGGTGTACCTGCGATGCTGTAATCAGCCGGGACCCTCAGAGCCGGAGTGTAGCTCACAGCGGGCATGCTCGGCTCCTTGCCCTTCTGTTTCTTCCTGTAGACGATGAAGAGGAGCAGGAGGAAGAGCACCAGCAGCACCAGGACGATTATCCCCGCGATGGCTCCAATCTGGTACGTGTCCACGTGCATGGCTGCGCTGGTCAAACTGTTGAGGCTGCCCACCACCACACCAGCTGCACACACCAGGACGTTAGAGGCCTTAGAGTCTGTTCTGACTAAATCAGGGGTGTCAAACATACGGCCCGTGGGCCAGAACCGGCCAGCCAAAGGGTCCAATCAGGCTCACTGGATGACTTTGCAAATAGTGAAAAATGCAGAGAAGTTATTCATTCCAATTCCAGATGTACCACTTTAATCTCAGAGAATGTCCGAGTTCTTTTCCCGTAAATATACGACTTCAGTCTTAGAAATTCAGAGTTTTTTCTCAGAATATGACCCCTCTCTCCCAGGTCCGTAACATTATTATTTTTCCTACAACGGCCTTAGAACGCTGTCGGAGCAGAAGCAACTAGTGTGTGCCAACATCAAGCTGACAAGAAACTCTGTGACAGATCAAGTTCCTGATCTGTCTGGAGAGGTCTACTGGTCTGGCCCACTGGAGATGTGAGATAACTAAAACTAAACTTAACTTAACTAAAATGTGTTTTAGTTAAGGTCTAAATGAATTTTAGACTATTTTTAAAAAGAAAAATTGACAAAGTAGTTGTTCTATCAAAGGAGGAGATGACTGTCAATAGCCTCTTTTACACAGAGAGTGCAGTGCTGCCGTAAAGGAGGTCCGCCACTAAACTAGGTAACGCAGTGTGATGCTGCTCCAGAGTTTGAGTTTAGATCACACGCTGGCATTGCGGAAGCAAAAGAGGCACGATGTGTGACATAGGCTGCATCCCATGTCTCCTATTTGATGGCTCCTCGACTCCTCGGTCCTTGGCTGAGCCGGAAGTTGTTCTGTCCCACCTCGGTGAAGGCCATCTCAAAGCTGTTATTTCTGCCCCGAGCATCGAGGAGGGATCATTGAGGAAGGGTCATCGAGGAGCTTTAGGCGAGGATACACGAGAGCAGCCTTCCTGGTAGCCGTGCAGCTGAAGGAGTTGCTAACTCCACCCAAACAGCTGACGAATTCATATGACACTTCAGACAAAAGGACGTCTCATCCCTCTAAAACACATTTGCTCGTTGCCTCTCTCCTCCCATGATTTCCTCGCGAGGACGCGAGGAAGGGAGGCAAGTGGAGGACTCAAGGAGGCAATTTAAGGGACATGAGATGCAGCTATAGTCTCGCTGTGGAGTAAGCTACACCACAGATGCATTCTGGGATAGGAGAAAAAAACACTCTGGGTTGTTTGAATTTCTTTAAACCAATCACAACGGTCTTGGCCAACGCTGACCGTGCGTTCACGGACATCGGAAAAACGTTTTCCCGAGTGAAAACGTCATCATTCCCGGCCCTTCCTGTGGGAATCAGAGGTGGGAAACTGGGGCCAGATTTTGCTAACCGAGTTTCTCAGTTGGTGACGCGTTGTTGACAGCTGGCGTTTGAGGTAGGCGACTTTGGTTCACTGAACATATTTCAATGACAATAAACTTATTCATTGTGGACAAACGCCTCTGCTGAGAAACATACACAGACATAACATGTTTCAAATTATTCATAAATAGGCCTATGTATAAAAAACAACAACACCCTATCCGTGTCCTTTCCCATTCGTTGTCCTGCAGATATCACAAACACCTGACGATGTGCTGTTTGTATTCTCGCATACAAACAGCAGCAAATTATTGTGGCCTCCATGTTTTCACACACCTGATGCTCTAGGCTACGGCCAACAGTTGGTGGCAGTCATGCAACAAGTTGTTATGTAACGGCAATATAACAGAAGAAGAAGAACACATCCCGACGTGAACGCTGGTAGTCGGAAAAACAACGAAATCACGGGGGCGGTCCCTGTCATTCCGAGGTGGCATGAACGTGCCATAAGCTCCAGACGCAGCGACGGTGGCTCTGCTAAATAGTCTCAGGAAGGAACTGGTTCTGGTGGAACATTTGCACCCTGCAAAAGAAAACTCCACATCAATATTAAATGAAGTTAACTGTTGACACAATACAGTAACGTGAGCTATTTAAATGAGCTGATACATGGTTAAACCTCATTGGCTCTTACTAGTGTATCTCCATGTGTACTTCATCCACAGCAATCACAGCAATCACTCCCAAAACGTCCCAGTTAGAGAGGAAATTACCTAAATATATTCTTAGTAAATCTTTACAATAATTCCCTGAAAGAACCAAGCAGGCCTGACTTGTTACACCATCCAAATTTTCTTCTAAACTTGACATTTTCAGCGCTCGGAGGTTCTGGTTGATGTTTCCCGAAGAGAACAGAGTATGAGACCGGAAACACACAGAGAGAGGAAGGTGAGGGGCAAAGGCCGCAGGATGTCAGGCTTTATCTTTGAAACGTACAGCACTTCCACTGATCCAAACTATGTGGAACACAACACCGTCAGTTTCTCGTGTGTTTGTTTGAGTAGTCCAGCTGTGCCGGCTGTCCCTTTCACAAAGTTGTGGATTTGGCTGTGTTATTCCCTCTATCGGCAGAACAACTCTGCTCCTTCATTCTGTGCTCATACAGAGCGGTGAGGCGGAATAACGACGGAATAAAGGCGCAACATTCCCGCCTTGAACAGGCTGTGTGAAAAAGGCTAATGATTAGACAACCAAGGTAATCTGATTACTGCAACTATTATCAAAAAACAGATCTGAGAATGCATTTTGAATTTCTTTCTTTATGAACATGATGCAACATGGATTGATTCCATTTTTTATCACGGTGTGTCCTCACCTTGGTCACAGCGAGCTCCCTTCCAGCCCGGGCTGCAGTAACATGTACCAGTCATGTGATCACACGTGGAGTTATTTAGACAGTCACAGACCTGGCGGCAGCCGTAACCATAGGAACCAGGTGGACACTCTGGAAATAAGAAAAGATACATTATTTATTCAACTTCAGTAGGATGTCCCCAACAGAAATCAAGTTTAAGTGCTGAAAGGAGTTGAAGTGTTAGTTACAGTCGTGGTAGTCTCGCATAGCCAGACCTTCCTGCAGTATACAGCTGTTAAACATAATAAAATATATGATACACTGTATCAGATTGGTACTCGGTATCGTCCGATACGCAAGTTCAGGTATCGGAATCAGTATTGGGAAGCAAAATATGGTATCCGACCATCTCTAAAAGGAAGGAAAGAAAGAAAGAAAGAAAGAAAGAACAGACGGTGGAACATACTTTGTTCACAGTGGCGTCCCATGAAGCCGGTGCGGCAGGTGCACTGTCCAGAGATGTGATCACAGTCAGCTCCATTCCTACACTGGCAGGTCTGAGAACAGTCCTTCCCATAGAAACCTAACGGACATCCTATAAGGGAGTAGTCATCCATCACATTATATACTTTCAAAATGCTCTACTTCTGAAATAAACAGCGAAGGCTGTGTGATATATATGGGTCAAACGGATGACATTTTTTATAATCAATGAAACATCGGAGTTTGATCACACAGAGCTGATTTACTACAGTATTTGTCATATATATGTGTGTGTGTGTGTGTGTGTGTGTGTGTGTGTGTGTGTGTGTTTGTGTGAGTGTGTGTGCATGCGGGCGTGCATGTGTGTGTGTGTGTGTGTGTGTCCTGTCTGCTATCATAGGCAGCAGCCATATATGGAGAAGACGCTGTTATTCTCCCCATGAGAACAGAGGGATGTGCTTCATATTATGAAGACCTGCTGTATGCCAATGGCCCAAAGTGGACTTAAATATGTTAAAATGTGTGTGTGTGTGTGTGTGTGTGTGTGTGTGTGTGTGTGTGTGTGTGTGTGTGTTACTGACGCTGTGTGCAGTAGAGGCCGGTCCATCCGGGGGTGCACTTGCATTCTCCATCATAAGCGCTGCAGTAGGCTCCGTTGTGACAGTTACATGTGTGGATGCAGTTGGGTCCCCACTGACCCGGCGGACATGCTGCAACACAGACACAACACAATCTCATATCAGGTCACAGCTGAACGCAAAAAAGTTCAAAGTTAAGTTGTTTTTCTTTTTACCTCAGAATATATGATTTCATGAAGAAACACTAGAGCTGTAACAATTCCAAAGTCTCAGAAATAATTGCGATTAACAATATAATTGTCTCTTTCAGCCAAACTTACAAAATTACTTTTTCAAACAAAGTAATGTTTTGAATAAATGAAGATACATCTTTTAGTTACATCACTATTATGTGATGCAGATGATGTAATAACACAAATACACAGCCTATGCAGTAAACCACGCCTCTTTATTATTATAAAACAATGTCTTTTTTTCTTAAATGAACATAAATGACAATAACCATCCATACATAGCCATACACCTTGGGACCTTAGCAAATGTTAGCAATAATGTTTAAATAATTGCGGTTTCTGTGTTTAACCGCAATTACTTAAACATTATTGCGATTAGACAATTATGTAATAATTGTTACAGGCCTAGAAACAAGTACTTTACAGGATAGTAACATTATAAAACCCATCATAGCCATCATATTTGTTATTTTATTGAGTGAACTCACGCTGAGAGCAGTCGCTGCCGATCCATCCTGGATAACACTGGCAGGAGCCGTCGATGGGGTTACAGGTGCCGTTGTTGGTGCAGCTGCAGCTCCACGCACAGTTCTTCCCAAAGTGACCGCTGGGACACACTGCAACCCAGGACACACGTGGGAGTGTTCACCTTTCACCTTCCTCAACCACATTAGTCTCACTTCTTTTTGCCATCTCAGACATCATCTATGAAGTTTACTTTGGGATCTTGCTGATGAGGTTCTTATTATGCACAAATGTTTAATATTGGTCTCATGTGTGAATTTTGTGGCGTAGCGTGTAACATCAAATGTTGGGACCCTGCAGCGGGATGGAAGGCTTGTGGCCGATCCTTCCTGCCCCCTCCCAAGGCAAATTCCTTGTAAGTGGTACTTACTTGGCAATAAATCTGATTGGTTCAAACATTTATGGTGTATAATATATAAATAGTGAAATATAATGTGTGTATGGGTCATGATGTCCCATCAAAGATTGGTGCTTTCACAATTATTTTCACAGTTAGATTTTAAATACATAATCATTAATTATGTAGATAGAATGACTCAGGGACCTATTTTAACGAAGCTCACAACGTGAAGCGCCTGGCGCAGGTGCGTTTAGGGCGTGTACAAATCCACTGTTGCTAGTTTAATGGCAAAAAAAGGGTCTGTGCGCCGGGCGCATGGTGCAAAAGGGTTGTACTTAGTGTCTTCATTAATCAGAGGTGTGTTTTGGGCATGTAATAAATTGGGGTTATGCAATATGTTATTGGTGCAATACATGGGCTATTGGATTGTTCAATATGTCATTGTGTACTGCATAGGTTATGTGGAAATGAGTCATTTGTGCAATATGTAGGCTATTTGGGTCGTGCATTATGTCACTTGTGCAATACGTAGGCTATAGGGGTTGTGCGACATGTTAGTTGTGCAATACGTAGGCTATAGGGGCTGTGCATTATGTCAGTGCATTGTGTCATTTGTGTAATATGTAGGTTATTGGGGTTGGGCATATGTTAGTTGTGCAACATCTCATTGTGCAAGGGCTGTGCTACACTTGTAGCAGAGAATGCAGCCGACAGGGCTGTTCAATTAAAAACTGCCACTGAAAGAAGGAGTTATTGTGCTTACTATATAGGTACCTGTCTAATGTATATGAGAGCATGTTTTGTGTTGCATGAGAGTATGTGTTGAGAGATGCTTATTTTCTGTATTTTGTGTTGTCTCCAATCATTCCCTTTAAAAGCCAGGCGCGTTTGGACCTTGGAGCATTGCTATTATGATGGAGGATTTGCTGAGCGGGAAGGAGAGATTCTCAGGAGAAGAAACTGATCTGCTTGTGCGTTAAGTGAATGTGTGCGAGCAGATCATATCATAATACTATTTCATATTGTAATATTTTTATTTGTAATCTTCTGCATGTGTGTGTGCTGCTGTGCGTCCCTGTGTGTGTAACAAGCATAGTGTGCACGCGCTGTGCACGAGCCTAGGAGCATTTTACTAATGCTCTGTTAAAATAACAATGAAATGCTGCGTTATTGACTTTAGACCAGGTTTTTGTTGGTCAATGGCGCAATCACTTCCTGCTGCCTCAAGATAGCAATACTCCCAGAATGCACCTGAACACGCCCATACATGGGCGCAGTTGCATTTGTTATTTAAACGACGTGGGCGCTGGACGGGAAACTGACAACTGAGTCGGTTGACAACTGAATCTTGCACCCGTTCCGGGTGCAAGATAGGACCCATTGTGAGTAAAGGCAAATAATAGAACAGCTAGTAAGTCTGGTAAGTTCAGAAAGTTACATCACTTTACTGTAATGCAGCCTTTAAAACCAGGAAAAGACGACACTCTAAGATTTAACGATATTAAGAAATCCAAAATCTAAGACGATATCTTGCCTTGTATATCGATGTCCATATAATATCCATATATTTCCCAGCCCTAGTGACCACTATCAGCATTTAAAAAGCCAACATTCACACTTTGTAAGCCAGCAGAAAGAACTCACCCTCGTTGCACAGCGCCCCCTTGAAGCCCGGCAGACAGTCACACTGTCCCGTGACGTGGTGACACGGCCCGTTGCTATGGACGCACTGGGGACAGGTCTGACTGCAGCGGTGACCAAAGTAACCTGGAGAGCAGACTGCAGGCAAAGATAAGTTCATTTCATCTGCATAGAATTTAAAACCTAATATCTAAATATTCTAAATATAAACTTAATATTCTTAGGGCATGGAATGTGATGGGGTTGGTACAGATGGACGTGCCTCGTATGTTAATGTGCGTTCCACTGGAACACAGGGCCATCACTACAATGAAATCTAATGGATCAGAAACACGAGCAGTCAGACAACCTGGCACTTTATCCAGATGATCTAAACCACTTTTTTTGGAGATCAAACTGAAAGTCAAATGTCTCATTAATCCCATTTCCAAATACGTTTGACCAACCTGTCTGAGCGTCTGACTGCTCATGTTTTCAGACTTATTTTTAGTGATGTCACCATGTTCCCAAAACTCAGCTATTAACCTGCAGAGTATGGGGTTCTTATCACGTCTTTATCCTGTAAGTCAGCGTTAGCTGTGTGCTCAGACTTACTCCTCTGACAGGTGGTGCCTCGGTATCCCGGAGCACACTCGCAGGTCCCCTCATCCGGAGAGCACGATGCTCCGTTCTTACAGTTACAGGGGAGGGAGCAGTTTGGGCCCCAGCGGCCCTCGGCACACACACTGTCACAGTGGATACCTGCACATAATTATGATAATTTATACTTTTATTGATCACCAGGGGGTAAATTACAATTGTTTCACTCTGTTGTAAGAACACATTAAACACAGGCCTGAAATACACACACATGCTCAGGTCCTATACATGAGTGATGTCAGAGTGAGGCACCCTGGGGAATAGGGAGTTCGGTGCATTGCTCAAGAGCACCTTGGCAAGGCCCAGGAGGTGAACTGGCATCTCTCCAGCTACCAGTCCACACTCCCAACCCAACTCCTACTATGGACTGAACTACTGCCACCCACACACACACACACACACACAATATCAACTGGTGCAATATACACATTGCGAAAAAGAGATTGTTTGTGTTAGATAGTAGTGCATTTTATATTCAATTAAATGTTCAATAAAAGAAAGTTGGAAATGATTTCCTTTCATTTCTTTTAAATTCAACAACAGTTTGTTGTATTTTAGCTGAATACTGATATATCACATATTTTCCGCATATTGTGCAGCTCTACTTCAGACTATGCAGGGGAAAGTGGGTCATAAGAACATTGTTGTTAGGTGTTACCCGTCCATCCGGCCAGACAGCGGCAGTGCCCAGAGGAGTGGTGACATCCATCAGCGTGGCTGCAGTCGCAGCGTTCTCTACAGTCCAGGCCATAGGCGCCGTCCTGAGGAGCACAACATGACATCACAGAGATCAGATCATTAACATGCAGCAGTCATGTGGTCTCCAGAGAGAAACCGGCCATACTTTTTACCCTCCTGTTGTCCTCGGGTCAAATTTAAACCATTTAAAAAAAAAAATCTATGTTATAAATTTGGGTTTTTTTCAACCAAAATTGTCCAAAAGTAATAACGTTGATGGTTCCATACAACGCTCCGCACAAGTACAATAAATGATGAGTTCACTACTTTCATTGAATTTGGGTATTTTATTCCATTTTATAGCATTTGAAGAAAATAATTGGTTACACTTTACTTGAAGGTATCTACATAAGAGTGACATGACACTGTCATGAACATGTCATAAATATTATTAACAAGTCATAAACGTTTATGACATATCCGTTCTTTTAGTAAGTGTCATTCGTTTTTTGTCATGACAAGTTTATTTTATTTATTCATTTTATTAGTTTATTTGTCAGGGACAATGTACAAAATACATTAATCTAAAAAGATGTTTTGTACCAGAGTTAGCTAATGCTAGTTTCCATCTGCAGTCCCCGTTATGCTTAGGGTTAGGGTTCATGTGTCATGACTGTGTCATGTCACTCTTATGTAAAAATAATTAATAAACAAGCGTTGAAAAAAGTGACAAAAAACATTGGAAAAAGCTTCAAAAACATCGTGGAACGCAACAAAAGTGTCGAAAAAAGACGACAAAAAAGTTGAAAAAAAAAGTTTTAATTTTGACCAAGAAAAAAAAAAGACAACAGGAAGACAACACAAGGGTTAAATCCTATTTGACTTCCACGGCTTCATATATTCCAACAGTGTAATAATAATAATGTATACTTTATTAATCCTGCAAGGGGAAATTACAATGATTATCACTCTGTTGTTATTACACATATTACACGCAGGCCTAAATTACACACACATACATGCTCAGTACCTATACATGCACTAATGGAGAGATGGCAGAGTGAGGGAGCTGCACATGGAAAGGTGCCCCGAGCAGTTGTGGGTTCTGTGCCTTGCTCAAGAGCACCTTGGCAGTGCCCAGGAGGTGAACTGGCACCTCTCCAGCCACCAGTCCACCACCAAACTTTGGTCCATTTGGGGACTTGAACTAGTCCCCATATGGGAGAACCCTCCGGTTCTCAGCCCAACTCCCTACTGACTGAGCTACTGCCACCCAGTAGTGTGTATGGTATGAGATCAAGCCTCTCATCCTAACAGAGTGTGATGCACAAACGTGTTGAATGCTTTTACGGGACTGCAGTTAGAATGTGGAACTGAATTCAGTACTTTTTAGGCACCGCCTGAATTGCCTCTAAAGTATCAAGTATCGAGAAATGCCTCGTCATTCAATACCCAATTTAAATACCTATATAAAATGTCAGATGAATGTAGTGGAGTATAAGTAGAAAGTGGCATGAAAAGAAAAGACTCAAGTGAAGTAAAAGAACCTCAACATTTTGAGTACAGTACTGGAGTAAATGTACTTAGTTACATTCTAACACTGGGATCCTGAATCCCTGTTCTCAGGTTCAGAGAATATACAGTATGGAATGAAGGATTGATTGGAAGGTGATTTGAAGCACTGTTATGGGCTGTACTCCTAGGGCTGGGTACCCAACTCAGTACTTTTTAGGCACCGACCGAATACCTCTAAAGTATCGAGTATGGAAAAATGACTCATCATTCAAAACCCAATTTCAATACCTAAGGAGTAAATCTCATCAGCGTCAGTGAGCCAATCAGCATGCAGCATGCTTCTACCAAGATCTAATAATGTCTGTGATTGGCTGTCTAACGTTACACGTCGTAGAGACACGCAGGAAGAACTCTATGTTACACAGAGACGGCTCACGTAGTCGGAGGTGAAAAATAAATACAAAGATTTGAGCCGTAATGTGTAATGTTGTAATTTATTTTTGTTTTATAAAATTTGTATTGGAAAAAAGGATTGTTTAGGAACCGGTATCAAATGGCGCTTTTCCATTACATGGTACCTGCTCGACTCTACTCGCTTTTTTTGGTTTTCCATTACGAAAAAAAGTACCTGGTACCTGCTAACAGGTACTTTTTTTAGTAGCACCTCAGTCGAGGTCCCAGCGAGCTGAGGCGAGCCGAAAAGGTGACGTGAAAGCGACAGACGGGGGTGTCCTGAACAAACCTGCTATTTTTAAATAGTTCAGCCAGCCGTGTTATTTTTTGCTGCCTCCAGCTTCTTTAGAAACTAAATGTGTCTTCTGGCAACAACACACACCTTCTGTGTGTGTCGCGTTAGGTCACGGCAGTTTACTGCGGCGCCGCTTGTTTACAGTCCTGCGGAGGCTCCAGGCAGAGCTTTCTCCGTAGCCAACGTACACACACACACGGCCAGCTCGACGCACACACCAGCGCACAAGTATAACCATCAGGCCACTTCCATCGGCTACGGAGAAAGCTCTGCGTGGAGCCTCCACAGAACTGGAGAACAAGCTCAAGTGGCCTGATGGTTATACTTGTGCGCTGGTGTGTGTGTGTCGAGCCGGCATATAAGACGACCAGCCACGCTGAGGCGGTACTAAAATCTGCAATGGAAAATGGACGCACAGTGCGTCAAGTCGACTCGAGGCGAGTAGAGTCGAGGCGAGTTGAGCAGGTACCATGTAATGGAAAAACACCAAAAGCCACAGTATTGGTATCGGTACCATCCATCCATCCATCTTCGTCCGCTTATCCGGTATCGGGTCGCGGGGGTAGCAGCTCCAGCAGGGGACCCCAAACTTCCCTTTCCCGAGCCACATTTAGCAGCTCCGACTGGGGGATCCCGAGGCGTTCCCAGGCGAGGTTAGAGATATAATCCCTCCACCTAGTCCTGGTTCTTCCCCGAGGCCTCCTCCCAGCTGGACGTGCCTGGAACACCTCCCTAGGGAGGCGCCCAGGGGGCATCCTTACCAGATGCCCGAACCACCTCAACTGGCTCCTTTCAATGCAAAGGAGCAGCGGCTCTACTCTGAGCTCCTCACGGATGACTGAGCTTCTCACCCTATCTCTAAGGGAGACGCCAGCCACCCTCCTGAGGAAACCCATTTCGGCCGCTTGTACCCTGGATCTTGTTCTTTCGGTCATGACCCAGCCTTCATGACCATAGGTGAGGGTAGGAAGGAAAACTGACCGGTAGATTGAGAGCTTTGCCTTCTGGCTCAGCTCTCTTTTCGTCACAACGGTGCGATAAATTGAATGCAATACCGCACCCGCTGCGCCGATTCTCCGGCCAATCTCCCGCTCCATTCCCTACCTGGAGAAGGCACTCCATCGGTTTCCTGCTGAGAACCATGGCCTCCGATTTAGAGGTGCTGATCCTCATCCCAGCCGCTTCACACTCGGCTGCGAACCGATCCAGTGAGTGCTGAAGGTCACAGGCCGATGATGCCATCAGGACCACATCATCTGCAAAAAGCAGCGATGAGATCCCCAGCCCACCGAACTGCAACCCCCCTCCACCCCGACTACGCCTCGATATCCTGTCCATAAATACTACGAACAGAATTGGTGACAAAGCGCAGCCCTGGCGGAGGCCAACTTTCACTTGAAACGAGTCCGACTTACTGCCGAGAACCCGGACACAGCTCTCGCTTTGGTCGTACAGAGATTGGATGGCCCTGAGAAGGGACCCCCTCACCCCATACTCCCCCAGCACCTCCCACAGTATCTCCCGGGGTACCCGGTCATACGCCTTCTCCAGATCCACAAAGCACATGTAGGCTCCCAGGCTCCCTCCAGGATCCTTGCGAGAGTAAAGAGCTGGTCCGTTGTTCCACGACCAGGACGGAATCCGCATTGTTCCTCTTCAACCTGAGGTTCGACTATCGACCGAACCCTCCTTTCCAGCACCTTGGAGTAGACTTTACTGGGGAGGCTGAGAAGTGTGATACCCCTGTAATTGGCACACACCCTCTGGTCCCCCTTTTTGAAAAGGGGAACCACCACCCCGGTCTGCCACTCCTTAGGCACCGTCCCAGACTTCCACGCAATGTTGAAGAGGCGTGTAAACCAAGACAACCCCTCCACACCCAGAGCTTTAAGCATTTCCGGACGGATCTCATCAATCCCTGGAGCTTTGCCACTGTGGAGTTGTTTAACCACCTCAGCAACTTCCACCAGGGAAATTGACGACAATCCCCCATCATCCTCCAGCTCTGCCTCTACCATAGAGGGCGTATTAGTCGGATTTAGGAGTTCCTCAAAGTGCTCCTTCCACCGCCCTATTACCTCCTCAGTTGAGGTCAACAGCGTCCCATCCTTACTGTACACAGCTTGGATGGTTCCCCGCTTCCCCCTCCTGAGGTGGCGAACGGTTTTCCAGAAGCACCTTGGTGCCGACCGAAAGTCCTTCTCCATGTCTTCTCCGAACTTCTCCCACACCCGCTGCTTTGCCTCTTTCACGGCAGAGGCTGCAGCCCTTCGGGCCCTTCGGTACCTTGCAAATGCCTCCGGAGCCCTCCGGGATAACATATCCCGGAAAGACTCCTTCTTCAGTCGGACGGCTTCCCTGACCACCGGTGTCCACCACGGTGTTCGTGGGTTACCGCCCCTTGAGGCACCTAAGACCCTAAGACCACAGCTCTTCGCCGCAGCTTCAGCAATGGAAACTTTGAACATTGTCCACTCGGGTTCAATGCCCCCAGCCTCCACAGGGATGCACGAAAAGCTCCGCCGGAGGTGTGAGTTGAAAGTCTGTCGGACAGGGGCCTCCTCCAGACGTTCCCAATTTACCCGCACTACCCGTTTGGGCTTACCAGGTCTGTCCAGAGTCTTCCCCCACCCTCTGACCCAACTCACCACCAGATGGTGATCGGTTGACAGCTCCGCCCCTCTCTTCACCCGAGTGTCCAAAACATACGGCCTCAGATCAGATGAAACGATTATAAAATCGATCATTGACCTTTGGCCTAGGGTGCTCTGGTACCAGGTACACTTATGAGCATCCCTATGTTCGAACATGGTGTTTGTTATAGACAATCCATGACTAGCACAGAAGTCCAACAACAAACAACCACTCTGGTTTAGATCAGGGAGGCCGTTCCTCCCAATCACGCCTCTCCATGTGTCTCCATCATTGCCCACGTGCGTGTTGAAGTCCCCCAGCAGAACGATGGAGTCTCCCACTGGAGCCCCATACAGGACTCCATTCAAGGTCTCCAAGAAGGCCGAATACTCCAAACTCTTGTTTGGTGCATATGCACAAACAAGAGTCAGAGTTTTCCCCCCCACCAGCCGCAGGCGTAGGGAGGCGACCCTCTCGTCCACCGGGGTAAACTCCAACATAGCGGCGCTCAACCGGGGGCTTGTGAGTATCCCCACACCCGCCCGGCGCCTCACACCCTGGGCAACTCCGGAGAAGAAAAGAGTCCAACCCCTATCCAGGAGTACGGTTCCAGAACCGAGACTGTGCGTAGAGGTAAGCCCCACCAGATCTAACCGGTAGCGCTCCACCTCCCGCACCAGTTCCGGTTCCTTCCCCCACAGAGAGGTGACATTCCACGTCCCCAGAGCCAGCGTCTGCTGCCCGGGTCTGGTCCGTCGAGGCCCCTGACCTTCACTGCCACCCATGTGGCAATGCACCCGACCCCAGCGGTTCCTCCCACAGGTGGTGGGCCCATGGGCTGGAGAGACGGATGCCACGTAGCTTTTTCGGGCTGTGCCCGACCGGGCTCCGTGGCAAACCCGGCCACCAGACGCTCGCCAACGAGCCCTCCGTCTGGGCCTGGCTCCAGACGGGGGCCCCGGGCTTCCTCCGGGCAGGGTCACTCCATCCCTTCCTCGATCTCTCATAGGGTTTTTGAACCATTCTTTGTCTGGCCCCTCACCTGAGACCACTTTGCCTTGGGAGACCCTACCAGGAGCACAAGGCTCCAGACAACACAGCCCTCAAGTTCATAGGGACACACAAACCTCTCCACCACGATAAGGTGATGGTTCCATATCGGTACCGGTATGGAATATTTTTGAACGATACCCAGCCCTGGTACAAGGTGCAAGAATTTATCTTTTTATTAATTAATGAATATAACATGAATTGTTTTCATTTTTATGTAATTGTATTAGTTCGACAATTACGAGACATTTTGTTGTTTATAATTGCAAATACAAAATCAAATCTACAACATGCTGCATCCTCATCAGGGTGTGATGTGTAGCGTTAGGGTACTTCGGCCTTTTAAAGAAATCATTCAAATCGTGAATTGTAGGTGAAGTAGATCTGTGATTTCCTCACTGACCTGCCAGCACAAATCATCTTCAAAAAAAGAACGTGTACTTTGTAAAACATTACAAAAAACATTATTCGTGCTTTGTTTCCCTCCATGTCCTCTCACCTGGCAGTGGAGTTCACAGCGCTCTCCCCTCCAGCCCGGGGCACAGGTGCAGAGACCGTCCAGGGCGTTGCACGCCCCTCTGTTCCCACACAGACAGGTGAGGTTGCAGCCCAGACCCCAGGTCCCGCTGGGGCAGTTGATGGAGCAGTCCACTCCGTGCCACCCTGGTCACACAAGGCCAGAACTATTTAAAGAGCTCATATTATGCTCATTTTCAGGTTCATAATTGTATTTAGAGGTTATATCAGAATAGGTTTACATGGTTTACTTTTCAAAAAACACCATATTTTTGTTGTACTGCATATTGCTGCAGCTCCTCTTTTCACCCTGTGTGTTGAGCTCTCTGTTTGAGCTACAGAGTGAGACCTCTCACTTCTGTTCCATCTTTGTTGGGAGTTGCACATGCTCAGTACCTAGGAAGATTACCATGGCTACAGCTCAGATGTACATGTTGGAACCCGAGTGTGATCCCTGAACACACGCAGCATGTGAATGTGCCGGCCGGCCAGTAGTTATCTGTCCGTGATTCTGGGGGGCGGTGCATTTGAAGGGGGGGTTGTATTTGTTTGGCAGTTGAGTTCAAATATCAACAATGTTTGTGCAGCATCGCTTACTGCAGCTTTAAAGTTCAGAAGTAATTATTACGACTAATCTCTCTAGTTGAGGTCTGAGCTATTAACATTTTACTTCTTCAGGTCCCCTGGAAACATAATCAAAAGACACTTTCAGATCACTGAGTTATCAGGTCTCCTTCTTTTCTCCTCTTCCTTCCCTACTCCCTCCCTCCATCCCTCTCTCTCTCTCTCTCTCTCTCTCTCTCTCTCTCTCTCTCTTCTTTTTTCTCTCCCTCCCTCTCTCCCTTCCTCCCTATCTTTCTCCTCTCTCCCTTCCTCTCTCTCTTCTCCCTCCCTCCCTCCCTCCTCTCCTCACTCTCCTCCCTCCCTCTCTCTCTTCTCCCTCCCTCCCTCCTCTCCTCTCTCTCCTCCCTCCCTCTCTCTCTCCTCTCTCCCTCTCTCTCTCCTCCCTCCCTCTCTCTCCCTCCATCCCTCCTCTCCTCTCTCTTCTCCCTCCCTCCCTCCTCTCCTCTCTCTCCTTCCTCCCTCTCTCTCTCTCTTCTCTCTCCCTCCTTCCCTCTCCTCCCTCCTCCCTCCTCCCCTCTCACCTGGTTTACAGGAGCAGGATCCATCCACAGGTGAGCACTGTGCTCTGTTCTTGCAGGTGCAGCTAGAGGAGCAGTGTGCTCCGTGCGTCCCAGCTGGGCAGGGGACTGAACAGTTCGGACCCTGGGCGGGTTAACACAGACAGATAGTTAGAACTGGCAGTGAATGTATTGTAAATATCATGGGAAAAATCTAAATCAAGGCAGAGTACAGACAGGTTTGCTAAAAGATGGGAACCAGTGATACAGGCAGTGCCAGAATTGTAGAAATTTCCTTTTTTCTTTCATTATTTCTGGATGTTTTAATTTCATGGATTCTACTTGCAGGCTGGAATAAGTGTGCTTGTTAATACATCTCCTCCTTGTTGTTTGTTATATGTGTTGATGTTTTAATGTGTGAAATAAAAAGTGAGTTAAAAAAAAGAACTGGCAGTGAAGATATCACACATCCTCAAAATGGACACCGCGATAATCAGCAGCACTGAAGTGACATGATCAGCTCCTCATATATCATATGAATATATTTATATTTATATATATATATACAGTATATTGTCAAATAATTTTGTGAGTATGTATCATCAGGAAAATATACTTTAAGTATTAAAAGTAAAAGTACTTAATTCTGAAAAATCCTCACATTTTAGTAACGTACTAGTTACTTTACACAGATTCCTGCACACCAAACACATGTAGTTTATAAAATCTGATGTTTGATTCTAAAGTAAACTAGCCAACAATATAACGGCTACAAGTCCAGCTGAGATGATCAGACCATCACACACAACTGTTACTGTAACTAGTAACTAAAGCTGTAACAGATGAATGTAGTGGAGTAAAAAGCACAATATTTCTCTCTGAAATGTAGCGGAGTAGAAGTAGAAAGTGGCATGAAAAGAAAAGACTCAAGTAAAGTACAAGTACCTCAACATTTGGACTGAAGTACAGTACTGGAGTAAAAACATTCCACCACTAAAAGCTACTATCAGCATATAAAATGTATGTTAGATTTGTTAAGCTTTCCTGCTTTTTTCCATGCCTCTGTATGTAATGTTAGTAGTGTCCCACCTGGATTGGGACACATTGGTGTATGACATGTAGCTCTAACAGCTGCCACTAGATGTTAGCAAAGGGCCATATTCTGAGAACTGCTACTGAGCGAGCACATGGAGCCATGCACTGCAGGACTGACATTCTCAGTAGTTTCATTGTGAATATTCTCAGTTCCAAAAGTAGTACTGTCTGGTCTGGTCCGCTGGATGGGATTCAGTTGAGTCAAGTCAATTTTATTTCTATAATCACAATTATAAAAAACTAGCCTCGAGGGCTTTAGCCAGGTGACGAGCCCACATCCACAATAGGGCTGGGTATCGTTCAACACTTTTTGATACCAGTACAGATACCAATACCGTGACTTTAATACCGGTTCCTGAATGATTGTTTTTTGAATACCGATTTTATGAAATCCAATTTTAACAAAATGAAATGACAACATTACACATTACAGCACAATCTATGTATTTATCTCTCAGCTCCGACTACGTGATCCGTCTCTGTAACGTAGAGTTTTTCCTGCGTGTCTCTATGACGTGTAACATTAGACAGCCAATCACAGACCTTATTAGATCTTGGTAGAAGCATGCTGCATGCTAATTGGCTCACTGACGCTGATGAAAGTTACTCCTTAGGTGTTGAAAATGGGTTTTGAATGACGAGACATTTTTCAATACTTGATACTTTAGAGGCTGCTAAGCAGTTGCTGCCTAAAAAATACTGAATTGGGTTCCCATCCCTAATCCACACACTGTAAAAGCCTCATGGATTGAGACCATATGTGACCTAAAGCATTCGTTGACATTGGGACATGTTAGAAAATGGTTTACCTTGAACCCTGGAGCACAGATACACTCTCCGCTCACACTGTGGCAGTCAGCACCGTTCTGGCAATGGCACACCTGCTGGCAGGACTCGCCATAAAATCCCGGGGTGCACGTCTCGTTGCAGTAGAGGCCGGACCAACCCGGCTGACACGTGCACTCCCCTGACATTGGGTGGCAGCTGGTGACAAAAGAGGTACAAACTGTAGTTAGAATACTTAGTTCATTAGTTTTTGATCATACTGTAGTTCTTTTATTGGTCTATTATTGATTCTCAGGCCACATCTACACTGCTACATTTTCATTTTTAAGCAGCATTTTGAGACAAAAACATCTCCGTACACAGAAGGCGTTTAGCTCCAGTAGCAGAAGTAATCTGCGTCCATATTAACACGTCTGACATCACATATTACATGACCTTTCACACACACTGGGCGTGTGCGTGCCGGTGTAAACAGGAAGCAGACTGGCAGTCTGACTTTACTCTGCGGTTGGAAATCATGGATGTAGAATAGAAAAAACAGGGCCTGCCAGGGCCAAAAGCAGGGCTTCTCAAAGTCCGGACCAAGGTCCACATCTGGACCAACCGGCAAGTCAATCCGGACCCGGCACATACCTTGTCTTATGAATACAACACCTTATGAAGTGTAAGTATTTCCCATTGATCAATACGTTGTCAAGTTATGTTGACTAATAAATCGACTAAAATGTCGGAAAAGGTGACAAAAATATTGAGAAACGGGACTTAAGCGTCCAAAGGCAACATAAATGTTGCAAAAAGCGCCACAGAAGCATTAAAGAAAAGGCGGAAAATGCCAGAAAAAAAGGTTGAAGCCACAAAAACTTCCTTTTACTACATGAAGCTGAGAATACTGCTGTACTTTTACTGCACGAAAAACAGACCGAATGTTTTTTTTGTTATTCCCAATTGTTCCAGACCGTTGACCTGGAATAAAAAGCAGACACAGACCTTTGAGTGATGTGTTTAAGAACCCCTGGCCTGAAGAGTTTCTTATGAATGTGTTTGGACTTTGTGCGACATGATGTCCAATGTCTCAGTTCAAGTAGTTTCTCCCTGTTCTGAGTGGGTGCACAGTGTACTCCAAAACCTGACCAGCAGGGTGCAGGTGTGTGCCGCTTGGGTTTCCACTCCACAAACACCTGCTCCTTATGCCAACCTGAATCAACTCCATCTTTGCGGTGAGTAAATAAAATATCACATATTCCAAGAGCACTGCGAACAATACAGTATAATTGAAACATATGTTGCCCGCTTGTACTGACTACACATCAGTAGGAAAGGTACTGTAGCATCTTTGCAACCACTTTAAATGGATGAAAAGGTAATTCAATTTTATGTAATTGAATGGCATATTATGGGGGACAGACCAGCTGAACTTCATTACCATGGATTCATTAGTGAAGCAGGCCACCAGACCCAGCACCAGGGGGCCAAGGTTGTGAGGGGAGCCCCAAAGACCGACTTGGCTGTGTGTAACGATTATTATTACTTTAAGTATTACTTAAGATTATTTTTTGGGCATTTTTAGGCCTTTATTGACAGGTCAGCTGAAGACATGAAAGGGGAGAGAGAGGGGGGGAATGACATGCAGCAAAGGGCCGCAGGTCAGAGTCAAACCCGGGCCCGTGGCGTCGAGGAGTAAACCTCTATATGTGGGCGCCCCCTCTACCAACTGAGCTATCCTGGTGCCTGGGAGTGTCACTTAAATGGCTCATTTGTGTGACATCATGTTGTGTTATTTAACCCCCCAATGTAGCACAAGTAGACTTTTATATTTCACAGTTACTGTTTTCCGTCAGATTTATAGATCTCCTAGACCTTTCCGAGCGTACTTAAAGGCAGCTTCATTTCCCAGAGAAAGATAGAAAGAAAAGAGATGGAGGGACTGAGGGAACAGTTCAGAGCTTGTGTTTGGTGTTTTAAAACTTTGTTGTGGCAGAGATAGAGGCAGTGATGTTTCCTGTTTCCTGTATGGGACTCTCACATCGCCTCAAAACACAACGACAAGTCTGGCCTCCGCAGCATGAAGTGGTTGCGTTTCTCCAAAAGTTGAGTCGGTCCCCAGCCTAAACACACTACCCCCATTCAAAATGAATGGAAAGACCTGCGTTTTCACCGCTGTGTCTGGTGGCCGACGCAGGCAGTGTGAATGCAGGCTAACTGAACCCGGCTGGTACTACCAAATTTGAGACCAGGAGAGAGCCAAAGCTGTAGGTTTACTTTATTTAATTTGTTACTGACGTTATCGGTATCTTATCAGGCTAATGAAATAATTTAGCTACACTCTCTTTTGCTCTTCCCACTTGACATTGTGTGATATTGCCACACATGACATAAGCATGGAAGAAGTTTTCTGGCACAGTCTGAGAGAAAAAAAAACATGAGCTCAAAGCTTTATGCCACAAAAATGGATCTAAATTCAACCCAACCCCCAATATTTAGTGGGAATGCTGTTCAACAGCATTCCACTATTGTTATTCTGTTCTTTATAAACTTCTTATTCCCTCTTCCGTACGTTTTTTGGCTCTCTGTAACTTCTGCATACTTTCAGCTATTAAAACCATTCAACTTTTAAAATGTTCAGCGTTTTCAGCTAATGATGGAACTTCTTCAACTTTGTTTCTACTATTTATACTTTTTTAAATATTAAGCTTTTTAACACTTTTTTAACATTGAAGTCAATGAAAGCATGCTTCAAATCCTTCAAATCCTCTTCTGCTTCAAAATGTATCTCCTCCTACATTCTTTCACCTACAGACGTGATTCAAACTTTAAACTGTTCACAAAAACTTTAGGTATTAGAAAATATATTTTCAGTTTGATATCTTTTACAGTTTTTGTGAAAAATCTGTTTAAGTTTAGTGTTCGTTTCAGGATATTGTATCGATTAAACAGAGTGTGTATTGCGTGAGGCAGAGTGGATGATGTCATCACCAGAGCACAGAGACTTAAAAAAATGATCTTTGTCCCTTTTCTATAAATTGCTCTCACACCCACAATATTTACTTGCCATGCACAATTTATACATCAGAACGTAGGTATTTTTGTTTAGCTTCAGCCAATTTGCTCAGTTATGCGATATGACTTACAGTTTTGGCTCGGTGACCTTCCAAATGACAAGAGTTCCACATCTTCCTCCATTCGCTGCCCTGTTTAACATCCTCCACATTTCCGAGCAAAATGCAGAGCGAACCCTTTTTTAAATCGCTGATATGCCCACATTTTTAAGTTTATCCACATACATTTGATACCAATATGTTCCCAAAGGCCTTCCGGTGCTCAGGATGACGTCATTTGACTGATACATCTTCTCTCCTTCTCTTCTGTCCTTCTCTCCTCTCTCTTCTCTCCTTCTCCCTTTCCTCTCTTTCCTCTTGTTCAGCCCCCTTTTTTTTTTCACGCAATATATTTCACATCTCATCTCAGCTAGATTGATGCTTTTTTGTTCTATGCAGTGTATATGTCTGATACGCTTTTCAGCTTTTTCAGGTAATTCATTTCAACTTTCATCTTTAAAAGTATTACATTTCAGCTTCCAGCTTTTCTAACAATGTATTTTAGCTCTTCACTTATTTAGGTAATGCGGTTTAGCTTCCAACTCTGACAATTTTCCAGGTGTTTCAGCAGTGCAGTGCAATGCATTTGAGCTTTAAGATTTTTCATACAATTTGTTTAATTTTTCTGCATTTGTGAGTCATTATCAGTTAGAAAATATACTCAGACCTCACAATGTTCTACGTCTTTTGTCATTATTCAACTTTTAAAGCCAACAATTCAGTTTAGCATAAGCTTTTAACTTTTTAATAAAATTCATATTATTAAACCGATTTCCACTTTTTCAACTGTTCTCCCTTCTTTAACTTCTTCTTACGGATTTAATGTATTCATCCATTTTAGCTTTAGCAATTCTGCTATTCAGCATTCCCACACATTTTCTGCAGGAAATGCATTTTCTAGTTTATAATAAGTTTGTTCTGAGAGGCTCTCTCTATTGATCCTTAAAGGTCCCATATTGTAAAAAGTGAGATATCCAGGTCCTGTAAGGTTGTGATGTCACAACTGTACTATACATAGGTAGAAAGTTCTGCTATAGTGCAGTTACAGTCATTCTCCGGCTGCAATGACAGTGCAGAGACTCTGAAAGTGCAGATGCTGAAGACCCGGAAATGCTGACCAATCAGAGCAGACTGGGCTTTTTCAGGAGGGGGCCTTAAAGAGACAGGCGCTACAACAGAGCGTTTTAGACAGAGGGGAAATAGAACACAAGGAATACAGGTATATTCAGACAGACTCAGACAGTATGACAGATTTAAGGTGTTTTTTAACATTAAAGCATGCAAACATGTTCTAGTAGAAACCCAAAATACAAGTATCAACCTGAAAATGAACATAATAAGTGACCTTTAAATAACTGTGTAGGTTAGGATCTGCCTGATACTGAAGGAACGGAAAGTCTCTATGAACAGGGTGGAGATGATCTGCAGTATCACATGTGGGAGCTGCCTGTATTTGTGATTAGTGATTGTGTTGGATTGACAGCTGGCCCACCTGACACAGCGCTCCCATAGAGGAGCAGCAGAACAGCTGTTCTCTGCAGACACATGCCCCCGCCAGCTGTGCCAGCCTAACTGATCACTGCCTACTGGCCCACAGCAGTCAGCTGTCTGCAGGGTCAACAATCACACTCACAAACGTCCTACTGACACCTGTTAACAGTTGGATTTAAAAGATACAGATTTGAAAACTAAGAGCAATATTGGAACATTTGACATTACATGTCATTTAGCAGACACTTTTATCAAAAGCGACTTCCAATTAAGTGAGAGGGAGGGGAACATGTTTTTAGTGGTGGGGGAAACCGGAGCACCCGGAGAAAATCTGTTTATCAAGATGTTCAAATCAGAAACATTAAATTGACCCCAGCCAGGGGCGTAGCTGTAATTTCCAAAATGAGGGGGACTGATTGTTCAGCAGGATGATTTTTATTGAAAAGATCCCCTACCATTTATCTCACCAAATCGCAGATTCCAAGTAGCCTACATTTCATATATGATTGATGGAAACGCTGACATTTGGGGGTAGTGTAACAGGGCAAATCCCCCCCCCCCCAGGGAATTTTTCCATCATATACACAGATCTTAATTATTGCATTTAATGAGTTTTCCTTCCTACATGTTTTTGTATATATTTGTATTATAATGTATATTATTTTATTATTGCCCATATCTACGGTATATGAGTTTATCAATCAACTGATGCAACCTGAGTAACATGTGCACCTACTTATGGTGCGTTCAAATAAGTGTGGGGGACAGAGGGCATCGACATGTAAAGTGCGGGGGACATGTCCCCCCCATACCCAGTGTCAGCTACGCCCTTGACCCCAGCGACTACATGCGGAGCTAAGTTTGAACAGTATTTACTGCGTACCTGCGTGTGTTCTGGGCGGAGCACGGACACATCCTGTCACAGCGGAGGCCGTAGTGTCCTTCAGGACACAGTCGGACGTCACATATCTCCCCCGTGTATCCCGGCTCACACAGACACAGCCCGTTGGTGTGGTAGCACTTGCCCTTGTTCTTACAGCGACACGTCTTTGCACAGCCAGCACCGTACGTTCCAACTGGACACTCGTCCTGGCACCTGTTCACAGCAAGAGACACATTTCAAAAGGTGGATGTGATCAATAACAGCTGTCTATGTTGTACTTAATTATGTTATGGAACATATAGTATGAAGGGTTTCCAGGTCTGCAGTTTTCCCTCGGAATTAGGTTTCTTTTTATTTGTGATTAACAATTATTTATTTTTTTAACATACAAACATACAACTTGCAACATGAACACATCCCCCCTCTCCCTTCCCCCCCCCCCCCCCCCCCCCTCATCACCACTCACCCAGACAAAAATCAAGATCCTGTCCTCCAATCCAGGCAAAGGCAACAGATCTGCTGAGTGCCTATTGCTACACTCTAAGAAATATCTGTGTATTAACAGTTGTATGTCTGTATATTTTAACAGAAATTGTCCATAGAAGTGGTTCACAGTTGTGTTTATGTTTATTTACATTTCAAATTGCATCATGGGACTTTCATCTGTGCTCCGACAACTGGTGTAGTTATTAACGTAGTTAATCTAGCTATTCACAACCATTACCATAAATTATTAACCAGCACTTGGATTAGCAAGCGGCAAAAGCGGCAAAAAAAGTATTCAAAGCATTGAATAATAATTGAAAAATTGCTCTGGCGTTTCCCCCTCTCATTCCCCCTGTTCTGGTGTTCCCCCTCTCATTCCCCCTGCTCTGGTGTTCTCCCTCTCATTCCCCCTGCTCTGACGTTTCCCCCTCTCATTCCCCCTGCTCTGGTGTTTCCCCCTCTCATTCCCCCTGCTCTGGTGTCTCCCCCTCTCATTCCCCCTGCTCTGGCGTCTCCCCCTCTCATTCCCCCTGCTCTGGTATTCCCCCCTCTCATTCCCCCTGCTCTGGTATTCCCCCCTCTCATTCCCCCTGCTCTGGTGTTCCCCCCTCTCATTCCCCCTGCTCTGGTATTCCCCCCTCTCATTCCCCCTGCTCTGAGCCCCTAAAGCGGAGCCATTAGGAAACTCTTCTGACCCGTTGTGGTTCTGAATCTGCGGGGTTGTGTTTCAAACGGAGACCTTTGACAACACCGACACTGACGCCAACGTTTCTCCTCCTGATTGGGTCTTATCGGTCACGACGTCTCGTTCTCTGAGACTGAAGCTACGTTACCATGGCAACTACCAGCAGCGGGCGGAGTCTCCACGCTGCCTCCTCTTTATGTCCAGTATACCAGAATGTTGATGAGATATGAGGTTTGGGCGTGTTAGTTTAAACAGAGATCAGTTCGTCTACTGGAGATAAAAATCGCTTTTGGCTCAAAACTTGAAAACCAAAACGTAGAAATGTAAATGTAGCCTAAAATACATCATGATTCAATGTCCACCGGTGGAGTTTGCACTAGTTGGATCCACCACACACTGCTGCCGGCAGTAAAAAAGCTCTGCGGTGGTTCCGTGGCTTACTGAATCACAGAGCTTCAGCTAATGGGGCTGCAGCTAAGCTAAACAAACCATCTGCAAACAAACAGTTTGAAAATGAATGCAGTGGGTCCTCATTACCTCTTCCATAGTTACAGTACCAACATATACCAGTCCAACCACCAAATCACGCTGAAAAAGAAATGCCCTCCTCCAGTCCCATCATTTAGAGCAGGCCAGGAGAAGAAAAAGGACAAATAGGATCTTGTGTGTGTTTAAAAGATTTTACAGAAGCTTCACTTGACAGTTCATGTTGTTGTCTCTGATACTTTAACACCATATTTTATCATCTACATCCTGGAAAAACACTGTCAAACAGCCAGCGTTGGAAGAAGTATTCAAATCCTTTACTTAAGTAAAAGTACTAATACAACACTGCAAAAATACTCTGTTACAGCAAAAGTCCTGCGTTGAAAATGTTTGGTTGAAAAGGCTTATTTCTATCTTTTTATAATGCTACGTAGGTAAAAGTCTGTAAGTACATCAGGAAAATGTAGTTTAAGTATTACAAGTAAAGAACTCTCCTCCCATTTAAGAAAGCAGAAAGGATCCAAACAGTTGTGTGTTTAATGGTCTAAAAGTAACTAAAGCTGTAACAGATGAATGTAGTGGAGTAAAAAGTACAATATTTCTCTCTGAAATGTAGCGGAGTAGAAGTAGAAAGTGGCCTGAAAAGAAAAGTCTCAAGTAAAGTACAAGTACCTCAACATTTGGACTGAAGTACAGTACTGGAGTAAATGTACTCAGTTACATTCCAACACTGCCAAACACTGTGGTGTTCCTTCCTCCAAGGGACAGATATTGGGTTTGGGCGTGGCATGGCCAGCCCAGTTTTAAGCAGTGCTATATTGTGACGTTTGGCTTCCCTTAAACATTCATGAAAGGCCACTTGGATGGGCTATTCCTGTCTCGTCATTGGTCTGCTAAAGTATATAGTGTGTGCTCTTTGATATTGCTAATTATACGGGCGAAAGCCCTGCATGGCGCTAGGATTTGTCTGTGAAAACACTGACTGGGCTTCCTGGTTTTGGTTTTGCTCTTCTCTCTGGAGGATGTGGAAGATTTAAGCAGACACAGATGATTTGGTTTGTGGTTGGTTTGTTTTACTCCTCAGAATGTCATAATCAGGTCCAGAGGGGACAACAAGGTCGTGGGAGTCGAGGTGCACGCGCCATAAAATGACGTCACCACGGCTGTCGATTCAAGCGCGAAGGCCCCGCAAGCTGTCGCGCCGCGTGGTCGTGCACCTCTGAATTTTTGTAACTACGCGCCCCATTGCACGGGCTGAGCTTTCAGTTCAACACGATTGGCTGGGAAGGATACAAAAATCTGTATGATTCTCCAGATACAGACCACAGAGAGTCCAACAGCCTTAAATATGTGGTCAGAGAGAGACACCACACTGGGAAAAGAAGAAACATTTAGCTGGATAGTGTGGAAAAACACGAGAGATGGTTTTATCAAAGCTAATAAACGGCTTCATGGAAAGAGTGTTCTTCACAGGCAGACAGTCATTTTGATTTGGAGATAAACAACAGTCACGTCAATGATTAGAGGAGATAAATGTAATGTTTCGTGGTACGTCGGTGTTTAACATGGATGGGTTTACTACTGTTGTCAGGCAACGCTCTCCTTTCCTTCCGGTTTCTTCTCTACTACTTCTTGCTTATTCACAGATTATTTTGTCTGTACGCCCTCTGGTGTTTCGGAGAGTAGTGCAACAAAACCATGCGTTGAGCATAAACGTCTCTGTGCGTGCTCGTAGGGCGAGCGCCATCTACGGCGGCCCGTGCACGGTGTCGAGCACGAGTATACTCGCACCTTTAGGCTTAATCTCCCGGAGTTACAAATACAGTCAAATAGATACAGCTTCCAATTCAGGTGGAAATTAAATGTCAGCATAATTATCAGTCAATACGTTAAAGCTCCTTTAAAGAATAAGAGAGGCATTTTTCATTTCATCATGCATTTTTTCAACCCCTTTTCTCACCCTCTGTCTAAGGGAGACACCATACGTCCCATATGAGCTGGGACACATCGCGAGAGACCCTCAGAGATTCTTTGTGTTAGCTGAAGGAAAATACCCGCAGAAAACTGCACTTTATTATGTATGTTAACTGTAACTGTCATTCTTTTTTTAGTGGTGCCAAGTATTCAACTTCTTCAATACAAACATGTCAAATGGAAATTTCTTTCATTTCATTTAAATTCAACAAGCAGTTTGTTGTATTTTAGCAGAATACTGAAAGCAGCAGAACTGAGTATACATTAATATCTGTTTATTTATGGCAAGTAATAGCGCTATTGCAATATTCAACAACGTTATCATGTATTGCATATTGTCCTCGTATGGTGCAGTCCTAGCCAACACACAACAGAGTGTAGCCAGCCTTCTCTTTACTAGGCACACGTTATGTCAGGAATGTCAGTCTGTGTCATTCTCATGACAGTTTAATTTGAAAAATTTGGGATTATTTGTGAAATTATTTTTTTTTGTTTGTTTGTTGTAGTTGGATAGACTTATACCCTCTAGCAGAACATTTTCCCTAAATTTCATTGAAATGGTGATATGCTATTCTATCTTTTGGAGAAAATGCCTCTGCAACTTTGAAATTTCACATGAATGTGCTGCAAAGCCAAAGTTTTCCACCAACAGCTATATGCGACATGCATTCGTGACTCAGAGCTGTGAAAAGAGTCTCAAAACTCCACACACACACAAACACACGCGCGCACACACACACACACACACACACACACACACACACACACACACACACACACACACACACACACACACACACAAACACAAACACACACACCTCATGTGCAGGTGAACCGTGCTCACACATTTAACAATCTGTAAATGATGCAAAACTACAACCAAGGTTGCTCTTACCGTTCTCCCGTGTATCCAGGGCTGCAGAGACACTGTCCAGTGGTCAACACACAGAAGCCGTTGTTGTGACACTGACATTCCTGGGAACAGTTTTGTCCAAATCTCCCCTCTGGACATGGCTGTCCACACACTGTACCCTGCACACAGTAGCGACAACTTACATACAGCATCTATGCTGTTCATCATGTGACGCTTTGAATAGATGCTTTAATGGATTCTACGAACTGATGTTCCTAATCCTGGATACAGCTCCCTGTTCTGTAGTGTAGTCTATAACTTCAAAGACAAACTCTTCCTGACAAGAATTCAGAGCTCCTTCCACATTATGACCTCAAGGTACTGATTGTAGGAGACCTTGATATGCATGGCACCTTTCTTGACTCTCTGGGACTCTTTTAACTTTATCGCATGTGTGAAAGGAGCTGCTCGTTCCCCGACTCGTATCACGACTCTCCTCTCCTCTGGTTCAGCTCATACTGACATGTTATCAGAGCGTGTCGGAGGATTTCCCAGGTCTTGTACACCATCTTTATTCTGCTGGTGTCATGCCCAGTCTGCTGCTACATTCTGTTAGGCCCTTAGTGTGATTTCACTGTCACTGTGTATTCATAAAAAAATTGCCTTTTATAGGATTTATTATCAGTCAGTTTATTTTGCTACTGTTATACTGTCTCATTTTATACTGCTTTTTATCTTGTTTTGAATTAGTTTATTTTTTTCAGAGAGTTATTGTTGAAGTAAAAGCCACGGAGACCTGGTTGAGTGTATCGGGGGTAGCTTCTGCTGTGCCCCTGCAGACTTGCGGTGCACCGCGAAATTTATTTACATTCTGCATGTGGCGTCTCCATGCATTCCTTGTGAGACTGGCTATGGTGAACTGTGGAGACCTACTGTCACTGTTCTCCTGTGTTACTTACCAGATAATAAACGGCTGGTTGAAGCATGTTTCATTAATATACACAACGCACAAGAGTACACAACCGCTACATTAGCACCTCTGACTTCACATAGTTTATTAACAAGACTGGGAACAGTGTTTGATTCACAGCTGAAATTCAGTGAGAACAGGCTGTAGAGGGGACAGCAGAGAATCTGCTAGGGAAGCTAAACTCTTTGGGTGTCTGCAAGGACATATTATGTATCTTTTATCAAACTTTTAACTTTCTCATTTGTGTGCTGGTTTAATGGGGTGTCTGTGAAGGACAAAATGGTCTGTTAAACATTGTTAAGGTCTACTCCAAGATCACTGAAGTCCAGCGGAAAGACCTCAGCTCTCTGTGGAAGAAATGAGTAGGGCGGAGCTATTATGTTCCTGCATGGAAAACTAATCAGTATGCAAATTCTTTCATTCCTTCAGCCATCAGGCTACTGAACACAAAGCGTTGATCTATGCTCTTGTTGCCACTGGCATGTTGATGTGGATGTGGATGCTGATTTATTACATGGATGGGATAGAGTGTAAAAATGAATCAGGGATTAAAAAAGTGTTCTGAATCTGAATATTGTTAATTCATTTCAGGTGCTTTTGCTCATGTAATGTCCCAATGGTCATTGGGGAATGTGACTGATGATAACAATGCGTACCATCCATCCTGCAGGACAAGAGCACTCTCCAGTCACATGGTGACACACTCCTCCGTTCTGACACGGACATCTCTCCTCACACTGCTGTCCATGTTTACCGGGAGGACACAGGGCTTCACAGCTAGCAAGGAAAAAAACAGCATCCCATTAATATTTTTCACTTTTAACCAACAGTCCAAAACCTAATAGAGCCAGGGTGCAAATAGGGCCATAGATAACATTTCTTACAGTGAATTGGACTAGCAAAGGACCGGTTGAAGAGGAAGGGTTACTGTATGAAGAGTGCCTTACATAAAAATGGCCAGAAGAAAATAAAGACACCAGATATCCACTAGGGTTTATGGAACACAACCTGATCACATGAGTCACTGGGTATGTTTACATGCACACTAATATTCCACTATTATTCTGAATACGACAATATTCTGAATTTGATATAGGTCATGTTAACAGCATATTCTGTTCCAAATAAGGCCTTTTTCCAAATTTACTATTTTCCGATTAAAGCAACACTAGAGAACTTTTCCCGCTTCGGTCCCCCTACAGGTTGGAAGCAGAATTGTCCATTACATTTTTGGTACATCCCCGTTTGCCAGATCGGGTAGCGCGAGCTGTAGTTCCAATGAGACAACCTGTAGTGTAGGGGGACCGAAGCGGGAAAAGTTCTCTAGTGTTGCTTTAAGACACAAAGTCCTATTTTGCACGGCTGCATGTAAACGGGAATATTAGTGGAATATTAATTTTCTTTATCCATATCAATAGCTTAGATGGAATATTGTCTTTTTCAGAATAAAGGGGAAAACTGGAATACTATGTGCATGTAAACATAGTCATTGAGCCTCCCTTTGGCAGTCTGACCTGGTTTCTTTAGAAACTTGGTTCTGAGTCGACCCATAGAAAAAAGATGAGCACATACTGTACTCTGACACCAAACAAAGGCACTAGAGCCGGGATCTTCAACAGGGGGTCCGGGACCCCTAGGGGGTCCTCAGAGTCAATGCAGGGGGGCGTCCAAATTATTGTTAAGTCTGAACATGAATCCAACATATTATTAGCAGATATAAATCCCCACTGCTTACTGGCCTATAGTCAAGGTAGTCACTAAGGTAGCCATGCACAGATCCTGCTCATCCTAAGGATTCACTGTGACACATGTATGTTTAACATTATAACATGATTTATAAGATCATACTAACAATTATTTGGCTATTTTAATAGCTTAGTATTCTATGCAAAAAAGGTATGCATGAAGGCTTTAGGCTGCCGTACACATTATTGTAGGCCCAGTTTATTATGCAACTTAATTATATACAATATATATAGTATAGAGTCCCTCCTCCATCTCTCTTTCAGTTAAGGGGTCCTTGGCTTAAAAAACGTTGAAGACCCCTGCACTAGAGAATCATGTCTTTGGAAAGACATGTCATGCATGTTAACATATCCAGCAACATAGAATACAAAACTGACTGCTACCCAAACATAAAAAGTGCTTCTCAGTAGGCACGGAGCTTTTACTTTAATGTCAATATTGGGATTAGAAACAGGAAACAGATTCTCACACATTCTGTCCTCCGACTTACAAAGCTCCAGTGTATCCTGGTGAGCACTTGCATTCTCCGGTCACATGGTGACAGGCGGCTCCATTCTGGCATTGGCATTTCTGCTGGCATCCGTTTCCATAGGTACCCACTTCACACTGGGCCTCGCAGCGCCATCCTCTGTACCCAGGAGTGCAGATGCAGGCTCCGGTGATGGGGTTACACAGAGCGTCGTTCTGGCACTGACATCTGTTACTGCAGTGGGGACCCCAGTGGCTACTGTCACAAGCTGAGGGAAGGAAGGAAAATAATCAAGATTTAGTGTATGTTGTTCCACATGCCACAGGTCACAGGCTGTCATTTTCATCTTTCACTGTGTCAATCTACCACCAGACCAAGAATACCACATTAAACATTAAGGGATGCATTTTTTTTTTTTAACCTGGACCCTATTTTCCCATGTTTTTGTGTCTAAGTAGTCCATAACGATGATGATTCATTTACGGGATTGTTCCGGTGCCGCCGGAGGTTTACTGGATGTGCGTCCCCTTCCTCTGTCTCTGTGTTGGCGTTCTAACCTCTGGTGGATTTCTGAGGACTATGGTTAACTGCTCCTCAGATCTCTGCAGGGTAAATCCAGACAGCTAGCTAGACTTTCTGTCCAATCTGAGTTTTCTGTTGCACGGCTAAAAATACTTTTGAACGTCCACATGTTCCACCAAAACAAGTTCCTCCTGAGACTATTTAGCAGAGGCACCGTGGCTCCGTCCGGCGCTTAGCACCTCCCAAGACGACTGTGATTGGTTTAAAGAAATGCCAATAAACCAGAGCATGTTTTCCTCCCATCCTGGAATGCTGTGTGGACTAGCGGTGCAGACTCTTCCGCAGCGCTGTGGAGGAAGGCCTGGCTATGCGAGACTACTGGTGAGCTATGCTGGAAGTGTAACCCTGATCTCAAAAGCCGCTTTCCGACCAAGTAGTTAGAGGAACGTAGTTATAGGAAAAGTCCACTTCTAAACAGATCTACTAACTACTCTCCCCTACTACTCTCAGAGAAACGGGTATCTCTCTCTCCCCCACCTCTTCCTGCTGCGCTGTGGACGTGTGTGTGACTGTGTGTGTGTGTGTGTGTGTGTCTCTGTGTGTCTGTCTGTGTGTGTGTGTGTGTGTGTGTGTGTGTGTGTATGTGTGTGACGGCCGGCCAGCGAGGTGGAGTTTAACTCCGAAAAGACCGTTAACCACAGGTTCCCGTTAATCTTCTGATGGACATGTGTTGTGATATTTCAACAAACGAACCGTCGAAGTGAAAATAAAAGCCTCTTATTTACGAGAGCGGTCTAAGAGACCTCCAGCTCACAGCGGGGTCTCTGAGCATGACTGGCCGAGCGACGAGCTAGAGGCCGGGGCAGGCGCTTGCTGGCTGTCGTCTCACTTCATGGAGCTCCTCAACTCCGAAAACTTTGAAGCAAATTGTCAATTCGGCATCAATTTCGCGAGACTGCCTATATTCGAAACATTTCATTTCTCGCCTAACGTTGTCAGAAGTGAATTTAGTGATGAAAATTGTTAAAATTGTCCCGTTGTTGGTCTGTCTGTACCGGAAACCCGACCCTCGTTCACCTAGGTTCATACACTGAAAAGAGAAAATACCCTGCCCTGAAGTAGGAGCTGAAATAGTTATAGGAACTGCGGCCAGAGGGACTTAAAAATCCCCAAATTGGTCCAGTCGGAACAGGAGAAAAAAAGGGTTCTAGGAATTTTATGTTCTAGGAACTGCAAAAATCCCTCCGGTCGGAAAGCGGCTAAAGTGGGTCCAGGATAAACCTTTTGTTGGATCTGCTTCCAAAGTAATCCAACTGTGAATAATGATGGAAGGATGAGGCTGGTGTTATACATGCTATATTTTACAGGGGTGATAGGTGCTTTTCTAGGTTTTAGGGGCTATTTCCATATCGATAACCAAGCCATGAAAAGGGTAAAACCAACAATGTGTTAGTCCATCTCTCAAAAGCTCCCTTTTCCTGTCTCCGCATCGCTTCAAGCTAGTGTTGTTCTGATTGTTTAGCATGGTAGCTAAAATCTGGACCTTTCCAAAGAAGGTCTGGCAATGCAAGACTGTTAGTCATCAAACTTGAGGCTGAAAGCGAAGCTGGCTCCTCATGACTGACATGAAAACCAGCTGATTGTACAAGCAGCCAGAGACTCAATTACTCCCAATCAGTGTGTGGCCAGGCGGGCTGCGACCTGAACCCACCTCATTAACCTCTGGCTGTTGGAGTTCACCCTTAATTAGACCACACCTTATATCCATGTGTCTGGCCTTCCCATCACCACTCGCAATGGAAGCTTCACCATGTGTAGCCACAGAAACTGGTTAACCTGAGAATGGGTTGTTTAGTTCTAGATGTCTTTCATCTTGTCACGTCACATATTGCCTCTGCCAATGACTGGGGGCAGAACAGGAGGGAGTCACAAAGGTTTACAGTGGCGGCCAGGCCTTTCATTATGGGCTCTGCGTCATAGAAGTCTATATTAAGTTCAGGGGAAAGTGAGAGTTTTCACTGGAAAAAAAGACAAAAAAATTGAAGGTTTAGATAAGGACTTTATAACTTACACTGTGTATTTTACTGTAGCGCTGTCGTCAGCCAACTGTTAAGCAGCTCATTAGCCAGATTTAAAAAAAACACTGAGTCTTTTTTCATAGTTTTGGCCAACATGTGTATGGCTGATGATAACATTAGCTGTGTGGGAAACCATTCCCTCATTGCTCCACACGCCACTCCCTATATATTGTTGATTAAACAGGGAACTATATAGGGAACGACCAAATGAGATTTCGGACACACTGAAAGTATCGTTGTGTCAGTAGATGTGCCGGTTAATGTGTGACAGAGGCGGGCGCGCCCAGCATCATGTAAACAAACCCAAACAAAAATACTCCTAATACGTCTCTGAAACAAAGCGAGCACTCAGGAGGAGAATAAAAGGTTGTATATTATATATGTTGCATGTAAAATTTCCCCTGTTTAGAAACCAAAGCCTGCTCCATTTTTCCTTTTCAGTTTCCTCGAAAACTCGACCGCGTTGCATTGTGGGATACGGGAGTAAAATGTAGACTACATTGTATGTACACTCAAACTAGCAGTGCATTGTGAGTATTTTATAGTGGACTATATAGTGAATGAAATTAACCACGGAGAATTCGCACACCACTACAAAATGGCGAACACACTCCACAGGGAACTATTTCCGTGATAGGGAACGGTTTCTAACACAGCTAATGTGCTTACCAAAGTAAGTGATTGATTTCTTTGAAGGCACCAATCAAAGCACAAGCTCAAAAAACTCAGACAGACAATCTTTCATATCTCTGCTCTAATGTTAGATTTACGCTCCACTGCACACTACAAAGACACTTTAAAAATGGTCAAGAGATGGACATGGGGTATATGAAACAAAGGACGCCCTTCTGTCACTGTCTGTAAACTGGGATGGCTGTTTATAACAGATAGGATGGGTCACAATTTTACCTTTTACCTTTGTTTTCTCTTCCACATAACTAATCAGGAGGTTGTTTATACAACCCTGTCTGACTGCTCATGTTTCGGATCCATCAGACTTCTTTTAGTGATGTCCCAAAAATCTCAGTACCGATCTCGGGCAGGCGGACCTCATGGTAGATGAGAAAACTCCATTCAAAGGATCATTTTTAAATTCTGTGGACTAACAAACTTCTGAGCAAACGTCACCCACTGATGAAGACAGTGAGAGGATTGAAAGCATCGGGAAAAGCTAGTAAGTGGAGCTTGAGTTAAGACTTTTGTTTCTTCTTAGACTCCTGTTTCCCATGTCAAGAATACATTTCAATCACTCACTCACTCACTCACTCACTCACTCACTCACTCAATCACTCACTCACTCACTCAACAAACTTCTCGTGTTTGCTGTGGTATCTTGGTTCATTTTGGTGTTGCACAACAGATAATGTGAGAAATATCATTTTCATTTGTCTCCAAGATGGAAACCAGTTGTCAAGTATTTTCGCTCACCTCTCAATCCTCAGTCCAAAATCTTTTTATCTATAACTTCATCTCAATCCACAATCAACCAGCTGGCTTTAGATTTCCAGAGCTAATAGCACAGTGTGCCTGCTCAATAATAAAAAGGCTTTCCCATGTGTTGTGTGGGATCCTGCCTGCTGTGACGGACCTCTGCAGCTGATTGTGGTTTCACTGCTTCAACCAGAAAATACACAAGGCAGCTGCAGTGAAACTAAGTGACTGCACTGACGTGTCCTCGTGGTTTATGGACAGATGTGACTTTCTTTCTGGATGTGTGTTCAAGGTGCAGAGGGCAGATGCTTCAGGAGCAATAGCAGCAGAAAGGGTCTCAAGGGACTCACTGAAGTCCTTTTCAACCTACCCTCAGTGAAATAATAAATCATGTCTTTAAACTACATTTTTAGACAAATCCTAAAATGAAGGTTGAACAAATTTAAATGAATGTTTGGAACATAAAGAGTGGATAAATTTTACCATTATAATATGGTAATTACCAATTTTAAATTCCAAGAAGTTTTATCCAATTTGGAAGGTATTATGCTACAATTAAGTCTACAATACTGTGAAAACATCAACATATATTACCCCATTATTACCATGTTATTACAATATAAAAATAACTATATTACCATTACCTAGATATACATATGGTTAATGTCGTTTCTTACTTATTACATTGGTAATTGCATGTTATTACATCTGTTACCTTATCACCCCAGTATTACATCTTATTACTATGATGTATTACTACGTTATTACTTTGGTAATTACATGTTATTACCTATATATTACCTCTTTATTATCTCACTGTTACCCCACTATTACCATCTTATTACTGTACCGTAATATGCAGTGCTAGCGACACAAGCCTTTGGTGTGGGAGACCTGGGTTCAATTCCCACTTTGATACATCAAACAGTGTGTCCCTGAGCAAGGCACTTAACTCCTAGTTGCTCCAGAGGTGTGCGACCTCTGACATATGTAGCAACTGTAAGTCGCTTTGGATAAAAGCGTCAGCTAAATGATATGTAATGTAACAGCAACCATAAACACCACTGGCTCTAGCCGTTTGCTGCTTCCTGTTTGGTGCTGGAGGGAGCGTACCCATTGGTTGTTGACAATGTTCACATGATCTAACTTCACTGCCAAGACTTCAAACTTATGATAATATCAAACACGTTTGATTTTGTCTGAACGTCCAGACGGTAAAAAGAATTACTGGGACTGAGTTTTATGACCTTACACCAAACGATGGAGAGTCTGCGACAGTGAAATCGCTTGAAAAAGTCGTTGTAAGGTGTAAGGTTGGAATAAGACGAAATTGTAACGTTATAACAATGACCGCCTGTTATGAATGAGTAGTTGTTAATTTGACCCGAGTCTGCTTCCAGCAGGTCGGTAATCATCTGGATCTCAAAGCCTACCTACCAGCTGTTTCTGGTGTTCCAGTCTATGAGTGATATCTGATGTCCAGGAGATTAGGTTGGAAACTCCAGAAAACGCTAGTAAGTAGATTTAAAAAATAATAATTGTCAAACCTAATTTTCCTATTTATGTAGGGTTCGCTCAGATAATTATTTGTTCAAAACAGTGTCATAAAGAAGATATTTTTGTTTAAATAACAATGCATTTCCTTTGAGCTTAGAGCCCTCTCCTCCACTGCATAAACACGACCTGGTGTTTATGTGCCCATTATGCAGAGTAACACAACCATCTCCAACCATTCCACAACTCTGAAGTTGTTCAAGTGATTAACAGGCTCCTTTTATTCCTCCTGCATTAGCCTGCTTCACTCTGACCTGATAACAAGTGCATTTGGTACTTCCTTTTCCTCAGGCAGTCTGGCCCTGTGTAACAAACAGTGGCAAGGATGGCGGGGGGAGGGTTAGGGGACAAAGAGGAGGAGGAGGAGATTAGAGAAAATAAGGTGCACATGTAAAACCCTCCTGCATTCAAATCTGCCATCCTGTTACCTTTGTGAAACCTGACCTAGATTGAAGAAAGGCCAAACTCCAGGAGCTTGGGGGCTCCTCATCTGCTTGCTGAAGAACAGACTGTTCTCTTTCATTGGCCTATTCAAGATGGCAGTGAACAAAAAAACTGCACAGTGCCAGGGTTTGGTCACAAGGCTCACTGTAAGACCTCATGTTTTCCAGAGTTCATTTGTCCTTATCTACTGCAGGGAACAAAACTAGATAGACAGCCAAACTTCTGCATACATGTATCTTCTTTTGTATCCATGCAGACACAATAAGTCATAAAAAAATAAATAAATCAAAACACCTCACACCGAGGGAGATTTCAGGGGAAAGAGTCCATCAAGTAGAGAAAAAGTCTTGAGCCAGTAACTTGAGCTGCCAGTTGTTGAGAGTTGGCTCAGCTCTGACTGTGCACACTGGGGAGGGATCGGGACCGGGGTGTTTTTCCATCTATTTAGTGATTACCCAGTCTACCAGGCATGGTGCACTCATGGGAACAGAAATCGCCTTTCACACTGATACGGAGGATTCCCAGTGAGAAAAGACATCTGTAGCATTCCCCCACGTTTTCCATGCTGAGTTCAAATGTGTGTCCTTCCCCACAGTTTTATTGTCATTATACAATAAACCTCATCTTTACACGAGGAAACCATGCTTTTACATGTGTAAAACAAAGAACCAGCACCACAAATGATCTCTTTGCTTCTTTAAGCTACATGTCCTGATTTCGTTTTTAGTTCCCAATAGCACTCACAAACTGCAAAATGTACAAGTGTATTTTTAAAGCTCCCATATCATGCTCATTTTCAGGTTCATACTTGTATTTTTGGTTTCTACTGTAACATACACGCTAAAACATTACAATTCTCATACTGTCTGTCTGAATATACCTGTATTCTATTTCCCTTCTGTCTGAAATGTTCCGTTTTAGCGCCTGTCTTTTTAAAGGTTTTTTTTTAACCTGGACCCTATTTTCCCATGTTTTTGCATGGCAGCGGTGAAATAAGCTACAATGTAAGTTAATAGGGCAATTGTGCAACTTGTATTTACCTTCACAAAAGACAAAAACAGTAGTTAGCCTTTAAGCCCCCCTGCTGAAAAAGGAAATTGGTTTCGAATTCTGAAAGTGCAGAGAATCTGCCCTTTAAGGGTGTCTGCTTCATCATTGCAGCCGGGGAATGACTGTAACTGCACCCTAGCAGCACTTTCTACCTTCACAGTATTTATATAGCACCTCCACCTGCTTTATAATCAAACAAGACCTGGAAATCTCTTTTTCTTTTTAACAGTATATGACCTTTAAAGGTGAACTCCATCAGTTTTACCGGGTTGTTCCTAAATAACCATTCGTACATATAGCTATGAAAAGTAATGCACTGTATTTCATATTTTTTCCATGTATTTATTGCTTTTTGCGCCACATTGACTGCTGAGGAGAATAGGAGCTGAAAGAAACCAAAGGGGTAAAACAATGAGCCGACTGTGAATTGAGAGGGCCAGAGAAGAGTTTGAGAAGGAAGAGAGGTTTGAGAGAGCAGAATCTGCATCACTAGTCATGTTTCCATCAACTTATTTGTACGTGCATGTTGAAGTATCCCATTATAAAATGTCGATGGAAATGGCAAAATTTGAAAAACATCCTCAAATTAGCAAAAAAGTTTTTATTCTCGCTTAAGGTGGTTTTTGCCTTTTTCGAAAAAGAGTTAATGTGCAAATTGGGAGATGGAAACAGCTTTGCCGAATAAGTTGGGACGTAGCGAAGAGTCACATTACTATAGTCCCGGTATCCATCGGATGGGGGAAGGATCGGGATACGGGTCCCATCCAGGGCGCCGGACACTTGTGGCACAAGGTGCGTGGTGGAGTTGCGGTGCGCTGTAGCCTGAGGCTCAGCCACATCGGGTAAATTGAGGAATTTGTTCAACAGCTTGAATGGTATGGCTCTACACACCGCGCATACACAGCGGTGAACGGTTGTCTCGCTGACACCAAAGGTCTCTGCCACAACCCTGGATTCTGCACAGGTGGCCAGCTTGTACAGTGCTACCTCTCTCCATTTAGCCAAAGAACTTAGCTTCTAAACTCTTTGCAAACCGGCTTGCTAAATCAATCTACAACCATGCATCACGTCAACTTGTGATGAAACTACGCTTTGTGTAGTCTAGTTTATTCTATCTGAACCAGCTGATGGACACACTTCTAATTCGCTTTTTCTTTTTTTGCGACATTTGAAAAGTTCCCTTAAAATTCACTTGACAATTAGATGGAAACATGGCTACTGTCAAGTTGGATCAAAGTTCACATGATCCACACGGGAACCATGAGAAAGTGCTCAGGATGCAAATCTCCTGTAAAGTTAAATGAAATCCCAGGTAAAGGGAGGAGAAAATGGACTGAATACATGAATGCATGGATAAAAATGTCTACTTCTAACATGCACACAGCAAGGTGCAGATCAGTGTGAGCTTCAGTCCAACTCAATTAAATCAATTATAACATGTATAAAAACATGACATCACCCCATGACATCATGTAAAGCACTTTGAATTGCCCTGTTGCTGAAATTAAAATACTTTTTGGGAAACATTTTAGGCCATCTTACAAATATTTTTCAAACACATTACTAAAAGTTAACGGATATTCTACCTGTAATTTTCAGACATTTTACCATTTCTTCATGAGTAATGTTTTGGACAGTATACTAATAAGCTACTTTTCTGACATTTTCCTAATATTTTTGGGGCATTTGACTAATATATTTCGGAGATTTTACCAATTTTTGCGTGACATTTCTTGGACATTTTTACCAATTGACCAACCATTTTTCTGAATTTTAGCAATATATTTCGTGTTCACACGGACATGTTACTAATCGGACATTTCTGAAAATTGTTAAGACATTTTTATGGACACTTTTTGGACATTTCACCATTGTTTTTTGGACACTAATATTTTTTTGAAGATTTTTCAGAATTTTACAAATATACTTTATTTTTTTGATTTTCAGACATTTAAAAAGCCGCAATTGAGTAAAATGAATACCAATTGTATTTATTTCATCAAATCATTGGATGTAAAGGAAAATAATACTGTATCTCTTTTACCAAATAAATGGGGTAAAGTGAAATGCATAAAAGTTTTCCTTTTCCATTTGAATTCTTTAAAAAACAGTGTCATGTATGTGTTATCAATTATATTTTTTGACACATCTGATAACCTTTTACTGCTTTTAAGGGGCTCTATATAAGACCAGCTTGATGAAGACCAGAATGCTGAAAATTGTCTAGGAATTAATCGTGTTATATTGGAGAAGATGTGTGCCAATGTTGAATAAAATCACAAAAAAACTGTGATGTGTGGATCGAAATCAGGTCACAACGCATGACAAAGCATGCCAGAGTAAAGAACTGTCTATTGGTTAAAACACACACAGAAAAGAGGATTTTAGACAGAGACACTGTGAGATATACAGTACATGTACATGGTGTTTGTGCTATATTCTCACAGCTGTACTCGAGTCCTCCGGAGCATCTTGTGTTGTTATCATGTGTACTAAATCACAAGCTCCAGCACCTCAGGTCATTTCCTACCACAAAGTGTTCTCCTGCTATTATTCCTGCTCCCCCCTGAACACACTCCTTCCCCCATTTCCTGTTCGTGGCCCCCAAATTGATCCCCAGACATATTGTTGAGGCCCGCTGACCTGTAAAACACAGTCAATGCATCCGAGTCTTCGCTGGCTCTTGAGGAAATTAAAGATGTTTTACTGAAGGGACGGAGATAGAACAGAGCGGCCGACCCAATAACTACATTTGCTGCTTTTTCGAAGAAACACATATACATATACACACAGAAACGATTGTCCCTCTAATCCAACATTTCAAGTAAAACCATGTGGATTAGAGCACTGCCAAGGTAATGTACTGTATTGGTATATACATATTGTTTTCTCCTAAAGTAAGAAAACATTTTATTCATCCAAAATATTGAATATTTACAAGTTCAGTGCCATTGAGCCTGTTCGCTCATGACCAACTGAGAAACCCCCACAGGTCTCTCCCACCGACGCATTCTCGTGAATGCGGTTGTACGAAAAGTTAGGCACAACAATTTGTGTGATATCCTACGAAATTACGGGCCACGTGGCGACCGTTCATATGACAGTTGAGTTTAGCCGACAAAAGGTGAGCGTCATGCAACGACAACAGTTAAGTTTAGGTAACAGAACAACTAGTTAAGATTAAAAGCAAGATTGTGGTTCTCTTAAGTAGTACTCCTGGGACACAAACACCTGTTTCCTGGTGAAAGTCTTGTGTTTTCTCCTTAACTTCTTCAGAACATGAACACCTGTTTCCTGGTGAAAGTCTTGTGTTTTCTCCTTAACTTCTTCAGAACATGAACACCTGTTTCCTGGTGAAAGTCTTGCGTTTTCTCCTTAACTTCTTCAGGACATGATCACCTGTTTCCTGGTGAAAGTCTTGTGTTTTCTCCTTAACTTCTTCAGGACATGATCACCTGTTTCCTGGGTGAAAGTCTTGTGTTTTCTCCTTAACTTCTTCAGAACATGAACACCTGTTTCCTAGGAGAAAGTCACTTGAAAACCCTGTGTTTTCCTTATGTGGAAAAGAGTGGCCTTATACATCAGCAGTCACTGTGGTGCATACAGTAATAAATACGTGGAATGCATATGGATAAGAGTGCATTACTTTTCATAGGATATGTATGGAGGGTTGATGAGAACAGCCTGCTCCCTCACATGAAGAAAACATCAGTGAGTGGGAGAATGAGCAGATTCTCTATCACACACTGACGCTGACAGCGCTCAGCTTCAGCCTGGTATTGATCTGTGACTGACAGGGGCCGACTTATTGTTCCAGAGACACAGACCATTGGTCACTGGGGAGGAAGAGATTAAGATTAGAAAGAAGAAACACTAAACCCAGGAAACATGTGTGGTGATTCAGAAAACCTACATTTTTAAACTTGGTTACTGCAGTAACACACACACACACACACACACACACACACACACACACACACACACACACACACACACACACACGTGGATGCTGGAAAACCCGGAGATGAGACGTACAGGATGACTTAAATTGAGGACAGCTACGCTCGTTATTGTAAGTGCAATGATACATTAGTCCACTAAGTACTTTATGAAACCGTATGAATGTGTGTCCCAGACCAGGTTAGGAAATTAACTAACAATGTAAAGATCAACAAGCCACTGACAGTGACAGATACGTTCATATTTGATTCATTCAATAAATTATTATTTTTTGTCTTAAATCCACCAGCCATTTTCATATTATACCAACATTTGCAGCATCCTGAGCCTTTTTGGTAAGGTTCCTAGGAAATCTCAGCCCAGAGTAATTAATTAATAGTAATAATTATTATTCTCCCCAAAACAAGTTTCCTTTTTTATTTTTAAAGAACTATACAAAAAAAATTGAAACTTTTTTTGCAACTTCCACTGTCTATGTGAACCCCTATGCAGGATTATCAAGGCGGGCCCCCCTACAGCATGTGATGACGGCACAATGTCCACGAGTAGGCTACCATCAATAGGACAGGAAAGGATCATAGAGACACAGCAATTCCTGTTTTCACCTTTATGAGGCAAAAATGGCTGGTAAAAAGTCACTGTGGCAGGTGGATTTTTAAATCCACCTGCCACAGTGACTGGTGGTCAAAAAAGTTAACTTCAGGCCCTGTGTATGTGTACATGCAGTGTTGTTAAAACCCATCAGTGAGCCACACTGCTGCACTGGCTGACATGTTCCTTCATCACCATCAACACACACACACACACACACACACACACACTGTACTTTATTCTGACTCGATCCCACACACACCATCCTGCTGACACAAATACTCTAGAACATAATGGGCCCTATCTTGCACCCGGTGCAGCGCAGCAAAGCCCGATGTCAGTTTCCCGTCTAGCGCCCACATAATTTAAATAGCAAATGCACCTGCGCCCATCTTTGGCCCATGGGTGTGCTGGTCTTACAGGGAGGTGTGTTCAGGTGCATTCTGGGCATGCTGGTCTTACAGGGAGGTGTGTTCAGGTGCATTCTGGGCGGGCTGGTCTTACAGGGAGGTGTGTTCAGGTGCATTCTGGGCGTATTGCTATCATGAGGCAGCAGGAAGTGATGGCGCCATTGACCAACAAAAAACCTGGTCTAAAGTCAATAACGCAGCATTTCATTGTTATTTTAACATTTATAAGTGATTTTTTCTTATACGACAGGCTTAAAGTTTTTTGTCATACCTTGACAGTTTCGACTGCTGACTCTGCAGTCATCTTCAGAAGCGTCACGTGCTTCTAGGCTCCTAGGCTCGTGCACAGTGCGTGCACACTATGCTTGTTACACACACAGGGACGCACAGCACCACACACACACATGCAGAAGATTAAAAATAACTATATTACAATGTGAAAGAGTATTATGATTAGGGATGCACCGAATCCAGAATTCTGATTTGGCCGAATATTGGGCTTTTTTAGACGGGGTTCGGTTTCTGCCAAACCTTAGAATTTTTTTCCACTGAACCGAACCCTACGCTGGTCGAAGTAATGTAGGTGGACCGTTCAATGCAGTAGGCTGTGAGAAAGTGAAAATGGAACTCGTGAGCAGAAAAAGCGCCGCCCGGCAGCACCCCCAGCCAAAAGAAGGCGACCCAAGCCGAGCCACATGCCCAACCCACAATGCCGACCTGTCCCGGGTGGCAAGGACCCCAAACAACACACAACAATACAGCAACCCCAGATACGGCAAAGGAAGGACAGTCACAGCTAAAAACTGGTGTTAACAAACAGTGCCTCTCCCGGGCTGTCAGCTGTTCTCTTGGAGTCTCCCTACAGCGGGACTGGAGTAACCGAACGGCCGGCTGCTGCTCATTAGCTAACGTTAGCTTTCTAAAAAATCTAAATTGCCACTCATCTGGTGATAGCGATGTGCTTTCCTATGATGTGAAAAGAGCGTGTGAATTCAACATGAAGTTGTTACATTGAACTATTTTAGAGGCTGTGGACGTTGTTGACTTCATTAATGTGTTGACTGTGTTCATGGACTGAGGATGGGAGAAGGATTCAGTATTCGGTTTCGGATTCAGCAGAATCTTAACCAGTGGATTCGGTATTCGGCCGAACCCCAAAAATCTGGATTCAGTGCATCTCTAATTATGATATGATCTGCTTGCGCGCTTTCACTTCACACAAGAGCAGATCAGTTTCTTCTCCTGAAAATCTCAGCAAATCCTCCATCATAATAGCAATGCTCCAAGGTCCAAACGCACCTGGCTTTTAAAGGGAATGGGAGATGATCTCTGATTGGTTGATTGCATGTTACGCCCAAAACACACCTCTGATTAATGTAGACACTAAGTACAACCCTTTAGAACCATGCGCCCGGCCCACAGAGCCTTTTTTTCCACTATCAAACTAGCAAAAGTTTGCGCCAGGCGCTTCACGTTGTGAGCTTAGATCGTTAATATAGGGCCCCAAATGTGGATTAATCCACTGCTGAAAATAGTCCCCAACAAACTCACTGTTTACTCCTGTTTGAGTAACGATTGATAGGAACTAGAGCGAGCAGATGTTTTAGGAAATTACTTAAAAACAAGAAAGTAGTCGTTTTTAAAGATTTATGTGTTCACTAGGAGCCAATGGGGTTGGAGCTGAGAGAGACAGCAGGTAGGGAAGTCAGAAGGCATCTGGATTATGACAGCTGGACAGTCAGAGGACACTGGTGAGAAATTATAGCAGTCAAACGCCAACTGTATAACTGTGAAATTTGGGAGAACCTGGTTTTGGGCCCAATGCATGTGGACACAGCTGAGCAAGAATAACTCAAGTTAATTAGGCCAAAATGGACACAAGGATCAAAGAATATGGATAAGGACCCTTTTTCTTAACTATTCAGACCGGTATACTTCACTACAGTAATATCACCGCCATGTTTTTCCTTCCTTTCCTTCTTTCGTCTTTTCTGCTTAGACCCACCAATTCATATATGTTATTTATGCTAACTTTTATTATTGTACAATATGTATGATAGCACCAACCAGTTTTTCTTAGTGCTTAATGAATACATGAAAAACATTCAAACTAAAGCAAAAATGCACACACACTCATGACCTCATGGTTCCCAAATCACACCTCCCATTTCTGTGATTAGGCATCAGATCTCCAACTCATTCATACTTTCAAGAAGTTCTAATATACTGTGTGTGTGTGTGTGTGTGTGTGTGTGTGTGTGTGTGTGTGTGTGTGTGTGTGTGTGTGTGTGTGTGTGTGTGTGTGTGTGTGTGAGCAGACAATCAGGCCAGGCCTAGTGGGGCCCAGGGGAGCCCCGGGGCCCAGACACAACAATAAGCTTCTTTATTACAGGCTGAAAGTGAGGACAGCAGGGGCACACCCTGTGGGCTCCTCGTGCATATCAGTATACATGGAGACACATTCACAGACTCATAGGCAGACACCAAAATAACCTCCCACACTGAGTGGACACAGTCTGCAAGTTTCCAATGCCCTAGTCTATATTGACGACGTTTCATTTCAGGGATTGTTCCAACGTCGCCAGAAATTGTCCCTCATTTTCGGCCAGATGTCCGTCCCCTTCCTCTGTCTCTGTGCTGGTGTTCTAACCTCTGGGGGATGTGTGAGGACTATGGTTAACTGCTCCTCAGATCTCTGCAGGGTAAATCCAGACAGCTAGCTAGACTATCTGTCCAATCTGAGTTTTCTGTTGCACGACTAAAACTACTTTTGAACGTACACATGTTCCACCAAAACAAGTTCCTTCCTGAGACTATTTAGCAGAGGCACCGTGGCTCTGTCCGGAGCTTAGCACCGCCCAAGACGACTGTGATTGGTTTTCAGATTAGACTAGACACACTCTGAAAACAAATCAAAACTACATATGTTTCCTCTCACCTGTAGTATTTATGAGTCGAGATAGTTTTGGTGTGAGTTGGCCAGGGTTGGAGATGTCTGCCTTCTCTTTTATATAACGGAACTAGATGGCACTCAGCTTGGTGGTGGTGCTCAAATCGGCAAAAAAATACTTTAAAAAAAATCAACAGCAACGTCTCTTTCCAGAAATCATGACCCGGTTTCTCGATGTTAATCCATATACCTGGTTGTGAGCAGTGCCATGAAGGAACTACTTTCTTTCTACCATAAAAACTACCACTAATACAACTAAAAAGTACAGTAAATACAAACACACACACACACACACACACACACACACACACACAATTTATTTAAGTCCACTTGAAGGGAACAATTTACAGGGATATAAATATAATAGATGCAGTTAAATACTTAAAACCATGGGCCATTGGCATACAGCAGGTCTTCATAATATGAAGCACATCCCTCTGTTCTCATGGGGAGAATAACAGCGTCTTCTCTGTATATGGCTGCTGCCTATGATAGCAGACAGAACACAGTACTTTTCTAGCCATTTAGGATCAAAAGTGCATGCAACCTCTAAATGCTCACAGTCCTAGAGTCAGAGCGCACCCACTCCAGTGATACTCCAGTTCGGACACAAAGATCGTTCAGGTCCGGCCAGTCTGACCAGACACCAAAACCAGCAGAATGGGTGTCAAGTTTCCCCGCTGGGTTTTCTTTTCAAACCAAGGAAGTGGGGCTCTGACTCCCTGGCCAATGGGACCTTGCGTCTCCTTAGGTCCAGGACCCATCGTTATTCAGCATGTTCAGAAGGTGGGAAATCCACATGCTGGTATAAATCTATATCACATTTGGGACCCCCTCCCCACACACTCACCCACACCCACACCCACACCCACACCCACACACACACCCACACCCACACACACACACACTTTTCATAGGCAAAGAGCTACCAATCTCAGGACAGTGGACAGACCAACTGAGCTGGTAAACAACAACAAACTATAGAGTGACATGACATTACCCAGTCCTTAAGATAAGATATTTCATCTACCCATGTTTGAAAAATACACATAACGCAATGCTGCTACGGAAATGAAGGAGCTACTCGCAGCTGGCCCAAAATGAAAAATGGCAGCTGATGGGTGACGCTACAGTCACCCATCACCCATGTATGCGTATCATGGAGCATCTGGAGATCTAAGTGAAAGACAGAACTGTAATGTAGCTACTGTGCAGACTAATTCAATTGAAAAATAATATCAGCCTCAAGTGAGGGCCTGTTGAGCTTAGCCGGACCACAGAGAAGGAAGTACAAACAATCTGTCTTCAAAACGTTGATATTTTTGTTAACACATAGAAATTGTGGTTAAAAGGTGATCAGGTGGTTATCATTGGGATTAATGTTCAGGGGTAAGGCGGCAACTAATGATTATTTTCATTGTTGATTAATCAAGATGACGTCCCATTTTGTCCACAACTCAAAGATATTCAGTTTACTGTCACAGAGGAGAGAAGGCACTAGAACATATTCACATTTAACAAGCTGCAAACAGATTTTTTTAAACTTTTTTTTATAAAAAATGCCTCAAGCCGTTTAATCGATTGTCAAAATAGGTAGTAGTTAGTATAGTGATTAAACGTTTGTTTGCATGTGTGAAAAACAGCCCTGAGAACAGGCTCAGCTCCTGAGACTGACGGAGAGGCACAGCGTGGTAAGACGACACCAGCGTCTGTTTTTCTCGTGAGTTCAGAGTGCTTTCACAGAAAAACCAGAGTTACACTCGCAAAGAAAGGAGTACTCACAGACAGCAACAGCTGGAGGACTTACCACTGGAGCAGTTGGAGCCCCCCCAGCCCGGCTCACACTGGCAGGTGTTGGGGGCAATGCAGCGGCCGTGAACACAGCTCTCTGCACAATAAGCTGAGACATGGAGGAGACAGGAAGACAGGGATCAGGACACTCAAAACAGATCAGCGTTACAATATACTATAATATACTATAATATACTTCTATACTGAGGCTACATTTACCTCGCTACGTTTGGTTTTTAAGTGTTTGAGTTTTGATCCCAAAGTGATCTCTGTGTACCAAGTGTTTTAATCTCCAGTAGAAGAACTAATCTCTGTTTAAACTAACACGCCCAAACCTCATATCTCATCATCATTCTGGTATACTGGACATAAACAGGAGGCAGCGTGGAGACTCCGCCCGCTGCTGGTAGTTGCCATGGTAACGTTAGTAGCTTTAGTCTCAGAGAACGAGACGTCGTGACCGATAAGACCCAATCAGGAGGAGAAACGTTGGCGTCAGTGTCGGTGTTGTCAAAGGTCTCCGTTTGAAACACAACCCCGTAGATTCAGAACCACAACGGGTCAGAAGAGTTTCCTAATGGCTCTGCTTTAGGGGCTCATTCCCCCTGCTCTGGTGTCGCCGAGGCCCAAAACGATGCCCCAACACTGACGCCAAATGCAAGTAAGGCACTGATTTTACAGCTAGACTCGGATGTGATATACTACACTTAATGTAGAAATAATTGCACAAGCAATCATAAGAGACAAGACTCATCCAGGCCATACAAAATGTTTACTACTACCATTGGGTAAGTGATAACATCAAGGCAAACACCAATCACTAAACAGACAGCTTTTAGCCACAGGCAATGAGACTTTTCTAGTTGTTCATGTCTATAGATTTGAGTCTTTTTATTGCTATTAGGTTCTTTCTATTGCCTTTAGGTTTTTAAATGATTGTTTTTTATAATGTTTACTTGTTTTCACTGTTATACTATGCGTAACTCTGTGTGACTGTATATTGTGTCTACAGTGTACATGTTGAAGTGTTTCACTGTATGAAAATGCACTGGTGGCATTTTCACGCATATTGACAATAAATGTCTTGAAACCTTGAATCAAAACCAGAACTAATAATAGCTGCTCTGCAGCAATGGTTGGTTTTAGCGCAAAAGTAATATAATTTATGTATAAGCAAAAAAGGACTGGACCCAGAATCGACCCTTGCGGTACACGCTTTAAGATGTGTTTATATCCACATGATGAATATTCAATGATCAATATTCACTCTTCATTAAGCTCTGTTTTGGTCTCCACCAGCTCCTGAGGGAAATATCTGTCTAGCTGCTAAATGCTGCACTCTGTCCAACAGCTGCCTACACCGTTCACGGTTTCTCTGCCCCCTTTAAAATATGATGACTTCACGGTGGGAATTTGATAAGGTCAAACAACGGGGTCTAATCACCAAAGACTTTTTCCCATTTATCATTTTTATTGTGCACATGTCAATAAAAAATTGTTAACTCAAAAATAAGTCTCTCCTGATTGAAATGTTTCCAACCAGATTTCCTGTCTTTTGAACCCTAACGAGGAATAGGAAGAAAAAGAATCTCTCTCTGTCATCTGCAGACATTTATAGCTTTGTGTTGCTAAATCTCTCCCAAAAACATCACATTTTCATTGAGGCTATTTTTTTTTTTTATTTCTAAAATATAGCAGGCACACTGACTCTATCCAAGAACATGTACTACATTTAGCCTAAAAGCAATCAGACTTTCTTTCCTATTTTAATCCCATCTGGTAATGCCATGTTGCCTGGAGTATCTGACCAATCCTCCTTCCTGCAGTGTTTCGTCGAGGAGCAACATGTGATAGTTGCTTATAGAAGAGAGCCTTTTCACTCCAAAATAAAATCCCCCCCTGATGTCCCGGGGCGCATTATCTCAGCCTCTGCATGAATCAAACTGTGGTTTCCACCAAAGCACACAGATATTATGGCTTTTTTTTAAATCACCGACTACTTCCAGCATCAGAACCGCAGCCTGCTTGTTAACAGAATGATTTCTTTTACTGTCGCTGCTGGACAACAGTTGTTGTTTTTGCCACTGTGGCTTCACACCTGTTCCTGCCTGTTGGCAAGTGAAGTCACATGTAGAAGACAAAGCTTCTGTTTTTCTGACTTGCCACAGCCATTGGTTCCCAGTTTCCTCAGTGCTGGTCTGGCTAAACATGAACATAGCTGGGATAAAGACTGACACGGGTTAGATGTTCTTCCTCTCCCGCTTTCGCCACTATCAGGCAGTGTTGTAGTACTCAAGATCGGTCTTGGTCTCAAGAACACTTTTTGAAGGTCTTGGTCTCGGAATCGACCGCATTTTTACTCGGTCTTGTCTCGGTCTCAGATAAAGAGTGTATAATAAAACCTGTATACAGCGTTGGAGGCCGAGCCCCGTTCTTTCACAGTGCTGTGGAGATAGATCTGGCAACGGGAGATTACCTCAGTGGTGACTTTACAAGTCATACATGCACATCATTTTCATACTCATCTAACCATTCAGTGATCTTCATTGTCTATTTGTCATACCACCTTTAATTTGTCACCTGTCTGTATGTCACCACATGACAATTGTTTGCAAGATATATGTGAGTGGAAAGAGTTTAAAAAAAAAAATTTTTTTAACACAAATGAGCATGTCATCCACATAGTTACACAAGCACACCTTGTGTTTGCCATGATAACAAACAGAACTTTTTTATGATGTCGGTTTAAAAAAAGCCTAATGACGGCGGCCCAGCCATCTATGCAGAACACATATAATACATATAATAACATATAATACTGGCTTACAGTAATATATCCAGCTGGCCCAATCACATCATGTGTCATTCTATCTTGTGTTTATGTCAATCTATCCTTATCTTATCCTTATGCTTACAGTAATATCTTGAATCAGGTTTGATTAGAGTCTAAATAATCTGAATGTGTGTCCACAGGTTTTAGGCCAATTTCTGAAAATGTGACTGTTTATGGACTTGCCGGTGTGTGTGTGTGTGTGTGTGTGTGTGTGTGTGTGTGTGTGTGTGTGTGTGTGTGTGTGTGTGTGTGTGTGTGTGTGTGTGTGTGTGTGTGTGTGTGTGCGTGTGATACTCACGAGAACAGATCTCTCCATTCTCATAGAAGCCTGGGCAGCACTGGGACTTTCTCCGGTACATGGTCTTCTCTCCTCTTCGATAGGCTGTCCGATAGCTCACCCTGCACACAGGCAGGAAGTGAGGTCACATACAGGATCGGACACTCAGTGAAGGAAATGCTACTAGACACAATGTTGGTTATTCTGTAAATGGACTGTTTTGTATAGCGCTTTTCTAGCCTTAACAACTACTTAAAGCGCTACGCCCACTACACGCGCCATTCACACACACGCACACACACACACACACACAGGTTTGTGGCACTATCTTTGTGGGGACCAGTCATTGACATAATGCATTCCCTAGCCCCTTACTCTAACCTTAACCATCACAACTAAATGCCTAACCTTAACCCTTACCCTCACCCTAAACATAACCTAATTCTAACCCTAATCCTAAAACCAAGTCTTAACCCTCAAACAGACCTTTAACCTTGTGGGCTCCAGCATTTTGGGCCCACAAGGCTGTGCAGACCCCACAAGTATACTGGACTCCCGGTTTTGGACCCCACAAATATAGTAAAACAAGCACACACACACACACACACACACACACACACACACACACACACACACACACACAAACCAGGATGGCAACACCTGTATTCAAAAAAGGCAGTCCACAAAACAATGAGATCATGGTTGATACGTCAAAGACATTTTGACCTTGTGGTCTACCTCTGAAACACAGCCAGCTAATAACTGAAATCTAACAGGAGGGGGGTTTGAACCCACAAGGGTTATAGTCCATTGTATCTTAAGTCACACCTTAACCACTCAGCCATCCTGGTAATGACTCCATGCACACTTTATCACTTTATCGTGTGATATAAAATGTGGCGTGGAGAGTGTATAGTCTATACATGGAGCCAGTGATGATTAAACTCTGTCCTGATGAAGACCCTGAGGCTATGTTCAATCATAATCATGCATAACAGAAGGAAATGCATTAAATACACACAAATGCACAGATTAACATATGTTTGGAGGACGAGGAGGAATGAGCTGCTGCCAACATCAAGCCTCGGTGTGGACACTGGAAACAGGAAGTTAAATATCAGCCTCCCAGTCAGCCAATCTGCAGCAGGTGTGTCTGTTGGAACAAAGATCTGAAAGGAAAAAGAGCTCTCACTCTCACATTATTCAGGCACACACACAAATCTATGAAAGGTACAATACAGAACACGGCGAGGGGCCGTAACAGTACTTTTTTGAAAATATAAAGTATAGCTCATGGCCTTGCTGTACACAGGGTGGTTTCTACAGGTTTCACCAAGTCAAATGATAAACTTTTTAAGACCTTTTTTGGACCATTATGAATGACACTGAAGACAAAGTCAGATGTCAGAGACCAGAAACAATTCCCCGATTTCCTCATTGGTATTATAGGCTTGGTGTCTAGATCGGCTGCAGCATGGTGGTCTCATTTGTAGTGGTAATACACAGAGTTTTATTTGGACTAGCGACAGAAAGAACTACAACACCACAGAATTAAAAAGAAACATTGTAAAGCGCTGCGGGAACATTTCAAAGAGCATTAGAGGTAGTGTTACGCAACCCAGTCTCACGGCATTTCGTGAAATGGTCACGTTATTTAATCTATTGATTAGTGTACACGGACACGTTTATGTCTTTTTTTTCGTGGTGCTCAGCACGTTTTTTAAAGTAATGTATTTCAATGGGAAGCATATTTTGTGATCACAGCACGATTCTTTGGAAAACAATGCCAATGTAAAGTCAACGAGAAGATGACGTAGCATTAAGAGCGACTACGGTAGCGAGTAGTATGAAATGCCGAAAATCTGCGTAGGGAGGTCGGTTGGGGGGGTGGATGGGTCAAACAAAACAGGACTTTCACCCCGGAGACCAGGGATCGTTTCCTGCGTGTCACGTTTCCTTTCCCCGTTCTTCTTTTCCTAAACTCAACCGTCCCGTTGTCCCGCGTCCCCCAGAGACCGCGGATCGTGTCCCGGCGTGTGACGTGTCCTTTCCCCGTTCTTCTTTTCCTAAACCCAACCTCCGTATAGATGCTTCCCATTATGTGCTGACCACCAGGAAAAAAACAACATAATGATCCGTGTACACAAATCAATCGATTCAAAATAACATGACCATGTTGTGTTACATTGACTTAGTTAATAACTTAAGATCTAGAACACAATACTTCAGGGAATTCAAGACTTTTTAGGGCCTAAAATTTAGATTTTGAAATTTTAGACTTCTTTAAAGGCCCCGCGGAAACCCTGTCTACAGCACACTGTGGATCTGAAACCTTTGAACTGAATCCATCTGGTTCATTACAGCTGATTTCCCCTGAGTTTGGTACTCAGCTGACAGCATCAACTTGACCACCATGACTTTCCAGGTTTCAGGATTAAAAATATTTATAAATCTTGTATTTTTATTAAACACAGTAGCCACTTAATGCAGTTCAATACAAAAGGTCAGCCATAAAGTACCTTCACAAATATATTGTCAATATAATGTCTAATGTCTATAGTCTCCAGCCATAACAAGTAGAACTTTGTTTTCACCCCAGAGGGCCAATTGGTTGTGTAGCAGTGACCACAGTATTATCACAAGATCACTGAAGAAGCCGTATTTACTAAGTGTGGTTGGGTGGTCAAACTGTGTAAGGAACATTTTGTGGCGTGAAAGCTCAAGAAAAAAAGAAGTAAGGGCCTCATGATAACGGCTATTTTCTAAGTTGACGTTGTCTGCTTTTATTTTGGACTCTTCTCATTGTGTGGTCATGTTGTTGCTGACGCATTTTGATTACAGCATTGCCATGCCAAATTAACATATGTTTGACAAGAATAAAAGCAAACAAGATCTCTTTGAACAACGTTCGAGTCTGGGAGCGGAGAAGAGCACACTGTGGCAAGGCTGTAGTCAAGTCCACCTTTGTCTAGTCCAAGACAAGTCCAAGACCAGGACTAGTCGCGACTGAGTCAAGACCGAGAGAGAGACAGTCAAAACTGAGACAGAAAAAAAAGAATCCTCTTCAAGACCACTTACTTACCTGTTCATAATTTATGTGATGATCATTTTGCAACATTATTGTAATGATCAAAAAGTAACAACACTGTAGGATGAAATTAGGCCATATTATTTACTTTAAGTAGAGCAATTTGACATAAATCTAAAGTGCAGCTTCACCTTTTAGATGTTGAGTCTTTTTATTCTGGTGTAACTAGAACATTCTGGACTAATGATGGAAAATGTAACTAATAACAAGCAACACAGGTGTTCCCATTCTTGAACGTAACACTTGTCCTGAAGAATCCAGAGTACAAAGTGCTCTCTGACGTTGTGTCTGTGGCCAAAATGAAACTGACTGATGTCTGATGATTGAGGTATATAACGCAGCCAGGCGTATCCCAGGCGACCGATGGCAACGCCCGTTCTAGATGGAATTCAAATTAAACTAATATTTTATCAATGGATTTGTTTTAAAGGAGAAAGTTACTTTAGAACAAAAGCATATAGCGCTAGACTCGGTCGAGACCAAGAGAATATTTGGCCAGTCCAATGGCCGAGTCAGAGACAAGTCTAGTCCAGATACCAACGAGTCCAAGATGAATCAGACACAATAGAACAACGTCTTGAGTCCAGACTCGGACTCAAGTACTACAGCCCTGCACTGTGGTTGGGGTTTGGAAAATGGTTGGCAGATAGGTGAAGTTAAATACATTGTATTCTGTACAGTACATAGGTGATAGCATGCAAAAACAATGGAATGGTCATTTAACTAAGCACCACTCTCTCCACACACACACACACACACATTGTCTCACCTGTGTCTGGTGCACTTAAACCAGTTGAGGATGTCGGTGCAGCTGGTGTAATAAATCTGATCAAAGGGATGAGCGTAGGACTCCTGCACTGTCACCGAATAACTGCAAGCACAGGAAGAGACACATATCAGTGTGTGTGTGTGGTGTGTGCATGTGTGTGTGGGTGGGTGTGTGTGTGTGTGTGTGTGTGTGTGTGTGTGTGTGTGTGTGTGTGTGTGTGTGTGTGTGTGTGTGTGTGTGTGTGTGTGTGAACAGAACTACCGTCTTACACACTCTTCTAACCACTGAGTGAATCAGGGAGTCATTAGGGCTACATCTACACTGCTACATTTCATTTTTATGTTTACGTTTAAAGAAAAAAACCATCTCCGACCACACAAGGCGTTTAGCTCCAGTAGCAGAACTAATCTGTGTCCATAGTAACACGTCTGACATCACATATCACATGACCTTTCACACACACACACACACACACACACACACACACTGGGCATGTGTGTGCCTGTGTAAACAGGAAGCAGATTGTCTGACGTTACTCTGCAGTTGAAAATCATGGATGTACATTAAATGTAAAGCGAAGACAAGGTGGAACTGTTACTGAAAGGTCTGTAAGCTACCTAACTGATAAGACTGACTGACTGACTGACGTGCGTCCTTGTTTCCAATTGTCTCCGTTTGTGTCCGTCCTGACTACAGAGCAACTCCGGAGTTTTCAAACCAAAACGGCGGCAGTAGTGATTCCAAATGTCTCCGTTTTAGGGGCTCGGAAACAGCGCAGTAGTGTGGACGCGAGGCGTAAGCGTAGCAGAAGTTATTCACTTTTAAACCCAAACGTAGCAGTGTAGATGTAGTGTGTAGTGTGTGTGTGTGTGTGTGTGTGTGTGTGTGTGTGTGTGTGTGTGTGTGTGCGTGCCAAGGCAGGATTATCAGCAGCACCCCCCCTTCTCCAGCACGCTCTGTACTCTGTGTGGCCCTCCATCACTGAGTGTTGTATAAAGATTGTGTCTCACAGCAAATCAAAGTGGCTTTGGGGGGGGGGGGGGGGGGGGGTGACAAAAGCTACCTTATGACTGCCTCGTGAACTGCTCTTACCACAGGCTCTTTGGAGGCATGCATATAGTTTTTTTCAGTTACTTGCTGTATGGCTGCAGTTAAGGATGATTTTCATTATGGATTGTTGATTATTGGTAGTTCCACTTTTGTATTTATTATTGAATTGTTTAATGGAGTGGTTAGTCTATGGAATGTCTTCACATAGTTTATTTAGTCTGGCCAAAAATCTGCATAATATTCAGTTTAAATAACAGAGGAAGGCAGCAAATCCTCATTTTAAGGAAAATGAGAATATTTGATAAATGACAAACATTCTTTGTAAAAAAACTGTTGCAGATTCATTTTCTGTGGCTCGACTAATTGTTTCAGCACTAAGGAAAACATCTCTGACACTAAAGAGTTACCACAGTCTGTACTGCTTTCTCCTAATGACTGACTTCAGATTTTTATTCAATCACTGTTGTTTAGAAAAGGCACATGCACATTCTTTGCCACAATTTTGCCAAAATCTTAAGATGTTAGTGGGACTGAGACTTTCTTAAGAAGCCTTATTATCATCAGCTTGATAAAATGTATCTTCACTGTCTGGTCTTCCTGTGAATCTTTATTCGGACCACAGCACAGAGGGAGGCTCTGAGTGCTACTGCAGCTGTTTCCTCAGATTAGTCACTGAAAGGCAATATAGCTGGGAAATCTGCCTCCACCTTTCTTCTTTCACAGCTCACTTAACGGATTTCCAAGCTTTCCTTTAATTCAGAAATCAGCCAAAAGCTTTATGTAGAAGAACGTTTATTTATTTGTCACCTACAATTGTACAGTACAATGTCAAACTGAAGTACAAGTGCAATTCAATCTCTGCTGCTCTACATCGGAGGTGGAAAACCCAAACAACGGCAGAAATGCATGGAGCACAGGCGCGACACATCTACCACAGCATCCTCGCAGAAGAGAGCGTCCTTATAACTACCTGAAGCAGCCCAGACCACGGAAGACCACCACCAACTATTTTTACAGAGAGAGTGGACACAAAGCGACGGATGGGTCTGCTCAGAGCTCCGTGTGATTGAGCCTGAACCATAGACTAAACATCTCGGGAACTTCAAACAAAATGTAGCAATATTATTGCACAGCTAAACTTTGTGTTGCCTACATTCAGGGCTACAGCCTAAACCAGACTGCGGGAAATGAAGTGTTTAATGCTAAAAAAATTCTGGGGAAGTACCCCCCAGACCGCCGCATCAATGTGTCTCCGGAAATAGAAACATAACCTGGGCCTTTGGGTTGCCTGGCCAGCAGTGATTAGGCCAACTGTTTGTGCCATCTAGCTAACATCTACAAACTGGGCAGCTGAAATAAAGATGCACGGCTATTAACAAACTGGGCAAGCCAATAACCATCTTTTGCCTTGACAATCACCAGGTAAACAGTAACGCTGGAATTAGTCAGTCGTGGATGCCCCACGTTCCAGCTGCGCCGTGGTTTTGTTCCGCCGTCCGCCATGCGTCACCTGGAGCATCTCAGAAGCAGAGCGTTTTGCCTGCCTCAGACCCTCAGATTTCGAGGTTTTGGTCATTTTTCCTGGATATTCTCCCATAATAGCAAGTAGTCTACAGAGTTAAAGGTTTTTTTCCAATTAGTCCAGTTATGAACAACACGGATGGAACGCCCCGCGGCTCAGTAAAAAGTAGATGTGGCGCATATTTTTAGCGGAGCAGAGAAGAGAGCTTCTGAGACGTGCTTCTTTGCAGCTAGTGGAATCACAAGCATTGTCTTGAGTGGCCGGGAATACAGCACCGCCGGAATACAGCGCCGCCGGAATACAGCGCCGCCGGAATACAGCGCAGACACACCTGGTGGAATAGGTGTCAGAATATGGCACTCGAGTTACAAAGTAATCAACCAGGAATGTTCACTTGCATGAAACTGATTGGTCAACGCAGTGCCTTGCTAGATGACGTAATGTTGTATTGCAACAAAAGTTGAGCCTGGTTAAATGGCTTTTAAAGAAATGACTGCAGCATTGTGACTGACCTCTCCCAGTGGCTGCAGACATTGGGATCCTCCAGGTTGAGGGAGGAAGTGATGCAAGGCAGGAAACAGAAGGCCACGGCCAATAGGAGCGTCCTGTGGCAGCGCAGTGATGTGGCCATCTCAGGCAGAGCTGCACCTTCGGACAGGGAAGGATGAGGAAAGGACACACGTTAACTTTCTGCATCGGAAGCTTTCAGTTTCACAAAATATTCAAAAGACACAAAAGCAATTTAAATAAGGTAATCCTTTAGTAAAGACGTTAAAAAACATTAAAGTATGTGTATTGTATGTTTGTGTCAAAGGTGGGACAACGCGAGTCTCAAGTCTAGGCTATGAAGTTCTAAAGCCTGTTTTATGGTCCTGCGGAGGCTCCACGCAGAGCTTTCTCCGTAGCCTATGTGGCCTGAAGTTTATACTTGGTGTGCGTGTCGATGTCTTTAATAGAATAGCAGGGCCGGCGTGTGTGTGTGTGTGTGTGTGTGTGTGTGTGTGTGTGTGTGTGTGTGTGTGTATGGGGAGTGTGTGGTAGAGCGAGTGAGAGATTCACTTAAGAGCGAGGACCGACTCTAGAGTCATAGTGAGAGAAACTAGGGCCCTCATTTATCAACCTATCGTAGAAACCGGCGCAGATATGAGCACAGAAATCCTCTTACGACAGGCTTCACGTGTGATTTATGAAACGTTCGTATCACACCGTAAGAGCGTAAGAATGGTCGTACATTGATAAATGCAGTGGCTGGAAACGGTTGTAATTTAAATATCACGCCCCTATATATTCTCAGTTTTGAGGCCTCGCCTCTACAATGTACGACATGGCGAGACGTAATCCGGCTGAGAAGCAGCACTTTCAGAGGTGGAGACTGAAACCCTGATATCTCAGGGTCATTTGCACTAATGTGTGTACTATTTTGCAGCCTGAAAACGGTTATTAAAGGCTGAAGAAAGAATGCAGAATGGAAAGAGATCACTCTGTTGCCATGGTAAATCAGACTCCAGCTGTTTATTTAATTTATACATCCTTGACATATGTATGCTATAGTCCTAATAGTAATATACAGGCGTATATTGCAATCTCTTAGGCCTACATGGTGTACCTCTATTTAAATAAACACACAGTAGTGGAGTTTATGCAGTGTCTTTTATTTGACTCGTTTTACTCTTTTTTTCATGAGTCAGAGCCAGGAAACCGTGAGCTGCCATCGGGTCATCTGGCTCCATCACTACATTTATGGCAGCCTGTTTTCCTGCGTGATGTTGTGGAGAACCCAGGCTAAAACTATGTTGCAGACTTTTTCAGCCGTGTATAGTAGGGTCCCCCCCCACTGATGCAAGACAGAGCCATCTGCCCTTAATAAATCCGATGGAGCGCTCCACCGTGGCCCGTGCGCATACGTGTGCACTGTTGTACCGGCGAATAAAGGTCTTCTAAAAGAGCCAGATGGTGATAAGTGATGAACTGATGACTTCTCCTTCTCCTGTTAAACTGATTATATGCTGCACCGCAAGTCTACACTGACTCAAAAATGTGCATACACGAGTTTTAACTTGACGTGAGATTTGATCGCAGCCTCCGCTCACGTCCATATTGATAAATGCCGAGCTGTGCGTGGAGATGACCGTACGCCGGTTTTACGCTTGTTTTCTGTAATACGTTCGTTTCATAAATGAGAGCAAAAGTGTCTCCCCTGTTCTTTCTGACCACGATGAGAAATCTGTAGCAGGAGAAGTTAACCCTCTCCTTGATTTCATGTTGTTCATGGAGAAGGAGAACCAGGAAATGAGTCGGGGGGAAATGCAACGCTACCAAGCCACGTGCGAGCGACGTGTGTCGCCAAGACGTGTAGTTACATTTTTTGAGAGGTGCACGTCAAAAAGGTTACGGTGTAGGGTCGGTATCTCTACGTACCTACGTACGTAACCACGGCGTAGATTTAACGCAGAAGCATAACACGGCCTTAAGACCCGCTCCCGTCCGCTGTCTCGTCTCCAAGACTGTATGGCTGCAGGCAGCTCCCCCCCGCCCCAATCCTACTGACTGCCTGCGCAGTGGACAGAGGGGAAGAGAGCAGCGCTGTTTAGCGTTCAGGATCTGTGGTTGGTAATGAATTACAATAAAAATATATTTGAATATATATATCGCTAAGAGGGTCTGAAAAGTAGCTAAATCCATCGAGAAAGTTGTCAAGTTGGCAACACTGTCCACAAAGTTACTGCTGCAGCTTCCTGATTTTCCAAACTATGGAGCGAAATCACAGACTGTGCGTGCTTTAATCGTGCGTTGGAAAAAAAAAGTGTGGCGTTTAAAGGATATTGTGTTAACTCGTTATTAACGCGTTCATTTGGACAGCCTTAATGTAGTCATTTTAACCCAAACCATGATTTTTTCCTAAATCTAAAGTAGTTTCTTTGAATTCAGAATGGGATCCCCTGCACACTGAAAAAAGGTGCCAACAGTTTACCCAGAGTGAAAAATGACGCCAAGGGATCCTGACCGAGCTGCCGTATTTGACAAGTTAGGAGTGTGAATGTGTTGGACCAACACACTTTCACTCCTGCTTGTGCAATGTGATTGGCTGCTGTGAGATTGATGCAAAGTATATCTGTTGTTTGTGAGGAGTAGGGATGGCAATGTTGGTCAGCCAGGTCCACCACTAAAATATCTCTGCTGGATGGCTTGTCATTGGTTCAGACATTAATGTTCCATCAAGATGAATTCTAATGATTTCTTTAATCCTTCAACTTTTATGGCTCCGTCATCGGGTCAAAACGTCCCTGTTCCAATACTTTGGTTTATGACCAAAAACCTGCAGAACTAATGACATTTGCCATCACTGCTGATTAGCAAATGTTAGCATGCTAACACGCTATGTTATGATGGTGAACACAGTAAACACTATACCTGCTCAGCATCACCAGGTTAGCTTAGCCTTGTAACACTACTTTATTGGTCCAGTTTGTTTCTGTGTTATCGTTGGTAACTCAGATTTAATCCCCTTTGTTACAACTGTATTTTACAGAAGGCTTGGATAGATAAGGTAAGTAAGTCCGATAAGAAGGATTACATTGTTTGTTTGGACCTTGTTGTAACTCAATAAAAATATAATTTAAAAAGGAGGATTATGAAATGTGATCGTCATTGAAGTCTTTTGTTCGACAGTCTGATCAGAGTGACCATTCTAGAAGAACTGCAGGCTTTGCAGTTTGCAGCATTCTTTCAAAACTAAACACATCAGTCCTACACAATTTCAGTGGGAACCTTCCATTTCCAAAGTGGTGCCTTCAGTCTTGCAACATAAACGTTTGATTAAAACTAATCTGGGTCATATAATCAATAGTATTCAGCACAGTTATGTCTTTATTGGCTGTTGTGGAACCACAAACATGAAGGTACTCAGTTCTCTTTTACACAGCTGTGGTATTCTGTTTACCTCAATGACAGAAATGCAGTGAGCAATTGGTGGCTCCACAGTGTGCTGGTGTTATTTAGGTATTTCAAAGCTTCTTATAATGACAAGGAAGAGCTATATGAGACAGTTTCTGTCCAAGGAGCAAAGCTTCTACAGTTAGATAAGAAATCAGAGTTCACTTGCTTTAGGAACAAAAAACAAGAATCATACTGCCAACACTGAATACACAAGAATCCTTTTTGAAATTATAATATAAAAACTATTATAAAATAAAACAAATAAAAACTGCTTTTTTATAGCTACACCACTCCATCAAATGGAATTTACCCATGCATGGTGTGGGCCTGAAGAATTTGAAGCTTAGAGTTGTAATGTAAGCTATGTTTACTGGTTGTCTATTTCTAGGCAGCAAATAAGATGTGCTGGTTTTTCCTGTGGGTTTCACTAACAACTAGGAATCTCTCATTTCTCTCATATTTTAACAAACAACTGCAGTGGCGGTGTAGATATTCAGCTATGGGTTTGGTTTGTATCAGGGCTGTAGGCAGGAGTTTAGAAAGGCTACGAGCTTGTCCCCCCCAACACACTCACTTTTCTCAAGATGATGTGACTATTACCAATATAACACCTCAGTCGACACATGGAATGGATTATTACGTATGCAGTGTTGATATTGGGCAGCTAGGCTCTGACCTTGTCACAACCCCAAAGAAAGACCAAGCTCAGCACAGCATGGAGTGGGGAATAAGGACACTATGTACAGGACACCAAGTAAGGGTTATTGCCCGACGAGGTGTCCATTATCAGGAATTAATGGACGACAGGGAGGACAGAACCGTCTGACATGTACCAGAGGAATACCATTGATAACGCCTGTATTCTTTGGGCATTGTAGATAAAGGATTGTCTTTAGTCTGGTGAAGAGTGGACCAGCTCAAAATGCCACACACCTTGACTTTCTTTTAGAGGAGACATTTTGATTCATTATCAGAGGAAAAGCACTGGTAGAACTAATACGGTAATGACGTCTCTGTACCAAGACTATGTAACAGTCGTACATGTAGAGAGCAGTCATAAGCAAGAGTTAATGCCAGACAAGGTGTCCATTATCAGGAATTAATGGACGACAGGGAGGACAGAACCGTCTGACATGTACCAGAGGAATACCATTGATAACGCCTGTATTCTTTGGGCATTGTAGATAAAGGATTGTCTTTAGTCTGGTGAAGAGTGGACCAGCTCAAAATGCCACACACCTTGACTTTCTTTTAGAGGAGACATTTTGATTCATTATCAGAGGAAAAGCACTGGTAGAACTAATACGGTAATGACGTCTCTGTACCAAGACTATGTAACAGTCGTACATGTAGAGAGCAGTCATAAGCAAGAGTTAATGCCAGACAAGGTGTCCATTATCAGGAATTAATGGACGACGGCGAGGTCGGAACCATCCGACGCGCAGCTCTGCTCTCTGGAGTCCATTAACTCCTGATAATGGTCACCTCTTTAACCTGCTTATATCTGGGGCAACTTCCAAATCAATATTTATTTATTTTTAAATGGTATGGTTAACAATCAGTTTCACTGGGAACTACTTAGTTGGTGTCCTATGTCGCTTTATAATGGACACCATGCAACCAATCAGAAAAAGTATTCACATTTCTTTTTGTAGATTTGTTGTGCAGACAGGGTGGAGCAGGTGACAAGGACATGAAAAACAGACAAATTCACCAAAACTAAATGCATTGCTGTCAACACTAGATCAAACTTTAGACATGGAAAAATTAAGAAAAAAAAAACCGTTACCATCAGAGAGCACATACACAAATGGAATAAGATCCACCCTAAAGACAGAATCTATAAAATACCCCCTTTCTTACGCTACCCTAGAAGAAGAAGAAGAAGAAGAAGACATACTACACTCTTCCTCTTCCTGATGAGAGGCTACGTAATGGAATAAGTTGTTTAATTCAATACACTCAAAGGATTTGCTACTTCAGTCTTGGTCTGTTATGACCATTACCTTATGATGACTAAGTAAGGGATAATGTAGAGCAAGCCCTTCATTATTGTGAATTAGAACTCGGCAGGCAGATGAAGGGGTTCAATTTACAATAATGACCGTGGGGAGAGTGTTGTTTTGGAGTGCAGAAAGTGTAGCTTTGTGTTGTCTTTCCGAATTGTGTCAACAAAATGTCGAGCTACACTTTCATTAAGCTCCACCATACAGCCCAGCAGGCCCGGTGTGATGCTCCACCATACAGCCCAGCAGGCCCGGTGTGATGCTCCACCATACAGCCCAGCAGGCCCGGTGTGATGATACACCCTACAGCCCAGCAGGCCCGGTGTGATGCTCCACCATACAGCCCAGCAGGCCCGGTGTGATGATACACCCTACAGCCCAGCAGGCCCGGTGTGATGCTCCATCATACAGCCCAGCAGGCCCGGTGTGATGCTCCACCATATGGCCCAGCAGGCCCGGTGTGATGATACACCCTACAGCCCAGCAGGCCCGGTGTGATGCTCCATCATACAGCCCAGCAGGCCCGGTGTGATGCTCCACCATATGGCCCAGCAGGCCCGGTGTGATGATACACCCTACAGCCCAGCAGGCCCAGTGTGATGATACACCATACAGCCCAGCAGGCCCGGTGTGACAAATCCACTCTTAAAGTTTAATATGAATTAATTGGCTGAAACAAAAATGCTGGCATGGTCTTTAATTGATGTGTTTTTATATATTAAAAGAACCAAACTCCATGTACACTGTTAAAATACTTGTGTACTAAAAAAGGTGCTAAAATCTAATCCAAAGTATCATTTAAATCTCCAGAGGGATCTTTAGGATTTGTAGGTGTGCCCACATTAAATATGTCTGGTCTTCTTCCTTACTGGTACAGAAACAGCTGCTGACTTCGGCGCATGATACGCTTTCTTATTCCAGCTGCTTGATGAACCTCTCTGTGCTAGTGAGCGGCTTCTAGAGGTTAGCCCAAGGTTAGCCCTCTGTCTTCTGGCTGGTTGATGGAGAAGACCTCAAGATGTCTCCAGTGGCTGTATGGCTGCTGACAGTGTGTCTGTGCAAGCAGTTTATGGGCCAGCAGGGCCAGTCCTCTCTGGTTTCACAGAGCGAAGAGAGGGCACAGCTGCAGCCACCAACGCTGAAACCCTCCCCACCCAGAGACAACTGCACTGCTGCACAAACAAGGGCCATGCTGTGTGTGTGAAAGGGCTCCAGACACACATCTCCTAATGGAGCGGATTAGGCTGGGCCGCACAACTTTGATACACTGTTCCAGTCAGCACAGTATTGACGCCTCTCTGTCCACTCACAAAAGACTGCAAGGAACTAAGAGCTGCTGTCTGAAGTCCCTCCAGAACCAGACAAAGGCTGCACTCAAGCCATGGACCAATATTTATTTGCAGACACATGCAGTTTTTGGGGCCCGGTTTTCTCGAATGCTAGAAACATCTAAACAAGGCGTACAGATTTGTGTAATCTTTATTAATGTTGTGAAGTCCTGTTGTAGTGGTGTCTTAATGTTGTCGTTTTATTGTTGTTGGTGTTTTAATGCTGGGAAATTGTATTGTTGTTGTAGCGTTGTGTTCATGTAGTGGTTCCTGTTGTCGGAGTGGTGTTGTTGTTGTTGTTGTTGTTGTTGTTGTTTGATTGTTGTCCTATACTGTTGTGTTAGGTTTCCCTTCCTGCTCTGGGACTACAGATGAATATGAGCCTATAGCTAACTCCGGTACTGCTAAGGAGCTGTGCTATAGCTAACTCCGGTACTGCTAAGGAGCTGTGCATTGTCCCTGTCAAATAAAGAAATATTGCTGGCTCTGTATTAATTGTGTGTGATCAGAGAGGTGTTTGTCCCTTTACAGGGCTGATATGGCTATCAGTATTTTCACAATATGTTTTAAAAATGTGTGCACCTGCATGACCATGTGTTTTGTGTTTTGAACATATTAACATTACATTTAAATTTAATGTTTTCTGTGTGGAAATAATTCCAGCAGTTGGGATTAACAACATGATCAAATTTCCCATACCATATTTAGCTAAGTTGTAACCTACTTGGTCAAAACTGCAAAAAGAGATAAGAACACAGGGGCCTCTAGCTTCACGGCGTAATGGTCTGATGGTATGCATAAAGTTGGCCGCAACATGACTGAAAATTCTAGGTTGATACAAACACAATGGGTACATACTGATGATATCATGATCATTTTAAAATATTCAAGACTGAGCTCCACTTTACATGCATCCCAATTGTACATTATCATTATATACTAATTGCAACCATGTTTAGAGCATAGCATGTTCAAACCAGGCGACAACATACAGGTCTGAAAGGTGAAGCCAATGCTGAAGTGACTACATTCTCTCTAACTTCCAGCAGGGGGGAGACTCCACTGGCTCCAGAAAGAAGTCTGTTTCTAAAATAGAGGATAAAGCAGGGGATGTTTTAGGACCTGTCAATCAGGACAGAGGCTTAGCGATGCTAACCATGCTAACACTGGGGACATTAAAGGTGCTGTAGGTAGGATTGGGAATATCCAGTACTTGAACATCAACAACTTCTCAGTCCCTCCCCCCTTTCTGCTAAAGCCCAAAACAGTCTGCTAAGCCCCTCCCCCCACAAGGGAGAATTAATGTGTGTGCATGAGCAGTGATTGACATGCAGTTAGACACCCCCTTGGCGCTGATTGGTGCATCTGAACAGGGAGTGGTGGATTTTTGCAAATCTCACTCCAGGCTGTAGGTGGTGCCAGAGGAGCTGATTGACCTGCTTCATTTAGTTCTACTGGAACATAGGGTCAGTTTCAGCAGATATGACAGAAAGGTAGTTTTACCTACTGCACCTTTAATAGAGACCTTAACTTGTTTGAAGTGTTGTCCTTGTTTTTTCTTATCTTAAACTTTGACCGTCTCACTTCATCAAAGTTTATTTGAACATTTTGGTCGCCTTAAAATGTCTTCTTCAGCGTTCGGTAGGATCATGCCAACTAAAGCTAGCTAGTTAGCGCTAGGGTTAACTGTTAACTTAAGGGACTGTTTGCCAGTTTTCAACCAGCTCTGTGTACGGTGCTCAGAGGTTCCCGTTTACCAGCCGGCAAAACTCTGCAGTTTTCCTCTTTAGCTTTTAGCTTAGCGCCATGCTATTGAAACCATTGACAACGCTGGCTAATTAGCCACTTCAACCTCCCTAGCTCCACCCTCTTGTCCAAATATGGTCACTTCTGGCTCCAAAAAAACAAGATGGTGACGGCCGATTGCCAAACTCCCAGCTTCAAAACAGCAGTCCCCAAACCAGTGGGTGACGTCACTGATACAACGTCCATTATTTTTACAGTCTAGGGTTTAAACTGGAAGCACATTCAAATTGAGAGTGGTGATGGTTGGTGGGCACATTTTTCCCACATTTTTCCGGGGAAACAGTTGAAAAAAGGGAACTTTATAGACTGAATAGCTCTGGCAATAGCTCCAAAAAAACTAAAATAAAGCAATAAATCCTAGGAAATCCAAAGTTGTCACAAGTTTGTTGACGTGACAGCATCACCTTGCTAGTGTTATGCAAAAGCTTTGCACAGCTCAAGTACAAATGTGCCAAAGACACTGAAGTAGAGCTGTAACAATTTCAAATTGTACTTGTCTTTGTTGTCTTAGAAACAATTGCGATTGGCAATATAATCATCTCTTTCAGTCAAATTTAAAAATATTTATTTATGTATTACAGTTCTGAGTGAATTCCAGAATACATCTTTTGGTTATATCACTGTTATCTGACCCAGACGATGTAATAACACAAGTACGCAGCCTATGAAGTAAACCACGCCTCTTTATTCTCATAAAACATTGATTTTGTTTCTTAACCCTCGTATTATGTTAAGGGTCAATTTGACCCATTTCTGTTTTTGTGTTGACCAAAATACTGGTTAACCTATCTTTTTCTTCATGACATTTTATGATATTTCCTCATTTAGGGTCATGAACTTGTCTGTTAAATCAGAACACACTGATGTGTAGTGGAATGTCTGTTCAGAGTGTATACAAAGATGATGTTGCGGGTCATTTTGAACCAGAGACTTTGATGTGGGTAGGTTGTACCCACAATGAATATCTCTCTTTGATGCCCTTTATTTTGATTGCATTTATTTACAATTTGACTGGCTTTCAACATCCATTTAGAAGCAGGTGTGTGTGTGTAGGAGCTTTCTCACGCTTGTCCTCTTCACTGTTGTAATGTCATCTCTTTGACACGTACACTACACAATGAGCTCCAGAAGATTTGCAACTAAAGAAGTTTTAGCACAGATTTTTTATGGTAATAGTGATCTAGAGGAAGAGGTTTCAGAGTCAGAGGATATTTCAGAGACCGAAGACAATGCTATTGACAATCCAGATCTTTCGAGCAACAATGTCTCTGGAGTCATTTCATGTGATATCTCGGCTGTTCCACAACACCAGAGCTGGTTGACGTGAAAGAGACAAACTAGCTGCAATCGAAGACGTATGGGATAAATGGGTCGGAATTTTACCCATCTTGTACAATCCTGGCCCCCCTGTCACTGTAGACGAAAGCCTTGTTCAATTCAGGGGGCGCTGTCCCTTCCGACAATATATGCCCAACAAGTTTGCCAAGTATGGCATCAAAATATGAGCATCCTATGATGCCAAATCTAGCTATGCATGGAATATGCAAGTCTAAAACAAGCACGTCGTGTGAAATGCAAGAGTTACATCTGCAGAAAGCACAAAGTTACATTCTGCCCATCATGTGGAGAGTAATGGAAATGTGAAGAGAATATTTTGAGAAAATGGGACAAGTTCCATGAAACTTGTCCCATTGTCCCATTCCCATTGTCCTTGTGATGAGGAAAAAACATTCACTAAATAATTGCTAAATATAGTTTTGGAATTAAAAATGTATTGCATTTCTCCTTTCTAAATGTTCATATAATGTAAAATCAACTTCTTATTGGTTTTACCTGAATCTTTGACTGTTTTGAGTGTATTTACACCGTACATTTTGACTCATAACATCATCAATATAATTTTTTTTTCAACATAATACGAGGGAACATAAAACTGACAATTACCATCAACAATCATATGCCTTAGGACCTTGGCTAAAGTTAGCAATTCATTGCTGTTAAACAAAGAAAAGGTGATTATAAAAATTGCGATTAGACAATAATTTAATAATTGTTACAGGCCTACACTGAAGCTTCACTAAAAAAGTAGTACACATTATAGTCATGTCCAATCAAAAATCTGGGCAAGAACCAACTCATTCATTGTTTTCTAATATAATGGGATTTTTTTAAATGTCAATTTCAGCATACTGTGTCGTTTGTTTTATGACTTTGTTTGAGGGGCTCTAGAAAAGAAGAGGGCAGAAGCAGCCCCCTCCCATCGGGGCTCACTGGCTGTGCCTGACGAAACAACAGCTGAAGCTGCCGAGGTCGGGCTACAGCTGACTCTAATGGGTGTTCAACAAGCCTGACAAAGTACAGCTTAGACTGATTATTGTATACACCTCTGACCACATAATGTTTACTCTGCCCCTGATGTGCTAACGTGACTGTCACACTGAGGAGGTAACAGAAACGTTGGACTCATGGTGGTATAGAATGAAAAATAACCTCCCTGACTGGATGAAAGCCGTTTTGCAGCTGACTCTTTGAGTATGTTAACGTTAACCATCATAAAATTAATTCTCAACATGTGGGACACACTCCTTATGTAGCCTATTAGTGAGCACATATTCTGTGACGACAGTACGACTGGAAGATATAGCAGAAAATATTTAAATATGTTTCAATTGTTTACTCATAAGCATCTGACTCTTCTAGTTGGCTAAGTGAAACCTCTACGAAAACACAGGTGAGAGAGAGAGAGAGAGAGAGAGAGAGAGAGAGAGAGAGAGAGAGAGAGAGAGAGAGAGAGAGAGAGAGAGTGTGTGAGTATTGTCTGATTGTGTTTGCCATGCTGTGTTTTGGCTTTCATCTCACACAGTCAGCTGTGTATCTTCGGCAGTCTGAGTGGACTTTCCCTCGCTCCCTTTCACTGGGGAAACACCACACAGTGTGTGTCATCCCACAGCATGCACGGCAACATTGCAAGTCATCAACTTCAGGGCAACAGTTGAATTCCAACAGACAATATTAAAAAAAAACAGGATTTCACAAACACGCGTCCTCTTCAACTCTTAAATCTCTGACCCAGTCTATCACTCCATGTCTGTGGTACACATCATTGTATTTTATATGACAATGTTGGGTGGTTTTCTCTCCAAGAGAGACGTGATACTCACTGGTATCTCTTTATCTATAAGGCCCTTTATGGAAGACTACCATACTACCTTACAGAACTTGTTTGTCATTCAGAGGGACATTATCAGACTCACTCTGCTGACTGGCTTTTACTTCACGTTCCACGAAATTGCTCAACTTGGAAAAAACTGCTTTTAGTGGTAGTGCGCCTGACTCCTGGAACAAATTACAGCACTTCCTTAAAATCAACTCACTTGTGCCATTTTAGATTAGATTTGATTTTGAACCTCCAAACTTCTACTTGTAACTGCTTTAAATAGCTGGATTTTCTTCTACATCGTAGTTATCCTCATTTATTATCAAATCGTTTTTCCAACTCAGAAAGTTTTGGTGTCTTTCTATTTTTCTTCTGAGGGTGTTGCTTCTTTTCTGTGTTGTTTAGTTTTTGTGTCCCCTTTCTCTTTGTGATTGACTCGATGTCATTGTAAATGAGGGGTGCCCCTCAATGATCTGCCGAGTTTAAATAAAGGTTGAATGAATGAATAAAGAACCTTACTAACACACTAAAAAAAGTTATTTTCTGTCAGCAATACATGTTATGTCATATTGTGTCAACAACAAAAATATTTTTGTCCAAGGGACTTGAAACTTTGCGTTGTTCTGACTATTATAATCGCAAGTTGCCAGTTGATATTGTTATAAAAACTTGGTAATTAGTTGTAAAGACTTAGCATAGTTGTTGGGAAATCTTAATATTAATTGTTATTAAAAACTTGGTAATTAGTTGGAGGGACAAATTATTTTGTACCCTCAACTATTATGGTTAACGTTGGCAGCACAATCCAGAAAGAGTTGTTAAAACTCAAAATAATTCATGCAACTAGTTCACTCGTTATTTTAAGTTGGTACAACAAAGCACTTTTTACAGCGCATGGACTGTACATCCATGCAAATTGTATCTCCACATCATCACTGTATTCCATAGCTGATTCTGATGTTAAATAAGGTCATCAGACAGAGATGTTTGTCACTTTCACTTGTTATGTTTAGCAGTCAAACTGCCATAGTTGGTGAATGTAGCCCATACTGCTGACCTGCCCTGTTGGAAGCTACTCATCAGTCCTAAGGACGTCTGGGGGGGGTGAATCACCAGAGGCCTCACCATATGATATCATCACAATACTTATGTCACAATATGATATTATTGCAATTTTCTACCTTTTTTCAACAAAATTTTAAAATTATGTCCCCAAAAGGAAACTTTGTCAACATGTGTTTTATCTAAAAAGATCCATTTCTCTGTTTGTCAAAATGGGATGGTCAAGCAGACAAACTGACCAACACATATATAATAATAGATCCATACTTGGGCGTCTTTGTATCGATACAGTATTGCCACGGAAAATATTGTGCTACTATGCTGTATGGATTTCCCCCCCACCCCTAAAAGACATAATATTACACTAGCACTCTTAAGTCATGCTCACTCAGACACTTTAGCTCTTTTCAGCATTTTTACTTAAACTGACACTTCAATTCCTTTCAGTGCTTTCATTTGAACCTTTTACTTTAAATGACACTTATGTCACATGACATGACCTTATTTTGCTAAACAAACTCACTGAGAATTCAGTTCATTTCAGCACTTTCACCTTTAACCGCCACTTCAACGTCTTTTAGTACTTGCAACCACTACCATACAGCCAAATTATAAAAGCTCCAAAGAATCAGTCATTTGGGCATTTAATCCTTTGTCGTTGGAAGTGTTTTAACTACCACTTTTCAGCAGAAACTCAACCTTTTCAGTTCTACTACTACAGCCTCTTGAAGGACAGTCTGACAGAGGCCATCATTGACGGACTGGAACAGAACAGATTAGCAGCCATTGTAACAAGACTTGGTGGAAACCTATAAGGCTGGACTGTTTATGGTCAACGTGCTTAATTGTGGCCAAATTGTTACAGGGTTATTCAGTGGTGGCTATAATTCTTGGATATTGCATTTTCATCTTCAATTTTCTGTGGTGGTCCCAGTAATATGTGTTCCTAAGGTGTACTGAAGTATTACATGACATAGTTAAGTTTGAGACACATAATTGAAGATTATCATGCTATTTTTTTGGTGTTCTGGATTGCTCATCTAAAGTGTTATTGTTACTTTGTTAGAGAGACCAGACCTAGGTTTCACCCCATGACAATTAAGATCCACAGCCTCAAATGTTGGTCTTGAGGAGCTGCAGCAGTTATTCATGGACAAACTGAAACTTACACTGTACATTAACTACCATAATATGTATACATATATGGTTGGGCATATAATAGCCCCCCTGGTAACTGAAGTGAAACTTAACTTCCACTGGTATCGTTTCTTGCTACTTTCTTATGGTTCTATTTTAAAGATGTGTTCCCCTTTTTTTATAATGTGTACTCCTTTCTGTTATTTGTAGAGTTTTAACACATCAACACTAGGGATGTGCATCTCTGGTCTGAGGCCAGTGTGATACACATCTCTAGGCATTGCCAATGATTTGTTACATTAAAGATACATATGCAGCAACTATGCGATACAATCCTATTCACCCAGTATTGCAATGCAATGCGATTCAACACGATTTGATTCAACACAATGACATTTCATGAGATACAATGCAATGCAAAATAATATGATGCTATATAATTCAATATAGTACTGAGAGTTTGATTGTATTTCTTTGGTTCATCCTGCCTGCAGCCTGCATAGCACTTTCACAAGTTGGCAGACATACTTTGACTTTCATTAAAAGGCGTATTAAAAGCATACTTATTTACTATTATTATTTTTTATTCATGTTTATATGGCTGGCCGCACATTGCTTGTGGTCCAGCCAAAAATGTATCAAACTGAATTTTACTGGCAGGCTACACACTGGGAATACTTCATTGCATAGTAAACCTACCCACACTGGCATGTTCTCAACACAATACTGAAGACACCAAACATGAGCAAGAACTATCTGCAACATGTAACAGGCACTAACCTCTTCTCAGTTTCATTCTCACAACACTGCAGCTGGTGGTCTACAAACATGTGTGTGTGTGTGTGTGTGTGTGTGTGTGTGTGTGTGTGTGTGTGTGTGTGTGTGTGTGTGTGTGTGTGTGTGTGTGTGTGTGTGTCTTGTGTGTGTGTGTGTGTGTGTGTGTGTGTGTGTGATTTTGGCAGGTGCCAGTTATTAGACCCATTAAAGTCTCTCTGGAACTATTAGTTCAGTCTTTATCCGGTGAGTCCCCAACTACTTTTAACAGGAACAGGTGGTGAATTTTGAAGAGCTGTATATGCTGCAAGCCACATATCATGATGACTATTATGATGTGTTGTACAACGGGCAGTGTGCAATTTTGTTGGCTAGTGCCAGTCTCTGCATGCAACATGAGCATGTCCATGCAGAGTGATGGGACAGTCTGTGCCTGTGTAGTTTATAATGTATTTATGTATGTATGTATGCAATATGTTGTGTTGAATTATTTAAACAGCAGATACTGTTTGTTTGCTGAAGACAAATTTCCTTTGGGATAATAAGAATCTATCCATCTATTTATCTAGCAATGCAATTACAAGGGAGCCATGCACAGTATATAATTACAGCTTTGCAATGTGTAGTAAAAGGCAATGGTTCAAGATTGCCAAAGGACCCGGACCCCCTTGGGAAGTTAAACTTAAAGTCCTGTTGTATTTATCCTAGCAATAATAAAATAAACTGTAATCATTCCGTATGGTAGCCTTAGCCTTACAGACAATGTTAGAGTCCTGCACTAAGTTTGTAGCCTACACTGCATTAAATATCCTTCATTGTAATGTTAAATGTACATTACATTTATGAAAATATGTGGAAGTGTATAGGCTATATATATATATATATATATATATATATATATATATATATATATATATATATATATATATATATATATATATATATATATATATATATTTTTTTTTTTTTTTTTTTTTTTTTTCCTAAGGTAGATAAAACAGGCATTTATTAAAGTTCAAGAAATGGAAATTAAACTGTAGTCTCAGTAGAGCATGAAATGCTGAAACTAGTTTTATTTCCATTTCTTGAACTTGAATAAATGCCTGTTTTCTTATACAACAGTTACTTTGTATGTATGTATGTATGTATGTATGTATGTATGTATGTATATATATATATATATATATATATATATATATATATATATATATATATATATATATATATATATATATATATATATAATTTTTTGTTTGTTTGTTTGTTTATGTATGCACCTTTCACCAAGGCAAATTCCACATAAGTGTACAATCAATGCGGCAATCAAACCTTTTTCTGATTCTGATTTCTCTTTCCCTTGATTTCTGCTGACAGGCTCCAACACAGCCAAGTGAGCCAACAGCAGCTCTGTGACGCTTTATTCATACCCATCCGCAGCTTTAATAAAACACAGTGACAGATGTTTGATCTACATCAAAATATCCCCAGTTAAACAATCCGTAGCCTACACACTGACTGGATCCCAGTTGGTCTGTGGTGCGACAGTAGGTATAAAGAAAAACGTTTACCTTATGTGTGACAGAATAATGGCCCCCCTTGGCTCATGGATCCCTCCTTTGTTGCAGATGGTGATATATATATATATATATATATATATATATATATATATATATATATATATATATAAAACTATGTATATATATATATATATATATATATATACATATATATCCAGTAGTTATTAAGGAGAAATGATCCCAGAAGACATTTAGCGCGCTGTTCCTCGCTGTGTTCACTCCGCATCTCATCAACACGGACAAACTTTACTTCTCCTCCAGACACTGGCCCGGACTGCTGCCGTGACGTCACCAGCCTCTCCACCAATGACGGCGCAGCCCAGCATGTTTTACTCAAATGTAAGTAATAGCCTATGGAGCATTGATTTGCTCGATTACATATCGCCTATTTTTAATTAATGTCTGACTATGCAAGATCAAATTTTGCCAGTGGTGGAATGTAACTAAGTACATTTACTCCAGTACTGTACTTAAGTATGTTGAGGTACTTGTACTTTACTTGAGCCTTCTCTTTTCATGCCACTTTCTACTTCTACTCCGCTATATTTCAGAGAGAAATATTATACTTTTTACTCCACTACATTCATCTGTTACAACTTTAGTTACTAGTTACTTTAGTTACTCCACTACATTCATCTGTTACAGCTTTAGTTACTAGTTACTTTAGTTACTCCACTACATTCATCTGTTACAGCTTTAGTTACTAGTTACTTTAGTTACTCCACTACATTCATCTGTTCCAGCTTTAGTTACTAGTTACTTTAGTTACTCCACTACATTCATCTGTTACAGCTTTAGTTACTAGTTACTTTACACATTAAGATTCCTGACCACAAAACAAATGTAGTTTATAAAATCTGATGTTTGATTCTAAAGTAAACTAGCCAACAATATGTTATGATGACCTGGCTCTTAGGCCACAACAAAGAGGAGACACACTGTGATAAAGTTTAACAAAAATGTACTTTATTAAATCAAATCAAACCGAATTAGACCAAATAAAAGGATTATTAAGGTGTGGAGTTGGGTTGTCAGTATTGTCAGTGGTGTAAGTGTGCATGAGTGATGAGTGTGCGTGAGTGAAAAGTGCAAGCAACGCATAAAGATAAACTTCACCACATAAACAAACCAAAAGGGAAACCAACGAAATCAGAGGGCTAATTCACAAAACCTAGATAGCGGATTAAGCCGTGATTTCCCACTTATCCTGGATTTATAAATTCTGCTTTTGTGACACAGCCCCCGGAGCTACACTGCAGCCAGGCTAAAATAGCCTGGCCACACTCAAGTGTTCCAGGTTACTCTGACGAGCTCCTGCTGAGTCAAAGAGACAGGTGAACAGCCAGACACAGCAGGGGTCGGAACGGCCTACAAGTCCAGCCACGGTGCCTCTGCTAAATAGTCTCAGGAAGGAACTTGTTTGGTGGAACATGTGTACATTCAACGGTTGTTTTAGTCATGCAACAGAAACTCAGATTGGACAGATAGTCTAGCTAGCTGTCTGGATTTACCCTGCAGAGATCTGAGGAGCAGTTAACCATGGTCCTCACAAATCCGGCAGAAATGAGGGACATACGGCGGAAATGAAACATCATCAATATAGACTACCTGTGTTCATCATTTTAATGAACAGTCCACAGCTGGATGGGTATTACAAAAGAAAAAAACACTTATGTTTTGAGTTCATTTCATTGGTAGTGGTTAAAGAAGCGAGCTTGGGACTGTGAGGTCGCCGGTTCAATCCCCAGACCGACAGGATAAAATCTGGGTTGGAAAAGAGCAGTGCTTGTCCCTCCCTCATTACCACCACTGAGGTGCCCTTGAGCAAGGCCCTTAACCCCAACCGCTCCAGTGGAGCTGCTCAGTGGCCAGCAGATCAGACTGTGGTTGAACTGGGCAGCTTCAGGTATGAATCAGATCAGACTGTGGTAGTACTGGGCAGTTTCAGGTATGAATCAGATCAGACTGTGGTTGAACTGGGCAGTTTCAGGTATGAATGTGATCAGATCAGACTGTGGTTATACTGGGCAGCTTCAGGTATGAATGTGATCAGATCAGACTGTGGTTATACTGGGCAGCTTCAGGTATGAATGTGATCAGATCAGACTGTGGTTGAACTGGGCAGCTTCCAGGTATGAATGTGATCAGATCAGACTGTGGTTATACTGGGCAGCTTCAGGTATGAATGTGATCAGATCAGACTGTGGTTGAACTGGGCAGCATCAGGTATGAATCAGATCAGACTGTGGTAGTACTGGGCAGCTTCAGGTATGAATGTGATCAGATCAGACTGTGGTTGAACTGGGCAGCTTCCAGTATGAATGTGATCAGATCAGACTGTGGTTGAACTGGGCAGCTTCCAGGTATGAATGTGATCAGATCAGACTGTGGTTGAACTGGGCAGCTTCCAGGTATGGATGTGATCAGATCAGACTGTGGTTATACTGGGCAGCTTCAGGTATGAATGTGATCAGATCAGACTGTGGTAGTACTGGGCAGCTTCAGGTATGAATGTAATCAAATCAGACTGTGGTAGTACTGGGCAGCTTCCAGGTATGAACCTACGGTTTAGCCACCAGTGGGCTATCCCACTCCTGCTTGACAGCGTGAAAAATGGCACCATGGGTGGGCAGCTGACACGTGGCCTCTGATTGGTGCACGGTTGGCAGCGAGGCCAGCGGTGAAGTCTTGCAGTAGACTCTTTGAGGGCGGAGGTGGGGGGAGAGGGGGGTCTAATCATCATAAAGATTCACATACCGATGGCACAGAATCGGGAGCAATTTGGGGTTCAGTGTCTTGCCCAAGGACACTTCGACATGGGCCAGGGATTGAACCACTGACCTTCTGATTGGTAGGCAACCGCTCTACCACCTGTAGAGGAAGTGGACGGACTCTGTGAATCGCCGTCCCTCAGGAGGAGCACAAGGTAGGCGGGGCAGGAGTTAGCCTGGGCTTGCTTGGCTAGCTGAGACAGCAGAAGAGGCCAGCAGCAGGAGTAGCACAACAGATTGGAATCGCAAGGTAGATCTTGCTCTAGGTGAGTAAAAAGTAAAGATGAGAAGCAGGTGAGCTGGGGATTTATGCTGTGTGATTTCTACCCCGTTTGGGCGTGGAGTGCAAAGATGTATCTCAGGGTGCCGAAGCAGAGCCTCTATGGGGTTAGCCAGTAGTGAAGCCTGTAGGAGGACATAGTTATGTAATTAGTTGCAATGCAAACGTCTTTAGGCTGCTCTGAAAATTTCCATTTTAAATAATTCATTTAAATCAGAAATTCATAAGTGTTTATGGCTTACCGAAGTGTGGTACCACTTTCCAATACACAACTTTGATTTATAGTTTAATGGCTCTATTCATAATTCATGAATTATTTACTAATTGTGTAGGCCTTTGGATCAGTTAGAAGCTGTTAATAAGAACATCCTTGGGGTTGACAGGTTAAGATAAATCTAAGCATTCTCCATTTTTTGATAAGCCATCAAATATGTATGTTGTGTTAATAATGAAGACAGATTTGTGCAACAATCAATCAAGTCTGCAGTTGTAAATGTTACTAAGTTAATACAATTTTGGTCCAGATGCTCTACAGCGCATCCCCAGAGAGTCAGTGGTCAAACAGTTCAATGAGGTTGCTGATGACTAAATAGCTAAAAAAAACTTTTTTTATTTAGTTTTTTCCTCAAATGAGGTCATAGCAGTAAAAGCTCCGCAAACTTTGTCAAGAAAGCAGCCCTGCTGTGCAACATTAAACTGGGGCTTCACTACTTTGACTCTGCTTCCACCTGCAGGTAGAATAATGATCTGCAACTCATCCAAAATAAACTGCAGACTAAACATAATATGCATATTAAGGTTAAATCCAAATTACCTCCCGCCATTTTTTTTTCATAGTGGACTAAAGAATTATTGAATTGCTCTTTCTATCTAATGATGAGCTCAAAGGAAGTTGTTATCTTGACAGTTAGGCTGTTTGCAGTCTTGTGTGAAACACATGTATATCGATCGATTATAACCACCAAACCTCTTCCAAAGAATGAGTACTTGTCTGTTTTTTGAGCGAAAGTTCAATGCCAGATCATTTTATACAGTCTATGTAGATTCGTGGGAAAACATGCCTTTACTGTGAAAAAATCGGTCCGGGATTTGTTGCTGCCGGAATCATGGATGTATTAAGAGAACTGGCCGGAATGCAGAAATGACCGCTGTACAGTTTGACTATCAGGGTTATCCTGTTTCATTCATAGACTGTATAGTCTATGGTTCCATTAGGACTAGTGTATCGCATACAGGAGTGCCGAATATTTTTGTAAAATAAAAAACGTTACGATTCAGTTTGTGAGTCATCCCAATCTGTAGAGGAAGTTTTTATTCTGTTAAAACACACGCACGCACGCACTTTTTAATCGGAAGGGTTGCTGGCTGCTGGTGAAAAGCGACCCTTCAAAATAAAAGCATTGCGTTAATGACCTGCTGTGAGATTAGAACCACCATTGCATGCAGGTCGTGTACATATTTTATATTGGCATTCTGTTTTTAATTAATTGGCTTTAGTGAAAATCAAGGTTTCAGTTCTTTACGACTGTAGATCCAGATAAATTACGCTTTTAGTCTGAAGAAAAAAAAACCCGACTGGAAATCTTCTTGTTCTTGATAACGGAACACAGACAGACACAACATGATGGCAAGTTCCTCATATGGAGAGAAATTATTAAACCACTGTGAACTTGACATTAAGAACAGGCTAGCCGTCTACTTGAAGGGGTGAGTCTCGAGCGGGTTAAAGTGAGCTACAGCAGCACCCCACTGCTGTTGGACCGCCGAGAACACTGACGTGTCTGTGATATTATTGGACTAAAAATTACAGTGTGGTAGCAACTAGCCATAGGCTAACATTATGGTGAATAACGGAAAGCCAGAAGGACTCTACTCGGGACATATGTAAGATTCAACGCGGCTATTATCTGAATGGCACTTAGCTATAACATATTTCCACGTGGGCAGTGGTGCGGTTAAAGGCTCAGTTTCAAATGGGACGGACGAGCCTTGAGGATGGGGCTGACAATTCTGACGGGGATACGTGTATGTTTAGCCCATAGACTGTTAATGGTTTAGCCCTTTAGCCCCATTAATTAGCCTTTCCTAGCAGAGATATGTATCAGAGGTGGAAAGTGTGTTTTTCCACATCAGGTAAGATATGCTGAATGCATACACGTCAGCACCTCCCCAGACAGACAACGGTAGCATTCATACATTAACTTCGTTCACCGCAGAGCTAAACTCTCCATAGGGGGACGTGAAACAGCAATGGCTGTGAAATCAAGGAGACCGTGGAGCACCGTGATTGTCGGCGTCTTTTTGGGCTTCACCGCGTCCTCTTGGCTATTCGTACCTCAGGTTCTGGAAAGTAAAGGGAAAAAATCTCCCCTGTGTTTGTACAACAGTGACGCCTCCGTCGGTAAAGGTCCTGCCATCCTCGGGAACACCGCGGCTACCAAAGACCGGGACAGCCCGCTGTTCAGCCAGGAGGACGGGGTATTCAGTACGGGGAACAGTAGCGGAGATACCGGGGTACCCATACGCAGACCAACGCATTTCCTCTATGTCGGCGTGATGACAGCGAAGAAATATGTGCGGTCTCGCGCCGTGGCTGCGTACCAGACCTGGGCGAGCTCCATACCCGGGAAGGTGGAGTTCTTCTCGAGCGCGGGGACTGGCACCGTCCTCGTGCCCGTCCCCGTCCCGGTGGTGTCGCTGGCAGGTGTGGACGACTCGTACCCGCCACAGAAGAAGTCCTTCATGATGCTGAAGTACATCCACGACCACTACCTGGAGAAGTACGAGTGGTTCATGCGGGCAGATGATGACGTATATATCAGAGGTGATTATTCTGGGAGGGAATCTGATGGTTCAAGCGCGTGCGTGCGTGCGTGAGAGAGAGAGAGAGAGAGAGAGAGAGAGAGAGAGAGAGAGAGAGAGAGAGAGAGAGAGAGAGAGGAAAACATGGACTTTTTGGGTGTGTTTGCAATGTGACAAACATGATTTATTTGATTTAAGGCTATTTTTGTTTGTTTTCAGTTACATCTGAATTTTACAGAACAATATTTAAACTTTTCAACATCAGCACCACAAACAGCATAATATATGTTCTTAAGTACTCTAACACTATCTGCCAACATTTCTCTTACTCTATGATTCCCATAGTCCAAATATTTATATTTATTTCCAAATATATTTATGAGTAGATAGTGTGTTGCTATAGTCAAATATATAACACAGTGACTATTTGGGATGAACCATGGTGTTTTATTAGGAATATACAGTACATATTCTTTAATGTATAATTATTCATTCATAATTATTATTATTATTATCATATTATTTGTATTTTTACACTAAACATACCAACACAAACCCTTACCAAAATCTTAACCTAATTTGAAGTCATTTAAAGCCCTGTCCTGGTGCTCCACCCTCAGTCAGGGGCCAAATGTTAGGGGGCTAAAGGTGGGTTTTGCATTGTTGCCCTGTTTAAAAGTGGTAATGGTGCTAATTCCAAATGTGTTAAACCCACAGCAAACTTTCACCCTTGGGTCTATTCATTGGCTAATCAAGCTAGAGCTGGGTGATATGGAAAAAAAATCAAATATCACAATGTTTTTGACCAAATACATTAATGTCGATATCACAGCGATATTGTAGGGTTGACTATAGGTGCTTTCAGAAAATATTAACACAATGAGAGTTTATATAAATAATCCAGTTATGTGGATATAATGACTAAGTGGGTAAAGGCAAATACAGTCTGGTAAGTTCAGAAAATGACATCACTTTACTGTAATAAAGCCTTTAAAATCAGGAAACGCCAACACTTGTGTCATATCACGATATCCAAAATGTAAGACGATATCTAGCCTCATATATCAATGTCGATATAATATGGATATGCCCAGCCCTAAATCCATCCATGTTTTAAAAGATAATTCTGTTTGATTTGGTCTGAATTTTGTGGTTGTGGCCATCAATAATAAGGACATTGTAGTCACCAAGTTAACGGATGATAAGACAACATGGCCATACGTCCCCAGATGTTAAAAGAAGTCTCACAGGGTCTGAGAAGTCAGACAATCAGACAGACTTTTCTGTCAGCAATTACCTAAAGTTAGCGATTAGCCCAGCCAGGTATCTACCAAGAGTGTAGCTATACCGTTAGCTAACGTTGTCACTCTCCACAATGCATTGAACTGTAACGTTATCTCCACTAACGTTGTCAGTCTCAATCTATCAGTAGCAGCTAGGCTAACGTTATGAAAGGGGCTAGCTTTATTAGCTAGAGTAGCCTACCAAACGTTATTACCTGTTCATCAGTAGCTGTTGGATGGAACCACATTCGTCGACAGTGACTTGTGGTCTTTGAGATTGCGGGGTTTTTCAAAGTCGTCTGGTCTAAAATGATCACTACACATTCACCGCTTGAGTAGAGTCTCCGCCGGTGTCTCGATGTCCAAGCCAGCAGCAAGAAGCCACAGTTGGTTCCTTTCTGGATCTCCCAATGGAAATTTGTGGAAACTTTGTGGTGCCCATCTGTTTGGTTTATTTTTACAATTTCTAAATGCACACTGAATCACCATGTTGCCTAGTCTTTAGTTTCCAATCCAATGCTTCATTACCAATGTACTAGGCTACTACTAGATGTCTCGACTGGAGTGCACTTCTCTGTTTACTTTTCGGCGCAGTACTACTAACCGGAGCAAAGTAAAATTACGCCGCTGCTGAGAAACTAGTCCTTCAAAATGTAATGCGATCATTGAGATGGAAGGGTAGTTTTATTTCTAACATTATTCTATCAACAGACATTTACATCGATAGTCTGGCGTTATAATCTATTTGCCTCGGGTGTACTGTGGAGTGGGTAACACTAAGTGTTTAGTGGCAGGCTAGCAGATACTGTTGACTTGCGCTAGCCTAGCACCAGCTAACTCTGCAACTGGAAGGACTGGATGAAACGTGTTAAATGGTCTGCACTGATAAATAACACACTGGCTAACTTGGAAATGAGGTCCTATGTCCAAAATTCTGAACCACCCATTTAAAGCTATAGTTTCTGTCGCCTCCATGAGGAATTCTAAGTAATGACAACAACACTGTTGGCGCGTCCACATGATACAAGCCTTCTGTGATCACGCATTATTTCCCTCATTTTCAGTGGAAGTCAAAGATGTGTGTGCACACAGTTAGGTCCAGGTACATCAGAAGCATGCAGGTTCCCTGGTCTCCCTGAAGAGAAAATACTTTTTTCAGGGCCGATAGCGATACCAATTATTTTTAGTTAATGAAACCGTTATTTGGAACCAATGTGCTTTTACAGTAAAAATGAAAGTCTTTTAGTCAAAATTAACATTATGAAAATGTTACAAACTCCAACACAGAAGTGTGTTTAAATGCTTCAGGCAAGTATGTAACAAAACTGAAACACTTAACATAATACACAGTCAAAAAGATCAATAAATCAATACAAAATACAAAAATAGCTTCCTGAAGTTTTAACGTGCTAACAGTTTGTATGTGTTGCAGACTGCTTACAGAGCTGTAGTGAAGCCAAAGTATTGTACTTTTTAATAATGAACTGTATCGGTTATCAGGCAAATAAAACCCCGTATACAGATAATCTGCAAACTGACAAATATCGGCCAGGATAATCAGCAGGGCCGATAATTGGTCGATCCTACTTTTGTCATGTGATTGAAGTGAGACTGAAGATGGAGTCCACTTCATGTTTGGTTCATTCAAGGGGGTAAGCCTCTCTCCAGAACGCGTAGCTCCTATGGCGCCATTTTGATGCTTACAAGCCATCACCTCCCATTAGCATCCCATTGACTGCCATTCATTTTGACGTCACTTTGACAGAGAATAACTTTACATCTGAAGCGTTTAAAGACTCTATTTGTCCATTGTTTATTTCTAAAGAAACACAACAATGTATAAAAGGCTCCATTACCTTGTACCTCATGTTATGGCTCCGTAGCAGACGTTTTTATAAAAATAGGCTAACGATTGGGTCATAACCACGAGACTTACTGTCTCATAGTAGAGGAATTACCGTATGGTACAGGAGAAGCTCTCAGGCAGTTTTGACTTCCATTAGCTGTTTAAGTTTAATTACTAATGTTAACTATCATGTTAGTGATCAATAATTAGCCTGTGCCTATGTTATCTCCTTACATATACCTACGCTCTCCGTCTCTGCTAGATTGGGAATGATTGAGATTTCTCTTGGCACAGCTACCAGAAGACTTCCAACTTTCAGACAGGTTGCTCACGTCACATCTACGTAGTCAAGCTTAGTTGGAGGCTGCTCAGTAACGCTCAGCCATCACCGGAAAAGTGACTTCACTGGTCTCCGTCCAGAGACACGGGACCTGGTGGTGTCTATGGGTTCATTACATGATGATTTATGGGCTACTCTTTTTAGTCAAAACATCCTACGTTTCTGATGTGATCTTCATGATGAATGATTATTAAAAGAAATTTGAGCTGTGTGTTGGGAAGGGAAGCTTTTCAGTGGCTGATTGATTTGTAGAGCCTGGGACAGAAGACAAGGTCCCAAAGTTATGTTCATGTCTGAAGAGTTTCACCCATAGATATAGAACAATATGTTTTATATCTATGGTTTCACCACAATGCAATGGAAAAATGGTGGTGCCTTCTAATTCCATGTTGCCTGGTAACTTGTATGTGCATGACACAAACAAAAAATCAACAAATAACATATAATGTTTTGTAAGTTTTATGCCGTACATTTTTCCCATTTATAAAACTACACTGCAAAGAAACTCCCGCACACTGTCGATCCTGCAACGATTAATTTAATAGCTGGCAACGTTCCGGTACTAGACTATCATCAGGCATGAAGAAGGGCCAGGCCGTGCATGAATCTTTGAAGGCCCTGATATGTTTGTACTTTTCCACAAATGTCCATCCATCTTCGTCCGCTTATCCGGTATCGGGTCGCGGGGGTAGCAGCTCCAGCAGGGGACCCCAAACTTCCCTTTCCCGAGCCACATTTACCAGCTCCGACTGGGGGATCCCGAGGCGTTCCCAGGCGAGGTTAGAGATATAATCCCTCCACCTAGTCCTGGGTCTTCCCCGAGGCCTCCTCCCAGCTGGACGTGCCTGGAACACCTCCCTAGGGAGGCGCCCAGGGGGCATCCTTACCAGATGTAACCTGCTAATTATGTTTTTGACTGCAGACCTCTAGACCCTTTGTATTAGTTAAATAAATGTCGGCAGTCTTGAGAGATACATTTGACGATTGTTATTTAACAGAAAGAGTGATGAAGTATTTGCCCATTGAATTTTAGTGAGGTTTTTAGTTGTTTATCTACATTATATCCATATATTGCCCAGCCCTACCTGCAATATTTGGGAACATGTGTTTTTATACCTGATTTAATGTGATTGGCTCAGACCCACAGTCACCTCCTATAAAAGATGGCTTCCCAGTATATGTAACACCATTTGACTGATGAAGGTCTAGGCCCCAAACGTTGCCACCTATCTTTGCAAGTTAGACAGCATGCAACTTCTGACCTTCTGACTCGCCCCTTTTCTTCTCTATTTTTAAAACAAACCTTACACATTGATGGATTTGATAAGTTGATAAGTTTGGCTTGCTTTATAAAATTCATACCAAAATTGAAATATATGTGTATACTTAGCAAAAAATAACACATTTTCCATAAGTTTCAAACCTTAGCCATCCCATATGGGGTGCCGAATGTAAAAGTTCAGTTACAATATTTTAGCTGATAAATTTTCAACATTTAGCTCACTTTCCTCACATTTAGCGCATTTTCCTCACATTTGAGACAGAAATATATTATATCTAAATGTTAAATCTAAATGTTATATCTAAATCTAAATGTTATATCTAAATCTAAATGTTAAATATATATCTAAATGTTAAATCTAAATGTTATATCTAAATCTAAATGTTAAATCTAAATTTAAATGTTAAATCTAAATGGTAAATATATATCTAAATGTTAAATCTAAATGTTATATCTAAATCAAATGTTAAATCTAAATCTAAAGGTTAAATGTAAATGTTAAATATATATCTAAATATTAAATCTAAATGTTATATCTAAATCTAAATGTTAAATCTAAATCTAAATGTTAAATCTAAATGGTAAATATATATCTAAATGTTATATCTAAATCTAAATGATACATTTATATCTAAATGTTAAATCTAAATCTAAATGTTAAATCTAAATCTAAATGTTAAATCTAAATGGTAAATATATATCTAAATGTTAAATGTTAAATCTAAATGTTATATCTAAATCTAAATTTTAAATTTATATCTAAATGTTATATCTAAATCTAAATGTTAAATTTATATCTAAATGTTAAATGTTAAATCTAAATGTTATATCTAAATCTAAATGTTAAATTTATATCTAAATGTTAAATCTAAATGTTAAATTTATATCTAAATGTTAAATCTAAATATTATATCTAAATCTAAATCTTAAATATATATCTAAATATTATATCTAAATCTAAATCTTAAATATAAAATATAAAATATAAATCTAAATCGTGTAAAACTAAATATTTAGAAAATATTCAAATCCCCAAGGAAACCACGGCCACTGCAGTGGCTTCAAATCGCGCTGCACCGCCCCCACCCCACACTAAAGGGACTAAAGCCACGCCCACTGCCAACTCGGAACTTGCAGACAGAGCAACAACCAACAGCGGGGCATTTTTAACAATTTTCACCATCTTATTCATCATTAAATTCACTTCTGAAAACGTTTTAGGCGAGAAATTAACGGTTTAGATTTCGAATATAGGCAGTCTTGCGAAAATTGATGCCGAATTGACAGTTGAGGAGCTCCATGAAGTGAGGCGACAGCCAGCAAGCGCCTGCCCCGGCCTCTAGCTCGTCGCTCGGTCAGTCCTGCTCAGACACCTCGCTGTAAGCTGGAGGTCTCTCAGACCGATCTCGTAAATAAGAGTCTTTTATTTCGCCGTTTACGGTTCGTTTGTTTAAATATCACAACACATGTCCATCATAAGATTAACGGGAACCTGTGGTTAACTGTCTTTTCGGAGTTAAACTCCACAAGCGTGTCCTGCGGCTCTTTGGCCGTCTCACACACACACACACACACACACACACACACACACACACACACACGTCCACAGCGCAGCAGGCAGAGGCGGGGTCTGTTCTGAGTATAATAAAGCCCCGTCTGTGTTGAGCAAAACATTACGTGAATTACTACGAGAATGGACGGAATGCGGAACTCGGAAAAGTGGACTGATGCGGAGGTGCAGGCACTGCTGGCCATGTACGCATTTTTTGTTGTTGTTGATGATGCTATAAAGACCGGACAAAATAAAACACCGGGGGCCTGTTTCACAAAACCAAGATAAGGGATTAAGCCGGGATTTCCCCGTTATCCTGGATGAATTTAGCCTTGACTCGGTTTCACGAAAGCGGAGGCACATAAATCACCATGGAGATTTATTCTGTGCAGTTAGCCTGCTCCCGACCAGGCTAACAGCCAGGATTTATTAATCCTGGAGCCTTTTCTGATCACCCAGCAGTGGTTTTACCCTATCAGCCTGGATTAAAATACAACAGGTGCATATTGCTGTTCATTTAAGTACTGTTATTATTTAAAGTTGGGACCATTATTATTTTTTTTAACAGTCATTGTTAGTTATATTACTGTAGCGCGATTTGAAGCTACTGCAGTGGGCGTGGTTTCCTTGATGATTTGAATATTTTCTAAATATTTAGCTTTGCACTTGGCGACACATTTAGATATAACATTTAGATTTAACATTTAACATTTAGATATATATTTAAGATTTAGATTTAGATATAATATTTAGATAAATATTTAAGATTTAGATTTAGATATAATATTTAGATTTAACATTTAACATTTAGATATACATTTAATATTTAGATTTAGATATAACATTTAGATATATATTTAACATTTAGATTTAGATATAACATTTAGATATAATATATAATTTCTGTCTCAAATGTGAGGAAAATGCGCTAAATGTGAGGAAAGTGAGCTAAATGTTGAAAATGTATGTATGTTAAAAATTGTAACCGAACTTTTACATTCGGCACCCCATAATCCCAGGATCATGTGTGATTATAATTATAATTTTATAATCAACATTTCTGTAAATGTACCAGTGTTAGCCAGCTAATTTTCAACTGGAGTCCTATTTACCCAGCATGCATGTCTTCACGGTGGGAGGAAACCCACACAAACACGGGGGCAACATGCAACCTCCACACAGACAGGCCCTGCCCAGACGGGGATCAGACTCTGCTGTGCCTTACTTGCTGTGAGGCAGAAGTGCTAACCACTGAGCCACTGTGCTACTACTATGAAAAAGCCTAATTCCTCCCACTTCCCCCTCTGCCAGGTGAGAAGCTGGAGTTGTTCCTGCGCTCGCTGAACAGCAGCAAGCCTCTTTACCTGGGCCAGACAGGCCTGGGCATAGCCGAGGAGCTGGGCAGGCTGGCCCTGGAGCCCGGAGAGAACTTCTGCATGGGAGGCCCGGGGATGATCTTCAGTAGAGAGGTTCTACGCAGGATGGTCCCTCACATCAACACCTGTCTGAGGGAGATGTACACCACCCATGAGGATGTGGAAGTGGGCCGCTGTGTGCGACGCTTTGGAGGAACCCAGTGCGTGTGGTCATATGAGGTATGAGGGTGCTTTCTGTTCTTTCAGGCTCTTTCAGGCAGGAATATCACAGTTCTGTGGGAATACAGGTACTAATTATGGTGAACTTTCCAGGTGTATAATCAGGGTGCGATTTGGGAAGAAAGCAGAGGGGGGGTTTTTTGATCATGCACAACAAAACATGCAAAAATGAAATCCCCCTTCCAATACCACCATGGATATAGAGCCACTCAACCAGCCATGCCAAAACACGTATTTATGAACTTCAATATCCAACGGAAAATAATCTCAGAATGAAATAACACAACGTGGTGGTGTCAACATGAAACACAGCGTGTTCAAGCAGGAGAGCAGAGTTCACTTCACGGCAAAAACTAAATACTTTCAGCCAGGAAACGATCTTTTTCTTAAACTTAACGGGTCGTTTTGGTGCCTAAACTTAACTGTCATGGCCGCATGATGCTTACTTTCCATGCTTGTTTGTGAGCAAATTTGGTGAAATTAGATGGGAAGTTGGGTTATCAGTACTACAAGTTTCATCAGGCTGCTGTCATTACAGTCTACGTTAGCCAAGGTGAGAACAAAACAATCTTTGCATTTTGTTTCGAGTTGCTTATGTTAAGCATATTAAATACAAGTCTGCAGCACATTGATAATTGATGTGGAAACAGATACGAGTGGCTGTACTACTGCTTCACAGACATCAGAGGCAAAGTGACAGAACCAAACAGGAAAAACTAATTTTGCTGTATTTGAATATATTTTTGCTTTCTTGTCTGTTGGGTATGTTGTTTACTAAATATATGCAAACTGATGAATAACAATACAACAAATACAACCTTTTTCTTTATGGAAACACTTTAAATATGCAGTTTGGGCTCCTGGATAGCTCACCTGGTGGAGCATACGCCCCGTGTACAAGCGCTCGGTCCTTGTCGCAGCGGCCGCGGGTTCTACTCCAACCTGCAGCCCTTTGCTACATGTCAATCCTTCTCTATCTCCCTTTTCACATCTTCAGCTGTCCTTTATAATGAAGGGCTAAAATTGATTTTGAATTTTTATACCATTCACCCCTCACATGGCCTGCGCTCTCGGGTGCATCTTCCTCTTTTTCGAGTGTGCTGCCCATGCAGTAGAAAAGTCTTTTTTGTTAGTATATTGGTCAGTTAAATTAGCTCACAGCGCAGTAGATCTTAGTAAAAAACAAGAATAGTTGGTCGTGTTTTTTTTAACAATATTATTCTAGATTTTTCCTACAAACATATTTTTATCATCATCGCAATATAAACTGGCACAATATCCCGAAAGGCTGCGACATATCGCGAAAGACATTCCGAGATTTTTTGTGTTAGTTGGAAATTATTTCCTTTCATTAGTTATAAATTCAACAAGCAGTTTATTGTATTTTTAGCAGAACAATGAAAGCAGCAGAACTGAATACACTTTAATATCTGTTCATTTATCGCAAGTTATATCGTTATCAAGATATTCAACATTATCGCATATCGCATATTTTCCTCACATCACGCAGCCCTACTTTGCTATCGTCCTCCAAGACAGGCACCCATGGTCTCGTTAGTAAAGTAAGTTGTAAGTGAAGTGTTGTTTGTGCTGGTACTAGGACGCTCTCATCATGGTGTTGCAACTCTTTTCACAGATGCAGCAGCTCTTCTACGAGAACTATGAGCACAACAAGAAGGGTTTCATCGAAGAACTTCACAGCAGCAAGATCCACAACGCCATTACACTTCACCCCAACAAAAAGCCTGCCTACCAGTACCGGCTGCACAGCTTCATGCTGAGCCGCGAGATCTCCAGGCTCTGTTACCGCAGCATCCTGCTCCACCGCCAAGGCCTGATGATGAGCTCCCTCAGCGATACCGAGGTACAGTGGGAAGACCAACAGCTGGGGTCCCCACCTTCTTACATGCTCTATAAGCCCAATGAGAGACATGATGTCATTGAATGGGATTTCCTGACTGGCCGCCATGTTTACTCCGCTGCTGAGAACAAGATTGCCCGGCAAAGCCTCGGGAACTCGCTTCGGACCGCACTGGAAGGCATTATACTCCAGGTCATGGAAATGATTAACGAGAATTCGAAAACGCGTGGCCGTGTCATTGACTTCAAAGAGATCCAGTATGGCTACTACAGGGTGGATCCAATGCATGGCGCGGAATACATCATAGACTTACTGCTTCTGTACAAGAAACATAAGGGACGCAAAATAACAGTGCCTGTGAGGCGCCACGCTTACCTTCAGCAGTCCTTTAGCCGACCCTTCTTTACTGAAACCGACGAGTTAGATGTGGCTGAGCTCGTGGCTGCCATCAACTCTGAATCCCAATCCCTGTCTTTCCTGTCCAACTCTCTGAAGTTCTTGTCACCTTTCCAGGTCCACGAATCAAACAGGGACATGTGGGAGCAAAGCCAGAGGAAGGTCAACATCCTTGTCCCATTATCTGGTCGCTATGACACCTTCGTCCGCTTCATGGAGAACTTTGAGAAAGTGTGTTTGATACCCAAACAAAACGTTAAGCTCTCCATCGTTCTGGTGGACAACGAGAGCAATCAGAACAGAGGAAGACACATCCAGTTAGTCAAAGACTTCTACAGGAAGTATCCCAAAGCTGATCTGTCCATAATCCCCATGACGGGCAACTTTTCCCGGGGACTGGCTCTTGAGCTGGGCTCCTCACAGCTTCATAATGACTCTCTACTCTTCTTCTGCGATGTCGATCTTATCTTTAGTGGCGATGCCTTGCAACGCTGCAGAGACAATGCTGTCCAAGGGAGACAAGCCTATTTCCCTGTTGTCTTCAGTCAGTACAACCCCAAGATAGTGTATTCGGAGAAGGCCCCGAGAGAAAACAAGTTTGTGCTGACCAAGAAAAGTGGTTTCTGGCGAGACTATGGATTTGGAGTCGCCTGTGTTTTCAAGAGTGATTTACTCAAAGCTGGAGGATTTGACACCTCGATCTTGGGCTGGGGACTGGAAGACGTGGACCTGTTCACAAAAGTGATTAATTCAGGTTTAAAAGTGTTACGCAGCCAAGAACCAGGGATTGTCCACATTTATCATCCCGTCCACTGCAACACAAGTCTGGAGCAGAAGCAACACAAGATGTGCCTTGGCTCAAGAGCAAGTACGTTTGCATCGACAATGCAGTTAGCAGAGCTGTGGCTGGAGAAACACATAGAGACAGGGTATAACAGAACTTCATCCTGACATCCCAGCCCTCCTGGACTCCTCCATGCAAGTTGACCTCAGTTCTGCTTGAATGCAGACAGCGATGTGCTGCGTGGTGGGTTGTAGTGTGACTGTGGATCAGAGGCCTTTGTAGGCTGGAAGATCTGACCCAGAAAGGACCCGGGACTCCAAAACGTAGATGGATATAACCAATTAAGACCACACACGACCCAGTTATAAACTGACCTGACAGCCGGTGGACCCAACCTCAATGGGATCCAGAGGAAATAGTCCACCAACAGAACCGAGTTTAGGCTTGCTGCACCCAGTTTGTTGAAAGCCAGTGTAGAAACAACAAGAGGCTGCTACCTCATCCAGTTCCTTAGCAGCTGGGAAACCACTGACTCAATACAAATTGGCTGTTGTGTGGCACATTGCACATGTACAGTTCAGCATTAGTGATTTTTGATTTATTTTTTACTGTGCTAATGATGCAAATATAGAGCTTTAGGACTTGTATTGCAGTTCCTTAGCGTTTGGGTCAGGGGTAACTAACTCTCTTAACATTTTAATTACATGTATAAATGAAGGCTGGTTTGGGCGGTCCCAAGGTTGGGATTCTTTTTTTACATGACCCAAAGAACATACATGACGGGTGATAAAGAAGAAAATAATATATATATATATATATATATATATATATATATATATATATATATATATATATACTGTAAATATATATTATAGTCGACTCATAAGGATGTTGGAGTGTTGCAGGTTTCAGTATCAGTAATCGGTACTCTGTTCCTCTGCTCTTCGTGGGTGAAGTGATTGTGGAATGTGGATAGCTGCTGTGCCCTGAGCAGCATCGTCCGCTGCGTTACACAATGTGTGTGTGTGTGTGTGTGTGTGTGTGTGTGTGTGTGTGTGTGTGTGTGTGTGTGTGTGTGTGTGTGTGTGTGTGTGTGTGTGTGTGTGTGTGTGTGTGTGTGTGTGTGTGTGTGTGTGTGTGTGTGTGTGTGTGTGTGCGTTTGCGTTTCTGTGTCCTGACTCTCCCAGAGAACCTTCAGACATTCCCTCCTGCAGACCTGTAGCCGAGGCTGTGTGGTTACTGTGTCTGCCAAGATGATCCTGTCGTGCTACTGTGCTAATATTATTTAACATGTTGTTCAGCAATTTCTCTCATTTCCACTCTCTAGTCTAGTGATTTTCTCTCGGACCTGTGGCAGACATTAGTTTGTTGTTTAATGCCAAACCACAGCTCACTGCTGTCCCGGCTGTGTTTCCTTCCATTCATCCAAATGTAACTCTGGAGGACAGCTAATTTAATGTTTACAGTTTACAGTAGTTATCATGGTTATGGCATTTGCTTTAATTATTTTAAAAATGTAAGCACATGCCATAATACCGGCTTGGGAATACATTCCTGAACCTAATTTTACTCGATTGAAAGTTGGAGCAGTTCAGATGGGCCTGACCCACGGAGTATTAATTCACAGGTCAACAGACATTTAGATGTCTAGGTTAAAACTGGGATAAAGTCGGTTGAAGGGTCATCCGTTTTCAATGGCTATATTTCAGTGTGTAGTTTGAACCTTCACATTTAAAAAAAAAGCCTTTGAAATGCTGTTGAAACAACAGTTATATCAAATGTTTGCTAACCAATCAGTTGAGCCAGGTTTTACTGCAGACTAGTGCTTACTGGGGAACCACTCGTCAGACTGAAGCACATGACTACACAAATGAGCTTTGTAGGTCATGTGCAATCCATCGCACTTCGAGATGTGTGGGATTATTCTTTGAGTAAGTCAATTATGTTGATGCGGCGGTGCCAACCAAAGTCTAATCATCTTAAAAAGAAAAAGAAAACAGGAGTGCACACATTTGCACAAACTAATTTGTAGCAAAAGATCTTCTGTGTTGACCAAAATAGGCTGCATAGCTGGGTACAGACCAAAATGCAATCTGATGCTTGAAAACAAGTAGTTTTATGAAGTCCGGCCACTCCATTTCCTAAAGCAGTTAAAGGTTGGGGCCAGACGATCGTATTTAGAGTTGTTTACGCCACAGATTTTCAGTGTTTTTTAAGCCAAGGCCCCCTTAGCTGAAAGAGAGACAGAGCAGGGACCCCCTACTACATATATTGTAAAACATGAAGTTGCATAATAAACTGGGCCTACACTAACATGTGAGCGGTCTAAAGCCTATACACATACCTTTTAAAATACATAGAATACTAAGCTATTAAAATAATTGTTGGTATGAGTTTATAAATTGTGTTTTAATGTTAAACATACATGTGTCACAGTGAATCCTTAGGATGAACTGGATCTGTGGATCTTAGTGACTACCTTACCTATAGGCCAGTCAGCCTATCATCAGTGTGTTTCACCCCCCCCCCCCCCCCCCAAATAGGCTGATTTATATTTGCTAATAATATGTTGGATTCATGTTAAGACAGTTTAGGTTTTGTTTTTAAAAACCTTCAAAAAAAATAACCATAATTTGGTGGCTCCCCTGCAGTAACTCTGAGGACCCCATAGGGGTCCTGGACCACCTGTTGAAGATCTCTGGTTTACACAGTTGTTCACAGAGCGTGGAGCCCAAAGGTTCCAACAATGAATGACAGGCCTTGTGATCCACTGCTGGAGAGGTGTGGAGGGGAGAGGAGCTGCACTTTGATTTGGCTGACTGCTGATGCAGCAGCCAGTCATGTTAAAACGTGTTTGGCTCATCTCCGTTCATAGTTCCAATCCAAACAGCTGCAGTGTTTCAGGTGGAGCAGGGTCCCTTCCTCTGATATCTACGGTGCAATTTCTGTCACTCAGGTTTTACTGAGGCTACATAGAGACAGTCTATTTAAGTCCCGCCCCCACCGGGGGGGGGGGGGGGGGGAGAACTCTCCTCTCTCCATTGACTTGTATTACGTGAAGGTTCCCTCCACATTAATTTCGTCTGTTAGCAAACAACAGAAACATGCCTCAAAGCTGCTGTGTTGATATTCACTACCACCAGGGTCAATAACCCAGAAGTTAAGTTTTTATAAGCTGCCGACCTGATAAACTGAGTTTTATGAAGACAAAAGTGGAACCAGATGTGAAGAATCAGCAGAGAGAATGGGAAGCTAACGTTATGTCCGATGTTACGTGTGTTAGCTTAACTAACAGACAGATAGTTAGCCTAAAACTGACATGGATATTTAACTTGGTAACACATTTATCATTAGCTTAGTGTCAGGATCCCACAGTATCCCCATTCTCTCTGCTGATTCTTCACGTCTGGTTCCACTTTTGTCTTTATAAAACTCAGTTTTTCAGGTCGGCAGCTTATAAAAACTTAACTTCTGAGTTATTGACCCTGTTGGTAGTGAATATCACCACACAGCAGTTTTTAGGCATGTTTCTGTTGTTTGCTAGCAGACAGAATAAACAAGAAGGACACCTTCACGCAATACAAGTCAATGGAGAGAGGAGAGTTCTTTTCCCCCCCGGTGGGGGCGGGACTCTCGTGCGGACAGAGATTGGTTTTGTCTCAAAACGCCGCTTGAAAACCAAAACGTAGTAGTGTAGATGTAGTTAACGTAATTAATTATGTTAGCTTTTTCTTACTGCCGTTTCCATTCTGCCTCAGGAGCACATGTTACCACGCTGTGCATCGCAGCCGTTTGCTTTCACTGGTCACCAGCCCACGGCCCATTGGCTATTAAGCGAAAATGAATAATCTGGTAAATAATAGTTTGAGTTAGCCTTGTTCTTATGGAAGGCTGACCAAACTTGTCCTTGAATGACCACATACCAAATAATTAGAACGCTTCTTGTTGTAACATTTGTCCCAATGAGAAAGTGAGCAGACATGTTTTGTCAGCAGCAGTTCAGACTTCTGGGTCACTGTACAGTACACACAGAAATATAAATATTCAAGTAGAAATGTCAGTTGAGTGTGGTCATCAGGCTATCTTAACGTCACGTGATAGTTGGTGAATAAAGCTCAGATATACATGTATAGCTAAATATATTGGATAATCATGTAATAAGAACATTTACCTATAAAGTAGCAGATTGTATGTTACAGTGAGCGGAACAGATTCACGCTAGCATCCATAAACATTTTCTGTGTTACTATGGAAGCTAATTGCAGAAAATGTGGAGCTGCATCTTGTATATCTGTATCTCATAATAACGAGAAAACCATCTCCAGCTATAGTAATATTAAGATAGTGTTGTCGTCATTATGAGATACTAAGCCATAACTACAATGTAAGGTTTCTTCCGTTGGTGAATGTAATGTACTTCTGTAAAGTTCACTGCGGAGGATCTTCTGCATAGATTCTGTCGAGAGTTAATGGTTTTGTTACCCAAGCATAATGGCTTTAAATACTGCTAGCAATAACAACTGCTATAGTAACAGCTGGTTATTTATAATAAATGTTTAAAGACCTATTTGCTCAGTGCTTTCATAAGCTGTCTTTGTTTTCATTTTTGGTGTTACATGTATTGTTAGATTAATCTGTGCATGCTTTGTTCACAGCTTCAGAAAGTAAGCACCTATATGAAAGAACAATGCACACAAGTTGTACAGTAGACAAAGTCTTCAGCTTTGCTACATCACCAGACCCAAACAGATTTTTTTATAGAGTTTTCAGCGGTGATTGATCATGAAAATCAGCAGAATTTGGCAAACTGTTTTTCTGTTGGGGGTGGGGATGTGTTAAAAAAAAATGAATTTGTTGAAAATCTGCGGAGTTTTGCGTCTGCAGATTACGTGTGGCCCTAGTTATCACTGACAGGTGTCAGGTGGCACGGCGTTATTGTCACATATCTATCAAATATGATGCTTTGCATTTTAAAATTTTATTTTTATTGATTATTTTTTGGGCATTTTTAGCTACAGAAATGAAAGGGGAGCGAGAGGGGGAATGACATGCAAAGGGCCGCAGGTCAGAGTTGAACCCAGGCCGCTGCGTCGAGGAGTAAACCTTATATATGGGTGCCTGCTCTACCAGCTGAGCTATCAGGGTGCCCAATGCTTTGCATTTTAAAATTTTATTTTTATTTGCATTGTGGGGATTTCTGATCGCAGTATTTATAGAATTTGGACAATATTTCCATATCTGTCCCTATTTTCCTGTGCTTTGTGGTTTACTTTACAATTTAAAACATATGTATGGTGAGTATGTTAAGTGTATTCTAGTATTTCTAGACTTTTAGGCCAACATAAATGTTATCATATTTACTACAAGAATGGAATATAAAATTAGCAGAAAGCATAATTATAATGAATCCAAATAGGGAAGGCATTTTAAAACGTGTTTGTGGCTCGGTGGGTTCAGTGGAGCTGGAGGAACTTGGGAGCTCAGTACTTTTAAAGGGCGTAACTTTGGGTTCAACATTGGGGGGGTTGAGAGAGAGTATATCAAACGCTTCATTTCCTGTATTCTGGTGAATTTTTCTGCATCAATTTATGGTACAAATGTCTTTAATTATGTAAAGGAAATTATTATTAGATATTTGGGGTGGGTTGCACTGGCCAGTTTTGGTGATTGGGGGGGTTGTAACCCCGTCTCCCCTGTAAATTACACCTTTGCTCCACAATATTCTCCTTGATTTCCTGCACACAGAAACAATTTTACTCCAGCCGTTCAGTCAGTCAGAAGGACTTTTTTCTTAACGTGGACTTTCGGAGTATGAATGCTTTTTTCACACTCCCACCTGGAAACTGCTCCACTGGGACACATCTTTGCTCAAGAGCAGCTCTGTGGAGGCAGCGAGGAGGAGGACGCAAGCGCGCGCCATTCCCCGCTGGCGAGTTTAGCCATAACAAGGAAACCATGTGCCATGTTGAACAGTTGGAAACCATAGGAGACTAGCTAACTAAAAATGAATGGGCACCAAGTTAAGAAAAATCTTATCTTAAAGTGAAAATTGATTTTTCTTTTAAAAATATATTGTTTAGCTATTAGTTGTTTAGTGTAGTTATTTATGATTATAATTAAAATCCATATAGCCATTGGTTATATATGCATCTATTTGTAAATATTTTGTTTTAATGCACACTTAAATATAATTTGATTGGGTTGTATTATAATTTGCCAAATTGACTAGATCATCCATACTCTTCCTCCTCGCTTTGATTTTTAAGTCATATTTGTATTTACTATTAGTATTTAGTTTTTATTGCAAGTTTCAAACAGTGCAATCAGGAAGGTAATGTTCGTGGCTGATGATGTATTGTGTTGGATTGTAGTTTATGAACGGACGTTCAGGTCTACAATTTTTCTTGTGGAACTTAAACGCAGCATCACTGATGACGTTATAGAAGGAAGATAAACATGGCGTCTGGGCAGCAGTGGGTGTTGGTGGAAATGGTGCAAGCGTTTTATGAGGTACGTTTCTCCTCTCTACAGCTCTGTCGGGTACAACGTGGCGTTACACGCCCATGTGTCGTATGTTCAGCTACTCGGTGATGCTTTTACTCTAGTCCGAGAGGCTGGTTATTAAAAACTTCCCAGTCAGGAAGTGTCCGTGGCTCGGGGAAGGCGGGGCCGTGGCTGGAACCAACCCGACCAGTCAGAAGAGGCATGGAAGAGTCTAATCTTCGTCTGGAGCTAGCTAGCCACGGAAGTACAGCATATACTATATGAAACTGGTTGTCCGAGTTATAAGATCGAAGCTAAGATAAATAGTAAAGTTCTATATGTGCTTTTGTTATTGTACAGAAATACATTTAAGGATGTTTTGTGTCTGTGCAGTTAGACACTGTCCTGTTGTATAGGAACCCTTTTCTAGCTTAGACCATAACTTCACAGCATTTGAGCTATCACGTCACCTGACCTTCATTTAGCCTATAAAAGGTTTTTAGCAGACTGTTACAAAACTGGCATAACGTCTATCCTCTTCCGTAATACTTAGTCAGTGCATGGAGATTTGCCTATTTAGCAGCCATAATTTAATTCAGTATTCAAGCAGTGTGTGAGTTATGTATTGTACAGAGTTTGGTTTAGTGACAACATTCTACTATAGTCATAAAATACAACATATTAGACTGTCAGGGATGACTTGGTGCTCTCTCTGTCTTTCATCCATTTATCAAGATGGAGTCAGGCATTTCATATCCCATGTTAAGAAATATTAGAAAACTACCAAATTGAGTCAAATGATTAACAAAAAACTTCAGGAACCAGATCAGGTAGAAGGTATCAGACACCGCATTATAGAAGAAAAGTTATATGACGTTATAGATTAACAGTTAAAGATAAGTAATATGTCCACATTCTATAGGGCGTTATTGTGGAAAGGCTGGTCAATATTACTGAAGGAATTACTGTGAAAGTGAATGCACTCTGCAGTGTTGTTGTTGGCTGGATGTGTCATCAGAATCACATTCTCTTGCTGCTCCCAGATGACCCTCATCTAGTGCATTGTGGGAGAGGAGATGCAAAGAAAGAAAGGCGGTTGGTTTTAGTCGTGTTCCACTTGAAACTAGGGATCGACCGATACCGATTAGGGACTGTTGGTTATTTATTTAAGGGACCACCGGAGGAGCTGTGGGACCTTCAGCCAAAAAAGACAGAGGGACAGACACAGAGCTGTAGAGGAGCCAAAGTAGACCACTTTTTAATTCATTAACTTTATCAGTTATCAGGCAAATAAAACACAACAGATAATCTGCTGACTGCCAAAAAGCAGCCTGATAATCAGCCGGGTCGATTATCAGTCTAACCCTAGTTGAAATTGAGAAAGAGTCGACCGGTTAACGGCGGCGGCACTCCAGGATCCAGCCAAGTCTCGCTGTAAGGACAGGTGTTTGGTGTTTTAAGCCCCCAACGTCACCTTCCAGGCAGTGCTGCCTAGAAGGCACTAGGATTAGGTGCCTTGAAGTCAACGTTTGGGGCTTAAAACACCATTGAGCATATGGACACTAGGGCTGGGTATTGTTATAAATGTTCCATACCGGTTCCAATACCGTGACTTTGATACCGTGACTTTGATACCGGTTCCTGAGCGATCCTTTTTTCGATGCCAGTTTTATAAAATCCACATTATGCATTTCGGCACAAATCCATTTATTTTTCAGCTCCTACTACACTGTAAAAAATAAAATCCGTAGAAAAACGGAGAATGTCCTGGCAGAATATTCCCAGTACTTTTTCCGTTGAGTTTACAGATATTTCTGTTAATCCAAAAAATCCAAATACGGAATAACACCTGTGAAAATGTATTACAGAAAATTCCTTCATAACAGGATATTAGCCCGTATTTCTACGGACTTTTCTAACTGTGTACGTGAGCCGTCTCTGAGTTTTTCCTGCGTGTCTCTACGACGTGTAACGTTAGACAGCCAATCACAGACATTATTAGATCTTGGTAGAAGCATGCTGCATGCTGATTGGCTCACTGACGCTGATGAGATTTACTCTTTACGTATTGAAATTGGGTATTGGATGACGAGACATTTTTCAATACTCGATACCTTAGAGGCACTTTGGTCGGCACCTAAAAAGTTTTTAATTGGGTACCCAGCCCTAAAGGACCCCACAGCTCCCGACATCCCGCTGGAAAGTGACGCAGGCCACCCAGCTCAGCGTCCGATGCCCAGCAGAGAGGTGGTGGTCTGTGCTCAGCTCCTCCCCCTGATGTAGAGGTGCACATGGACTCAGACAGGGTCTTGCGTAGTCGGGATCGTAGCCATAGGTCGTAGCTGATAGCCATCTTCACCCTTCCCTCTGTGTTTACCCTGATGTTTGTGTATTTTTTTATGTAACACTACATCAAACTATACCGATTTATGAAAATATATGGTATTGTCTCATCTAGGGGTTTAAACTAGGGCTGCACAATATATTGTTTTTTTTTTATAGTCATCGCAATATCAACCGGCGCAATATACATATCGTGAAAGTCTGCGACATATCGCGAAAGACACTCAGAGATTTTTTGTATTTGAAAGAAATTCTCAGTAGAACACTTTAAAATATAACGGTCACACTTTTTTTTTTTTTTTTAGTGGTGCCTTTTTATGAAGAATGTTGGAAAGGAATTTCTTTCTTTTGTTTTAAATTCAACAAGCAATTTGATGTATTTTAGAAGAACACTGAAAGCAGCAGAACTGAGTACACTCTGATATCTGTGTATTTATATACTGTTGTCACGATTTTGATTCTATTTGAGTCATGCCTGCGACCTATACTAGACGATGCATAAGCCCATTTAACACAATCAGTTACATTTATATTTATTTACTAAAAGCAACTAAAATATGATTTGACAATTTCATTACGAAGCTCTTCCAGACATTTTTTATGAAAAACAAACTGCTCTTTTTAATTAGAGAATGTCTATAAAGTGGGAATTTCAAAATAATCTTGAAGATGACGATATACATCGATATTTTCACTTTGTATAGATAATATTGGATCGTTGAGGATTGAATTGATATATCGTTCTAGAAAGATGTGTCGTTACACCCCTAGTCTCATCCCATATCTCGTTTGAATTTATATATCAATATACCTTGAAGTCAATATACCGCCCAGCCCCAACTAAACCTAGTCCTGTCTACGCAGCGTCTATAAAAGTCACGGTCTCAAAACCACTAACATTTTCCGTCTTCAAGGACAGAAAATGCCGTTTAGAAATCTCTCTCCCTGCCATTGTGCAGTGTGTTTCAAAATAAAATACATTGTGTCCAATGGAAAAAAAATGTTTTCTACTCAGACATTTCAAAATAATACATTTTATTTAAATTTTTTAAAGATAATTTGGAAGGACAGCTTAGACTTGAAGGGGGAGAGAGAGGGGGAATGACATGCAGCAAAGGGCCGCAGGTCAGAAGTGAACCTGCGGCGAGGACTGAGCCTCTATATATGGGCGTGCGCTCTACCAGGTGTCTACCCAGGTGCCCAAAATAATACATTTTAAAGCTGTAATTGCAATACCGTGAAGCTGTCATATTTTTGCTGAAGGTTATCATACGGTCAGAATCTCTCACCGGCCCAGGCCTAAGTCTGACACCCAAATGATCCTGGTGTCCCTGTCTCCCTCAGGCTCCTGCCTATCACCTGATCCTGGAGGGCATCCTCATCCTGTGGATCATCAGACTTCTGTTCTCCAAGACCTACAAGCTTCATGAGACCTACAGACTGACGGAGAAGGTAAGTGTGTGTGTGTGTGTGTGTGTGTGTGTGTGTGTGTGTGTGTGTGTGTGTGTGTGTGTGTGTGTGTGTGTGTGTGTGTGTGTGTGTGTGTGTGTGTGTGTGTGTGTGTGTGTGTGTGTGTGTGTGTGTGTGTGTGTGTGTGTGTGTGCTCTCATGTCGGTCCTATGGCTCCCTGTTCCAGGAAAAGGAGGACCTGATTGAGGAGTGGCAGCCGGAGCCTCTCGTTCCTCCCGTATCCAAAGACCATCCGTCCCTCAGTTATGATGTTGTCACAGGGTAAAACACTCCCACCCACAAACCATTACTAACAAGATCTTCTCCAACAAGCAGTGGAGGCTAGGCCTGTTACTGTTATTACATACACAACTACTGTCTAATTGTCTTTTTTTTTTTTAAATAATCGCGTTTCTTTGTTTAACCGAAATGAATTGCTAACATGAGCTAGTTCTCCAGTGCTGTACTTGAGTCCAAATGTTGAGGTACTTGTACTTTACTTTTCTCTTCATGCCACTTTCTACTTCTACTCCACTACATTTCAGAGAGAAATATTGTACTTCTTACTCCACTACATTCATCTGTTACAGCTTTAGTTACTTTACACATTAAGATTCCTGCACACAAAACACATGTAGTTTATAAAATACATTTTATTTATATATATATATATATATATATATATATATATATATATATATATATATATATATATATATATATATATATATATATATATATATATATATATATATATATATATATATAATGGCCTACAAGTCCAGCTGAGATGATTAGACCATTAAACACACACCTGGTTGGATCCTTTATACTTTCTACAATGGGAGGATTGTTCTTTACTTTTAATACTTTAACTACATTTTCCTGACTTAAGTAACTTTTTTAATGCAGGACTTTTACTTGTAACAGGGTATTTTACACTGTGGTATTAGTACTTTTAAATAAGTAAAGGATCTGAATACTTCTTCCATTAAATATTTTAATTCTCATCGGGCCAAATGAACCAAATACTCAGATTCTTTCAGTCACACTCTGTCTGTTTGCCACTTTCTTTTCTTTCCAACATCAACCGTACCAATGTCCCTGCATGTGTAGCCAATTCACAACAATCCATGTGGAGTTTTATACAGTCACTAGATGCTGTTTGGTGCTCTGAACGTTACAGTAATATGAGCATTAAGACAAACTGTTTTCCATTACAGACCTCCCAGCCACAACATCATAATCAATGGGAAAGAGTGCATTAACTTTGCATCATTTAACTTCCTGGGCCTGCTCGACAACGAGCGGGTTAAGGTCAGTATTTATTCTCGAAGCCCTCACTACCTGTAGTTGTACTGTTTTACATGTGTCCTTCCTTTCAACATGCTGCCAGCGAGCATCAGTGTGCGATTGGAACTCTGAATAAATCATTTTCTTATCGTCATTACAGCAAAAAGCTTTGGCATCGCTGAAGAAATATGGAGTGGGCACATGTGGTCCAAGGGGCTTCTATGGAACCTTTGGTGAGTGAAAAGCTATTTTCAGGCTACATTTACATTGCTATGTTTTGGATCTCCGTGCACCAAGTATTTTTATCTCCAGTAGAAGAACTAATCTCTGTTTAAACTAACACACCCAAACCTCATATCTCATCATCATTCTGGTATACTGGACATAAACAGGAGGCAGCGTGGAGACTCCGCCCGCTGCTGGTAGTTGCCATGGTAATGTTAGCAGCTTTAGTCTCAGAGAACGAGACGCCGTGACCGATAAGACCCAATCAGGAGGAGAAACGTTGGCGTCAGTGTCGGTGTTGTCAAAGGTCTCCGTTTGAAACACAACCCCGCAGATTCAGAACCACAACGGGTCAGAAGAGTTTCCTAATGGCTCCGCTTTAGGGGCTCAGAGCAGGGGGAATGAGAGGGGGGAATACCAGAGCAGGGGGAATGAGAGGGGGGAACACCAGAGCAGGGGGAATGAGAGGGGGGAATACCAGAGCAGGGGGAATGAGAGGGGGGAATACCAGAGCAGGGGGAATGAGAGGGGGGAATACCAGAGCAGGGGGAATGAGAGGGGGGAATACCAGAGCAGGGGGAATGAGAGGAGGGAACACCAGAGCAGGGTCAATGAGAGGGGGAAACGTCAGAGCAGGGGGAATGAGAGGGGGGAATACCAGAGCAGGGGGAATGAGAGGGGGGAATACCAGAGCAGGGGGAATGAGAGGGTGGAATACCAGAGCAGGGGGAATGAGAGGGGGGAACACCAGAGCAGGGGGAATGAGAGGGGGGAACGTCGGAGCAGGGGGAATGAGACCTTAGTGAATTGCTAAGGTCTTATGGTGTATGACAGGTAATCGTTGATTTTGTTTAGATATGAAAAATTGTTATATTATCAAAGAGACTATTGGTCAGACTATATATTTTTATTATTATTTAAATCATTAGTTGTTGGCACTTGACCCCTATACATGTTCATAGAAACAAAAATGGCATGAGAGGGGAACAGTTATAAAACATGTTTTATGATAATAAAGAGGCGTGGTTTACTTCATAGGCTGTGTATTTGTGTTATTATATTATCTGGGTCACATGACAGTGATATATAACTAAAAGATGTATCCTGGGATTCACTCAAAACTTTAATTTGTTTATAAAAGTAATACATAAATAACTAAATATTTTTAAATTTGACTAAAAGAGACAATTACATTGTTAATTGCAATTCTTTCTGAGACAGTGAATTGTACAGCAACATGTTGGGATTGTTCCAGCTGTAGTGGGACTTTTGGGCTCTTCCCTCTGACTGTTATGGTGAAGGAAAGAACGTTAAAAGTTAAAAGAAATGTTTTATGATAATAAAGAGGCGTGGTTTACTTCATAGGCTGTGTATTTGTTTTATTTATAACCAAGTTTTAAAATCACATTTTTATTTTGTTTAAAATCTCTAATATTAATTTAATTTAAATTATATTGTTTAATCACGTTTATATCTGAGATATTTAATTGTACAGCAAAATTTTGAATTGTACCAGCTGTAAACTCCTGTAAGCTGGTCTAACTTCTTAGCATCTCTCCCCCAGATGTTCACCTGGAGCTGGAGAGTCGTCTGGCCAACTTCATGAAAACAGAAGAGGCCATCATCTATTCCTATGGCTTTGCAACCATCGCTAGTGCAATCCCTGCCTACTCCAAGAGAGGGGACATCATCTTTGTGTATGTAATGTCACTTCTAACCAGGGCTGTAGAACTCGAGTCTGGACTCAAGACGTTGTTCTATTGTGTCTGATTCATCTTGGACTCGTTGGTATCTGGACTAGACTTGTCTCTGACTCGGCCATTGGACTGGCCAAATATTCTCTTGGTCTCGACCGAGTCTAGCGCTATATGCTTTTGTTCTAAAGTAACTTTCTCCTTTAAAACAAATCCATTGATAAAATATTAGTTTAATTTGAATTCCATCTAGAACGGGCGTTGCCATCGGTCGCCTGGGATACGCCTGGCTGCGTTATATACCTCAATCATCAGACATCAGTCAGTTTCATTTTGGCCACAGACACAACGTCAGAGAGCACTTTGTACTCTGGATTCTTCAGGACAAGTGTTAAGTTCAAGAATGGGAACATGTCAGTTTTTTAGTGACACCTGTGTTGCTTGTTATTAGTTACATTTTCCATCGGTGTTCCAAGTTAAATTGCTCTACGTAAAGTAAATAATATGGCCTAATTTGATCCTACAGTGTTGTTACTTTTTGATCATTACAAATAATAATGCAAAAAGATCATCTTAATATAGAAGATATACCGTCTCTCACATCACATAAATTATGAACAGGTAAGTAAGTGCTCTCGGTTTTGACTGTCTCTCATTTGGACTCGGTCTCTACTGGTCCTGGGGCCTGTTTCACAAAAGCAGAATATATAAATCCAGGATAACTGATAAAGCGAGGCTTGACCTAGTCTAATCTGTGCATCCTGGCTTGGTGCGTTTCACGAAGGCCAAGTCAGGCTGAGGAGAAGAGACTAGGTCGAGTCAGGCTGAGGAGGACTAGGTCGAGTCAGGCTGAGGAGGAGAGACTAGGTCGAGCCAGGCTGAGGAGGACTAGGTCGAGCCAGGCTGAGGAGGAGAGACTAGGTCGAGTCAGGCTGAGGAGGAGAGACTAGGTCGAGTCAGGCTGAGGAGGAGAGACTAGGTCGAGTCAGGCTGAGGAGGAGAGACTAGGTCGAGCCAGGCTGAGGAGGAGAGACTAGGTCGAGTCAGGCTGAGGAGGAGAGACTAGGTCGAGCCAGGCTGAGGAGGAGCGACTAGGTCGAGTCAGGCTGAGGAGGAGAGACTAGGTCGAGTCAGGCTGAGGAGGAGAGACTAGGTCGAGTCAGGCTGAGGAGGAGAGACTAGGTCGAGTCAGGCTGAGGAGGAGAGACTAGGTCGAGTCAGGCTGAGGAGGAGAGACTAGGTCGAGTCAGGCTGAGGAGGAGAGACTAGGTCGAGTCAGGCTGAGGAGGAGAGACTAGGTCGAGCCAGGCTGAGGAGGAGAGACTAGGTCGAGCCAGGCTGAGGAGGAGAGACTAGGTCGAGCCAGGCTGAGGAGGAGAGACTAGGTCGAGTCAGGCTGAGGAGGAGAGACTAGGTCGAGCCAGGCTGAGGAGGAGAGACTAGGTCGAGTCAGGCTGAGGAGGAGAGACTAGGTCGAGTCAGGCTGAGGAGGAGAGACTAGGTCGAGTCAGGCTGAGGAGGAGAGACTAGGTCGAGTCAGGCTGAGGAGGACTAGGTCGAGCTAGGCTGAGGAGGAGAGACTAGGTCGAGTCAGGCTGAGGAGGAGAGACTAGGTCGAGTCAGGCTGAGGAGGAGAGACTAGGTCGAGCCAGGCTGAGGAGGAGAGACTAGGTCGAGTCAGGCTGAGGAGGAGAGACTAGGTCGAGCCAGGCTGAGGAGGAGAGACTAGGTCGAGTCAGGCTGAGGAGGAGAGACTAGGTCGAGCCAGGCTGAGGAGGAGAGACTAGGTCGAGTCAGGCTGAGGAGGAGAGACTAGGTCGAGCCAGGCTGAGGAGGAGAGACTAGGTCGAGCCAGGCTGAGGAGGAGAGACAAGGTCGAGCCAGGCTGAGGAGGAGAGACTAGGTCGAGTCAGGCTGAGGAGGAGAGACTAGGTCGAGCCAGGCTGAGGAGGAGCGACTAGGTCGAGTCAGGATGAAGTAATTCGGATAGATGCCACGGCTTTCCTCAAAAGACTGCGAGGTCGATCACAGATTTACTGATGCCAAAATGGAGAATACGCATTATATGTACATACTTTATACAGAGTGAGCAGCAGCTTCTGGTGGAAGTATGATGACGTGCATGCTAGGTAATTAGGACTACAGTTGAAAATTAGCCGATTGGCTAACACTAGCGCATTTACAGAAATGTTGATTAATGTGCATTGTCCTTATCAAATAAACTTACAAACAAACACATTATTTGTATAAAAAGAAAAGAAACACAGCCACTGTAATGAAACGACGACCACGGACCGACTGAATGCGTAAGCAGCCTAAATATATACATTAACTGACCACTGATCTGAACTGAAACAGTCATAATCATTCCATTCAAGGATTAGGCTACTAATCATTTGCACAAATTAACAGTTGTACTCTTTGCCTTAAAAGTAAGCAGAAGATAATGTTACTCAGGAAATTTACCATGAAGATCAATTTTCTACAATGCTAGACTATGATGTGTAACTATCTCTTTCACTCTGTTCCTCCCTCTCTCTCATGGGCTAAAATATAAATTTCCTAAGTCATATTAACTTCCACTGCTTGCTTTTAATGCAAAGTGTACAACTGTTGGTTTTTGCAAATGACAGTGACTCATTGAATGGTTTCAGTTAAGAGCAGTAGTTCATAAATGTATATTTTTAGACTATCATTCAGTTGGTCCACTATTATCTGCCACGTTTTTTCTCGCGTTTTTAAAATTATTTTATTTTATAGAGGACGAGTTTCCTTCTCTACATATTATATGCCTTGCTCCCTTGTAGCCTATACAGTTGGGCAAAAAAGTATTTAGTCAGCCACCAGTTGTGCAAGTTCTCCCACTTAAAAAGATGAGAGAGGCCTGTAATTTTCATCATAGGTACACTTCAACTATGAGAGACAAAATGAGAAAACAAATCCAGAAAATCACATTGTAGGATTTTTAATGAATTTATTGGTAAATTATGGTGGAAAATAAGTATTTGGTCAATAACAAAAGTTCATCTCAATACTTTGTTATATACCCTTTGTTGGCAATGACAGAGGTCAAACGTTTTCTGTAAGTCTTCACAAGGTCTTCACACACTGTTGCTGGTATTTTGGCCCATTCCTCCATGCAGATCTCCTCTAGAGCAGTGATGTTTTGGGGCTGTTGCTGGGCAACACAGACTTTCAACTCCCTCCAAAGATTTTCTATGGGGTTGAGATCTGGAGACTGGCTAGACCACTCCAGGACCTTGAAATGCTTCTTACGAAGCCACTCCTTTGTTGCCCGGGCGGTGTGCTTGGGATCGTTGTCATGCTGAAAGACCCAGCCACGTTTCATCTTCAATGCCCTTGCTGATGGAAGGAGGTTTTCACTCAAAATCCCACGATACATGGCCCCATTCATTCTTTTCTTTAGACGGATCAGTTGTCCTGGTCCCTTTGCAGAAAAACAGCCCCAAAGCATGATGTTTCCACCCCCATGCTTCACAGAAGTTATGGTGTTCTTTGGATGCAACTCAGCATTCTTTCTCCTCCAAACACGACGAGTTGAGTTTTTACCAAAAAGTTCTATTTTGGTTTCATCTGACCACATGACATTCTCCCAGTCCTCTTCTGGATCATCCAAATGCTCTCTAGCAAACCTCAGATGGGCCTGGACATGTACTGGCTTAAGCAGGGGGACACGTCTGGCACTGTAGGATTTGAGTCCCTGGCGGCGTAGTGTGTTACTGATGGTAGCCTTTGTTACTTTGGTCCCAGCTCTCTGCAGGTCATTCACTAGGTCCCCCCGTGTGGTTCTGGGATTTTTGCTCACCGTTCTTGTGATCATTTTGACCCCACGGGGTGAGATCTTGCGTGGAGCCCCGGATCGAGGGAGATTATCAGTGGTCTTGTATGTCTTCCATTTTTGTATAATTGCTCCCACAGTTGATTTCTTCACACCAAGCTGCTTACCTATTGCAGATTCAGTCTTCCCAGCCTGGTGCAGGTCTACAATTTAGTTTCTGGTGTCCTTTGACAGCTCTTTGGTGTTGGCCATAGTGGAGTTTGGAGTGTGACTGTTTGAGATTGTGGACAGGTGTCTTTTATACTGATAACAAGTTCAAACAGGTGCCATTAATACAGGTAACGAGTGGAGGACAGAGGAGCCTCTTAAAGAAGAAGTTACAGGTCTGCGAGAGCCAGAAATCTTGCTTGTTTGTAGGTGACCAAATACTTATTTTACCGAGGAATTTACCAATAAATTCATTAAAAATCCCACAATGTGATTTTCTGGATTTTTTTTTTTTTCTCATTTTGTCTCTCATAGTTAAAGTGTACCTATGATGGAAATTACAGGCCTCTCTCATCTTTTTAAGTGGGAGAACTTGCACAATTGTTGGCTGACAAAATACTTTTTTGCCCCGCTGTATATGGACATAGAAAAGAAAGACACTGAAGAAATTGGACTCTAAAATCTAGAAACTATAAAGATAATTAAGTGATAAATTCCATGCACACTGTAAACATGAATGGAACAGAGTATATTAATCAGTTATCCCCCCTCCCCCCCAGCAAAATATAAGGTCAAAAACCATTGGGGTGTCCTGTCCCTGTTGTCCTCACATCATAGTTACTGGTCCAGTGAACTAAGACTATAATTTGGGAGGATTGTACAATTAGGATATGTCATATGTCGTTGGCCCATTGGGTTTAGTTTGCCACGGTTGAGTGCTTTCACTTTTGTGTTGTGTGTTCAGGGACGAAGCCGCCTGCTTCTCCATCCAGAAGGGTCTCCAGGCATCCCGCAGCTTCATCAAATACTTCAAACACAATGACATGGAGGATCTGGAGAGGCTGCTCAAGGAGCAGGAGCTGGAGGACCACAAGGTTAGGACGGAGTTATTCAAAATAATAATTTATACTATTTATCCCGCAAGGGAAATTTCAATGCTTGTGTCACTGTTGTTAGAAAACACATTACACACAGGCTCCATAGCTTTACATGCACTAATGGAGAGATGTCAGAGTGAGGGGGCTGCAGCTGTCAATGGATAGGTTTGGGGTTCGGTGCCTTGCTCAAGAGCAGTGGCAGTGCCCAGGAGGTGATCTGGCACCTCTCCAGCTACCAGTCCACCACTATACTTTGGGGACTTATATGGGGACTTGAACCAGCGACCCTCCGGTACCCAACCCAACTCCCTACAGACTGAGCTTCTGACCCCTTCGAATGTGACTTGTGCTTTCATGCTTACAAATGTAGCAAATGGTATTTTTATAATCCTGCTTTCACTCAGTCTTTAATGAACGCCATATGTCTTACACAAGTCTCCCACACTTTATTTCTGCTGCAGAATCCTCGCAAAGCTCGAGTGACCCGGAAGTTCATTGTAGTGGAGGGGCTATACATCAACACTGCAGACATCTGTCCTCTCCCAGAACTGGTACATACGATAGCCTTGATTGTCATTGTACATGGTAACATACGACATTTTGAGAGCTCTTCTGTTCAGTAAATGTAGGGCTGGGCAATATATGGATATTATATCCCCATCGATATACAAGTCTAGATATCGTCTTAAATTTGGGAATTCGTGATATGACACAAGTTGTCTTATCCTGGTTTTAAATGCTGCATTACAGTTAACCCACCTGTTACCGTATGCTGGTAAAATATGCAAGAGGCTGGTAGAGCTGGAACAATTTTAAATGTTGCTGTACAATTGATTGTGTCAGAAATAATTGCGATTAACAATATAATTGTCTCTTTCAGTCAAATTTACAAATATTTATTTATTTATTTATGTTACTAATGTTACTATGTTATTACTTTTTTAAAACATTAAAATTTTGGATAAATCCCTGGATACATATTTTGGTTATATATCACTGTCATGTGACCCAGATAATATAATAACACAAATACACAGCCTATGAAGTAAACCACTCCTCTTTATTATCAGAAAACATGTTGTCTAACTATATCCCCTCTTGTCATATTTGTTGCTATGAATGTATAGGTTCAAGTGCCAACAACTAACAATTGTTATAATAATAATAATAATAATAATAATAATAATAATAATGTTTAGTCCGACCAATAATCACTTATATAATTACAATTTGTCATATCTAAACAAAATCAACATGACCAGTCCTTAAGACCTTAGCTCATGTTAGCAATTAACTGTGGTTAAACAAAGAAGAGTGATTATTTAAAAAAAAAAAAAAATTTAAAAAAGAAGACAATTTTGTAATATTAGTTACAAGTCTAAATGCTGGTAGTTTTGCTTCACTCACCAGCCAAAAAACAGTGGTCATCTATTGAGTGGCTGGTAAGATTTCAACATTCACTAACCATTTGGCTGGTGGACAAAAAAGTGAATTTTGCAGCCCGCATGTCAGCTAACGGTCAACGCTCAGTTAATGGTCAGAAAAAAACAACGGAATAAGAAGCATCCCTACTTAAAGCTGTACAGCATGAACTATAGATCCCAGAGTGTCCTTGGCTAAACTACTGCTGCATTACTTGCAATGTATTTGAAGTGGCACGATGATGATATTTCTGCATGCCTCTGCTCTGTTGCCCATTCATTGTGTTGCTGTAACCTTGCAGCTGAAGCTCAAGTATAAGTACAAGGTGCGGATCTTTCTGGAGGAGAGCATGTCTTTTGGTGTGTTGGGAGAACACGGCCGAGGAGTCACAGAACACTTCGGGGTCAATGTGAGTACGCTCATCTTTAAATGCAGAAATACTAAATATTGGCACAGTCAAAGGCTAGCACCTGAATAACCCTGTTTGACAAAACTCCTGCTCAAAAAGTGATATTACAAAATTTAATTTCAAGCGGCGAAAAAAATTTGTACAACACATCATAAGTTAAGGTTAGTTTGCGAAAGAGATCTGAGGAATTTCAAAAAGTGAACATCAACTTTTCAGCTTTAGAGCTAAATTATCTCCTCACACATTGCTCTAGAAAAAATCAGGGCGTCACTGTACAGACAGCTGTTTGTTCAGAACATTTTGATATGAAACACACTGCCATCAGTTATATGCAAATACCCTAAAAAGGTACATTTAAGAAGAAATGTGAAAATACCCTGAGACCTCAGAGGGTTAAAAGTGTAACACTATCTGTATGAAACAAAAACGTTTTATCCCAGTGTTATTGTCTTTAAAATGTTTTATTTCTCTCTTTCTCTGGTGTGCTGATGTGAAATAAGTTAAATTCATTGTTTCCAATAATAATGGATTATAAGAATGGATTATTATAGATTTAATTTAGTAAACTTTTAAATAAACACAAAAAAGATGACGAAAGTGACCCTGGGATCCTGGTACGCTTCATCGATATTCCACATCTGAAAACATTTTGGGCATTTTGTGTATCATGTGTGTAATAATAACATTGTACCATTTCTGCCGTACGCAGATAGACGACATTGACCTGATCAGTGCCAACATGGAGAACGCCGTGGCGTCCATCGGAGGCTTCTGCTGCGGACGCTCCTTTGTCATCGACCACCAGGTAAATACAATGCCATCTGATTGATACGAGTTGAACTGAAAGGGAACCGGAGAGCGCAAACCTCCGCCCAAGCCATGCCCTCTCTCACATTGTTAATGCAGGGGGAATTTTCTCGGTTGAGAACTAATTTTTCCCATTTCCGACACCACATGATTGCAGCACAAATGCCCTATCTTGCAATGTAATTGAAAGTGAAAAATGACTTGTGTATCCGCCCCTTAATTCGGATCCGCTCTAAAATGTAATGCGTTCTTCCTCAGGCTATGCTTCACCCTTCCACCAAGTGTCAGGAAAATCGGGCCAGTAGTCTTTCCGTAATCCTGCTGACAGACAGACAAACAGACAAACCAGACATAATAAATAACATAATAAATATTGAGTCATGAACTTGCTCACAGTTCAGACAAAGAAGGGAGATCACACAAAAGGGTGGTGGTGTGAACACTCCGTGACATCAGTGATGTCTGTGAGTGGAGGAAAATAGTGTATGAAGATGTTGCATGCTGAAAGAAAGACAAAACAAACCAGAGGCCTGTACTGACTCCACAGATGAGTCACTCCCTCCGACCACAATCTATGCCATTTTCAGGAGAATTGATGGGTCAGTAAGCAGTGCTTCATAACATAACCTGCTCCTGAGCAGATGAGCTGTTTAGCATACGTTACCACTGTGATTTATGATATTCCCGGTAAAAAGTGAACCCGCGTCGTAAGACGGAAAGCCCAGGCTTGTCCCTGAAGTTACCTCGCTAACCCCAACCCTGCTCCGTAGTCCCGGCTCAGGGACACATGGGGAGCCCTATCACTGCTCCACATGAAGCTTTGACACCCAGTCTGAGAGATTCTGTCCTCAAATGGTCCATTCCACTGAACCCCCACAAAGCCCATTCTGAGCACCCGTGTAACTAATAACATTAGTGATGGCTCCTTTTTATTAAAGTGAGCGAGTAAGCCATGCCACCTGGGTTTGACAAGTAAGAAAGTTGACTGCAGTGTTGAGTGTTTGAGACAAACTGTTGCAGGTGTATCTGATGGCGTGTTGCTGTGTCTTCACAGTATAACAATGTTAATGTTGGGTCTCTCTAATAAATGATGCTGCTCCTCGCCCTCATGGTTTGATCCACAGCTGCTTTTCTTAAATACTACATGGACTGTTTTTCTGCATCTCTAATTGTTGGTTCCTCATATTTTCCCTGGATGGCATCTAGATTTTTGTTCTATTACTTTTTAATGTGGTCCAACAGTAAACAAGACTTACTGAGGGAGTGGTCTCAAGCCTTTTCAAAAGTATCCAAAAACAGATTTAATGAGGTTTTCCAGCAGACAACAGCCCCGCTTGTAAAGCCAGAGCTACACAGGAATGTCTTCAAAACAACAAGGTTGACGTCTTGGTCCAGACCTTACTGTCCCTGTGTTCTTTTCTATTTTCTTTTCCATTTGTAGGTATTGGTTTTTACTGGAATATAAAATAAGAATATTTTGTTTCCATTGATGTGTCAAAATCCCAACCCTAAAGACATTAACTGTGCGTCAATAACAAAGTCAGTTGAGTGTGTGTTGTGTTTGGCAGCGTCTTTCAGGCCAGGGCTACTGCTTCTCTGCCTCGCTGCCTCCTATGCTGGCTGCTGCTGCCATCGAGGCCCTCAACATCATGGAGGAGGATCCAGGTACACACTCAGTCTGTGGCTTTCTTTGAGAGAGGGCTTTCCATTTCTGATTCCCGCTGATTAGACGTATATTTTGAATAAGAGGCCGTTCTGTTTTCAGGCCGTTTCCCACTCATCCATCTGTCCTCATCTGTTTCGCAGATATATTCACAGTCCTGAGGGAAAAGTGCAAACATGTTTACACAGCGTTACAGGGGTAAGTTCACAGTCTGTCACTGTGGCTTGACTAAAGACCTCTATGTATGTTTGAATGTATCTAAACGTTTAATATGATCTGTTGCTGGTGAAACTATTTCCTCACATTGAAGCTACCTCCTGTAGGGGAACACACAATTCCAGTTCCAAAAGGGCTTTCTCCTCAGTCAGCAGTCCAAGTTTAGCAGCAGAAAACGGCTCTGCAGCTCTAAGTACAGGTGAAAACACATTGAGATCCGATCCCTCAGACCATATTCAGAGGTGGTCTGGGACACACCCTGTAGGCCACATTCTTATAGCAGTGAGAACAGGAATTAGGGTTGAACGATTTGGGGGGGAAAATCTAATGGGATTTTCCTGCCAGATATTGTGATTACAATTCGATTTGCAATTTTTTTATGTTGCTACATATTTCCCCTTCTACGTTCAATATAGTATTAAAAACTAAATAAAAGATTCACTGACAATAGGTCATTTCTGTAAACAATCTGTGATATCTTATTCCAGCATTTATCTTAGGACAAAAACAGTAAATCTAATAATTAAAAGAGGAATAAAAAATGTTCTATCAAATGTTACACCAAACATTCAACTAAATAAACAAAATATTCACATTGGATGAATATGATCTTCATAATTAGCGATTTTTCGGTTTAAAAACGATTCATGGTTCAGCCCTAACAGGAATGTGTCCTGTGCCACATTAAAGTCCGTCGTCTCAACTGTGAGTGGAACTACGTACTCAATCAAAGTATTTCTCATCTCACAGAAACCACTGAGAGCGAATCGTGTGTTTTGGATGTTATTATATACTGTTAGTTATGTGTCTGCGTTTTTGTTACTGCATGCTGCCTGCTCTTATATCTATGGCTGTCTGGAGCTCTGTGCCCCACAGGTTGCCTGGAAATCCAGTATACAATAACCTTCATTTTGGTTTCATAAAATGTCCCGGACATCTCCCACTTCTATAAGCGAACATGAAAAGTAAAATAAACAATATGTAAACTACACTTCAAACCACAGAGATTCTGTTGGGAGCTATAAACGTGCTGAGAGCGTAACACACACAGACTTTTAAAAACCTCTGTCTCTCCTGCACAGGTCCCGCTGTTATCGTTATTTTTAGGTTCATAAAATGTACATATAACAGTGTGGCTCAAGGAAAAGATACATCCTTCCGCTCAAAGAAAGACTGTAGTGCTTTTTCATCAGTCATCAGGCGTTTCTAATGTTTGATTTATTCCAGAGATTCAATATTTAATTGCCATGCAACTAAGTTGCTAGGAATTTGGTGCAGTATGCTCATAAAAACGGCATTCATAGCAGGACAGTCAATACACATTAAAACGCATATAGGCACAACCCCCCGCCCCCTATCCCCACCCCATTTACTCACCTCATTGAGTAACAACTCACACACAACCAGCCTAAATGCAAATGATGTACGTGTTTATTTGCATATAGAGCGGGGAAGTGAGATCTGATCAGAGGTGGTCACTCAGTAAGTGTTTAGAGACCCATTCTGCTGCCAGGTGAAAACACACACACACACACACACACACACACACACACACACACACACACACACACACACACACACACACACACACACACCTAGGGCTGTCCACTTGGGATCGGATCACTCAGATGGGATTTAATTAAGCAATATCAATGGCTTAATAATAATTACTATGGGTGGGGGAAAAAAATTCTTTTGGTTACCATTTTTAAAATCTGTTCTTTTCCCTAGAATCAATGTTTTTTACTTATTTATTTTTTAAACAAATGATTCACCTAAATATTTCCGCTGACTGACTACATCATATCCGAAAGTAGAAAAGGCAGAACATCCATGTTATGTTCTTCTTTACAGAGTAAATAAACATCAGACTGACTGACTGACTGACTGGTGATGTCAGAATATCAGTTTTTAGAAATGTCTCATGATATATTGTCTCTAGAAGTGTTTTTATTCAACTTTTGTTTTTGTTAAAGAAGGAAAAGAAAATCCAGATACTCAATACTATCGAATCCCAAAACTTCTAGAATCACAATAAATGAAAATCACAAATCAAGTCCAATCAGCACCCATGTATCGGGAAATAATTGGATCGGGACTAAAGCATATGGCCCCAGCTCTAATACTTCCGAACCCCATCAGTGTTGCTCTAATAATACCGTAACAGTAGGTTTGAATGGGACCTTTGCTGCATGTCGTCTCCTTCTCTCTCCTCTTACCTGTCTTCAAACTATCAAACTGTCAAATAAAGGCCATAAAAGCCCCAAAAAATAATCTTTAAAACAAAAAGCACACCCTGTCGTGTAATATTGGGATTATACGTACACTGGTTACCAACATAATCAAAGATCTAATCAAACTGTATTCATATTGTGGGGCAATTTGCTCACAAACAAAATAATGACAAAACAACCGGGAGGATGTCTGGTCTCTGTTCAGTCAGCCAGCTAACTTCAGCTAGCGGTAGCTTTGTAGAGATGAATAAATACCGCACACAGAAACACAAAACTGCTTTACTAGCTCAATCGTCTTGTAACTGAAATATTTGCTGAAAAAACAACAACATTTTTCCATTGATAGATTGTAAACTACTATGTCTGCAGTTCACATGTAGGCTATTTTAAATAAAGGTTAAATATAAAAATATGTTGGAGAGCTTCTGTGTTTTCCACTGTAGTTCGTGATTCATTTTCATGAATACAAATATTTCCAAAACAGTTTGGGATTACACTCTGGAATGTTGACATGGACATGGCGGAGTAATATTTGGATTGATGAGCCTGGTGTGCTCTCTATTTGACCAATCAGATTGCCTGGTCAGATCTACTTGTTGTACAATATCCGGTGGAAACAGCCTCAATGTCCCATTCAAAGTTTCAGTCTTGCTTTTGCTCGTATGTCAGTGTTCTATTTTTCATACAGCCAGCCTCCCCAACAAGAACCCCCCACTGACACTTCCACGGGGTCTGAAAAAGTCTAAAACTTCAAAATATAAATTATAGGCCTTAAAAAGTCTTAAAGTATTGTTTTCTAGGTCTTAAATTATTCTTTTTTTCCGTGGTGTTGTAGTTACTTCTTTCGCTAGTCCGAATATAATTCGCTGTATTAGGACTACAAATGAGACCAACATGTAACTTATATTGCAGCCGATCAGCTTTGATGTGATTGGTGCGAGTCTCTTTCAGATTGTACCACAGACCTAAAACAGATGTTATTCTTCAGCTTTGGGGAAGTGCACGTTTAACAATACTTGGCTTGAAAAAAAAAAGCTGAATTTAGGGCTCAGTTGATGTTGTGATAAAGGTCTTAAATCTCATTCATAATGGTCTTAAAAAGTCTTAAATTTGACTTGGTGAAACCTGCAGAAACTGTATTTGTTTCTGTATTTATTGTTTATTTCATATAACTTTTTAATATGTTTGTTTATGTATGCATCATTCACCAAGGTTAATTCCAGATAAGTGTAACTTATTGTGGCAATAAACCCTCTGATCCTGATTCTGGTGATTTTTTTTCCCCCTGATGTATGACAGAACTCCAGGTCTGAAGTTAGTAGGAGTGCAGTTTGCCCCGGCGCTTCACTTACAGCTGGAGAGAAGTTCTGGCTCCCGAGACTCTGACACGCAGCTGCTCCGCACCATTGTGGAATATGTAAGTCCTACCGCAGTCCCACACCAGATGATATTTAAAGATATTTCATTATGGACATACACAGAGGTTCCTATAATGAGAAAGTCCAGATGTTGCATGACCAGGGCTGGGTACCCAATTCAATACTTTTTAGGCACTGACCAAATTGCCTCTAGTATTGAGTATCAAAATTTTAACACCTAAGGAGTAAATCTCATCAGTGTCAGTGAGCCAATCAGCATGCAGCATGCTTCTACCAAGATCTAATAATGTCTGTGATTGGCTGTGTGACGTTACACGTCGTAGAGACACTCAGGAAGAACTCTATGTTACACAGAGACATCTCACGTAGTCAGAGCTGAAAAATATTAAAAAAAAAAGATTTGTGCCGTAATGTAATTTTTTTTTTTTATAAAATTGGTTTCGGAAAAAAGTATCATTTAGGAACTGGTATCAAAGTCCCGGTGTTGGTATCGGTACTGGTATGGAATATTTTTGAACGATACCCAGCCCTAAGCATGACAATATGAATTTGAAAGTCTTGTTGTGATTTTGACGAGGCTCCTCATACCAAGTTCAGCTCTGTCACATGTTTATGCCATTCATGTTACCACAGCATAACTATAATACATAACTATACTGTAGTTTTTAATCTCGACTATTTCATGCTCCCAAATATACATTTGCTTAATCATTTTTGAACCCTGTGTCAAATGGTTCCCCTGAACCAACTGTGATTCAGATTGTTGACATATGATTCAGTCTTTGTTATTCAGCGGCTCACAGTGCTTTCCATGTCTTCCATATCAGTGTATGGAGAGAGGAGTGGCTCTGACCCTGGCTCGGTACCTGGAGAAAGAGGAGCGTTTCCTCCCCCCCCCCAGGTAAGAGGCTCTACTGATGCAACAGAATGTAACTGTGCTGAGTCTCACTTTCACCCCTGTATTACACCCACGTGATCTCCTTTCAGTCTAATATGCAGTGGTGGAATGTAAACTTAGTACCGGTTTATCATCATTATATATCAGCATCCGAAGGAGGCTAAGTTACCGTATGCTACACTGGAGATGAAAGGATGCATCTGTAACGTATTCTCTTATTGTAAATGAATGATTTTCTGTCTGACTGTATGACCTCCCGGTAACACTAACTCAGTAATCTACAGTGGGTAATACATAGGGGTGTGCAAAAAAAAAAAATCGATTCACATTCGTATCACGATTCAAGCTCTATCGATTCAAAATCGATTCATAGAATTCCAAAAATCAATTCATATTTTATTTTTTCGTTTTGTAATGGCGTGTATACTATTGTCCTGAAATGAGTTTAGCTCGCCATTGTCATAGATGGCGCTGAGTTGAATTCCAACTGACGCCTGGGCACTACTGTCATAGTCAAAAGAAGAACCAGCACTCTCTTTCAATGCTCTAAACTCCCACTCTGAACCAAAAGCTCTTTTTATTTAACAGTTTTATTTTATACTTTGCAGTTTTTGGTTGCAAAAGTTTTTATTTTTGTATGAAGACATATAAAGTAATATCAAACTACATTTAATGTGTTGTTTTTCTTTTAAATTGTATGTCTACTGCAATCACATGGGAAAAGTAACTACATTTACATACTGTGAATTGTTTTTTAAATCGAGAATCGATTTTGAATTGAATCTTGAGCCTAAAAATTGATATTGAATCGAATCGTGGCATTTTCTGAATCGTGCACCCTAATAATAATAATAATAATAATAGTATAAATACTATTGTAATAATAGTAATACAGCACCGTAAAGAAAAGAGCTTTAGTCCAAACACTAGAATCAACACAAACTGAAAGTTACATATAGACACTTTAAGTAAAGGATCTGAATACTGTGACAGTGGTGAGACCAGTAATGATTCATTGTTGTCCTTAATGAGAGACACTTCCTCACCATCAACACACACACACACTGTACTGTATTCTGACACACACACACACACACACACACAAACTGTACTTTATTCTGACATACACTACACACACATCAACATTACATCATGACTTCACGTAAACATACACACCTTTCTTTCTTAAGCCAAGTGGCGTGTTATCTGTATGCATTTTGAGCTATCCGCGTGTATATCTACACTGAAAACAACGGGGTTGGCTTTACACAAACAACAGAGCGAGGAAATGCCACACGCAGGACGCGATCCCTGACCTCCGGTCTCCTGGGTGAAAGTCCTGTGTTGTTTGACTCATGCTCCACCCCAACCAACCTCCCTACGTGGATTTTCGCCCTTTCATACTACTCACTACGGCGTCAATTCACACGCAAACGCAAGGTAATGTAAGCCAATGGAGGCCAAACGCCGTTGATAAACACGCTAAAAGGCGAGTGCGTCTTGATAACATGCCAATAATGGCATACGAATTGGCGTGTCATACATACACCACTTCATGACATCAGTCTGCACACACTGTACTTTATTCTGACTCGCACACACACACACACACACACACACACACACACACAGTACTTTATTCTAACTCACGTACACCTTGCTGCCACAAATACTCACTAGAACACCAAATGTGGATTAATCCGCCACTGAAAATAGTCCCCAACAAACTCACTGTTGTTTACTCCCGTTTGAGTAACGTTTGTTAAAAACTACAGTGAGCAGCTGTTTGAGGAAACCACTGAACCTTTTTTTTATCTTTTTAAATAAATAAAAGCACATGTGTGAGCTGTTTTTTAAAGGTTTACATCTTCAGTAGGAACCAATAGGTTTGGAGCGTATTAATGGATTAACACATGGCTGCGGATTTCATCACAATAACAAAAATGGAGAACAACACAAGACTTATTCTTTAAGAGGAGGCAACTAACTGTTTTGTATATATGTGTGTAATTTATTTATAGCTATATATAAATGTGTTTTCAAGTATTCTGTCTGTTCAGTCAACCGATATTTACATCTACTCAGAGCTGCAAATATAGATTAATGGATTAGTTGTCAACTGTTAAATTAATCTCCAACTATTTAGATAATCGGTTAATCGGCTGAATCATTTTTTTAATGATAGAGCTAGTGTGAAGTCAGCTTGTTAAATGTGAATCTGTTCTAGTGTCTTCTCTCCTCTGTGACAGTAAACTGAAGATCTTTGAGTTGGGGACAAAACGAGACGTTTGAGGACGTCATCTTGGGCTTTGGGGAACACTGATCCACTTTGTTCACCATTTTCTGACATTTTAGAGACCAGACAACTAATCCATTCATCCAGAATGGACTATGGAGATGGAGGGCAGAGAGAGTAGAGGAGTATATACTCACCTAAAGGATTATTAGGAACACCATACTAATACCGTTTTGACCCCCTTTCGCCTTCAGAACTGCCTTAATTCTTCGTGGCATTGATTCAACAAGGTGCTGGAAGCATTCTCTAGAAATGTTGGTATTGATAGGATAGCATCTTGCAGTTGATGGCGATCTGGTGACTGTGGGGGCCATTTTACTACAGTGAACTCATTGTCATGTTCAAGAAACCAGTTTGAAATGATTGGAGCTTTGTGACATGGTGCATTATCCTGCTGGAAGTAGCCATCAGAGGACGGGTACATGGTGGTCATAAAGGGATGGGCATGGTCAGAAACAACGCTCAGGTAGGCTGTGGCATTTAAACGATGCCCACAGGTACTAAGGGGCCTAAAGTGCCCAAGAAAACCCTCCACACCATTACACCACCGGTGGGGTCTTCTGCTAGTGTAGCCCATCCACCTCAAGGTTGTGTGTGTTGTGGCTTCACAAATGCTTTGCTGCAAACCTCGGTTGTAACGAGTGGTTATTTGAGTCAAAGTTGATCTTCTATCAGCTGGAATCACTCGGCCCATTCTCCTCTGACCTCTAGCATCAACAAGGCATTTTCGCCCCCCAGGACTGCTGCATCCTGTATGTTTTTCCTTTTTCAGACCATTATTTGTAAACGCTAGAAATGGTTGTGGGTGAAAATCCCAGTAACTGAGCAGATTGTGAAATACTCAGACCAGCCCGTCTGGCACCAACAACCATGCCACGCTCAAAGTTGCTTAGATCACCTCTCTTTCCCATTCTGACATTCAGTTTGGAGTTCAGGAGATTGTCCTGACCAGGACCACACCCCTAAATGCATTGAAGCAGCTGATTGCAGCTGATTGGTTGATTAGATAATTGCATAACAGGAAATTTAACAGGTGTTCCTATTAGTCCTTGAATGTGAAAGTGTGGGAAGAGATGGTGATAGTTCTCCAGTAAAATAGTCAATGGGAACATGAGAGCTAAGACCTTCCTCATTCAGCTGTCGTCAAGGCTTCGTAATGATGTGTGTTAATGCAGAGCAGGAGCTTTTTTATGCTTTGCTTCTATGGAAGACTATATATATTCAAAAAAAATGTATTCCTCTTTTTATTATTATATTTACTGTTTTTTTAACAAGATAAATGCTGGAATAATGTTACACATAACAGATTGTTAACAGAAATATCCTGTTTTCAGTGGATCTTTCATTGGGTTTGTATAACTTTATATAACATGATTGTAGGACGTGCAACATGTACATGCTGCTGTTGAACTGAGGCAGATCTCACATCCCACGCTTATTAAAAGAAAAACACTTATTGCTGCAGTTCATATCCATGTTCTCTTCCTTATGGAGAACATAGAGCAGTTTTGATGGTATCTCATGTTATAATACTCCATGACATGTTTTATCTGTTACACAGTGAATGATGAACTTTAGCTAAACTTTAAAACTAAATTAAAAATAAATGCAAATCGAATTGTAATCGCAATATCTGGCAGAAAAATCACAATCGTTCAGCCCTAATCCCTTTGTGTAAATTGGTTTAGATTAGATTAGATTAGATCAGATTAAATGGGTTTAGTCAGGGTTTCCCCCAGAAAAGTTGTTTAGCCCGGTGGCAAGTGTCTTTTTTTTTCGACGAGGGCTAGGTTGGGGCCAGTTCCAGAGCATTGATGAAGAGCCGAATTAGCCCTACTCTATCTGTAAAGGGTCCTGACGTAACTTCTGCAAGGACATGACACCATAAATCAAATAGAATCCACTGGGGGAAACCGTGGTTTAGCGATGCCGCCGGCTCGTTGTGTGTGTGTGTGTGTGTGTGTGTGTGTGTGTGTGTGTGACCGCTCCGCCTGTGTGTCCCCAGTATCAGGGTGGTGGTCACCATCGAGCAGACGGACCAGGACATCCAGAAGGCCGTGTCCTGTATCCAGGAGGCAGCGTCCGCTGCCCTCAAATGACTGGCCACCCGGAGCACACATCCCTGGGGCGTTAGCAGCCGTCCACTCAGGGGGCGGGCTAGGACAGCACTGGGAGGGGACACTCCCGACTCGACGTGTCATCATTATTGTTACTGACAATTACACGTTCTGTCTGCCAGCCTGGCCTTTGTTTGTCTCTTTTAATTCTCCGTCTCTCTCTTTTGTTCTCATCCATCATGTGTAGGGCTGGGTATCATTCTAAAATATTCCATACCAATACCGTGACTTTGATACCGTGTCCTAAACGATACTTTGTGCCATACCAATTTTATAAAAATGAAATAAAATGACAACATTTCACATTACGGCACAAATCTTTGTATTTATTTCTCAGCTCCGACTACGTGAGCCGTCTCTGTGTAACAGAGTTTTCCTGTGTCTCTACGACGTGTAACGTTGGACAGCCAATCACAGACATTATTAGATCTTGGTAGAAGCATGCTGCGTGCTGATTGGCTCACTGACACTGATAAGATTTACTCCTTAGGTATTTAAATTAGATATTGAATGACGAGGCATTTTTCAATACTCGATACTTTAGAGGCAATTCGGTCAGTGCCTAAAAAGTAGTGAGTTGGGTACCCAGCCTTTATCATGTGTCATAATCATACTGTGTGCACTACATGTTGTACATTGTTATGAATGTAAGAGCGGGCCTTCTGCAGCCGACTCCCTGCTGTGAACAATAATGCCCCCCCCCCCCCCCCCCCCCCCCCCCCCCCCGTCACTAATAAAGAACCAACTGCAGTGAGAATGTCCACAGACCAAACGACCTGTTGCTTTCTATGCACTGACCAAAGAGGAGACGCGTGCTTGTTGTTTTAAAGCTCCAGTGTGTAACGTGTTTAGTTGTTCATTATCTAAATCTGTGTTGCCCATTCACAAACGTGTCCTTTTTCATGAATATTTACCACCATCATCATTAATTCAAAGTATTCCTTTTGGCTTGAAATGTAACATTTGCGTTTGCATGAACTGGGTAGACGCTCCATATTCATGCTCCTTCTTGAAATACGTTAGCCGGTAAGGGATATACAGGCTCCGCCTTTCACGTTTTCTCTGTCACATGATAACCTCCCAGGTGCTGCTAATGCTGCTAATGGGTATCGTAGCTTCCCGGCCACGGCAAGTTTGAAGAAGGAAACATGGAGAACCACACATATTAAAAATCCAAATTTCAGGAACAGGAGTCTTCTTCTTCGCCCAGAAAAAGAAAAAGGAGATTGAAAAGAACAAGAGAGCGGCTTTTTGAAGCGTGAAGGCTACCGTAGCTGTAATACGTACTTTGAACTGCGTGGCGCGAGAGAGTCGATTGATATATGATCTCAACGCCAGATGGGAGAAATTCCCACACACTGGACCTTTAATGTTTGCAGTCGACTGGCTCATGAACTGTACGTGAGGGTTGTGATGTTCTATGTCACTGATTGTTTTACCACAAATACACACCGAGATTTACACCTGGAGTTTGTTCTTTGTTTTTCAGTCTTTTGTTCGAGGTGTTTGCATGCTTTACTTTTAGGACTGTAGATATATCTGATTTAAATTGGGTTATGGTGTTTTTTTTTTTTTTTAATATTACCATTAGAGATGGGACGATATGCTTAATTCCCGATTCAATTCTTTCCCGATACATGGGTGCTGATTATATCATGAGACATTTCTAAAAACTGAGTTTTCTAAGAAGAATGACATCACATGTCAGTCAGTCAGTCTGACATTTATTTACTTTGTGAAGAAGAACATAAGATGGATTTTCTGCTTTTTCTACTTTTGCTTTGTTTTGCTGGAAACCGATAATTACCAATTTGACAAGTTTTTCACTCTATTAACATTTCATTTTTTGACAGGACCACCAACCAAAAAACCCAACGGGAACATGACCGGAGTATAGAGTTCAGACAGATTTCCTGTTTGCAGATCCGAGTCATTTTCGACTTGGGTCACTAAATGTGCTGCTGACGTCCCCAGGGGTTTCTGCTGTAATCCTGATTACAGGAACACTTTGGGGTTAGAGAGGTAACATATTTCAAGAGTTCAGTTAGGAAATGCAGTGATTAGGGAACAATTAAAAGGCACAAACTGTCTAGTATAATAAACTTTATATTATGTACAAAGTCAAATGTAATGTAAATATATCATGTAGGTAAGAAGCAACATACCTATTTTTTCACTCCCTGAAGACATCATGTGAACAGAAGTTATGTAGGAACATGAACAGTATACAGGAGATTGACGCCACATCTGACGCCATATGTGCTTACATTTACAGACAATTGAACAGTTGAATTAATAAAATATCAAGTTCCAAAGGATCAACAACAAAAAACTGTCATCAGGCCTGGTTCGAACCACCATTAGTGGGAATATTCATACACTTTACCCTATCTCAGTGAATGTCTATTGTAGTGGGTATGAAAGTATAATCCTAACCTAAATATAATACAAGTCCAGACATTAGGTCAAATATTAAGCCTGTATGATTTCTACAAAGGTGAATTGTAAGAATGGGGATAATTAGTATTATGTTAATCAGTACTGGAATGTAACTAAGTACATTTACTCCAGTACTGTACTTCAGTCGAAATGGTGAGGTACTTGTACTTTACTTGAGTCTTCTCTTTTCATGCCACTTTCTACTTCTACTCCGCTACATTTCAGAGAGAAATATTGTACTTTTTACTCCACTACATTCATCTGTTCCAGCTTTAGTTACTAGTTACTTTAGTTACTCCACTACATTCATCTATTACAGCTTTAGTTACTAGTTACTTTAGTTACTCCACTACATTCATCTGTTACAGCTTTAGTTACTAGTTACTTTAGTTACTCCACTACATTCATCTGTTACAGCTTTAGTTACTAGTTACTTTAGTTACTCCACTACATTCATCTGTTAACAGCTTTAGTTACTAGTTACTTTAGTTACTCCACTACATTCATCTGTTACAGCTTTAGTTACTAGTTACTTTAGTTACTCCACTACATTCATCTGTTAACAGCTTTAGTTACTAGTTACTTTAGTTACTCCACTACATTCATCTGTTACAGCTTTAGTTACTTTAGTTACTCCACTACATTCATCTGTTACAGCTTTAGTTACTAGTTACTTTACACGTTAGGATTTCTGCACACAGAACACATGTAGTTTATAAAATCTGATGTTTGATTCTAAAGTAAACTAACCAACAATATAACGGCTACAAGTCCAGCTGAGATGATCAGACCATTACACACACAGCTGGTTGGATTCTTTACACACACACTACAATGGGAGGATTTTTCTGCACCCATAGCCTACTTTTACTTATAATACTTTAAGTAGGCTACATTTTCCTTATGATACTTACATACTTTTACTTAAGTAACATTGTTTATGCAGGCCAGGCCTGTACTTGTATTTTTACAGTGTGGTATTAGTAGGCCTACTTTTTCTGAAGTAAAGGATCTAAATACTTCTTCCACCACTGATGTTAATGTAGAGCCTGGCGCTTCATTAAACAGTAGTTGGACACCCAGTTTCCTATAGGCTCAGCTGCTGTTAAGCTACCTTGGTTCTGTCTCTAGATGGGGCCCTCTACCAATACGTAAGCGTGTGCGTGTCAGCTCGCGCGTGCGTCCGATCCAGTTCTCCAAACTCGCTCGGTTTCTGCGCGAGGACAGAGGCCACTTTGGGAGCAGCAGCTTTGAAGAAGCCGCGCGGCTCTCGACGTCTCTGGCGGACAGCACACGGGATGCACGCGGCTCTGTTTCCCCCTCCGAACCAGCATCTTTCCCGCTCATCCATGTCGGACTCCTCCGCCACCTGGAAAGTGCGCTTTCTCTCCGGCTGCTGACTTGGAAAACAACAACAAGAAGAAAAGGTCCAGCAGAAGAAGCCCAGCTCCTAAAAACTGGATGCAATTACCTTCCGTCTCATTTTTTATTTTATTTTTGTATTTTTCTGCGCACGTTAGTGAGTGGTGCTATGGCTACGTGCCTGACGAGTTTGCTCTGGATGCTTTCCTTGTTTCCATGTCTGAGATGCGACGGTAAGTCTCTTTTGTACTTTAATTTTAAAAGATAGACCACAGGATGAAACAGGGCAGTGACGCACTTACCATGTAGCCTCTATAGTCCAGCCAACAGGCACACCACTGACAAAGTTTCCGATCACCTTCCTTCACATTCAGCTGTGCAGAGCTTTGGCCATTCCTGTGTGCTCTTTATGCGTCCAGTGCGTTGAGATGGTCTTACACAATAGATGGAGCCTTTTTCCTCTTGACTTTTTTTCTTGCTGTAGTTGAGGTATACAGTTTACAGAGTCGTATCACATCCACAGTCCTGTTTGGAGAACTCTCATCCCATTAGCAGAAAAGGCTCATGTAGGCTTAGTGCTTAATACGAAGACACTGCATCCTTTACAACTGCATCAAATACTTTCATGACCGAGACACACACACGTACGTTCATGAAAAGGCAGCCCCTTAATTACGTTTCTAAAACGGCTGAGCGTTTATTTAAGAACATGGTAGTTAATTGTCTTGTTTGCCCTTTTAAGCATTTGTTCACGCGCATTTCCCCGTAATGTTTAAGATGTTTGTGGTAGTTTTCAGGCCAGGGGAGGGGGGGGGGGGGTCTCCCCCCATATAGGTTTATGTGATCACTTAAACCCTCTTTGTCCTCTCCGGGCTTGTTGACATGTGTTCTCCCCCCCGAGAAAGCTGCCTGTGTCGGACTCAAAGCGCCGCCGTGTCGTTGTCATGTTGATTGGACGCATAGCTCGCGGTGATCTCGCGTCTTTTGTCACTCATGCTAATTCATTTACTCCCCCTGCGGGGGGGCGAGAGCCGCGGACACTTCCTGTTTTCAGCTCTGGCTTTGAGTACTTACCATTTGGTATGAAGTGAAAAGGGTGTGGGGGGGACTAAATGATTAGCACCTTGGCCCCCAGCATTTCTTCATATGATGAGTGAAGAAGCAGTGTGCTTTAAAAGACACACAGCCAAGGTGAACACAAAGGCACCACATGTCCTTATATGGTAACTTATTTCATATTCATACATCAGTAAATGTGCCCATCATTTTGTGCATCTCCTTTTGTCTTTTAAATCTTTAAAGTTCATTAATGTACACATCTCTATGTTTGAATGTATCAAATGCAGCAGTGGAAGAAGTATTCTGATTACTGCAGTTAAAATACTAATACCACACAGTAAAAATACTCTGTTACAAGTTACAGTCCTGCATTGAACATGTTCCTTCAGTAAAAGTGTGTAAGTATTATCATGAAAATGTAGTTGTTGTATTAAACCATTGTAGAAAGTGTAAAGGATCCAACCAGCTGTGTGTGTGATGGTCTGATCATCTCAGCTGGACTTGTAGCCGTTATATTGTTGGCTAGTTTACTTTAGAATCAAACATCAGATTTTATAAACTACATGTGTTCTGTGTGCAGAAATCTTAATGTGTAAAGTAACTAGTAACTAAAGCTGTAACAGATGAATGTAGTGGAGTAACTAAAGTAACTAGTAACTAAAGCTGTAACAGATGAATGTAGTGGAGTAACTAAAGTAACTAGTAACTAAAGCTGTAACAGATGAATGTAGTGGAGTAAAAAGTACAATATTTCTCTCTGAAATGCAGCGGAGTAGAAGTAGAAAGTGGCATGAAAAGAGAAGACTCACATGTGACATTTTAGTTTTAACATATGAGAACATAGAAACTACCTGAACATCATATTATGTCATGTGAATTTATTACTTGTGCCTGTCTTGAAAATGACCATTTGTAAAGTTGATGCAGGTTTTTGCATGTTTTACAAGACAAAAGGGCCGTCACTGCAAACTGTTTAACCCTTGTGTTGTCCTTAAATTTGACCAGTTTTCAAAGTTTTTTTATATCAGAAATATGGGTTTCTTTCAACCAAATTTCCCAAAATTGCATGGATGCAGGTAAAATGAATGATTAATTGAATAATATGAATAATTCATAACTTCTGCTTTTTTAAAACTCATAAAGTAGGTATAATGTCATATAAATTAGTTTATTGACCATGAATTAAAAACAAAAGCTGAGAAAAGTGACAAACTTTTTTTAAAGCATCAAATGCATTGAAAAAAGCACCAAAAACATTATTTTCCCCATTAATTTTAAATTTTGACCTGGAAGGACAAGTTCATGGTTGACGGGAAGACAACACGAGGGTTAACCGGAACACTGTATAGGAATACACATTGAAAATGGAAAGATCTCTTCGGCTTTGCACCGGCTGTTGTCCTAGCGTGTGGAAGAAGGAACAGTCTTTGGGTGAAATCCCTGACTTCCTAGAATGATACAGACCGACTCAACGTGCATGTTGAGTGGTCAGCATTTAAAGTATTTTTAAAGCATCCGTGTGAGCGATTTGAATTATAAGTTAAGAACTAGAATGATGAGAGAACGTTGTACGGAGAAAGCCCAGGCAGCAGCTGTGAATGACGTGGAAGCGTACTAATGAGTAGTACTCCCAGCCGTATGACTCACCGTGTTGGGGTAAGAGTAGAAAGGCAGATCTGCTGCTGGTGAGAATGTGGCCAGAGGGCCTTCCTTTGCTGTGGGGGGGGGGTTTAAGAGCATTATCACCTCTGTGATCATGTTTAACAAAAGCCTGTTGGGGATTCTGAAATACCAGCCCAGCTGCATTTTAAGTGATGTAGCCGTATTCAGAGATACTACCTACAATTGTATTATAACAAGTGTACTTTCCGTTTAATAATACTAGTGTTTCCCCCACTGTTTTGCAAGCCTGGTGGTCCACCGGGCCTAAGTTGCCCCTCACCACGCCTAAGCCACTGGGAATTATTTTGTAATGTATTTTTAGACCTTTTTTAAAACGAAAACGTTTTTTTTTTTTTACGGCTCGGTTTAGTCATATTTTCAAATCTCCAGTTATCTTTTAGCACTGACTCAATGTACGGCCCTATGGAATCTGTCATATAGCTTTTTATAAATTCTCAATTTAGCGATTCTGTCCATGATTCTGTTATCACAGAAACTATTGGGCTCTACATTAACGCTGCCATCAGTCTGGGACTGGCCAAAGCTGGGCCCTCGTCAGTTAGCCACCACGCTGAACAACTTTCCTGGGGGTGCCCTGAACACAACTTGTTGCTTCATTCTATGCAGGTTATTATTCTCATATGCTCCTTTCCTGAAACAGACATAAAACAGCAGGTGAGAGTGATTAATGCAGGCTCTCATTCTTAGTTAGGGGAAATAAAGTGGTCATTCTTTTGTAATCAGGTGCCCCGCCAATCAAACTAGATGCAGCTTAATAAAAACATTACATGTGCCACTGCTGGGCGGAACCTGTCTGTGGTTTGATGTGCTATATGAACTAATGGCTTTGTTATTTAGCTCCAGGCAGGCGCTGATGGAACTCACACACACACACACACACACACACACACAAAGAGGGATGATTAACTGTTGCATGGCAAACATTGTACAAACTTTTCCCAAAGTTTTATTGCCCACACCATCTACTGTATTACACCCTGGTTTTGCCTCCTGTCCGGGCTTCCACTTCCCTGTCTAGCTGTGAAGTGAAGCAATGCATAGCAGCACTGGACATGCCAGAAGAGTTAGCCAGAGGTCAGGCCATTAATCCACAGTTTGTGGAAATGTGAGGGAAGTGTTTGGGGCCCTGGGTTTTCCCTCAATTTTTGGAGCAAGGAATCTATTTCTACATTAAAGCCCTATTCACACGGGACTTGTATTACCTAGGGACCCTCTAGTAATTTGTAATAATTGAGGAGGTCGTCTGTCATCTAAATCCCGATGCAAATCTGCCATGTCCTTCATTCGTCAAGTAAAAATTCTCCCGCAAATTGCCTTCCATTTTTCGCCAACGGGGCAGTCCAACGGAACAGCACAGCGACTGTTGGGTCTGAGCCACGTCCAGTTTTGTAGCCGGTGTTTGGGATGGAGACATCTGGGGAAAGACTGGCAGGAACGGATGGTCCTTAGGGAGCCAGACGTTTTTAAGTAACTCACAATTCTGGGGGGGGGGGGGTAACCATCAGATCTGCCGTGCGTAATTGGCTTGACAGTGACATCATCACTCCAGTAAGAGATGCAGAGGGAACAGAGCTGCCTTCAGATGGCTGGAAAGACACCAGTGCAAAGGAAAGACCTTACAGTAATAATGGAAGCAATAAATAAATATATAAAGAACCGTTCCCAGCACCAGTAAAGGCTGATTTATGCTTCTGCGGCGCCGCAAACCCCCCTCGCAGCTCTCCGAGGCGACGCACACCACAAGGACTGTGATTGGTCAACTGGTCCTGTGTGTTTATAGTGGGTGTTTCCAGCAGCTACTGTGGGGAGTAGCAACATGCTAGTTCACTGACATCAGCTTTGTAAATAAACTCAGGCATATTTTTGTTCCAATGACGGGGTTATCCGTTTGTAAAGTGTCTATATGTCAGTAACATTTTGAAATTAGCACTTTGCCAGCAAGCAGTACTTTGTGGGCAGTTGTGCTAAAGTTAGCTTGCCAACATAACATAAACTGGCTCTCTCTCTCTTTTGCTCGCCATTGTCGGAAATGAAAAAGCAGAACCAAAACAAACTATCACCCCCTAGCATTCTGGCGGTGAAATGCACCGCGATGCAAAGAAACGCGCTCAACCCAACCCAGAACTCCCAAAGGGTCACAACGCCGTAGGAGTGGAGTTGACGCAGAAGCATAAAACAGCCTAAAGCTAGGATAGCAAAAACTACCCACGCCCAAACTCGGCTGGAGCACGCAATTCACAGCAATGTCTGTTCAAAGTCTGAATGCTTATTATAATATGGTGATACTAGGTCAAAATTAGATAGATAGATAGATAAAGAGATACTCAGTGGAGAAGGGTTTAACTGTTTTATGGCTTGTGACAGGAAGGAGTTCCTGTAACGGTCCGTGTGAAATCAAAGCTGTCGAGCCTTTTGGAGAAAGTGCTCTGCTGTTGGACCAGTGGGGGGTGGGGCGTAGTCAGGGTTACTAATATTTCCTTATAGTTATATCCGATTGCAATCGCAGGTATAATTCTCTGTAAGCGGTGGCATCTGTAGTGACCCTGAAGTCATGTGGTTCCTACGTTTTCCTCGTACATTTGTGAGTTTTTTCTCGTACATTTACTACTTGAATCTCGGCATATTACCCTCATTATATACCCTCCCTTGGCTCCGTAATTTAAATTTTTTCTCCTTAGACGGGCCCTAATACGCCATCGTCCAGTCCTGCTGGAACAGTTGAGTCGTTTTTTTGGTTTAGAAGTCTTAACTGGTGAAAAGTCCCATCACGTGTACCGCTCCTCCCACCCAACAGGTGGGCTGCTTGATTATGGGAAAAATCTGAATCTTGATTATTTTGGTCAACATTGAAATGACAATTATTTATTACCATAACTCATTGACTTTTGGAAAGATGTTGTAATTATTGAACTTCAAAAACGCGACAAAGTTAAACAAATCCACCGTGAAAACACCTAGAACTGTAAAATTTGCCTTCATACTTTTCCCATTTGAACAAATTAGTTTTCATTCAGAACACAAGACAAAATAAAAGCTTACTTGCAAAAGGTAATGTGCAAAATAATCGTGTTTGTGATCATTAGGAGCCAAAATCGTAATCACGATTAAAAATGTAATTAATTGCACAGTCCTACCCAACAGCTGGGATTGTGGTTTTATTAATTACAGTAGTAACAGTTTGGGTTTTTCCTCTCCCAAATTTCACCCTCAGTTATTTTAATATTCCCTTTCTATTTGCGTCATCACAGGGTTTGATAGCAGCCCTTCTTCCATCAGTGCTAGTGCCGAGTCATGCTGACAGCAACAGTGCTGGCTTTGTTCTGAGCTGCAGCTAATTGCTGGCTGGTGACACACACTCAAAGGAGTGTGAAGCAGCTCCAGGAAGGCTGCAGGGTGCTATTTTGTTGATATACACAGAGCTTTACACAGCCAGAGCCCAGACATATCCAGACCCTATGTTTTCTTTAACATTTAAGATGCAATGGAGTGGTGACAAAACTACAACTCTTGGGGCCAGATGCATACAACACTTCATAGATTCACAACTTAAACTGTGTGTACACAGTGTCTCCCCCAAAACAGTTGTTAGCCCTGTGGCAAGTGTCTGCTTTTCTGCCTTTATTTGACAGGACAGCTAGATGAGAAAGGGGAGAGAGAGAGAGAGAGAGGGGGAAGACATGGAGGAAATCATCACAGGCCAGAGTCGAACCCTGGACCTCTGCGTCGAGGCATAAACCTCTCAGTACATGTGCGCCTGCTCTACCACTGAACCAACCCAGCCACGCACATGTCTTTTTTTGACGAGGGCCCGGCGCGATCCAGTAATAACATAACAGAAATATAATAGGAATCATGAAACTGACAGTTTAAAAAAGCTAAACATAAAAGCAGATTCCATAGGGCTCTACATTGAGTCGGTTCTAAAAGCTAACTGGAGATTTGAAAATATGACTTTGTCTAAGTTTCCACCCGAGCCGCCCCACTGTAACTGTAGTTTAAAAATGTCTTAAAAATTCATTCAAAAATAATTCCCACACACTTAGGCCTGGTGGGGGGCAACTTACGCCCCGTGGGCCACTGGGCTTGGAATACACTGGGAAAAATCGTGATACATGTTCTTTTTGTCAGATTTATAAATCCAAACTTATGCCTGATTCTGTTGAACTGGGCGCATGTGCCTCATTTCCACTCCCACATGTAGCTGTAAATGGATGTAGGAACGCCCTAAAACATTGTTTGCATACCGATAGTTGAAGCTGAAGATGATGGCTCAAACATAAGACAAAGTGTGATGAAATGTATCGCTCATAAATATTTAAAAAATTAAGTTTATAAATGTGCCTAAAGTTAACCACATTTTAAATAAGGCTGTGTAGACTGCAAAATAATAACATGGTACGCCGCTCATCTTTCATGTCCACCTTATCATATCAAATAATCCGCAGCTATCTCAAAACTGCGTGTACGCTGTTGAGTCGTGGCAGACTGAGGTCTCTTGTGGCAGCCATCTGCTATGAATGGGTAAAACACAGACTGTGTGTGCTATTATCCAGTGTCAAACACAGGGGGTTTAATCTGAGAAGTGGTAAGAGTGACATGTTTCAAATGAGCAAAGGTGGAGAGAGAGTCCACAGTTTATATGATAACGGGGCTGTGAGGGAGAAGGGTATAAATACTTCAGTATGCTTCGAAAAAACTTAGTTGGATCATCTAACGGTGTCTGAAAGCAGCGTCAGCTTTGTAAGTTTCTGAAATAGAACCAATCCAACAATCCTACTTTACTCAGTGATCAGTCAGGTGTGTGGCAGTAACAAAGTAGGCAGGATCTGAACCCTTTAAGATTTCTCTCAACTAAGTGCAACACGATGAATTCCTCTGAGGAGAGACTGTCCAAAAGCTCTGACATCGTACTATTGGTCATGTTCTTGCCCCTCGGTGACCGCAGGCTGTTTTTACTCTGGCCTCACGTGTGGTCATTCAGGACAGGTAGAAACACCCTTGACTTCAGACATGGTTTGAAAACATGCTATGGCCTCAATGCAGGCAGGTCACTCCATATGAAGCTGCATTTTGCATGCTCTCAGCCTCCTGCCAGCAAACTGTAACCTGACGAGCCAGATGGTTTGTTCCACAGAACCACCAGAAAAAGCCGTTTTTGTTTGGGAAAGGGCAGGCAGGCCCTTTCAAAAAATACCTGGCAGGTGATTGGATGAACCAAGCGGTTAGTTCAGACACAAACACATTACTTAAAGCCTGACCAGATGGATTTTCTTGTGATATATGATCCCGCAATTCTCACGTGATCTTGTAATATTGTGAGAATGGCATGCATGGTAAAGCAAACAGCAGTATACTCAGGGAATGAGTGACAGTCAGTTTGTTCGATAGCACCCTAGTCTAAACGGCAACGTTTCATTTCTGGGACTGCTCCGGTGCCGCCGGAGGTTTCATCTGATGCCCGTCCCCTTCCTGTGTCTCTGTGCTGGCGTTCTAACCTCTGGTGGATGTGTGAGGACTATGGTTAACTGCTCCTCAGATCTCTGCAGGGTAAATCCAGACAGCTAGCTAGACTATCTGTCCAATCTGAGTTTCTGTTGCACAACTAAAACTACTTTTGAACGTACACATGTTCCACCAAAACAAGTTCCTTCCTGAGACTATTTAGCAGAGGCACCGTGGCTCCGTCCGGAGCTTAGCACCGCCCAAGACGACTGTGATTGGTTTAAAGAAATGCCAATAAACCAGAGCACATTTTTCTCCCATCCCAGAATGCTGTGTGGACTAGCCAGACCTTCCTATGCAGCGCTGTGGAGGAAGGTCTGGTCTAGTCCCCCCCCCCCCCCCCCCCCCCCCCCCCCCACTAAACAGATGCCACCGAGTCATGGTGAGAGCAGGCAAGATGAACAGTGGACAAACAAACAAGCTGCGGTGTCGGACTGGTTAACAGCAAACTGATGACCTACTTTCGCTACAAATCAGTATATTGTTGTTGGGCTGTGACAGACTGCACCAAGTCCAAGTAAAATAGGGCTGCATGATATGAGGAAAATATGTGGTATGCCATAATGTTGTTGAATATGGCGATAACGATATTACTCACGATAAATAAACAAATATTAAAATGAAGTCAGTTATGCTGCTTTCAGTATTCTGCTGAAATACAACAAACAGCATATTGAATTTAAAACAAATACAAGTAAGTAATTTCCAACATTCTTTTAATGAACAAATTTGACATTATATTGACTATAAATGGCAGCATTAAAAAAAGTAATGTAATGATGAGTTTTCTACTGTTTTGTGTCTATCGCGATATGTCGCAGCCTTTCGCGATGTTTATACAAAAAAAAAACGATATATTGTGCAGCCCTAGTATAATATAACAGAATTAATACCATTATATATGGTATAAGGTATTAGGGCCCAGGGATTGGGAACCACTGATCTATAGCGCTGTAGGCACAGGCTTCCTTTCATTTGTGCATAAAAGTAAATAAATTGCATAATACATTTAAAGAAAAAAAATTGCAATAACGAAATGCTCAGCTGGAAACCACAGTGCCCCTGAGGAGGGTTTTAACGCTGTCCTGTATTTGTTGATGTGAGGTGACAAATGACTAACAGGAAGCATAATGCTGTGTGTTGGTGTGTCTCTGCTCTGGTTCTAATTATATTCCTGGATCTGGGACTAATTAGAGCAGTGCAAGCCATTCCCATGGACGGGGCTCTGTGTTGACAGGATGGACTGTTAGCATACTGCTGGCACACAAGTGGTGTGTTCAAGACATGTTAGTTTGCTGGCTTTTTGTACAGACTTCCTGTTAACGTGGTGATCAGTTGTTTAAATAATCATAGAGCTAGGCTTTAATACAACTGTACCAGTGCTGCTTACACCAGCATGAAATAACATCATAGATGGCCCTTATCTTGATTGTGTTCTGAAAAGAAACCAGAGAGGCATTAATGCTAACATATGCTGCTGATTACTGGAGCTGGTGAGCAGAAACACAAGAGGCCCACAAAGTGTTTGTAGGAGGAAAGGCAGACTAGATTCCTGTGTTCCTCTATCGCTTCATGGTGTGTTTTATGTGTGTTTATTGTTGAGTGTAAACAGGACAGACAGTTTGCATCAGAGTACCAGGCAGCGCTGAAGAAAAGAGGGAAGAAAACTAACAATAGCAGAGCACTTTTGAACGTAGAACGAAGATGGAAGATAAAGACATGGATGCATTTTTGAATGTGTGTGCTTTAATGTAGATGTGGCCAGCCCGCAGTTTTGAGGGCACCATACTGTACTGAACAGAAACATCAAATGGGTCGGGAAGGTTTTATTACAATGCCTGTACTTGTAGGTGAGGTGAGAAATGGGTCTTCTCAGTGTCGGGGAACCTATCAGGAATTCATCAATGGCTTACAACAATCAACATTATCACTGCTGCAGCATATGTGGTCGTGCAGTTGTCAGTTTTGGGCTAGTGTCGCATTGCCAGACCTATGTCCACAGCGCTGTGTCAGCGCTGGAGTCTGGCTGCACCACGTATCTGTCTTGGGATAAGGGAAAAAAGCTCTTGGTTGTTTGCATTTCTTCACAATCGTCCTGGGCGACCTTAAACCCTGGATGCAGCGGCAGAGCTTTTGCAAAAATAGATAGCAGAGACACTGAAGGGGGTGGGGGTGTTCTCATTTAGGATCCTAGTGTCCTGAGGGTAGCAGCTCCTCCTCATCCTCTCAGCTCTGCCTGGTGGATCTGCTACCTTCTTCCTGACATCAACAGGGAGAAAAGGCGGTTACCCGGGTGGTTTGGATCTTTAATGATTCTCCTAGCCTTTTTCTTGCAGCGCCTGGTGTAGATATGCTTCAGGGAGAGTAGGGCACCACCTATTGTGTGTTCAGCTAAACAAAGCGCTTGTGGTCCTGTTCTGTGTCCCTAACAGGCAGTGATGTCCCGGGTACTCAGGTGATTGAGGTGAAACGGTCTCTGCCTTGCCTTGCTCACCACTGAGTCAGTATGCAGGGTCCCAGTCAGACCCTCGGTGATGTGGACACCAAGGTACTTAAAGCTGCCCACCCTCTGATATTCAGGGGGGCGTAGTTCCTTCCCTGTTGGGACATCTACCAAGCACTTCTGTTTAAGCATACTGGCAGCCTAAAGCCTGTTTTATGGTTCTGCGGAGGCTCCACGCAGAGCTTTCGCCGTAGCCTACGTAAGTGGCCTGATGTTTATACTTGTGCGCTGGTGTGCGCGTCGAGCCGGTGTGTGTGTGTGTGTGTGTGTGTGTGTGTTTGTGTGTGGGGAGTGGGTGATAGAGCGAGGGAGAAGTGAGTGAGTGACGGCGATTTGCTTCGGAGCGAGTCCCGATTCTAGAGTCATAGAGAGAGAAACAAAGTGTCTCCCCTGTTCTTTCTGACCACGGTGGGAAATCTGGAGCAGGAGAAGTTAACCCTCTCCTTGATTTCATGTTGTTTATGGAGAAGGAGAACCAGGAAATGAGTCGGGGGAAATGCAACGCTACCAAGCCACGGCCGAGCGCCGTGCGTTGCTGCAACGTGTCGTGTAGTTAAATTTTTCGAGAGGTGCACGTCAGGCTACGGTGTAGGGTCCAGCGTAGAAGCAGAGGGGTCAGCGGGGGTACGCCGTCGATTCTACGCAGAAGCATAAAAAGGCCTTTAGCCACATTGTACATTTAGATTTAAAAAGGAATAATTGCATGAAAACAGGTTGTTGATGAGTCTCGAAGCTCGAGTCAAGTCTGAAGTCTTTTGGATCGAATCACAAGTCAAGTCTGAAGTCAGCTGTTTGTGTGACTTAAGTGCGACTGGAGTCCGAGTCTCAGACTCGAGTCCCCCATCTCTGGATAGCCTTCTGTGGACCTTTTGGTTCATATGTTGATGCCCACACCAGGCTCTTGAGAGTGTTTTTAATCCTGTCCTATTGTTGTCTGGCAAACACACTGCCTGTTTTTACACCTATACTTACCGGGCCGATTAGTGCAGAAAGTGGGTGTGACTGTCAGCCCCTTCTAAAGCGTATTAAATGCAGTTAATACTCAGATGGAGGTGTGACAGTCTGAGAGCAGTGGAAAGTTCCATTTAGCCTCAGATAGATGGCCTCTAACCAGTACTTCTTTTGGATATATAATGGTCTTTACTCAGTGGTGGGGGTGGGGGTAGTGAGCCGTCACCGGTGCTCTCTGGATGGACTTATCACTCTGGGAGGATCTTTATAATGGGAGGTGAATTTGTTACTTCCTGTGTGGAGTGGATTTTCCACCTGTGTCCCTAATGACTAAAAAAATTCATTTTGGTAAATGAGGTGAATTTATAGAGCGTGGGGACTTGAGGAGGGGGAACATGTCTGTGTGAATTAGTCTGGCTGGGTTGTCATAGAAAGGCAGGCACAGCAGGTCTGAAACACACTCCCTTCAGTGTGTTGGAAGGTTTATCAGTTGTTTGGTTAGGAAGTTGGCTGGATCACCTCTCGAACTGTGTTACATAAATTGTATAGTCTGTTAAGTGACGGAGAGCCCCACCCTCTCAAGCCCTCTACACACACTCAGTGGTCAAAGGCCAGCTGAAGCTGCCAGGCCTTTGTGTCTCAGGTTGTATATTTAAGACATTTTGTCACAATAGTTATTAATCAAGAGTATGTATGCTGTAGACAACATAAAGTCTATGTTGTATCTGCGTTTCCCGGGAGAGGAAGAGGCTGTGGTATTTATTTTATCTTGTTGGATTCCAACATGAGCCTGGCCATCGTATGTTTGGATCTGAAGATATTTGGAGCCACAGGCGTTGTTGTTGAGTCTGTTCGTAATTATCCTGTTAAGTGTCCCGGGATGTGTTCTCGTGTTTGACCGTGCATACTTCTCTACCTGTGTAACTGTCTTCAGAGGGGCGTTTTGTATTTATGTAGCTTATATTTGATTCTGGATCCCTCTCACATTCCTTCTTAACCCAATTAATAGAAACCGTGTTACTTCCAAACGTGCAGCTGTGCACAACTCGTCCTTGATTATTCAGTATTTCACCAAATTTCTCCATGATGTGGACCTTATAGGAAACAAAGACAAACAGCTGTGTGATGCACTTTTTATATGAAAGCATTTAGAAAAGGGTTGGAGTATTATTATTTTTTTTTAGAGTTTTATGTTACAGTTAATGTAGTCTCGCTTTGCCAGACCTTCCTCCACAGCGCTGCAGAGGAAGGTCTGGCTAGTCCACACAGCATTCTGGGATGGGAGAAAAACGTGTTCTGGTTTATTGGCATTTCTTTAAACCAATCGCAATCGTCTTGGGACGGAGCAACGGTGCCTCTGAAAAATAGCCTCTGGAAGGAACTTGTTTCTGTGGAACATGTGTACGGGGGGAGGCGAGCTCTGGAAGTAAAATGGCTGTTGAGTGTGTGATGAGAATTTTACCCAAAAAAAGAGATAAATATAATTAGATTGTGTTGGAGTTTAGAATACCAACACAAAGAAAGCAGAAGGTAAGGGACATCCGGCGGAATCCTGTAAATGAATCGTCGTCGATATAGACTTCTAGGGCTGCATCTAATGATTATTCTCATTGTGGATTAATGTGTGGATTATTATCTGGATGAATGGATTAGTTGTCTGGTCTCTAAAATGTCAGAAAATTGTGAAAAATGTGGATCAGTGTTTCCCCAAGTCCAAGATGACGTCCTCAAATGTCTTGTTTAGTCCACACCTCAGTTTCCTGTCCCAGAGGAGAGAAGAACACATTCACATTTAACAAGCTGGGATCAGGGAAGCTTGACTTTTTTTTAAATGACTCATACCGATTAATCGATTTAGAGCAAATTTAATTAAATAGTTGACAACTAATCGATGAATCTTTGCAGCTCTAGACTCCACAAACTTCTTGACATTTAGCTTTATAGTCTGTATATTTAGTTGTATGGACCATAAGTACCAGTCTGTTCACTGCACCAGTTTGGATATACTCCATTACTGTATGATACCGCCCACTGGAGTTTTACATGTGGCCATAGGGAAACTATTGACTGTTGCATTGAGACAGACAGTGAAGCATGCTGAAAGCTCCCAGTAAGAGGTTGTTGGCCTTTACAGTGTGCCATGGCTCTGTGGAAATATGTTAACAGCAGGGTTGTCAAACTAATGGCCTGTCCCTCCTCCTTCAGCAGATGCTTTGTTAATCATAGAGGACCAGCTCAGAAGAAAGTAGGAGCTGAGTTTTCTAGCTTGTTCACAACTACGTCTCTGTAATACTGTGCTGCGTGATACCTAGGCCTGCAACAATTATTACATCATTGTCTAATTGTCAATTATTTTTTCATAATCGCGGTTTCTTTGCTTAACCGCAGTTAATTGCTCACATGAGCTAATGACAAATTGTAATTCTAAAAGTGATTATTGGTCAGACTATATATTTTTATTATTATTTAAATCATTAGTTGTTGGCACTTGACCCCTATACATGTTCATAGAAACAAAAATGGCATGAGAGGGGAACAGTTATAAAACATGTTTTATGATAATAAAGAGGCGTGGTTTACTTCATAGGCTGTGTATTTGTGTTATTATATTATCTGGGTCACATGACAGTGATATATAACTAAAAGATGTATCCTGGGATTCACTCAAAACTTTAATTTGTTTATAAAAGTAATACATAAATAACTAAATGTTTTTAAATTTGACTAAAAGAGACAATTACATTGTTAATTGCAATTCTTTCTGAGACAGTGAATTGTACAGCAACATGTTGGGATTGTTCCAGCTGTAGTGGGACTTTTGGGCTCTTCCCTCTGACTGTTATGGTGAAGGAAAGAATGACTAAGAGCCTGTTTGGAGAAAGATAAACAATTGACACTAGAGCTTTGTTTTACATGCATCCAAACACTCTTCTTTTTCTCACCGGCTGAGCCTGGTTTTCCCCAGACCTAGCTTGGTATGCACACGCTTACCAGAGAGCCAATAAAATGCAAATGACTCCGCTCTGCCCCAATCACGACCTTCTCAGTCTCATTTATTGTCTTGTCTCTGAGACACCAAATGGCCAAATATTTGAGGGGAAGTGCCTCCCTTTTTATTAGATAGCTATTGTTGTTGTAACTCTGTCACGGGGATGGAGTTACCCCTGTGTGAGCTGCCTCTGTGATGAGGGTTCCCAAGGTGGGAAAACAGCATCGGAGCCAGTAAAGGGGACATTCCATGGCAGGCAAGTGATACCATCTGACAATTCAGAGAGGGCCATGATACATTATGTCAGAAAGACTGTAAACTTGTGTGTTTATGTCTAGATGATAGCAGTGATAGAGAGCCTGTGGGATAAAAGTGGATACATCTGGACATGGTTTGTGTTTGAGAGGAACTTCACCACCGTCACAACTCTGTATGGTGCATCAACACTGGTATAGATTCACATTTCAGATAACAGTAGCTTGAGTTCATGGTTTGACATAGAAAATAACAGAGAGCTTAGAAAGTTAGGTGCCTTAAGAGTTGATTATGCTTCAAACGATGGAGGAAAGGTGTGGAGAAAGGAGGTTTCAACAATCTAAAAACTAGAGCTGTCCTTGAATAAAAAAATTCTAACTGATATAATTTCATCGACTAATCGATTAGTTGATACCATCGACAGATCTGTAAAACTGAGTTTCTCCACAAAGAATCATGCAAACGCACCACTTTAAATATTGTGTTTACCAGACACAAGTCTCTTGGAAATAAATCATTCAGCATGAAAAAGCACAAAAGATGATGAAAAATAATCAACTAAAGAAATCTTAGTCAACTAAGACATAAGGGAGACACTTTGAAGCATACTGTCCACTTAACACAAAGGCCACATTAGGCTGCGTTCACATACACTCAGGGGGTCTGGACAAAATGCAGGTCTTTCTATTCATTATCAATGGGGGTAGTGCGTACGCAACCAGACGTCACGCTGCGGTGGCCAATCATGTGTGCGTGGATCAGACTTGTCGTTGTGTTTTGAGGCGATGTGAGAGTCCCGTACAGGAAACAGGAAACATCACTGCCTCTATCTCTGCCACAAGAAAGATTTAAAACACCAAACACAAGCTCTGAACTGTTCCCTCAGTCCCTCCGTCTCTTTTCTTTCTCTCTTTCTCCGGGAAATGAAGCTGCCATTCAAGATCCACAAACAATCTGACGTAAAACAGTAACTGTGAAATATAAAAGTCTACTTGTGCTACATTGGGGGAGTTAAATAACACAACATGATGTCACACAAATGGGCTATCTAAGTGACACTCACATCGCAATGCAACCCTGCAGCGCAGTGTTTTTAATTAGTGAGTATTCAGGAAGACTCCTTTAGATATTTAGGAGCATTTCTCACCTAACAAGGTCACAGAAGGCCAGCATTGTTAGCTGGTTTAGCCGCTAAATTTTTAACAAATTGATCCAATATGGCTAAAGCTCTGGCCGTTTCCAATCTAATTAGAGTGACAAACACTCAACGAAAAACAAGCTCCGATTTTAGAGAGAGAACTTTACTGTTAGTGTGCATCAGAAAATTCAAGTGGTATTTTTGCGTTCAAGTCTGGTTACCCACGTGAGCATAGTGTGTGAAGACAATGCAAGCTAAGCTCTGCAGAATCGAGGTTCAGTCTGATTTTGGGAAAAATACTGATGTACAGTCAGTCAGTGCAGCCAGAAAGACCTGAAACATAGTGCAGTATAACACATTAGAGAGGCTTAAGGTAGTAGTAGTAGTGATGTGAGCAGCATTATTTATTTTTTAGAAACTAAATAGACAGATATTACTGTGTACTCAGTTCTGTTGCTTTCAGTATTCTGCTAAATACAACAAACTGCTTGTTGAATTTAAAATCACTGAAATGAAATCATTTCCAACTTTCTTTTGTGTCTTGTGCGATGTGTCGCAGCCTTTTGCGGTATGGTGATTGCGCCAGTTGATATTGCGATGAGGATAAAAAATAATCTATTGTGCAGCCCTGATAGCAACAAAGAGACAGAGAGTTTTCTCAGGAGTTGGTGGAGACCAAACCAGAGCTAAAAGGAGAGTGAATATTGGACTTTGACTTCAAATGAATGTTAATGTTGCTCTGTGTCTGCTGGATGAGTCAGGAGGCGTTTCCTTGCTAGGAGTTGAGCCATAACAACTTTATGTGAATATGATGGTGGCCATGTATCAGTAAGCTTGTTTTTATGTTTTCCCTGCCTTCTTTTGGCCAGGAAATTATTAAAGCTTTACATTTTTGACTGAAAGCATGACAAAATTGAAAATCTGTTCCAAATATGTTTATAAGCAGATGAATTAAATATATAATGTCTATGAGATTCATTAACACTTAGTTGTGTGTAAGTTATAGTAAACAAGTATCAAAACGAATGTATGAATTCATACGCAGAGTAGCAGTAAATTTTTTGAAGTTTTAATTTGATTTGACTGTTTGGTGTTGGAGCCACGTGACTGAGTGACTTGGTATGGTATGCAGCAGTTTAGAGCAGTTTGGCTTGTTTCCCCCCGAGGGGCTTCCATCAGATACACTGGCCCCTATAGCTTTTATGGGGGGGAGGGGGTCATAATTTCAGGGCATCGTCTGTCTTCTTTCACAGTCGAGCAGAGGTGTGTGTTGGTCAGAAATACCAGAAACACATTCCAACACGTTACATTCAGACTTTCCAAACCTAGAGCTGTATCATTTCCAAATGTTGCTGTACATTAATTATCTTAAGAAATATTTATTTATGTATTACTTTTTTAAACAAATTAAAGTTTTGAGTGAATCCCAGGATACATCTTTTGGTTATATATCTGTCATGTGACCCAGATAATATAATAACACAAATACACAGCCTATGAAGTAAACCACGCCTCTTTATTATCATAAAACATTTCTTCTAACTGTACCCCCCCCTTGTCATTTTTGTTTCTATGAACGTGTAGCCTATAGGGTCAAGTGCCAAAAACTAACAATTGAAATAACAATAATAATATATAGTCCGACAAATTATCACTTATATAATTACAATTTGTCATATCTAAACAAAATCAATAATTACCAGTCATACTCCTTAAGACCTTAGCTCATGTTAGCAATTAATTGCTGTTAAACAAAGAAACCACGATTATGTAAAAATAAATTGACAATTGGACAACTATGTAATAATTGGTACAGGCCTATCCACCCCAGTCCTAACTGGCTTGGGAGAGTACTAATTTAGGATGTCTACTCTCGTTTTTTGTCTGAATTGGCTTCATTTCACTCCCTTACCTGATAGCTCAGTTCACCAACATTTAGTTTCTTCACACGCATAAAACTATAGATATATTATATCATTTGCAAGGGAATATGAAGGACACTTGCCTAAAACCCATCCGTGGGCTTGAAAAGTGTTCTCCAGGTAGCATATTACAGGAAATAATCATCGTCAATGAAATACGCAATTTATATGTATCAATCACTAATTTTACACACACATCACGTTACACAGGTTCATAACACATGCTTGTGGTGGTGAGTAACAGTCATTAAGTTCATGGAAGGCTAGTTCCCCACTTCTGTCTCTGCTGGGCCTACGTCAGCCATTCCTGTTTCAACCAGGAACAAAGTGCTCAGCCCACACTGCACCTTATCTCATCATCAACCGTTCTGCTTCAGCCACTGACTCTGTCAGGGGAGAGTGAAAAGATTGAGTACATCTTTTAAAGATTTGGTTTCTTAGCAACAACACTTTTTTTTAAACAATGTTTTGTAGGCCTGCACGATAAGTCGTCATAAAACCGCGCACTCAATTCACCTCTGTTCACCATTTCATTTTTTAAATGACTTTGATTTTTTTTCTTCTCCTCCTTAAATTAATTTATTGAAAGCATTTGACATTGACATGTTCTAATGATGTAAAGACATGTTGAAGGAGTTCAGATAGAGGCTGTATCAGGGCCATATTTAGTTCAGTGTGTTATATCTCACTATTTCTGGGAGCCTACTGTACTTAAATGGCCAGTATGGACTTTATTTTCTTTACTCATTGCAGCCTCTGTGTTTCCAGTCTTGTGGTGATGATCAATGTGCTCTCGGTGCCAAAAAGAATCTATGTTTGGTACTGCCAATTAGTTTAGTTTTGTCATGGTTCATGTGTGGAATAAACATTACACTTCATGAGAAAGGCAGATCGTGGCAGAGAATCGTAATATCAATTCTAAGCTAAAAAATCATGATTCAGATTTTTCCCTGAATCATGCAGGCCTACTGTTTTGCCATTCTGCCGTACTACAACAATAAAAAAAAAAAAAGCTAATTATATGACATCACATCACAGTAGCAGCTCCCCTATGGCTTCTTCTTTTACAAACGGGTCAAATGACCTCCAGATTTTCTTATACAGCCCCAATTTGCCTTAATATATATATATGTCAGTCTCTCCATGGACATATTATTTTAAATATTCTTGATCCTAGCACCAATTATAGGTGCCTCCGTTTTCTTCCAGATGAGCGCTATAGTCCTTTTTGCCTGTATAGCAACAACACATTTTTGCCAGTTTGTTGGTTGCTTTGTTCATCCTGAACAGGGACTGCTAGTGGTCAGATTTGATGTCAAATGAGCTTTTCATGATCACCAGAGGATGATTCCTAGTGAAGTTGGTTACCTTTCCTCTAGTGCCATCATGGGCCAAAATCTCTTCTTTCTAAGAACATGTAAAATGTACCGCACACATTCATGCTCCCCAGAGGATGAACTCTTTCCATTTTGGGGTTTTCCAAGAGCTTTCCGTCATCACCCCCCTCATGAGTATACAGCCTTTAACTCGCTGAGCACATTCTGACCAAGGGTTGGGTATTGTTTTGATTTCAACAATTTGGATTCCTATTCCGATTCTTCCTTTTGATTTTGATTCTTATCGATTCTTGATTCTGGTTCTTTGAGGGCTGGAGTTGAAACGGGTCACAGGCTTATTCCACAGATAAGTTTTGATTCAAAAGTGGTTTACAGTTTTACCAGGCATGCTGAGCTCCATGGCTGCAACACAACAAGCGCCTGCTGGCAGTACGGCACCGCTATGGAAACCAAAACCTGCACGTGTTCAATTTGAAACCGATGATCGGATTCGAAACGATTACAAAACAATTCCAATAAAGAAAGGATTCCATTGGAATGGTCATTTCTGAAACGATTCCAAGTTGGAACCGGTTCTGGATGCCCCAGGGTGGATAAACCCCACGCCTCTACTCTGACCCTCGGGACACACTTTATAGTTTTTGGGCTTAGTGCTTGAGAGGCTCTAAATGTAGCACCATTGCCATTATGCTGCATGGATGCATGAAAAGAAAACCCATTTGTGCATAGATGCAAATATAAAATCTAAGCTTTGAACAATCTTTTTGGGTTACACGGCAACATGGCTGCTACATTTTAAAGTTACCAGCTGTTTCCACAGCTATTTTTTCTCAACCAGCTAATTTCCACCAGTCAACATCAGCGTCTTCATCTTAACCAGATTAAGAATCATTGCGCTCATTTCAACATAGTTATTGTTGAAATGTAAAAAGGCACATTAAAGGTGCTGTAGGTAGGATTGGGAAGATCCAGGACTTAGCCAAAAATTTGAACATCGACAACTTCTCAGTCCCTCCCCCCTTTCTGCTAAAGCCCAAAACGGTCTCCTAAGCCCCTCCCCTACAAGGAAGAATGAATGCATGTGCATGAGCAGTTAGACACCCCCTTGGCCCTGATTGGTGCATCTGAACAGTTAGTCACCCCCCCCCCCCCCCCAGCCCTGATTGGTGCATCTGAACAGGGAGCTGTGGATTTTTGCAAATCTCACTCCAGGCTGTAGGTGGAGCCAGAGGAGCTGGATTTATTTTAATGACCTGCTTCATGTAGTTCTACTGGAACATAGGATCAGTTTCAGCAGATATGACAGAAAGTTAGTTTTATAAGTCTTACCTACTGCACCTTTAAGTCATCACGTGTGATCAGACTTGTACTGATGTACAAAACACAACTATAAAGTCTTAGGCATCAGGGAGTCAACTTTTTACTAACGTTACCTGTGGACAGAAGTACTCCACCAAAAGACGTCAGCGTCCACACTGGAACATGAAAGAAATGTTTTCAATCCACTTCAGATAAGACTTTCAATGGTTCCTCAATAAAGAGCTCCAGAATAACTCTGAATCAGGGACTTTATAGTTGTTAAGTTACATGTGAATGGACTTTGAGAAAGTACAAGTAAGTAACACTTTATTTATATAGCCATTTAGCCATTTAGCCATCAGGCAGTTACAAAATGCTTCACGCACACATGCACAATACCTTTGAAGAAGAAAAAAATAATGTAATTTAAAATACAGTATAAAGGGGGTGCAGCCCTTTACACAAAGGCTAATGTATAAAGGTGAGATTTTAAAAGACGCTTAAAACAGTCCAGAGATTGAGCAGACCTGACCGACTGAGGGAGAAGATTCCAGAGGGTTGGAGCTAAAAAACGGAAAAGGCACGATCACCTTTGGTGTAGTAGTTAGAGGGAGGAATGGATAAAAGATGAAGGTCAGAGGATGTGAGTGGGCGTGTGGTGGAGTGTGATAGAGCTCTCAGATCTGCCGGTATGAGCTGTGCTCAGTTTGGCCAGGTGTATGATATGATATGAGGAAAATAATGCAATATGTTCTAACGTTGTTGATTATCGCGATAACGATATTACTTGCAAAAAATAAACCGATAATAAAGTATTCCCAGTTCTGCTGCTTTCAGTATTTTGAAAGGAAATCATTTCCAACATTCTTTTATTGAACAAATTGAACATTGAATAGAATAAAAAGCACCACTAAATAAAGAATAGCAGTTTTCTACTAATATTTTCTCTCAACTCTGAGTGTCTTTGGCGATGTGTCGCAGCCTTTCGCGATGCGTTTATTGCACCAGTTGATATCACGATGATGATAAAAAAACAGCCCTAATATAAACTCCCTTTTTTATTGTATCTGCTCTCATAAAAGATATTTCCTGAATGTAGCGGAGTCTGAAGACAACAGACAAAAACAAAAAATCTGTGACTGGAAAATCAACAAGTACCATCAGTAGGCTGTAAGTGATTATGGTCTGTTACTGCATCCATGCAGAATCAGCCAGGTCCACATCGCGATGCATCAATGCAATTATTCATTTCAATCCCCCTAATTCCTAGGGGAAATTACATCCTGTAATTAAAACACATAGATCCAAACCAAACCGTATTAAAAAGAACCAAAAATGACTGTTTTGAGAACAATGTAGGGATATCCATATGTAATGACCCCGTTAATATAAACAGCAGTGTGGTTCTTTCTTTCTAAGAAAGCACTTATCAGTGTAACTGAGGAGGCCCTGAATAACTCCCATGACAGAAAACTGAGAGGCTGACGGCTGAGAGGGACAGAGGAGGCACAGTGCGCTCTGAATTGGATATCTATTAGAGGGAGGTTGACCAGGACTTGACTTGTTTGGACTGGGGAGATAATGTGTGCCCCCGCGCCCCGGCAGCTACACTGAGACCATAGCAATATATACATAGTCTGAGCGGCATCAGGTCAAGTGCCAGATTAACAGATAGAATGCAGTTGGTTGTGTCGATACTTTTAGAGCACTTTACACTGAATGAAGACAGCCTTTCACACAACACAAGCTAGTGTTGTGGAGGCTTATTAATTATAAGAGCCATGTAAAAGTTTAGAATGCTGAACATTTAAAGCAAATTAAATTTGGCAGTCTCCAAGTGTGGCCACTTTAATGTGGTTAAATGTGAAAATGCAGCTTTTTATCGAAGTGTTGGCCTCCTTTCAACAATTTTTTTCAATCCACTGCATGCATTTACTTTTCCCTGCGCTGTGTGGCTGTGTTGTATCCCCACCTCTGTCAGACGATGAATCTTCTGGTCCACCTTTTGATTTGTGTGTGTATATATATATATATATAGGCTCAATCTGACATTACACACACAGTGACAGTTTAGGGAGCAGCAGTGCAGGCCCAAACTAGAACGCGACAGCCGCGGTAGTTTTTTTCACTTTCTTTTTTTTAGAATTCAGATATATTTTCAAATTTAGAATATTTATTGACATCCCTAGAAGGGTCCAATATCACTTCTTCACATTCTAAGTCCAGTTTGTTAGGTGGTAGGGTGAGTTGCTTTTCGTACACATCCTCACCTCGTTACCATTGTCATAAAAGCTATTCAACGATTCAGTTGCTCAGCAGGATGTGCTTCATTCACCATACTTAACCACGGACTCCATACAGCTATATTGATTTCAAAAAACACAATGGCTGCTTGCAGCTTTATATCACTTCATTAAGCACTCACATTCTTGGAGAGAAGAACAGCAGTGGTTGGGTTTTCAGTAATGTTTTCCTCCTTTGACACTGTGGTTATTTGCTTCCATGCACTGGGGTTTAACTCAACCAGCAACATCATGTCAGCCTCTAAAGTAGCTCTGCCTTCTAAAAATGTTTGTATAACTCCAGTCTGCTCTCTGCAAGCTGTTAAATCAACCTTCGCCTAAAACTCAGGGAAAGGTTGGAAATGAGAGCAGCAAATGTAGAGGGGTGGAGGATGGGGAGAACATAGACAAAGGTTAACGCACGCACACACACACACACACACACACACACACACACACACACACACACACACACACACACACACACACAGAGCAGTTTGAACAAGAGAGGGAAGGAAAGTGTTGAGGTGTGCCAGAGGGCCCTCTATCCAAACCCTAGTAGATGGAGCCGTGGCCTGGCCTCTCAGCTCTCAAAGGGCCCTTTCATGGCCAAGGCAGCAGGCTGTTGGAATGCAGCAGCCAGCAGTCTTATTCAGCCTTGGATGGAAAAGCATCCTTTTGCCCCAATCCCTCATTTTCCAAAGCTGTGGATATGTATAATCAATCACAGCCACTGTCTAAAGTGACGCCTGTAACCAGGCTTTAGGAAACTCGGCTCACTTCTTCTCTCTGTTGGTTTACTGACAAAACATTAGTTTATTATATGACAAAATACTACTTTACTATGTAACAGGGTGCATCGTATATAGTTGGGCTTAATGTCATGGGCATGTCGCAGTAGTCTGTGTTTCTGGTGTTACACAATGGTCGGGCATATACCCTTATACATTACTTACCCACCGTCCCCACCGCCCTTTTGTTTTTATACAAATAAAACCCATTTAGTTCACTTTTGCTTATCATCGCCCCCATTCATTAAATAACAAAACTCTAACTTCTAAACTACTAAGCCTGCTGTTGAGGCTTAGTCAGACGACAAATGCCAAAATAAAGTGTCTGCTCCGTACAGCAGCAGAGTCGCTGCACTGTAACTGAGGTTCTGCAAAGGCCTGTAAGGTATTCAAGAGCACACAGATCCTTGTGACTGGCATTACCTAGACTCCAGGAGAAACCCTGTGGATGACTTAACAAGAGGCACAACTTGAGGGACACAAGGGGCATCAGGATTTGGTGTCAAAGCGAAACGTAAAAGCACCTATTTGGCAATATTTCAAATTTAATCCCAATGCTAATAGAGAACCAAACCCCTCAAACTACTTGTCCATAACAATATCCTGGTACCAAAATTTCAAAAACGTTAAGAAGCATTGTTTTTCTAATGTTTTTCTCTAAGAAGTCAGTGTTAGCTACGTATCTGCATTATATATTGTTTTTATTACACATTTTTGTTGAATATTCCATTCTGATTGGTCAATCATGGCATTCTACGGTCTGTTAAATCTGTAAAACAGACCTTTACAATCATTCCCTTGAAAGAACCAAGCAGGTCTGACTTTTTGCACCATCCAAATTTTCTTCAAAACCATTTTCAGCGTGTAGCTTGCTAGCCGGGAGGTTCTGGTTGTTGTTTCCTGTAGCAAACAGAGTTTAAGAACGGCAACACAAAGAGAGTGGAAGGCGAGGAGCATTTGGTGGAAATGAAATGTCGTTGATCCAGACTACCTAACTCTAAAAGAAACTTCTCTGAATTAGCATCCCTAATTGCAGAGTAGCATTTCTTTGATATTGGAGGGTCTTAATAACAACAGCTCTGGTCATGAAGATGCATCTGAGGCTACGGATGATGAGGAATTACTTTGTTGTGCCATTCATGAATCAGATCATTTTAAAGCAGAACTGGACCATGAGAATGACGAAGCTAGCTCAGACAACATGAGCTCTGAATGTGACAGTCAAGATACTTCTATTGCTGCTATGCACGTGAAAGTAGATTACTGGCCAAATTTCCAACATGGGAAACCAGAAGATCCCACAAGCACCACACCTTCCTGGAAAAACTTTGGACTTCCGCTGTAGAAGCCATGGCTGAGGAAAAGAAAAGCTTTGCCCCCACTTCCAAGTCTAAAGGCTGATGGATGCTCTAAAAGGTATTGGTTTGTCCAAACACAGAAGGCTTAGGCTGAAGAGATGCCACGTCTGTCAGCTGAGCTGAGACAGAACAGGAACAGACTTGCGATGAAGAGACATACACTGTATACAGTCCTTGTACTGTGCAATTTTATATCTTTATCCCGTATGAAATTAGTTTTTTAATATTTGTGATTTTACACATACAGGCCAGTTTAGTAATGAAGAGTATTGAGTCCCTGGAGGAGCGTTGTCGGTATGGTACCTATTGGGCTGCTGTTTGATACTGTTTTATTGAATCTAAAAATGAGCAGCCTGCTCACCCGAATGTTTGGTTGCTACTAAACAAATAGCAACAAGAGACTAAAGATCTGGGGAGATCTTCTTTAGCCTCGTAGCCGAGCAAATCTCAGTATTTTATTAACCTGGAACCAGATCCAAAGCAGAACAGGCTATTGGCTGGTCTCTGTTGATACTGAATCACCCAATCAATCAAACAGACAGTTTTCCTGCAGACTTTATTGAGACTGTTTAGCTGTTCTCTCTGTTATTCCATGTTCTTTTAAGAACAGATCACTCTTTGTTGTTTCCATTAAGTTTTGAGGTTGTTTTTTTTACTTCTGCCATAAATCTGTAACAGATGGGAGCAGTCGGCTGAGAATGACCCAGGGACAGATCAAACAAAGACCAGGGTTTTGTTTTGATGCCTCATCCTTGTGGTGGGATCAGAACTGTTATGATGTTTAGAAGATATTGCAAACATGTCTAGTTAGGACTGGTCAAACCTACTTGCTAAATATCTCCGAGGACTATGCTTGACATGTCTTGGGTGAATACAAATCCAACATCTGCATCTGATGCAGAAATATTTAGTGAAATAATCCATCCTTCTTATACTGAAGGAGACCTGTCTCCATATCTGCCTACATCTATGGCTGGATTAAACTCCAATCTCTCCAAGGGAAGTGTGGCTCCTGAAAGGAATGCTGTATGGTTTTGTTCGCTGAAGTCCTCAGCACCACCAATTTCCTCCACCACCCACATCTGTCAAGCACATGGTCTGTATCACAGGGACGGCAGGAGCCAATGCCAAGTCAAGTCGAGGTAATAACCGAGCTATACGTTGTGTCTGCTCGCATGCGCCTGATCCTGATTAGCTTGCAGAGAGAGCCAGGCCCAATCAAACAGAGCAGCCAGAGTATCCATTACACATGCTGCTCATAAAAACATATGTGTTGTGTAAATCAGAGAAAAAACCCACTTTGCCTCACAGCCGAACTGAGAGAAGTGGAAGAGAACACTAAAAACGACTAGATACGTTATATATTTTATTGAGTTGTGTACTTACATAATTCCAAATGTTTCCAACAGTGTTCAAACCCAGAGATATCTGTCTTTTTATTCAATTTAACAGTCTGCTACATTTAGTTGTCTGACGATGGCGTCATATCCCCTTTGTGTCAGTCAGACGCTAACCATAGATTGACCTTTTATCCAGTTTAAAGCCACATTTTTAAGCTACTCTTTTTAGATATGAAGGATTTTAGTTATTGGACATCTGGATGAGATTTTTTAACATGAAACTGTTTTACTCAGTGTTTTTGGATAATTTGGCTTCCGATGAAAACCTCCTGAGCGATGAACACAGAAGAAGTCTGACTTACACTTATGTGATAACCATACAGACCTCCACACACATCAGACCATTTAGCTTTCTTATGAAGGACAGGTCTGGTTACCAGGGTCTCATGTTTTTTCCTTGAAACACATGGCAGTGAAAAAGCTGTTTCGTAACATTAATTACTAAAAACTGTAACCATTTACAATACATTAGAACTATTGCTAAAATAGCGTGGTCCCGATCTCCAAATCATTTTCTTTATTTTTTATTTTTATCATCAATAATAGTAACTTAGGGCTGCTCGATTATTTTGGTCAATATTAAAGTCACGATTATTAAACACGATCGCTCATTGTCTTTTGGAAAGATGTTGCAATTATTGAACTTAAAAACAGTGAAACTGTTAAACAAATCAATGAAATTTCCCTTCATACTTTTTTTTCACTAAAATAAGAGTTTAATGTGCAAAATTACAGTTTTTCTCGATTACATAGTTTGTAGTGATTGTTAGGAGCCCAAATTATGATCAAAGTCTGGTTAATAGCACAGCCCTATAGTAACTACCTGATGAGTCCAGAAACCTTAGCTGCGTTTCTCTAGAACCTAGAGACCTTCTGAGGAGCTCGTTGCATTTCGACTGCAGGGACCACTGTCTCAATTAAGTTCTGGGGACAAGGGGGAAAGTACCGGAATCTTCAGTATGGGGTTTGCAGGGATGACCGTTGCCGACCGCTTTATTCATAGAACAAGGAAGTACTCTCATAGTGATGCATGTGGAAACACACGCAACAATAGGCTGAAGGAATCTTCTAGCTCCCTCAAAATAGTTCTGTGGACTTAAAAGACCCCAGTACCTTCGGTCGAACTGGGCTTTTGGGTCGAAAAGTGGCTATACTGGTGCCTTAAAGATGATGTTTTCTGTCACTTGTTCACTCTGTCCAGATGGGTTAGACATATGTAGATAGATGTACTACATATATATTACATATATTCTGATCAATTGCCAAGAACGTTTATGCTCCCAAGAAGATGAACTCTTAATATTAATGGCCCAATGACCTTTTAAAGCACCACCCTGAGGACAGACTTCTAATTTGTAGCTTCACTGTGGCCAAGCCTAAATGTTCCTTATTTAGTTCCTTCTATCCTTTCGTATTTGTCATAATAAACTTTGCGACCTCTAGGGATTTCCACCACCAAGTTTGACTTGTTTTATTTGGGCTATAGTTTTAACTCTTGAATTCTCTCCGTATGTGATTCTGCAGCCGATCCAGGTCTGTCAGTGGATACAGATGGTCTGGCTGAAGCTCAGAGTGGAGCTGCACCCACAGCTGAAGGTAAGGGAAACATTTCTCGGTTTGTTGGTTATTGAAACGCTCTGTATCGCCCCCTTGAGGATTGGTTTTAGGGATGAATGGGGGCCGGGTACTGAGGAAAAGGGGGGTGGGGGGTGGGATGAAGGGCTAGGGGAGTGCGAGGGGATTAATGGAGGGTCAAATGGGGTCATTAAGGATCTGCCTGGAGGCGTCAAGGAACCCAGGGAGTGAGACTAAGGGTGGGGGCACGTCTTGATGAGCTTTGGCTTCATCACGCACATGATGAACCTTCATTTAGATGGTGTGGTCAGATGGCACGTTGAGTATGTTCACCAGGGTTGCACATTTGTAGTTCCCGGACGTTGACATTTGCGTTGCACTTGCACGGACCATGTTTGGAGCCTTACCGATCGTCCCCACCACTAAATAGCGTGGGCAGTTGTGTGACAAATGTATTCCTTTGGATTTTATGGTAATTACATATAGGTTGCTGTTAGAGCTGTAATCATTCCAAATGTTGCTGTACAATTAATGGTCTCAGAAATAATTGCTTTTAACAATATAATTGTCTCTTTTAGTCAAATAAAAAAACTTTTGCAAACAAATTAAAGTTGTGAATAAATCCTAGAATAAATAATTTGGGTATATCTCTGTTACCCAGATAATGTAATAACAAATACACAGCCTATGAAGTAAACCACGTCTCTTTGTTACCATAAAACATAGTCTTTTTGCTTAAATGAACATAAAACTGACAATAACCATTAACAGTCATACCCCTTAGGGTGTTAGCAATTAATTGCAGTTAAATAACGAAACGGCGATTATGTAAAAGCATTGCAATTAGACAATGCTGTAATAATTGTTACAGGCTTATTTGCTGTACTGTAGGTGTCAATATACAGTACATAGGGACTTTTTAGCCATGGTGGCTGCTGCTCAGGTTAGCCAGAGGTTAAAACACTGATGCTCTTCATTTGTGTTGAACCTGGCATTTAATGTTTGACACAGTTTTATCAAGCTGTTAAAGGTGTAATCTTAAGACACCTCATTAATTACACTTTGTTTAAATTGTGATGTGCAGATCGTATGCCCTATTGTTGCCAATGTAAATCATACAAAGTGTCTGTGAGTTGTCAGACATGTTTACAGCGCCTGCTGCTGTCTAGTTTCTGCTGCTAATCTGAATAAATGATGTTATTCCATTAACTGTACAAATTGTTAACGTTATTTTGCCAGTAAGGGTGGCAAATTCCCCTATATAGTTTATCATAGCCCAATAGCACAAATCATGCCTCATAGGCCTGTACACACACAAACTTATAGAAGAAAGATAAACTACATACAAAGCATTACAAACTGGATATTTGACACATGCAATACATACAATAAAAACAGTGATGAACAGCATTTTGTAAAATATACAAAAACGTACAGAAGTGAGACAACACATATACAAAAACATACATATAAAAAAGTATGTATGACATACAGTACATATACTGTGCATGACCATGCACACAGACTGAGTAAACATGGATAACTGTTGTTTAGTATTTAGGACAGACTAAATAAACGTGAAGGTGAAGGCTGTAGCAAAAAATATGTTTTTAGTTCTGATTTAGGGGGTCTACAATGTGCCCCCCAGCCCAACCAAACTGTTGACATGGCCACCCTGGACAGGTCATCAGGCTGTCACAGGACTGAGGCCACGTTCAGACTGGCTGCGTCAGCCGTTACATGATCCGGCACAAACGCAGGTCTTTCCATTCATTTTGAATGGGGTTAGTGCATTTAGGCTGCGGTGGATGTAGGCAAAAAAAACGCAACGAAACGTTGAGGCCAACTCTGCTTTTGGAAAAACGCAACACCACGTCACACTGCGGCGGCCGGATTACATATTTTGGTCTGAATGAGCTCTGACACATAGAGACAGACAACCGTACACACTCACATTCCCAGTCAATTTTCAAACTAACTTTCCTCAGTCAGTCTTTCCTCCAGAAGCCAAGTGTTAGTGAATTCATGGCAAGAACCAGGCCTATCAGCTGCATTAAAGAGTTCATTAATGGTTTGAAACAGGTTTGTTAATGTTTATGCCTTCTGGTTAAGCCCTGTCCTCTCAGCTTAGCTCTGTCATGCAGCATGGTGGGTGTTCAGCGCGGCCCCCTGGCCTACAAGCATCAATCATGTTAGAATTTAAGGGGAGGCTTGAATCCTGCTGCAGCAGGGTCTGTTTAATACCAGGGTGGGGAAATGGAATGGTACAATGTGAGGACTGTTTGCATTGACCGTCACTTCTCCAGGGACTAAAGTGAGCACTGAGCAGTAATAGTTTTCATGAACATTTGGGAATCATTCTTCAGAACGGAGAGAGAAAAATCTGCAGAGTTTTCTATGCAATTCTTCTTCTTTTTTTGTTAAAAATATTATTTTAGGTGTCGTTTTAAAGCACAGCATTCATATATGTTCAAGATTCTTTATTGTTACATCTCAATTTTACAAGTATAAGAAAGTCTTTTATAAGAGTAAAATGCTTTGCTTTTTGGCTCCTTGACATTGCAGCAATACAAATACAATCAAATGCAATTCAATAATATATAATAATGTAAATAATGTGCATATAGTGTGTGCAAATAAAGTGCATAAGGTGTTCTGTGTGTGTGCAAATGTGCACATTTAGATATGTGTATTAGAGCTGTCAATCTTCCTGTATAATACCATTCAAATTTCATTTGTTATTTTTATTTTTCAAATATTTAAAGGAGAACTCCGGGCAATTTTTACGTTAATTTTGATCGCTATACTTTTTTGAGTACTGTCTATAGCAAAAAAAACTAGCTGAATCGGTGCTAGCAACATCGAGCTACTGCAGCTAATGCCCAGAGCTCCCAGTTAGCTAAAACGGCAGTTTTGGGGGCATATCATAAAGAGTGCCTTTGTGCCTCTTAACAGACACAAAATGCAATTAAAATGTCTGTGCAACATGAACAGGGCCCTTACATGAAAACAAGATGCGTTTAGCAACTTAGCCATTGATTAAATTCACCTACCCTGTTAGCTGCTAGCTGCCGTCTGATGAGTGAGTGTGTTCAGCCAGGCTTCGGTAATAATCATCACGCAGCAGTTCCGTGTGTATTTGTAGCATAAATATCCATTTTGTGTGCAATCCATCTGGCGTTGGTGAGTAGGAGTCTTGTCCGTGTCGATCGTTGTGGTTTCCTTAGCCGGGCTAGCAGGTCCGGCCGGCGTCCCTGCTTCTGCCTCCTCCCCGCCCTCCTGGCTTCACGCAGCCGACAACAATCCAACGAGCGCCCGCTGGTCTGGTGGATGTCTTCCAGAAGACCGTTCAAGCCTTCGCCGCGAAAATTGGTATTTTATTTCCCCCTCAAAAATAGGTAATTGAGCAATGTAGTGGTTATGACCATATTAGTGACTATGTAACTACATGGAAACGGACCAAATTATGTTTGTGCCCTGTACAGTAAAATAGTGATTTTTAAAATAGTGTTCACAATTTGGAAAGGCACAAACGCGAACCATATATTTTCCACAGTATATCAACACTTGTTTTTCGAACTCCAAGCTTCTTCCCTTGTGAACAACTCCGATCTTCACTCTTCACACACTACGCTCCTCCAAAATGCACACTGCTATTTACCTTTCTCCTGCTAAACTGAATTCCCACGGGACTTAGCGAGACTACAGCTAGCCGTCTAAAACACTATTTTACTGTACAGGGCACAAACATAATTTGGTCCGTTTCCATGTAGTTACATAGTCACTAATATGGTCATAACCACTACATTGCTCAATTACCTATTTTTGAGGGTGAAATAAAATACCAATTTTCGCGGCGAAGGCTTGAACGGTCTTCTGGAAGACATCCACCAGACCAGCGGGCGCTCGTTGGATTGTTGTCGGCTACGTGAAGCCAGGAGGGCGGGGAGGAGGCAGAAGCAGGGACGCCGGCCGGACCTGCTAGCCCGGCTAAGGAAACCACAACGATCGACAAGGACAAGACTCCTACTCACCAACACCAGATGGATTGCACACAAAATGGATATATATGTTACAAATACACACAGAACTGTTGCTTGATGATTATTACCGAAAGCCTGGCTGAACACACTCACTCATCCCAGATGGCAGCTAGCAGCTAACAGGGTAGGTGAATTTAAACAATGTCTGAGTTCAAAACGCTTCTTGTTGTCATGTAACGGCCCTGTTCATGTTGCACAGACATTTTAATTGCATTTTGTGTCTGTTAAGAGGCACAAAGGCACTATTTATGATATGCCCCCAAAACTGCCGTTTTAGCTAACTGGGAGCTCTGGGCATTAGCTGCAGTAGCTCGATGTTGCTAGCACCAATTTGGCTAATGTGTTTTTTGCTATAGACAGTACTCAAAAAAGTATAGCGATCAAGATTAACGTAAAAATTGCCCGGAGTTCTCCTTTAATACTCAAATACAGCCGGTTAATAATGTCTTATACTACTCTTATGCATTGTCAATGCCACTATAAGCATGTGGTTGTTGTTACACGTTCTGTCCACTAGAGGGACTTCTAACATCAGCCTGGCCTTAAAGGGGATCTACGTCATGGCGCATTGCATTTCTGGCACGCCGCTCTCTGTTTACATTATATTCCACCACGAGCACACAGCGACAAACACAAATCAACAGAGAACTCTGGAATGAAATATTATCTAATAAGTGTAGAGAAGCGGCTCTGTTGTAAAGGCTAACGGTGCTCGGTTAGCACAATGACATTATGTTAGAAAGCACAGCTGAAACAATTTGTCATAAAGTAAAGTAACAATAGTGTTAGCCACGATGCTAACGGCATTGATAACTAAGCCAAACGGTGCTGCCACTACTATTTTAGTGATTTATAAGAAACCTGTTTCTTGCAGATTGTCACGTTACTGAGAATACAGCTGTTAAAGGTAATATCTGAAGTTGACGCTAACTCTGACAGATGTAGGGCGGCTAACATTAACTTTAGCTGTCTCCATGAAGCTCCCAGCTAAGCTAACTCTAACAGCTGTAGGACAGCTAACATTAACTTTAGCTGTCTCCATGAAGCTCCCAGCTAAGCTAACTCTGACAGATGTAGGACAGCTAACATTAACTTTAGCTGTCTCCATGAAGCTCCCAGCTAAGCTAACTCTAACAGCTGTAGGACAGCTAACATTAACTTTAGCTGTCTCCATGAAGCTCCCAGCTAAGCTAACTCTAACAGCTGTAGGACAGCTAACATTAACTTTAGCTGTCTCCATGAAGCTCCCAGCTAAGCTAACTCTGACAGCTGTAGGGCAGCTAAGATTAACTTTAGCTGTCTCCATGAAGACCCCAGCTAAGCTAACTCTGACAGCTGTAGGGCAGCTACCATTAACTTTAGCTGTCTCCATGAAGACCCCAGCTAAGCTAACTCTGACAGCTGTAGGGCAGCTACCATTAACTTTAGCTGTCTCCATGAAGCTCCTAGCTAAGCTCCTATAACTCGCGACGCAGTTAGGAAACCAGAACGAGCTAACTATTGATAATATAAGCATTTTGTCTCGGTGAATGTCAATTTTAAAGTCATGTTAAAACTATTTCCCAACCTTCTTCCAATTTCCAGCCGCAGCCTGTCACTCATCCTGTACTAACGTTACTCTCGTTACACTCCCGCTAACTTCATAAAATGAAAAATGAATTCTTCATCAGACGTGACATGACAAAGGCATTTTGTTTTCACATGCAGGTAGGCCAAGGCGAGAAGAGGGAGATTAGCTAACGTTAGCCAACATATTTATAAAGAAATCACATTTGAATAGTAATTTCAGCATTCGAATAGTATTAATTTTTTTACTATTCAAATTTTATTCGACTTTCGGAATTCGTTTCAACAGCCCTGATGTGTATGCTGTTTGCATGTTTTTGTGTGTTTTGTGTATGTGCAGCTACATCTGAGTGTGAGTGTGTAAGAGTCACGGACAGACGTCGTCAGCGTTCATTGTTCATAAGCCTGGTTGCCTGATGAAAAATCTTGTCCCGGAGCCTGCTGGTCCCATACCATGTAGTGATGCATCCATTCAGGATGCTCTCATTCTGCCTCTGTGGAGAGCCCACAGCATCTTGGGCCCCCGGCCAAACTTTTTACAGCGTCTGAGGTGAAAGAGGCGTTGCTGTGCCTTTTGAATTGGCCCTTGCCTTCAGAAGGTACCAACTAAAGTATTGAGGAAGGTACCAACAAAGTATTGAGGTTCCTTACCCCAATTAGCCCCAATTGTTAAACTGAAGTATGACATCAGTAAGCAGAACAATTTTCAAGGCAAACAGATGTCAAATGAGAACTTTATTTATCCTGAGGGAAATGGCTGTGCCGCAATTGCAATACAAAGTGGGAAGAGTGCAAATATAACAGTCTAAGATAACAGATCCAAAATATATATGTACACTATATGCAATGCCAAAATCAGGTTATGGATCATGAAATAAAAACGGGTTAAACGATAAGTATTAGTCTTGTCTATCAAATCTGAAGTATAGGTAAGTGTAAGAGTACATGGGCTTAACATAAGGACGGCAGAGTTGCGACGGTTCCGTGTGAATTCCCTGCTACCTGAAAACAAAGAAGATGGCTGCTGCTGGAGAACAGCGGTCTTTGGAATCGGCTTTGGCCGCGACTCTGGAAGACTTGGAGTTCAGCTTTACTTTGAGAAAAGAACAAAGAACGGCACTGAAGTCATTCTTAAAAAAGGAAGATGTGTTCAGAGTTTAAAGTTGAATCTATCAACTAGCGTTGCTCTGATTGGTTGTAGCTCTATCCTATTGCGTGCAGAGGGAATTTGAAAGACAACCGTTTATCCCGCCCCTCGGATTGAGACCTGCCAATGGGGAGTTCCCAGACCCAACATCTTGATGTGGGTCTGGCTTGTCAGGCTAGATGTCTGAATCTCCCAGTGGGTTATTTAAAAGTGGGCCCAGCGTGCATGCAGCATGCTGCCTGTACCTCTGCAGGATTGCATTACATTCTGTCAGAGAATGGTGATTGATAATAGATTTGGAAGTGTTGATAATACAGTCATAATTGGGGAAACAAAGATTGATTGCTGTCATGACAAATACAGGCATAAGATTCTAAACTGGACTGGCTTTATTTTTCACGTGGTTGAAGATCTTTTTGCCATTGCCTTGCAGTGTTTTGCAGCAGTGTTCAGTGTGCTTCAGATTTTAAATTCCTCATCCACACAGACATTGTCACATGTCACAGTCATTGATTCAGTCAGTCATAGTATTTGAACACCCTGCTATTTTGCAAGTTCTCCCACTTGGAAATCATGGAGGGGTCTGAAATTGTCATCGTAGGTGCATGTCCACTGTGAGAGACATAATCTAAAAACAAAAATCTAGAAATCACAATGTATGATTTTTTAACTATTTGTATGATACAGCTGCAAATAAGTATTTGAACACCTGTCTATCAGCTAGAATTCTGACCCTCAAAGACCTGTTAGTCTGCCTTTAAAATGTCCACCTCCACTCCATTTATTATCCTAAATTAGATTCACCTGTTTGAGGTCGGTAGCTGCATAAAGACACATGTCCACCCCATACAATCAGTAAGAATCCAACTACTAACATGGCCAAGACCAAAGAGCTGTCCAAAGACACTAGAGACAAAATTGTACACCTCCACAAGGCTGGAAAGGGCTACGGGGAAATTGCCAAGCAGCTTGGTGAAAAAAGGTCCACTGTTGGAGCAATCATTAGAAAATGGAAGAAGCTAAACATGACTGTCAATCTCCCTCGGACTGGGGCTCCATGCAAGATCTCACCTCGTGGGGTCTCAATGATCCTAAGAAAGGTGAGAAATCAGCCCAGGACTACACGGGAGGAGCTGGTCAATGACCTGAAAAGAGCTGGGACCACCGTTTCCAAGGTTACTGTTGGTAATACACTAAGACGTCATGGTTTGAAATCATGCATGGCACGGAAGGTTCCCCTGCTTAAACCAGCACATGTCAAGACCCGTCTTAAGTTTGCCAATGACCATTTGGATGATCCAGAGGAGTCATGGGAGAAAGTCATGTGGTCAGATGAGACCAAAATAGAACTTTTTGGTCATAATTCCACTAACCGTGTTTGGAGGAAGAAGAATGATGAGTACCATCCCAAGAACACCATCCCTACTGTGAAGCATGGGGGTGGTAGCATCATGCTTTGGGGGTGTTTTTCTGCACATGGGACAGGGCGACTGGACTGTATTAAGGAGAGGATGACCGGGGCCATGTATTGCGAGATTTTGGGGAACAACCTCCTTCCCTCAGTTAGAGCATTGAAGATGGGTCGAGGCTGGGTCTTCCAACATGACAATGACCAGCAGACACACAGCCAGGATAACCAAGGAGTGGCTCTGTAAGAAGCATATCAAGGTTCTGGCGCGGCCTAGCCAGTCTCCAGACCTAAACCCAATAGAGAATCTTTGGAGGGAGCTCAAACTCCGTGTTTCTCAGCGACAGCCCAGAAACCTGACTGATCTAGAGAAGATCTGTGTGGAGGAGTGGGCCAAACTCCCTCCTGCAGTGTGTGCAAACCTGGTGAAAAACTACAGGAAACGTTTGATCTCTGTAATTGCAAACAAAGGCTACTGTACCAAATATTAACATTGATTTTCTCAGGTGTTCAAATACTTATTTGCAGCTGTATCATACAAATAAATAGTTAAAAAATCATACATTGTGATTTCTGGATTTTTGTTTTTAGATTATGTCTCTCACAGTGGACATGCACCTACGATGACAATTTCAGACCCCTCCATGATTTCCAAGTGGGAGAACCTGCAAAATAGCAGGGTGTTCAAATACTTATTTTCCTCACTGTATGTAGAAATTAGTTAATTGAAATGATGATGCATGAGTGAAGAGAACGTGAAAGACTTATAAGCAGTGCCAATTAGGGCAGGGACGGTTACCACATTACCGCGGTCATGTGACGCCTACCGCCGGTCTGAGCTCGTCATCACCGCAAAAAAACATTGGCCTGCACATGTGTGCACGTTGTGTCTAATGACATGGATTCTAATGACATGGATTGTGTCTGACACGGATTCAAGGTTTTCTAAACAAAACGTATCAAAAGATGGAGCAAATCTGACCTTTCACGAGTTGGGGATCGCAATGTTCCATGACACATAATAACATTCGTGTTGACTATTAGGCCAATATGTGAGAGTACCTGTGTAATGTCTTGTATCGGAGAAGGCATTTCTCCGTTCTCAGCTGAGGTAGACACATTAACTAGCTTAACAAGCTGCAGTGTTTACCATTGCACATTAGCCTAGCAGCTAGCGGCGTTTCCTTCTGTTTTTAGCTTTATGCCGATAAAACGGCACGGTTGAATTTCAGCCTGTATTCCACGTTTCGTAGCCTAAAACAGAGCGGCTTATATTGGTAGAGAGAGCAACAAGTTAGCGAACTGCCGAGTCGCCCTCTCTGCTCTCTGTCAGCTCAGCTGCTAGACAGGCTGCACTCGGCATTGTCGGCAAACTATTTTATTTATATTTCACTTCATTGACAAAAGAGCTTTCTGAACTGTCTGTGGAATGGATCAACTGAGATGAGAGAAACCATTGTGGCCCTAAATTATAGCAAAACTCAGTAAAGACTCTCGCATTGAGCTGACATGGAAACACGGTGCTGCAGTCTATGGCTGCAACATGTTGTAAGGTTTAAGCCTTACATGTTTTTCGGGGGTAACTCTATTCACTTTACCGCCAGTATTGACAATAGATAAAGCCACCATGTCTTGAGAAGCTCTAGCTTGTTTTTTTATTGTTCACTTTTAACTCACTTTACATACATTTTGCTAATTCTTTTTCCTCTCTTTTCCTCACAGAAGCACTCATACGCTACTCTCCGTACTGCTCGCTCTCACGGGCACTGACGTCACTCACTTAAGGCCCCCTGCCATTCTTGCTCTAACTTACGCTACTCTTGTAAGGCGGTTGCGGTATACCGCGATACTGTGGAAATTTCTTGATAAAATCCATACTGTCCCAGCCCTATGTCTGGACTTATCTAACTCTGGGGGATACGGTGAATAAGCTAAAGTCCCAATAAGTCAGGGTGTTCCTTTAATACTTAGACCCTTGGTTTACATGTTATCGTGGTCATATTATCATGACATATCCTGAATGCAAAGCAACATTTTTCTTGTCATTGAAGTTTTTATTAACTCACGTACACATACAGACGGTATCATCACATGGTTAGTTCAGTCCTCTGTGCTATTCCTTTAATCACTGCTGCTAAAAACATTCCAGCTGTTTGGGATCTGCACGTCAGCTGTTTGATCTTTCCTTTCCTGCAGTATATCTTTAAATGAAGGTCGAAGACGTTATAATTAAAGAGTTGCGTGGTGGCATCCTTCATCTGTAGCCTGCTCTGTGGACAGCTCGGCTGGACACCAACCTCTGTTTTTTCCATTGCGTAAACTCCAGAGCCTGGCTGCTGCTCCCAATGCAGATGGTATTAAGAGCCAGGGGACTTCTGAGTGTGTTTATCAATGCCTCTGCACCCCAACCATTCCTTTGTATTTCCTTATACAGTAATCTGCATAACAGATCCTAGCAGAGAGTCAAGAGTGCCGTAACAAGACAGGGTGGAAACTTACAATATGGCTGAACCATGCATGGTCAATGTGCCAAATTGTTATACATCAGTGGTAGAGACTAGAATGTGAAGTCCTGGATATTAAATGTTCTCTGAAATTTTGTGTGCTCCCAGAAATATTTGTTTTTAAAGTGTACATGGTTAAGCTTTGTTTGAGTCAAATAGTTATAGTATAATAATAGTATAATAGTAGGACTGTTGGCGCAGTGTTTCCTGTGGAACCAGATGTTTGTTTTGCGGGGCAATGTTCCTTTAAAAGGAATATAGTAATAACAATGGAGGATTATGGAACTAAGGCTTGCCCCTTGGCATTTCAGGCCAATTTGGGTCCCATCAAGTCTTCCTGTGTTTAGAAGTTTTTTGGAAGCTTGTCTTATCTTTCTCTCCTCTCCTTCCTCATCTCTCCTCTCCTCTCCTGCTCCCCTGGATACTTTCCTCTCCTTTCCTCCTTTCTTCTCATCTGTCCTAACTGAAGTCTCCTGTCTTCTTTAGTCCCTCTCTATAACCAGCGGAAACACTATTCAATTTGAAAGCCTCTTTAAAAGAGCAACTACCAATGGAGAAACTCCAACACTCGACTGTGGTGTATCTTCATCACTCACTCACTCACTCACTCACTCACTCAGCCAGTCAGGGACAGACGTGCGTGTTTATATGGCTGGCCAAATATCTTCAAACATTCCTGCGTCAGCTCGGCCGTGCTGAGATCCTATCACAACCCTTTGATCAGCACTGTTAGCCTGACTGACTAAACAGTCAGACTGAATCTGAGACCACTACATTACATTATGTTTGGTTGATCCTAGTATGTCATTCTGAAAGGTCAACACTGGAAACTCTCATATTTAGCTAAGCTAACTGCAGGACTACTTTAAGTCTTTCTTTTAGCAATTTCTCAAGGTCAAGTCTTAAGTCTTTACAAGTTAGCTTCATTCAAAGTTGAGGACACAAACCCTTCCCATCATGCTCTACAATGTGCACCCAGCTGTCCAGTAGGTCCTGCCTCTATCTCAAGGGACTGAGTTAAACTCCAGCCTGTGTCTCAGTGATGCTGTGATTTAAACTGACTGGTTTACTTGTGTAGACCAGCGAGTGATCAGTTTGTGTGTAATTGTTCTGTGCACGTTGAGGAACGTGCACATGCTCCTGAGCCGCACGCACAGCTGTTGTGTTCACTGCTTTTGGGTTACATGAACACCAACAGTGAATACTACACAGTGCTTTTTGGAGTTGGCTTAACCATGAATGTTGCAGAACAAATGAGCTTTATTTCAGCTTTAGGATGATCCAATGATGACATGTTTGGTCAATTATTAGGTACATATTAAGTATTGGGGAGACAAATTTCCTTTCAGTTATGCATGGCCCCCCTCCCCCCATGTCTTGCGATCCCTGAGAAAAAACTTTACAGAAGGAGCTAACTTTAAGCTCTCTCCACAAAGCTGGAATGGTCTGCATGTTGTAAATGTTGTCCTTTGCCCATGTCCATTCAGGTTAACACGGATGTCTGTGCATGGCTACATCATTTATGAATGCACAGATTGTATTCACTGACAGCAGGGCTGTAGTACTTGAGTCCGGACTCCAACTCAAGACATTTTTCTATTTTCTTGGACTTGTTTGTATCTGGACTAGACTTGTCTCAGAAAACGGGTATTAGTTTAATTCAAAATCCATCTAAGCAGGCATTTACATCAGTCGCCTGGGATACGCCTGAGTGCGTTATATACCTCAATCATCAATCATCAGACATCAGTCAGTTTCATTTTGGCCACAGACACAACGTGCACTTTGTACTCTGGATTCTTCAGGACAAGTGATAAGTTCAAGAATGGGAACATGTCAGTTTTTTAGTGACACCTGTGTTGCTTATTTGTGACATTTTTCATCAGTAGTCCAGAATGTTCTTGTTACACCAGAATAAAAAGACTCAACATCTAAAATATGAAGCTGCACTTCAGCTTTATGTGAGTTAAGTGAAATTGTTAAACTAAATAATATGGCCTAATTTGATCCTACAGTGTTGTTACTCTGCACTTGCTTTTTATCATTACAAATAATAATAAAGCAAAATGATCATCTTAATATAGAAGATATACTGTCTCTCACATCACATCAATTATGAACAGGTAAGTAAGTGGTCTTGAAGAGGATTCTTTTATTTCTGTCTCTGATTTGACTGTCTCTCATTTGGACTCGGTCTTGACTTGGACTTGAACCTCTTTGGACTCGGTCTCGACTCGATCTTGGACTCGTCCAAGGTGCATTTGACTACAGCCCTGAGTGACAGTGACCACACATGCTGAGTGTAAAAAGGTCTGCATACAGAGACATCCTGTGTCTGCTGTCCACATCTTTGTTTATATTGGAGTATCTCTGTGCCTGATAAACCTGCCAGTTGGCCTACAATACACATCCTAATATGATACGACATGCAACGTCTGACCTATCGTGGTGACCTGAGGGTAGCAGCTCCCCCTGAGCCTCTCTGTGCTGGCCTGGTGTATCCGGCACCTTCTTTCTGACCTCAGCAGGGAGAAAAGGCTGTTACCCAGGTGGTTTGGATAAAGAATAAGCTTGTCATTATTCTATTTTGTTTACCAGTAAGTGTCAAGAAACCCTGTGTATGACACTCACTGGCTGACACTTGACATCACGCTACGTTGGCCAATCACATAACCTACCGCCGATCAGACAAAACACAATGGAGACACAAATGGACCATTTAAATGACCCTTCCACACAACCCTGCGCTGGTCGCTGCAACGCCTGATTTTGTTTAAATGCAGCCTTAAGGAGGAGGTTGTAGCAGCAAACCGCAATCTGTTGGCATGAGCGCATCAGTAACGTGATAGTGGGAAATGGCAGGTCATAATGACTGCGCTGTACACCTACATGAACATGATTGGACGTTGCTGAAGAATGAGCCAATGATTGTGAAACATGAATGAGACAGGGTTTCTGAAGACCCCATTTTGCCTGTTTCTCAGTTGTCATGCTTCCTTTAACCTTTAACCCATGATGTTTCAGGTTATTTCCTGGAGTTCCAGGAGCCGGTCAACAACATCACCCACTTCCAGGGCCAGACAGCCACGCTGCACTGCAAAGTGACAGGAAAACCGCGACCATCCATCCGCTGGCTGAAAAACGACGCCCCTGTGGTGCAGGAGCAGGGACGCATTACGATCCGCAAGACCGATGCGGGATCCAAGCTCCGCATCCAGGACCTGGACACGACAGACACCGGCTATTACCAGTGCGTCGCCTCCAACTCACTCAAGGTCATCTCTGCCACAGGCGTCCTGTACGTCAAACTAGGTAAGGTTCACATTTATATTTATACATTGACTGAGTTATTATTCATAGTTTTTGTTTACACCAAGCGGCAACTTCCGAGTCTAAAAAGTCCAGCAGGGGAGACTCCTTAAAGCTGCATTCTCTCTGACTTCCAGCAGGGGGAGACTCCTTAAAGCTGCATTCTCTCTGACTTCCAGCAGGGGGAGACTCCTTAAAGCTGATTCTCTCTGACTTCCAGCAGGGGGAGACTCCTTAAAGCTGCATTTTCTCTGACTTCCAGCAGGGGGAGATTCCTTAAAGCTGCATTCTCTCTGACTTCCAGCAGGGGGAGATTCCTTAAAGCTGCATTCTCTCTAACTTCCAGCAGGGGGAGACTCCTTAAAGCTGCATTCTCTCTGACTTCCAGCAGGGGGAGATTCCTTAAAGCTGCATTCTCTCTGACTTCCAGCAGGGGGAGATTCCTTAAAGCTGCATTCTCTCTGACTTCCAGCAGGGGGAGACTCCTTAAAGCTGCATTCTCTCTGACTTCCAGCAGGGGGAGACTCCTTAAAGCTGCATTCTCTCTAACTTCCAGCAGGGGGAGACTCCTTAAAGCTGCATTCTCTCTGACTTCCAGCAGGGGGAGACTCCACTGGCTCCAGAAAGAAGTCTGTTTCTATAGAAGTCTATGAGAAAATGAGACTACTTCTCCCTGGATTTATTACCTCAATAAACATTTTCATAATTAGTTTATGGTCTCAATTGATGGTTTCAAGTCTTCTACAGCACAGCATGATGTTCATTTAGTAAATGATGGTCCCATTTATTTAAAAATAGAGGATAAAGCAGGGGATGTTTTAGGACCTGTCAATCAGGACAGAGGCTTAGCGATGCTAACCATGCTAACACTGGGGACATTAATATAGACCTCAACTTGTTTTGGCTGTTGTCCATGTTTTCATCTTAAATTTTGACCCACTCACTTTGTGTTTTCACTTCAGCAAAGTTGCTTAGAACATTTTGAAAAAGAAAATTGTTCAGCGTTCTGCCAACCAAGCTAGCTAGCTGGCGCTACCACTAGCTGGTAACTTGATAAAAAGTCTCCGGATTTCAACCAGTCTGGTGTACCGGTGTACATGCAGATGAATGACGGCACTACCCGGAGGTCTGTGTTTACCCCCCGGTTCAGAACAGTTGAAAAATCTGCAACTTTCCCTCTTTAGCGTTTAGCTTAGCGCAGCACCATTGAAACCATACATAATACTGTCTTAGCCGTGGCATCCTCCCCAGCTCTGCCCTTTTGTCCAAATATAATCACTTCTGGCTCCAAAGCATCTGTCCACAAACCAGTGGGTGATGTCACTGATGCTACGTCCATTATTTTAACAGCCTATGGTTTGTACAAAGTGACAGCGAGATCAGTAGCTTGTTGATGTCAATAATGACGCTGAAATGTTTCTTGTACTGTAAAAACTGTAAAAGCTTTAAGTAACCAAGAAGCTGTAGTGGTCTTTTGCATGCAGAGCCATTAAGATAAATATGAATTATGTGCTTGTTAACAATTTTATTTATGGTTTTATTTTGGACTAACAGGACAGATGCCCACACATGGCCCAGATGAACCGTAAGTGAACACCTTCTATACATTAGCATGTTTGTCAGAGTGTGTGTGTATACATGTCCTACAACAACAGACAGGAACATTTAGAAAATAAGAGATCTGAAGTTTGAACCACTCCCACTCTGTAACCCCAGAATGTGGCTAAACAGAGTTCGTAGTGTCTTTGTAGTGTTTGTAATGCCCCTGATAGAGAACAGCATCTGTGGTCAGCTTGACAGAACTTACAATGCATTTAAATCTAATGAGGTTTTCACAGCAGGAACCCTCTCAAACCACTACAGCAGCGTCATCCGCTTCTCTGCTGTTTAGTTTAGTCTTATTGTTCTTATATGTGCTTTCAAATGATGCAAACAATAACTGCCAACCACATAAGTGTTTGTGGGGTAGCAAAGGTGGTTATTATTGTGTGCCTCTTTTCCAGTTTCATTATGTTTATTAATAATATAAAACAGGGGCCTTCAATGTTTTTTTAAACCAAGGACCCCTTAACTGAAACAGAGACAGAGCAGGGACCCCCCACTACTAATATTGTATCAAATGAAGTTGCTTATTAAACGGCCTACAATAATGTGTAGGGCCGTCTAAAGCATTTAGACATACCTTTTTAGTGCATAGAATACTAAGCTATTAACATAATAACTGTTGGCATGATTTTATAATCACGTTTTTATGTTAAACATACTAATATGGCACAGTGAATCCTTATGATGAACTGTATCTGTGGATGGCTACCTTACTGACTACCTTACCTATTGGCCAGTCAGCAGTGGGGATTTATATCTGCTAATAATATGTTGGATTCATGTTCAGACTTTTTAATTTTGGAAAACACATTCAAAAATTGATAATAATTTGGAGGCCCCCCTGCATTGACTCTGAGGACCCCCTAGGGGACCCAGACCCCCTGTTGAAGATCTCTGATATAAAAGGACAGGATATTTTAAATTCAGATTTTTAGTAAAACCTTTTGTGAAATGACATTGGGCACAAATCGGACTCTTTTACGTTGTTGCAAAATTGCCATATCATATACATATGAAAGGAACGTCCTACTGATATTACAGAACTTTAAAGGCTATTGGTGTTTTAACTCATTAACTTGGAATTATTGCACATTACTTCCATCCAATGTCAGAGTTTTTTTCATTGGTTTTGGAAGGTTTTTTTTCTTTGACTTGCAGATATATTTAAATGCGCTTGACAAGGACAATGCATCACAGTGAATACTAGAGCTGTACACATTCTCAAAATGACATCTTTAGCTGTACAGCTGACAGAAGGGATAGTTGGTTGGTGGTGATGTTAGTGAGCTGGTGCCCGTGGTCAGTATGCCTCGCAGCACGGGTACAGCCTCTACTCAGGTCCACAGTGTTGGAGATCAGAGGGCTTTCAATTGGCTGCTAAAAATAGAGTAGGTCTTTAAAACTATGCAGTGTAGTGTCAGAGACTTGTTGTGCTACAGAGTTATGGTAACATGGCACAAAATAGTACAGTCACTATTTTAACTTCTTTTTACCTCCTCTTATTATTCAGAAGAAAAAAAACCTTCAGCCAAATGTAGCCAAATTACTGCTGTAACATAAACTTAGTCATGTCACACTGTAAATGTTTGGAATAACTGTAAACACAGCTGTTTTTAATACAGTATAATTGGGTCTTTTAATGTGAAAGCAAATTATAATAGCAATACTTGATAAATAATAGTATATGTAACTTGCTTTAATACGGTAAAATGATGTAGTTTTTCCAAATGATTTATTGTTAAAACATAAAGAATCTGTGATGGTTACATTTCCTCATTGATTCTTGGTTGATTTGTTTATTAAGATAAGATAAGCCTTTACTTACTTTATTACTTAACAAAATTGTCTGTCTGCTGGGGAGTGCCGGCCTGTGATTGGTTGATTAGGAAGGTTTTACTGAGTACAAAAACCCTAATCTGGCTATCAGCAGACCAAGCTCAATCTTTTAAGATTGAACATTAGGGCGCTGACACACAGAGCCGATTATCGGCCGTCGGACTGTCTGGCGAGGTCGGTGACTCGAGTCTGTTCGGTGTGTTCGTGTCGTCGTCCGTCCGAGGAGCCGTCGGCCTTCATTTGGGCCGACCTGACATGCTCAGTTGGAGACAGGGCAGTCGGGACTCACCTGGAAATGGGGAGCAGATGAGCCTCTCAAAATCTGACAAATCTTTTAAACTGACCTTTGTTGATCTGAAATGAAGACAGATTCAGCAACTGCACGGCCTATTTCTCTCTTAAAATGTTTTCAGAAACACGTTTCAGTGAACTATTTTAGTCCAATATGAGATCGTATTCTGAACAAGCCGCCATGACAGTCTGGCTGTGAATTTCCGGAGAAAAAAGAACCACGTGACCCGTTCGTCCAATCAGCTGCTGTTTTCATTTTCTGGGAAACGATACAGAGAAGCGCCGCCTGCTGCTATGGAGACGTATTACGTTTCGCGCACGCGCAGAGCGTACGCTCAAGTCGGCGTCGCCTCAGTGTGTTTTGAGGCCCTTTTTGGACCTCGGGGACCCGGCTGATCAGTCCGACTGGCTTTACTGCCGACGGTCGGCCGTCTGGTTGGTGTGTAAGCACCTTTAGTCTGGGGAGTCTGCTCTGTATTTTCTACTGCACAAGAGGAGTGATCAACGGGCGTTGTTCAAATGACTCTGTACACAATTGGATAGTCCTCCAATCAGACCAACGATCCAGGTGACGTAGCAGCGACAGCGGCATCAACGGGTTGCTGCGCTTTGGTGGCCGTCATGTTGAATGTAAACAAAAAGCTGCTTGGTCGCTTCTCTATCGTCATCGTGTTAAACCCACCAATAGCGCGCCAGGTGATTGGTCCCCGCAAAATTGTAACGGAAGCAGGATAGACAAACGTACAGGTTTCCAGCCTGAGCTACAGGGAGGAATCAAACCCCCGGCAGATCAGGCTGGTTTACCCAGTCTATCAATAAACCCTGTTCTGGGTTTTACTCAGCCCCCAGTAAAGCTTCTTCAGCTGTGATTGTTGAGCGTTTACAACTGGTGATATAATGTAGTATATTATGTGAGTAATATACAATACCAGGTGGGTTACTGGGTTACCTGTCAATGCTTTTAATTCTGAAAAAGATCTCAAATAATAATAATAACTGCATATGCACTCTATCAAATACTTTTTACAGATTTTTGTTTTATCTTATTATATTTCATTATTTGTTTTATATTTTATTTTAACAGAGCAGAGTGAATGGAAAAGTTTTCTTTTATGAGACAGAAACATGTCGTTGTATGTGAGCATGCAATGGCAATAAAGTCATTAATTCCTAAAATGTATGGTCAACTTGTGCATTATATTTGCTTATATTTGGTTATAATTGGTTTTGGATTATGTTAAGGTTTTAGAATGATCCTGTGGTTTCAGGTTTAGAACTACCAGCTAGCAGCCCTTTCCCTAATGACACCAGCTAGAGCTTTGTATTGTAGTGGTGATGATGGATTTGAAGATTGGTATTCAGGAAATAGCTGTACTGTAGTCACTAAATATCCTCAGATGTTTAGAAGTGCAGATGCATGTGTTTGTGGTGTTAGAAGTGCCTGCCCAGAGCTAAAGTGGGCATGCTATGACATGTCAGTTAACACTCATACCTCCCCTGCTTTGACTGACTATTAGAAATGGTGAAGATATTGTGCTGCAACCAAACCATGAGGGTAGCAGCACCTCTATTTCTCTCCCTCTCTCTGTCTCCCTCTCTCTCTCCCTCTCTCTCTCTCTCTCTCTCTCTCTCTCTCTCTCCCTCTCTCTCTCCCTCCCTCTCTCTCTTTCTCTCTCTCTCTCTCTCTCTCTCTCTCCCTCCCTCTCTCTCTCTCTCTCTCTCTCTCTCTCTCTCTCTCCCTCTCTCTCCCTCTCTCTCCCTCTCTCTCTCTCTCTCTCTCTCTCTCTCTCTCTCTCTCTCTCTCTCCTCTCTCTCTCCCTCCCTCTCTCTCTTTCTCTCTCGCTCTCTCTCTCTCTCTCTCTCTCTCTCTCTCTCTCTCTCTCTTGACTCACCATTACGGGGCTGAAATAGATTCCTCTACCAGCAGTCAGACACTAGCCGGTGGTTTGGACAGGCCTGCTCTGAACTGGAAAGAATGCTGATTCATGTCCTCAGTCAGACCAACTGTTTCTGAATGCCTCTTCCAGGGATCTTATCTCATCAGCCAACAATATAACTCAATTTATGTCTTTTAACTCGGGCTGAGTGTTCATTTTGATGGCACTACAATGCCTTTTTGTCTATTAAAGCAATAGTTGGTATACATTTACTTTGCTTTTTACTTACCAATGTCTTTCTCAATTAGTTTAGGAATTGTTTTATCTGTAGAATGTCAGTGAAAAATGCCTGTTTTAATTCATTTAATTACAGATATTCAGTTTACTTGCATGCATGACAAAGAAAAGCAACAACTGCCCAGAATGGAGAAGCTGAAACCAGCAAATGTTTGACAATAATTTATAAGTAATAAGTTTCTTACTGAGTGCATTCAGATCACCTAGTAGTTCCCTGTGACGTGGACTGCATCAGCCATGTTAAGTAAGATTCCAAACCAAAGGGAGCAAACATGCCCTACTGTGTGGATAAGAACTGAACAATGATTCATCACTTCGCCGGACGTTCAAAAGCTAGATTACCCATTAGTCATTGCGCCTCACTGGAATGATACCGTACATCTTGTAAATGAATCAAATCACATTTATTCACTAGATCTATAGTAGGCTATATACAGTGTATATAGTAATATTTTAGTTCAGTAGTGTTAAATATCCACAGTAGCAGCAACCGATGTGTTTACGTTACCGTGGTAATGCATAGCAAAATTGGTATCTGAGTTGGTGACTTAGTGGCGTGTTCCCAATGGATGAATTTTGTCAAGTAACGTTCTCTTAACCGACATTCCCTGAGCAGGGAGAACTGAACGCAGCTACAGATTGACCAACTAGAATAAGAAGTACATTAATGAATAATATCACATCACTCGACCTGTAGTCCCGCTTTGCCAGGCCCTCCTCCACAGCGCTGTGGAGGAGGGCCTGGCTAGTCCACACAGCATTCTGGGATAGGAGAAAAAACGTGCTCTGGTTTATTGGCATTTCTTTAAACCAATCACAATCATCTTGGGCGGTGCTAAGCTCCGGACAGAGCCACGGTGCCTCTGCTAAATAGTCTCAAGAAGGAACTTGTTTTGGTGGAACATGTGTACGTTCAAAAGTAGTTTTAGTCGTGCAACAGAAAACTCAGATTGGACAGATAGTCTAGCTAGCTGTCTGGATTTACCCTGCAGAGATCTGAGGAGCAGTTAACCATAGTCCTCACACATCCACCAGAGGTTAGAACGCCAACACAAAGACAGAGGAAGGTGTGGGACATCCGGACTATAAGAGGGACATACGGCAGAATTTGCCACGGCAACGGTGCACTCCCAGAAATGGAACGTCGTGGATATAGACTACTCAACCTGTGCCTCAGTTTGATCGACCCACACAGTGTTCCTTAAGAAAGGAAAAGAGGCAGCAGTTGGCAGCCATCACTCCCCCCACTCATTGTTTAGGAGGACTGTACTTTTTCCAGTTAAACTCCAGTAGAATGAAATGTTAAAAGGTCACACAGCATGAGGAGGAGCACACTGCTAAGCGCTGGTCAGCTGCCAGAGAGCCACTGCATGAACTGGGGTCATGATGATATTCTTTAACTCAGGGCTGCCAGCATGGGCTCCAGCTAAAAACAAAGGGCCGTCCAAAAAAAAGTTGAACCAGGCTCAGCTTTTGCTGCAATGCAACATCAAATACATTTAAGCGCACATTCCTGGGAATACGACATAGTTGGTGCAGTGAAACGTTTTTCCAGTTAGTAAAATCCGGTCTCAGTGTTTCATCTGTTGCAACAGAAGTACATTGCCAGCTTAAAACCAGACATCCGGCGCGGGGCTCCTCCTAGTCTCACATTGCCAGTGCTGTGTCAGTGCTGGAAGGTCTGGCTACACCACACATGCATTCTAGGATTGGAGAAAAACAAAACACTCTGGCTTGTTAGCATTTCTTTAAACCAATCAGAATAGTTGCTACGCTCCTGATGGAAGAAAGTTGTTTTTGGTAGAACATTTGCATGAGGGGAGGCGAGCTTTGGAAAGGCTAATTCCTCGCAAAATAAAACACCACAAAAAATATTAAATGAAGTTAACTGTTGATACAATACAGTTACATGAGCTATTTCAATTAGCAATATATCACCATGTGGACATCCTCCCTTGTAGAAGGAGTGTTCGTAACATTGAGAGGCAGACAGTCATTTCCACTTGGAGATAAGCGACAGTAATGTTAATAATTACGCTGTGGATAACGGTCTGGCAATGTGAGATTATCAACCACTGTGTAGTGTTTTGGCCTGATAGGCCTGATAAACCTTCAAACTTATAGGACTGTACTCATGTTCCGGAAACAACACGGCCCACCAACCAGTCCTTACTTTGTTTTCAGTCTGAATGGCAATGACCTGTGATTTACCCTGCTATGGTGACATTGGTGGGTGTGGTTTAAAATGATTGCAGCTAAGTGACAGGAACATGCATCCACCTTCTTTCCAGACAGGAAGAGAAGGGATCAAAGCCTGATACTTGAAATAAACACAACATGGGCCCTATTTTAACGATCTGAAATGCAAGTATCAAAGAGAAGAGAAGCAAAGTGTATGCGGGGTGTGCACACTCTACATTACTGCCAAGCATGCGCCCTTAAAATAGCATCTGAATAACCGTAAACTGACTTTAGACTAGGTTTTTCCTGGTCTGTGGCAGAACTGTTTTTTGAAACTGCTAAATAGCACCAGGGAACGTTTGCGCCGGAACACGCCTCCTCTTTTTGCTGAAGCGCCCCCGGGAACGCAAGTTCAAACCTTAATTTGCCGACGTGAGTCTGTTGAGGGAAAAGTCTATTGTGCGTTGGGTGCAAAATAGGAATAATACATGCGTCGGTGTACAAAGTCAATTGCGCTGGGTGCAAGATAGGGCCCCATGGGAACCTTCATTAGTATGTGGTGGTATGCAGTAAGATGGAACAGTTTGCTACTGGGTCAAAATCAAAGGCACCAGTGGGCTTGCTGTGGATCAGCAGCATCTAAATTGAAGAGGTGCTGATAAGAATTATGTGGACAACAGGAGTCATTGGCACTATTTGTTCCCACAATGAGCAGCTCGATTCAATTACCTGTACCATGTCAGTCTGATTGTAGGTGATCAAAAGTGTAACAACTCCCAGAGACCAGTGTTCACAGAATAGGACAGAGCAGCCAGCTTTGAGTCAGTGTCTATCTTCAGTAAGCATGCAGGCCTTTACTGTGTGTGTATCCACAGCTTTGGGCTCAGACTGTTTGTTTTGTGGATTAAGGCTCAAGTCAGGCCTGGGAGACTAAACCCAGCACAAACATTACATATGAATGACCTCAGCAAAGAGCCACCTTTGAAAACAAGTTCAGATCAGTTGGTTTAACCCGCACAACTTCCTGCACAGCACCGACACTGAGCCAGCAGCGCAACATGCTGGCCTGCAGCCACACTGACTCTAAATACTTTTTATTATTAGGTTTTATTACCAGGGCTGCACAATATATCCTTTTTGTTAATCGTCATCGCAATATCAACGCAACACACATTCGCGAAAGGCTGCGACATATCGCAAATCGACACTCAGAGATTCTTTGTGTTAGTTGAAAGAAAATATATTTCTTATATTATTATTTTATATTCAATTCAATGTTCAATTTGTTCAATAATAGAAAACTGGAAATTATTTCCTTTCATTAGTTTTAAATTCAACAAGCAGTTTGTTGTATTTTAGCAGAATACCGAAGGCAGCAGAACTGAGTACACTTAAATATCTGTTTATTCATGGCAAGTAATTTATATCGCGATATTCAACAACAACATTGCATATTTTCCTAATGTGGTGCAGCCCTATTTATTAGTATTATTTATTGTATTTGTTAGTTCTCCATCTCCAGTGATGAACATACACAATTATTTTCTGTCTTTCTGAGATTTTTCTTTTTTCACATTATAAAGATAAATATAGATTAAGGCCAGTGTTGATCTTATATTCTGATGTCTTATTTTCAGTACACATCATCAGAATCAGCTTTATTGGCCAGGTTTGTGTAGACGAACAAGGAATTTGTCTCTGGTTAATCTTTGCTCTCAAGTACAACACTCACTTAACATATAAGAATAAAAAACAGAAATGACAGTAAGAAATATAAAAAAATACTGTTAAGTATACGGTATAACACTGCACTAGAATTTACAAATTTACAAAAAATATACAGTAGCAATTGAAGAGAGGGAAGGAATGGTGCAATATCAGTATGGTCTGAGATTTAAGATTTAAATATAAATATAGTGCAAGGCAGTTCGGTACAATGGTCATATATTAATAACAATTTTGTAATTGTAAGATTGAAATAGACATGAGGTAGATGAGCAGAACAGTGTTTATTGACTTTGTTCAGTGTGAGGGTGGGGGCTATTTCTGAGTGTTCAGCAGAGTGACTGCTTGGGGAAAGAAACTGTCTCTGTGTCAGCTGGTTTTGGCCAACAGTGCCCTGTATCTCCTACCAGAGGGAAGGAGGTTGAACAGTTTGTGACCAGGATGTGAGGGTCTGCAGAGATTTTTGCTGCCCTTTTCCTGACCCTGGACCGGTACAGGTCCTAGATGGAGGGAAGGTCAGCTCCGGGGGGGGGGGGGGGGACTTCTCCTAAAGTCCACTGTCATCTCCACAGTCTACTCCAGGTGGTTCTGACTGCACCATTGGACTGTCTGTAAGCAGACTCATCACCATCCTGGATCAAACCAATGACAGTGGTGTCATCTGCAGTTTGAGGTGCAGTCATTGGTGTAGAGGGAGAAGAGCAGCGGGGAGAGGACACACCCCTGTGGTGGGCCAGTGCTGATGGTCCGGGTTTTGGATGAGATGCTCCCCAGTCTGACAGGCTGCTGCCTGTCAACCAGGAAGCTGATGATCCACTGACAGGTGGTGGCAGGCACTGAGAACTGGGTGAGCTTCTGATGTAGGATGTCAGGGATGATGGTGTTGTCCAGTTCTCTAGTGTTATCTTTTAGTGTCACAGGCTTTATAACAATATCAAGCAACATTCAATGGCAGTCATTCACACATTGCTCTTAAGTTTTTGAAAAGGTGACTTGGACTGTGTTGTGAGTGCACATGCTTTTTGTACTGGGACAGCAGAGGAGCCTATGATGGGAGTCAGATTCTGCAAAGAGCCTCGGGAAAGTTTGGGCTACAGGAAGTCATTTTCTACGAGCCAGCATCAGACTTTACAATCCACCCACTGTGTCTCTGAGCAGGGCCAACATTGATTCATTTGTGGACCAACTGTTGTAGTCTGCTGGGACAACTAGTGGATTCAGGTCCTCAGCTGACAAGTACCAACAAACTATCTCTACTACTCAGGCACCGCACTCAGATCGGCTGTTTCCAGGCTGAATATGGCACTTGTATTTCTCTTGTATTCATGTATTCTTCACATTATAAACTTTCATTTTCGAAATATGTTCAGAAGATGTCATAGTCTCTGCTCTGTTAGCAGTAGGATAACAGCATTGCTCAGTGGTTTCATACTCATGTTTTTGTATTGTGCACCTGAAGGAATATATTACTGGTGTTGGTTTATTCATTTTAAGTGTGATTAATGATCCTGCAGAGTCTCCACGCAGAGCTTTCTCCGTAGCCTGCGTTAGTGGTCTGAATGTTATACTGGTATGTTGGTGTGTGTGTCGATCTCTTTAATAGAATAGCCGTGCGTGCGTGCGTGTCTCCCCTGTTCTTTCTGACCACGGTGGGAAATCTGTAGCAGGAGAAGTTAACCCTTTCCTTGATTTCATGTTGTTTATGGAGAAGGAGAACCAGGAAATGAGTCGGGGGAAATGCAACGCTACCAAGCCACGTGCATCGCCGAGACATGTAGTTACTTTTTTTGAGAGGTGCACGTCAGGCTACAGCGTAGGGTCTGTATCTCCACGTACCTACGTACGTAACCACTGTGTAGATTTAACGCAGAAGCATAAATCATGCTTTAGAGTGGCTTATACCTGTTTTTCCATATGAACTCTTCTAATTGTTTCCCAGACTTGAGTACTACCTGACTGATATCTGTGAGCAGGCTCCGTTGTCACCACTGGGCCTCACTATGGACCCTCGGTCATGTTGGGGGTTGAGGGATCCCTGAAATGTTGTTATTAAAGCTGAGACCAACATATGTACTGAGCAGGACATTTCATTTTTAAAATGTTATTTTGAGCTTTCTGGTGGACTGAGCCTGGACTACCAACAGAGTGAAGTTGGCCACTGTCCATTTGGTGGGCAAACTATCTGAGGGTTACTTTAAACATACCGTTCAAATATCTGAACTGCAATTTCTTGTTACTTGTCAGCCGACATACTGTCATGAGAATGACACAGTTGGGCCCTTGACGTGTCTAGAGTGAGTTCAGTCCCTAACAAAGTGTGCTAAGTCAGGAGAAGGCTGGCTGCAGTGGGCTTACCTCTGCTCAGCAACCACGGCTAGCTCCGACCCAGAGCTCCCCACAAGCAGCCAGTCCAGACGCTGTCAGTTCACCGTTCTTGTTCAAGTTTGGTTGTTGTTGGTGGTGGCTGGTCCAAAAAGAAATCCAGCTGGAGGTAGTAGGCGTTCAGTTCTCAAGGCCAAAGTCAAAACTGGCCCCGGTGTCGAGTCTCAAACTCTGAAGGTTGTTCAGCACCAAAATCCCACACCAGGGCCACGTTCAGCCCCGACAAAACATAGCTACACGTTTTTTTAAACGGAAACGGGTGCAGGAGCAGATCAATGACTGTTCTACGTGTCCCTGACTGTCAGACAAGATTGTTTCATAACAGGTTTTTTTATTCGTTTGTGGTAGATGCTTACTCCTTATGACTTAAAGACTAAAGATGTTCTGATAGCCTTTGCCAATAATTAACATGTATTTATTATATAATAGTTATCTATTGGTTCTTCACTCATTCAACATTTCCAGTAACAGTCCCTTTATTAAGTTTCCGAAGTAAATGCAGAGCTGGCCAACGCTTCCAGAGTCCTGCTTCTCTTCATAGAAGGAATGCCAGAGGTCTTGGTAATGACTTTTCCATGACATTATGTTTTAAAGTACTCATACTGAGATATGGGGAGTAAAAGAAAAAAAGAATAGAATAATAGATGTAAGAGATTTCCAGGAATGAGTGATCCACACAGTGATATGCAGTCAACAAGTGGTGAACTGTTGGCCTGGCAGCTGTGTGTGTGTGTGTGTGTGTGTGTGTGTGTGTGTGTGTGTGTGTGTGTGTGTGTGTGTGTGTGTGTGTGTGTGTGTGTGTGTGTGTGTGTGGATGAGAAATATAAATGGTGGCACGTTGATTCCACTGAGAGCTGCGGCTGAGGGCTGACTGCAAAATAATATTCTAATATTATGACTCTTGGTAGTGTTTAATAGACCTTAGAGCTTTTGGTGCAATGTAGGCTACTTGTGGAAATGTACTTTTTAGTCTCACAGTACTGACTAGCTATGGGCCGGATACCAGTTTGAAAAAGTCACGGTTTCAAAACCACTAAAAGTTCCCGTCATACCGTTCCTGTGGTATGAGCTGTTTTTGGAGTCTTCAAGGACAGAAAGTGCAGTTTAGAAATCCCTCTCCCTGCCCGTGTGCAGTGTGTTTTAAAATCAAATACATTGTGTTTAATAGAGAAAAAAGTTTTTTTTTTTTACCCAGACATTTCAAAATACTACATTTAAAGGAAAAGGAAGTTTTTCCTCGCCACTGTCGTACCAAATGCTTGCTCGTGGGAAATTGTTGGATCTCTGTAAATTATAGAGTGTGGACTAGACCCACTCCTTCTGTGAAGTGTCCTGTGATAACTCCTGTTATGATTTGACACTATAAATAAAACTGAATTAAATTGAATACTGCAATACCGTGAAACTGTGATGTTTTGGCTGAATGTTATCATACTGTCAGAATCTCATGCCGGCCCATGTCTAGTACTGAGCAAATAAAATACAAGTCTCATCTCAACTAAGGCCTGATCTATAGCGTGTAGTTTTGATTTTGTGCACTTTGTATCTCTGTTCATTTTTCTGACCCCATATCTCCTAGGGATTATGATAGATAGTAATCAGAGTCTGAAAGATACTGGGTTTTTGTTTGCCAATTCATTTCTTTTCAGAATCCAATCAGGAATTCATTCATTTTCTAACAAACACTTTTGATAGGGATCCCTGAAATGTTGTTATTAAAACTGAGACCAACATATGTACTGAGCAGGACATTTCATTTTTAAAATGTTATTTTGAGCTTTCTGGTGGACTGAGCCTGGACTACCAACAGAGTGAAGTTGGCCACTGTCCATTTGGTGGGCAAACTATCTGAGGGTTACTTTAAACATACTGTTCAAATATCTGAACTGCAATTTCTTGTTACTTGTCAGCCGACATACTGTCATGAGAATGACACAGTTGGGCCCTTGACGTGTCTAGAGTGAGTTCAGTCCCTAACAAAGTGTGCTAAGTCAGGAGAAGGCTGGCTGCAGTGGGCTTACCTCTGCTCAGCAACCACGGCTAACTCCGACCCAGAGCTCCCCACAAGCAGCCAGTCCAGACGCTGTCAGTTCACCGTTCTTGTTCAAGTTTGGTTGTTGTTGGTGGTGGCTGGTCCAAAAAGAAATCCAGCTGGAGGTAGTAGGCGTTCAGTTCTCAAGGCCAAAGTCAAAACTGGCCCCGGTGTCGAGTCTCAAACTCTGAAGGTTGTTCAGCACTAAAATCCCACACCAGGGCCACGTTCAGCCCCGACAAAACATAGCTACACGTTTTTTTAAATGGAAACGGGGGTGCGTTGAACACCCTGTTGTGTGCACAAGCGCTCTGCTTTTTTATTTTCCCCGAGTTACAGACACGTCTCTGCTGACTGGGTATCAGCTGTGACAGAGCCAATAAACCAGAGACACACTCACCAAACCAGAGAAATCAGAACTCAAAGCGTTGCACACCGTTCCCAGGAAACATGCCGTTCAACCAGGAAACCGTAGCAACATGGTGCACACCGTTTTGAGATTGAACGTGATCCAGGACGCTGTACCCAGCCAGCCCTGTCACACCTGAGCCAGCTGGTTGAAGGATAAGCCCCGTCCACTACCAGCCAACCAAAAATTCAGAAGTGACTAATAATATGAATGCTGAAAAGCACACTGCTCACTAGGGCTGGGTACAATACATTTTAGGCACTGATCGAATTGCCTCCCTTAGTATCGAGTATCGAAAGATGCCTCGTCATTCAATACCAAATTTCAACACCTAAGGAGTAAATCTCATCAGCGTTAGTGAGCCAATCAGCATGCAGCATGCTTCTACCAAGATCTAATAATGTCTGTGATTGGCTGTCTAACGTTACACGTCGTAGAGACTTTTTTGTTTTATAAAATTGGTATTGAAAAAAGTCTCAGTAACCGGTATCAAAGTCACAGTATTGGTATCGGTACCGGTATTGACATTTTTTGAACGATACCCAGCCCTAATGCTCACTCTAACAATGCACCAATTTATCTGTAATAAGCTTAAATACCTATATACATATAATATATTAGCTCTGGTCAATATATCAGTCAGGCTTACAGTACCTAGCTATAGTGGGAGCTACCTCCTGGGTTCAATAACGTGACTTAGTTTTTTCTGTTTTTTTTTTTGTTGCTTTCTTGGCTGGCGTTTAAAGCATAATTTGTTTTTCTTTTCAGGTCGCGTGAAAAAGGTTTCTGCCAGCCATACCGAGGCATTGCCTGTGCTCGCTTCATTGGCAACCAGAGCATTTATGTCGAGTCCCTGCAGATGCAGGGGGAGAGTGAGAACCGCATCACAGGTAAGACAACCAACTGACTCTCTGAGTTACCAACCAACACACAGCTGGGTAGAACTGTAACTACTAGAGATATCTGAGATTACAGTTACAGTCTCTGTTTCCTTCCTCCCAGCCGCTTTGACTATGATTGGCACCTCCACCCACCTATCGGACCAGTGCTCCAGGTTTGCCATCCCGTCCTTCTGCTACTACGTCTTCCCGCTGTGTGACGAGGGCTCTCGGGCCCCGCGGCGCCGCCAGCTCTGTCGAGATGAGTGCGAGGCCCTGGAGAACGACCTGTGCCACACCGAGTACACCATCGCCCGGTCCAATCCCATGATCCTCATGCAGCTGGAGCTCCCCAACTGCCACCTGCTGCCGCGGCCGGGCACCGCCGAAGCTGCCTCCTGTATGAGGATAGGAGTGCCAGCAGAAAAACTGGGTCCATGTAGGTGGATGTTACGGCATGCACACACACATTTTTTACAACAACTTGCGGCCAGTGTAACACTTTGATACTTAGTGAGGCTGGTCAGTTTAAACAATAATTTACTGAAACACAAGTTATTTATCCATTTAATTAAATTCTTTACACAGGCTGTCTTTTTATCAACGACTAACATACAGTTTTAATAAGTTTTGGGGTTTTTGCTACTTGTTATTGCTTAATCCCTTTGCCTGTCCGAATTCCCCCAAATCATTCCACTTTGTCCACTTCACACACACACACACACACACACACACACACACACACACACACACACACACACACACACACATGCACGCGCTTTACCGTGCTTTATGCTAAGCTAGGCTAACCACATCCTGATACTGGACACACAGACATGAGATTGATATGAGTCTTCTCACTTTCAGAAAGAAAGGAAACGTTGAACTATTCCATCCAAAGTAGTAACGTACTATTTAGCTTTGCTATATTAAGCCCCACAATGTGGAATATAAAAAAAGAATATGAATAACATTTGAACAACAGTCCAGTTAAAATGTGTGACCATGTTACACATCACAGGACTGTCACTCACTGAAGTTCTGAATATGCAGTCATTTTGTAAACCCCTGGAAATGTAAGTCCCCTCTCATAAAGTGTGTAGGAGCATCCACACTGAGTCCCTGTCTGCTCCACAGATTCCCCCTCGGACCACAGCTGCTACAATGGAAGCGGGGATGACTACAGGGGCACAGTGAGCATCACTGCGTCGGGCCATCACTGCCAGCTGTGGAGCGCTCAGTACCCTCACAGCCACCACCTGTCCCAGGAGTACCCCGAGCTCTGGGGAAGTCACAACTTCTGCCGTAACCCGGGGGGGCAGATGCAGGCGCCCTGGTGTTTCACCCTGGACCCTCAGGTCAGGGTGGACCTGTGTGACATCCAGCCCTGCAGTAAGTACCACCATGCAATAATTATACTTTTAACAGTTACTTGGTTTGTTAAAGGGGCTATTTGTAACTTTCAGTCTGTGTTGATTCTAGCGTCCCCTTTGGACTAAAGCGGTAGTGTTTAACCACACCTGCTGTCCTAAAGCTCTTTTCTTTACGGTGCTGTCTTACCCACTGAAGATTACTGAGTGAGTGTTACAAGCAGGTCATATAGTTGTGATGAATGTATTGCTGAGACAGAAAATCATTCATTTACAATAAGAGAATACGTTACAGATGCATCCTTTCATTTCCAGTGTTGCATAAGGTAACTTAGCCTCCTTTGGATGTCTTGTGAGATTAACCAGGTATCACTGTCACTGTGTCATGAGCCAGAGCATTAAGAGTTTGTTGTAGCAACCAATGTAGTAATGACTTAGATTCATATGGCACATTTCATGAAACCCACGGATGCTTTCCACAGGTAACGTTACAGGGGGACAAAAATAAAATAGTAGGCCAACACCAACACGGACTAAAAGGAATAAGTCGTTGGCACTAAATGGAAGGGGGATGTGATTTAATGTCTGCTACTGACTACAACCACATCACACATAAAGTTATTTTATGAATGGAATAGACATATTACGTTTTTGAATCATTTACAATCCTCTAATTGTCTCCATCTGTTGAAAGCCAGACCGAGTGTGACTCTGTTTTGCCCGTCGTCTTTCCCTTTTCTCTTTCAGTTGTTCTTGGTTTAATTTCCTTCTTTCCTGTGATGGTCCTGCCCCAGTATCAGCCAGAACTACAACAGATAACTTCTAAAATAACATTAAAATACAATTAGGCCTATATAAAGATATCTTCTGCTGCCCTTTTACCTGTTATACCGAAATCTGTGACCCGTCAGATTGTGTGACTGTAGCGCCGTCTACCTGCTGAAAATGGCCACTTTGTGGGAAAAATCGGACCCGGGCAGAGGCATTAATAAAATCTACATAAAACTAGCATTCTTCTCACTGTTAGTCTCGTTTGCCGTTACAGGTCATTTATTATCATCAGATGGAACATTACACAGCTTCACAAACATTTAAAAGTTACATATAGTCACTTAACACATAACAAATGTTTTGATAAATAATCTAGATTGGTGTGGTGTTAGACGGTTTTACCTTTTTTGTTGTTGCCCAGAACACATCAATGTATGTCACATGTGTTCCACTGGAGTATGCCGACACTACAGTGTGTTTTTGTGGTAGCGGTTTAGCCCCTTTCAGACACGAACCTCTTATGTAAAGGTAATGGCAATTTTACAAATCAGTCTCATGTCTAAATAAGCACCTGAGTCCCTCAGCAGCAGTCCGACCTGAAACGTTTCTGTAACAACACAGCTCAAGGCTAAATTGAATGCTGTCACATTAGCCCAAAGGCAACCCAAGCAGCAGCACAGGGTAAAACGTGCACAGAGAGATGAAATGCATGTCTTAGTTTCGCTTTAAGGTGGATTCTGTGATTCTAATTCAATACACTTTTTTGTCAAATTCAGGAAATCTTCCTACAGTCCGACCAAAATGCTGACATTGCTATAAAACTTGAAACTTGCCACTTGAATATACAGTAATACAACCAAGGCTTGAATATTGGTATTTCAGCCCAAATTTGGGTCTCATTCATTTATTTTTTCATTTTTGTTTTTTGCCAGTAACAAGTGGTATATGCCTGTATGGAGTGAGTTTGTCAGCCAGTGGAATACAGATGACAAGCTCTTTTGCCATTCCTCCAGTAGAATAGCAGCGGTGTACCAGTAGTCAAAGTGTTAACCACTAAGAATCAGCATACACCACCAAACATGTTGGTGGAATGTAGAATCTGCCAGTGAGTGAGGTTTCATTTATAAGTTGCACAAGGCAGTGGTGGCATATTATAAACAGCAGTGGCATATGTGATTAAGAATCAGTGTATTTCAGTGGGGAGTACCATGCTGTTAAATACCAGCCATAAGCCAGTGGAACAGCAGGGACATTACACTGAAAGGAGAATCAGCATATGACCAAGAACCAAGACCGATACTACTTTTCTGTCTCGGCACTGTTACATTTTTGTGCTGCAACACATAGTCATTGATAGTACTTTGATTTTAAAATAGTATTCTAATCCATGACCAGTGTGGCTAGAAATTTGGGGCATTTTTCTTAGGCTACATTTACATTACTACATTTTAGTTTTTTACATTTGAGTTTTGTACCAAGTGTTTTTATCTCCAGTAGAAGAACTGATCTCTGGTTAAACTAACACGCCCAAACCTCATATCTCATCATCATTCTGGTATACTGGACATAAACAAGAGGCAGCGTGGAGACTCCGCCCGCTGCTGGTAGTTGCCATGGTAATGTAGCTTTAGTCTCAGAGAACGAGACGTCGTGACCGATAAGACCCAATCAGGAGGAGAAACGTTGGCGTCAGTGTCGGTGTTGTCAAAGGTCTCCGTTTGAAACACAACCCCGCAGATTCAGAACCACAACGGGTCAGAAGAGTTTCCCAATGGCTCCGCTTTAGGGGCTCAGAGCAGGGGGAATGAGAGGGGGGAATACCAGAGCAGGGGGAATGAGAGGGGGGAATACCAGAGCAGGAGGAATGAGAGGGGGGAATACCAGAGCAGGGGGAATGAGAGGGGGGAACACCAGAGCAGGGGGAATGAGAGGGGGGAACACCAGAGCAGGGGGAATGAGAGGGGGGAACACCAGAGCAGGGGGAATGAGAGAGCAGGGGGAATGAGAGGGGGGAATACCAGAGCAGGGTGAATGAGAGGGGGGAACACCAGAGCAGGGGGAATGAGAGGGGGAACACCAGAGCAGGGGGAATGAGAGGGGGGAATACCAGAGCAGGGGGAATGAGAGGGGGAAACACCAGAGCAGGGGGAATGAGAGGGAGGAATACCAGAGCAGGGGGAATGAGAGGGGGAGACACCAGAGCAGGGGGAATGAGAGGGGGAAACACCAGAGCAGGGGGAATGAGAGGGGGAAACACCAGAGCAGGGGGAATGAGAGGGGGAACACCAGAGCAGGGGGAATGAGAGGGGGGACACCAGAGCAGGGGGAATGAGAGGGGGAAACACCAGAGCAGGGGGAATGAGAGGGGGAACACCAGAGCAGGGGGAATGAGAGGGGGGAATACCAGAGCAGGGGGAATTAGAGGGGGAAACACCAGAGCAGGGGGAATGAGAGGGGGAAACACCAGAGCAGGTTGAATGAGAGGGGGAACACCAGAGCAGGGGGAATGAGAGGGGGAAACACCAGAGCAGGGGGAATGAGAGGGGGAAACACCAGAGCAGGGGGAATGAGAGGGGGGAACGCAGCAGAATATATTCCTTTTTAAACCAAAACGTAGCAGTGTAGATTTAGTCTTAATTTTAGGCATTCATCAAGGGATATCTAACCAGTGGCCCCGGCACATAAGCCTGCTCGTTTGTGTCAGGATGTGCCTGCTTGCAGTCAGTTGCCTACTGGAAATATGTCACATAAAATGTTATGAAAGTGATGCTTTTGAAAACATGATATTTGTGACAATAAATGAAAGGTTTTTGAAATGGCATATCTATTTTGTCTTGGCGGAGCTGAGATAAGAACAATCAGAACACAGCAACAGCCCGCGCAGCACTGCAGACAATTCACCACTGCGGGTCAACTACGTAACGCCTTTAGTGTCTACCTCGGTAGGATTAACAGATACAATTCCTTGTCCTAAAGCTAAAAACCCCATTTGCAACGGTGTAAGCCTGGTGCTCGGAAGCTCCAACGGCCACTACGAGTTCATGTCACTGACTGTTCCTCGCCGTGCGTGCGTGCGTGTGGTAGTAGTAAAGAGAGAGAATGGGAGAAGGAAGTTTGTGTGAGGTGGACCTGGTCACCACAGACCCAAATCTTCTCAGCTGTTGCTACTGTCTCTTCATGTGGCACATTGTATGGGTCACTTCTTATATCATAAGGTAATACAATGTGTAATCAAGTGATGACTGATTAACAGTAATGCAAATGCCAAATGCCCTAATACCTGTTAATACTACAACAATGCAAAGTATAGGCTCTTAAACTTGCAGTTTTGCACATATCATGTAAGACTCGATTTCTCCATTTCTTTGCACAAAACTCTCCAGAAAGTGCCATTTAATGGTTTATTTTGCAAAACAAATTTCCACATAACAAATACCAATTTAACCCCTGTATCTAACTGTATGGTTGCAAAAATCTGTGTACCTCAAAATTTGGTCAGTCATTCTGATGAACTGTTTTCACACGGGCAATCGATTGTAATTCAACAGTATTTCCCAGCATCATGTAGAAAGCTGTAAGTAAGTCTAAAAAGTGGTGCATTTTGATTGGTCAAATGACATTAACAAGGTCATTTAAGTCCTCAGCTGGCATGTTGTGTAAGCCAAAGTATCACGTTACCAATGTGGGAGCACACAACCCCAGGACGCTGTCATGAATGATATTTTGTCAACATGTATGGACTAATCACACCAACAAGGGTCACTGGAAACGCGTTGCCAGCAAAACCATTGTTTTACAATTAGACGGCACGTTTAACGCTCCCTTCTGTCTTGCGCCGCGCGTCGTTTTTCTAGCCGTTTTTAGGCGTGCATAAAAGTTAAAATATTCTCGACTTTCCTGCGGAAGTTGTGAAGTCACACCGCTCGTCATTGTCACACTGGCCTAGGCAGCCAATCAAATCAAGCGGCGGGCTTTGCTACTTTACCACTTTCTTCCTCAAGAAGAAGTAGAACCACTTCCTTCATGTTTTAACGGTGGAGGAACTTTACAAGTTTGTCTGGGTGTGATCGGCTCCTAACACAGTTTAGTGTTACTGGTTGGTACATTGCTTGTGTGAACAACAGATGGTGCTGCCTCTCCTGGAACAGTGTAGGCAATGTATTCTATCATTCTCACATTCAAACGCCATCTTTATCTGTGGCTGGGTTAGCTCAGTTGGTAGAGCAGACGCACATATACAGAGACGCACTTTACTCCTCGACGCAGCGGCCGCAGGTTCAACTCCGACCTGTGGCCCTTTGCTCTCTCCCCTTTCATGTCTTCAGCTGTCCTGTGGAAATAATGCCCTAAAAAATCACCATCTTCGTCATGATTGGACTACCAGATTCTTTCCGCTGATCTAAGGGACTGTTGGTAGCTGCATGCGGTCTGCAGTGCCGGACAGCACAGTGAGTGATCTGTCAGCACTTGATATGTAACGGAATGCTGCAATGTAATGAAGAAAGCCATCCAAGCTTTACACTCTGTACATGTTTTGCCAAGGTCTTTAGCTGTCCATTAGTCCTGGAGGATGATGATGTGCTGTAGAAGCTATTGGCTCCACAGTCTTCACATGTCCCTGTTGTTGATGTGCGTATATATATATACAGTTCCTCTGTCAGGTGGACCACAGGGCCCAATCAAAGTGCAGACAGGGTTATTACCAGCCGCTGCTGAAAAATGTCCTGGGACATTTTGAAGGTCAACAGGAACTCAGCTTCTGGAAATCGTAAGACTTTCCCCTCTCTTGGCCTGTCTTATCCCAGTCCCTCCTTTGTTCTGCCAAAGTACTTACTTAGATCCACTGGTTGGAAGCAGGTGGCTTTGAGTTAATGAAGTCACATAGTGGTCCACTTAACATATAAACTGTGGTTTTATTTCTTCCTGCAAACTGTGGGAGTTCCAACTTGAAAAAAAGCAGTTACTGGCATGTTCTATTTCTGTCTATCCGTGCACCATTTCTAATTACTGCAACTTTCTACGGTGTAGTTATTTAAAGTGGCGGGCAAAAAAAGAAGCTCAAATAAGCATGAGAGGAGGCACACGTGTGCAGCTGCTGCGGGTGGTGCAATAATTGGTCTAGTTCAGTTAGAAAGCTGCTAAAGTTTATATTTTTGGGATAGAAAATATTCAGGGCTCAGGTTCTGGAGGACCAGGCGTGGCATCACTGCTATAGTGTACACTATATTGCCATTGCCATGGGATTTCCTCTCATCTTAACAGTCAGCCGATGCTTTAAAGGTCCCATGGCATGTTCATTTTCATGTTGATACTTGTGTTTTGGGTTTCTGCTAGAACATGTTTACATGCTTTAATGTTCAAAAAACATATTTCTCATACTGTCTGTCTGAATATACCTGTATTCCTTGTGTTCTATTTCCCCTCTGTCTAAAACGCTCAGTTTTAGCGCCTGTCTCTTTAAGGCCCCCTGCTGAAAAAGCCCAGTCTGCTCTGATTGGTCAGTGTTTCCGGGTCTCCAGCATCTGCACTTTCAGAGTCTCTGCTCCGTCATTGCAGCCGGAGAATGACTGTAACGGCACTGTAGCAGAACTTTCTACCTATGTATAGTACAGTTGTGACATCACAACCGTACAGGAAGTCCTGACGCCTCGTTTAAAGGCACAGTTTCTGAATACAGGCTGTGTGCATTTCTCTGTGAATTGAGCATTTTCATACTTTCATAGGATTTATATAGCACCTCCACCTGCTTTATAATAATATGGGACCTTTAAGCTCAGTGTCAGCTATATGGTACATCTGTAATGAGTTCAGTTTGTCCCTTGTTTTACTTTTTGTTCTGAGATCTTAAAGTCTCACTGGGCCCTCAGTAGTTTTTCTGTTCATTCTTTGATTTTCAGGGGACAGAACCCATTTGTTCCAGTAAGACCAAACCAGGTGGAACTGATGAGAATTCTGCTCCGTGAGGGTGAATGTAGTTTTAAACGTGGATTATCCTAAAAGTTCTACATAACATGTGGAAATTAAGCCGAGTTGTTGAACGTGGAACAAAGGAGTTTTTACTCCTATATTATTGCTCTTGAACCGGGGTACTCTAAATACCACACATTATGTATTTAGAGATAAAATCAAAGAGGACTTAACTCACTACTATCTCTATTATCGTCCCCTCTCCAGAGCCTCCAGAGAACCCCAGGAAGGAGATCCTGTTCATTCTAATCCCTGCGATCGCCATCCCATTGGTCATCGCTTGCCTCTTCTTTCTGGTTTGCATGTGTCGCAATAAGCAAAAGGAATCGTCGGACACACCACTCCGCTGCCAGCTCAGCAGCTCACCTAGCCCGGACATGGAGCTGTCTCTCCTCAGTCAGCAGAAACAGCAGGTAACACACACACACACACACACACACACACACACAGGACAGAGTCTCATTGGTTACTTCATCACATTCTTTCTGATGTATGGCCGCGTTCACGCCGACATTAGCACTGCATTAGACAACACAGCCCCCTCATTCATTTTAACGCAAAATAAATGATTAAGCCCAAATTCATTGAGGATTTTGCACCGTGATAAAGTGTAAGGGTAATAATAAGGTAGAAGATGGGGCTTCACTATCAGTTTTTTCTGCATTGTAAGTGATGCCTAGTGTTACCAAACTACAAAGCACACAGTGAACCCTTGCACTTTATTGGTCACTTAGGGTGTATTACTTTGTAACATCAACGGGGTGATTCTACTGTTTACCTGGTGATTGTACAGAGTTTAAAATGATTGTTAGTGTGAGAACCAGAGTTGTAAAAATCCTTTCTTATAGTATTATAAACTAGTGTGCGGTGTTTTGGTGTGTGATCAACCTTAAAACCCATGGGTCTATTACTCAAACTCCAATCTGAGGATCTCATTCATCATCTCATCGGTACCTGAAGCAGCACACCCCCACCAACGCAGTGCTATAGTTATTTTTTAATGCAGTGTTGGCTTAGGGTCTGAACACCCAGTAATGAAAAAGAAAGTGACCTCCGTACAGCTGGATTATAAACTGTTGCATTCCTGTGCTAAAGTAATACATTAGGTTTTATTGTTGGCCATACACTTTGATGACATGTCATTGTATTTATTGCTTTGTGACTGCAGGCCAAGCTGCGGGAGATTAACATGTCAGCAGTACGCTTTATGGAAGAGCTTGGCGAGGATCGCTTCGGCAAGGTTTACAAGGGCCACATGTACGGCACGGCACCTGGCGAGCAGACCCAAGTGGTGGCCATCAGAACATTAAAGGACAAAGTGGATGCCACTCTCTGTGAGGAATTCCGCCACGAAGCCATGCTCCGCTTTCACATCCAACACCAAAATATTGTCTGTCTGCTGGGTGTGGTCACTAAAGAGCAGCCAATGAGCATGATATTCACCTACTCCGGCCTTGGCGACCTGCACGAGTATCTGGTGATGCGCTCCCCTAACTCAGACGTTGGCAGCTCAGATGATGGCAAGACAGTCAAATCCACACTGGAGCAGGCTGATTTCCTTCATCTTATCACCCAGATTGCTGCCGGAATGGAGTACCTTTCCAGCCAGCAAGTAGTCCATAAAGACCTTGCTGCCCGAAACATTCTGGTCTTTGACAAACTCAGCATCAAGATCCTGGACCTGGGCCTGTTCCGAGACGTCTACTCTGCTGATTACTACAACCTCATGGGCACAAGCCCTTTCCCCATTCGTTGGATGTCCCCAGAAGCTATTATGTATGGCAAGTTCTCCACCGACTCAGACATCTGGTCTTACGGGGTCTTGCTGTGGGAGACTTTCAGCTACGGTCTGCAGCCGTACTGTGGCTACTCCAACCAGGACGTGATTGAGATGGTACGCGGCCACCAGCTCCTGCCTTGTCCAGATGACTGCCCATCCTGGATCTACACCCTCATGCTGGAGTGTTGGAGCGAGTTCCAAGCAAGAAGGCCTCGCTTCAAGGACATCCACACACGCTTGCGCTCCTGGGAAAACCTGTCCAACTATAACAGCTCTGCTCAGACATCTGGCACCAGCAACACCACCCAGACCAGTTCTCTCAGCACCAGCCCGGTTAGCAACATCAGCATGAGCACAGCCAATGCATCGCGCTACACCAGCCCTAAAAAGAGCTTGCCATTCCATCAGCCCCAGTTCCTGCCCATGAAGGGTCAAATGCATCGGCAGATGGTGCCGCAGCAGCTCTACATCCCCGTCAATGGATACCACCCCATGCCAGCTTACCAATACCTGCAGAACTTTTACCCCATGCAGATACCCATGCCCATGCCCCACCAGCAGATGCACCATCCGCCACAGATAGTTAGCAAAGCTGGTTCTCACCATAGTGGCAGTGGATCCACGTCTACAGGCTATGTCACCACTGCCCCCTCCAACACTTCTGTCACAGAGCGAGCAGCTTTACTAAACGATGACTCCAAGACCAATGATGAGGACTTGGCTGACCGGGCGTCCCAGCAAGAGCTGGACCACAACAAGGACTTGATAGTGCCTGAAACAGAGTTGCTAGGTGACAGTGACCCCCCACAGACTGATGAACTGGGGATGCACTTGTCAGACACATAAGTGTGAGCTGTTTGCAGTAGAACCAAAATATTCTGTGAGCTGTGCTTGCCAAAAATTCAATAAGCAGCCTAAAGTGACGTGAACAGTTTTGTGGAACGGTGACTGAATGTTTTTTACGAGTTTCTTAGCTAGTACTGACGCATTTTGAATGTCAAGTATCGTGTTTGCACCTCACAAACTCCTGTGTCAAGCAAGTCATTAAGCAAAATGAATCTGCCATCTCCTCTATAGACCTTGTTTTTATAATGTTGCCGTTCAGAGGAATTTATGCTGTTGCTGTTGCTGTGCAACACAAAACATTTTCTTCCCCACAACTACTTCAGAGGATGCCTTGCCTTGATGGGAGTTTAGCCTTCTCTACAGCAGGGCCATTCACTGGGAGAGGGCAGGATTCATGCCCCCAACGCCTACCCCCCCCCACATCGGGCACCACACCCCTCTATACAGGCACCTCGACCTGCCAGAAGGAATTGCTAGCTCAGCAAAAAGTCCGATGATCCCTCACCCTCTTCCCACTCACTCACTATGCCAGTTGTGTTTATTGGACACAACCAAGCCAGAGGTATTGCTACCAGAACCCAGAACTTTTTTTGAGCATTTTTGGCCTTTATTTGATAGGCCAGCTGAAGACAGGAAAAGGGGGAGAGAGGGGGAATGACCTGCAGCAAAGGGCCGCGGCTCGGACTCAAACCCTGGCCGCTGCGGTAAGGACTGAGCCTCTGTATATGGGGCGCACGCTCTACCAGGGAGCTACCAGGGTGCTCCCTGTGAGTTTTTTGTAGTGGTGGCGTTTTGTTCGTGCGCAACTTGTGCACCCCATATGACAATATTTTGTTTTTTACCATTATTATTCTATGGTTTGTGAAAGCCATAATCATAGATTAATAGAATGTATGATGAATGGAAATCCTATAGGTCTATGGGTAACTTTGTTAATAATTATACTCACTGAGATGTATTTTGGAACTTACCTCCATCAAACATTTCCCCCTTGGTTGATACTTCAATCATTGTCAACTTTGATAACCAAATTGCACACATTTGTATGTACTTTGGTTTCAACATTTTATTTGTTTATAGTTTTTCTTTATTGTGAAGATTCCTATAGCCTGGTGTTAATACAGTGTTCTTTCCACCACATGTTTGCTTAGTCTAAGTGTTTAAGTGTTTTGCCTACAATATAATGTGTACATCCATCTATGGAGTATCCAATAAAGTCATATGAATAAAATGGTGTTTTTTCCCTCGTAAGAGAAGGAAGTCATGTCCTATCACTTGATAAGATTTTGTCATCATCTGTCATTACGTGTGCAGAGAGTCTAATATATAGTACACTGCGCAGTCAAGTTACATTAGGCCAAAACATATGCTTTGTAGTGAAGAAAAACATGTATTGCTGATATTAATAAAATAATCTAAAAGATCACATACTGTACCTTTTCCATATGGGTTCACATTCTCATTTACAACTGCTTTATATATGGTTAGGATTATGTTTCCCTTTAATTAACCAACAGGTAAGCATATGAATGTTGGTCCCTGTATAAAGGGACTAAAAATGCGAGTCATCATCCTGCTGAAAGTATCCATTTGACAACAAGAACACTGGGTTTGACAAAATAAACTTAACTCAAAGTTCACTTACTTTTTAACGGACCTTTCAACCACACATTATAGTCGTCATCCGCGAATGTGGTTGTTGGCTTCGTCCTTTAAAGGGTTGGCTAAGTTGTTCCATATCAGAGCGTGGAACTCTGGCCCCGGGAGGCAGAGATTGTCACTTTGTCCCGTTCAAACATGGACTTGGTGTCTAAAAACAGCAGCGTACCATCCTCTTCCTCTTCACTCATGAAAAATGGTGTGATGATGTGTTGGAATGATACTGAAGTAGGGCTGGGTATTGTTCATATCTTTTTGATACCGGTACCAATACCAAGACTTTGATACTGGTTGCTAAAAGAAAGAAAAGACATTACACATTACGGCAAAAATCTTTGTATTTATGTCTCAGCTCCTACTACATGAGCCGTCTCTGTAACGTAGAGTTTTCTTCCTGCGTGTCTCTATGACATGTAACGTTAGACAGCCAATCAAAAACATTATTAGATCTTGGTAGACACATGCTGCGTGCTGATTGGCTCACTGATGCCGATGAGATTTACTCCTTAGGTGTTGAAATTGGATTTTGAATGACGAGGCATTTTTCGATAATCGATACTTCATAGGCAACTGGGTCGGTGCTTAAAAAGTACTGAGTTGAGTACCCAGCCATATACTTAGGCAGTACAGTTTGGTGAAAGTGTCGCCCGTGTACTGGTACCAGAAGTCAGGAGAGGTAGTGAAAGTTTAATAAGTTTCTAATAATTTTTTCTCTCTCCCTCTCTCTAAATACAATTCCAGTTGACTCAGGAAGACCTTTGTATGGTATTGAAAGCTCTGAAAAAAGCTAGTAATTGAACTATTTTGTCAGACTTCTAAGGTTAAGGAGGAACTTTAATGCTCCAGAAGACGGGCTATGAAGTGATGCACCTAGTCAGCAACAATGCTAAGGTACGACAGGGCACGCTCAGCTGATAGGACAGAACTACTCCATGGTTTCATACTTTTTACTTCAAACAGCAGACCACTTGTCATATACCGGTTTGTAAAATTGCAACTCATATTAATGGACACACTTTTTTGCAGATGTATGTCAGGCTACACAGTAAATAGGAAGTAAGGATTAAGATACAGGAGATCTCCTTGGCCCAAAAGATCACAGGTCCATTACCAAAAGCAAAATAATGCAGGAGCTCACCAACAAGTGAGAAACTAGCCATCAAATCTGGCCAATCCGCCACCAACCACAGCAGTCTGTATGAACATTTGCAAGTGTGTAAAAACAGACTTCAGGGACCAACATATTTAAACTGTCCTGACCACACCTCCAATTAAAGAGTGTACAAAAAACAAGCTGGACTCTTCCCTGGACAGGGTTTTTTTTCCAAAATTATTGTTAACAATTTTAAAGGAATTAAACAGCACCAAATAAGTACTATAATTCGTTTAAAGTGATTATAAACATTTTGATTGAAGGTCTTCGTTTCTCAAAACAAAGCTGTGTGCTTATTTGGGAATATTGGTTTTAATATAATCGAGAGTTCTATTTACAACCACAACATTTAATCAGGCTACGGCCAATCCACGTAGAAAAGGTTTTTGATAATGATACCCTTCCATTTTATTTCATGTATTAGGCCACACTGCGTCTCTAACGTCATCCACTCTGTCCCCGCCAAGCTCCAGACTCAACACCTTAATGCCTTGGTGGCGATCTCTGGAGATTTGAATTACGTGACTCTCGCTAACACCCTGATAAACTTCACACAGCTTGTTGACTTCCCCAGCAAAGAATCCCCCTTATCCGGGGTGGGGTCTCGGGCGCAGCAGCTCCAGCAGGGGACCCCAAACTTTCCTTTCCAGAGCCACATTAACCAGCTCTGACTTGGGGGGTCCATAGGCGGCCCAGGCCAGGGTGGAGATATAATCTCTCCCCCTAGTCCTGGGTCTTCCCCGAGGCCTCCCTTATCAGATGTCCCAACCACCTCAGCTGGATCCTTTCGACGCAAAGGAGTCAGCTTAAGGCTGGGCAATATGTCCATATCATATCAACATTGATACATGAGACTAGATATCGTCTTACATTTTGGATATCATGATATCGTAATATCCTGATATGACACGTGTTGTCTTTTCCTGGTTTTAAAGGCTGCATTACAGTAAAGTGATGTCATTGTCTGAACTTACCAGACTGTTCTAGATGTTCTGTTATTTGCCTTTACCCACTTAGTCATTATATCAACATTCCTGATGATTATTTAACAAATCTATCATTGTGTTAATATTTTGTGAATGTTCCAAAAGTCAACCCGGCAATGTTGACATTGATGTATTTGGTTAAAAGATCTTGTGATATTTGATTTTCTCCATATCGCCCAGCTCTAAGTCAGCCATTGCTACTTTCTACTTCTACTCCTCTACATGGCAGAAGAAAATATTGTACTTGTTATTCCAGTATATTTTGACACTTATTGTTACTTTTTACATACGTAAATGATATGATGCAGTACTATACTACTAACATACCCAGTAGTATGCAAAGTATCTAAACATTGCTAACTACGTTACAATGCTCCTACATGCATCTGTTAGGGATAAGAAACATCATAATATAATATTCTATAATAATATAACACTTTGGGCGCCCGGATAGCTCAGTTGGTAGAGCGTGCACCCATATACAGAGGTGTACTCCTCGATGCAGCGGGCCCAGGTTTGACTCTGACCTGCGGCCCTTTGCTGCATGTCATCCCCCCCCCCTCTCTCTCCCCTTTCATGTCTTCAGCTGTCCTGTCGAATAAAGGCCTAAAAATGCCCAAAAATAATCTTGTCATGGTCTTTCTGTGCTCATCCTCTCTGTCCTCATGGTCACATTTCTCTCTGGTTTCTTCATTTCAAATATATTTTTGTTTAGACATAAAACGTAGGAACTTAGGAATCAGCTTAGACTCCCATCCATGATTTGACAAACAAGTGTGCAATATCTGCAAAAAAGATAAAATCAAATCTCAACTGCTTCAGACTCATCACAAAGTACCTGGCACTCAGCACAGCCCAGCATGCACGCCAAGATATGTCTACACCTCTCATACTGCATAACTACCTGGTCACAGACCTCACAACTAACCATACAACCAATCATACAACTGTATCACTGTATCACCAGACAATACCAACTATGTCTATCTGTTAAACTAAGCATTCAGTGGAATCCCTGCACTGTGAATTTCCTAAAAACATCCTGTGAACCCACATAACACCAAATGGAGCAGAGTTAGGCCAGTTTACACTTTTAATTAGGAAGGGAACAATCAAACGTTCTAATCACCTTAACCCTCGTGTTGTCTTCCCGTCGACTATCAACTTGTTGATTAAAAATGAACACAAATTAACGTTTTTGTCCCTTTTTTTTACACTTTTCCCCCCACTACCACCGTTACCAATTTGGTCCCACTAGTATTACACTTATTGTTGGAATACATGGTCAGTAAACCTCATTTATATGAAATGATATCTCATGTTTGAAACTATGATTTATTTTAGGTAGAATGTGTGCTGTAGGCCTGGAGTGTTTGTCATACAGTATTACAGTGGTTTATCTTTGGTTCGTTACATTTAAAGCTATGTTGTGGGGCAAATGATGGTTAGGAGGGTGTCCACTGTTCATGATCCTGTATATATCCTGTATAGGCTCATGTAGTGATGACTGGATCTGCTGTATTGCCCTAGGGCAGGGGTTCTCAGACTTTTTTCAATAATGTACCGTCTTTGAATTGTGTTTTTAAGCCCAGTACCCCTGACCAGCACCAAACATGTTTACATCTATATAAAGAGGAACAATGCCGTGTCGGCAGCGATAGATTTACTAAACAACAACCTTGTATTTAAATGAAAAAACATTGAAATGCTACATTTCAAATGTTCAGAATCCATCACCTAATTCATTGATTATTATAGTATAACTATTTTAGGACATATTTTTAAATGAACATTTTGCAAAAAGATCACGTACCCCCTGCAGTACTCCAAAGTACCCCCAGGGGTACGCGTACCCCCATTTGAGAAACACTGCCCTAGGGCATAATATCCCCCCCCACCCCCCCACCCCCCCCCCCCCCCCCCCCCCCCACACACACACACACACACACACACACACACACACTTTACCAAATCTCATTTCTGTCCCCCCACTTTCAACCTTCTTTGCTATTATGTTATTCATAATTCTCAGTGATCAGCCCATGTTTGAACAATAGAGAAATTGTATTGTAACGATTTCTTCTGGAAGAATTCCTCATTATGATCAACTGAACTATTTCCCTAAATGTATGTAGAAATGCAGGCAATGGGATTCAAATCGAAAAACTCTCAAACCAAAGTTACACCTCTGGTATTTTCTTGAATACATAGAGAAGTGCTCACATTAAAAACAGACATGTCAACTTTCCAGGGACAGCTACTCTGAGCAGAGCCTGTGGTATGCAGCAGCCATCTTAACTCTGAACCTCCAGGTACAAGCCATGGATGGAGAGTCCCAACCCATGCACACCGGCGATCCAACAGGGACCCCTAGAGGCGCCGGGCAGTACGACAGTCAGGCAACCCAACAGCCCCTGGCCTGGCTGAACGCGTTCACGCTGAACGCTGAACGGGCGTACACGACCAGCCAATGCAAACGGAGCGATGCAACACAACACACAGCTGAATGAAATACAAAATCTGAATATATCTGTATGACATTATGAAGTCCGTGCAGGTGGTGATGCTTTAGTTACGGTATCTTGCTGAGTATTGTAATTCCTACTGCATTTTAACGATACTCAAATAATACTTACTATTTAACGTTTTGGCTGGTAAGTAAAGCACCATATTTAACTTGTTATTGATGCAGTATTTTGAACTGACGCAGCTTTATTGAGAAAATACATCCAAATATACAACATTTCAGACACATACTCAAAATAATGATCCAGATTAAACAATATGACTTTAAATAAACAGAAAATAGTGTCAATAACAAAGAATATGTAGAGGGGGATGATTAAACAATATACAATTACAATAAGAGACAAAAATAATATACATTGGTCTTCACCATAGTGTCTATAAGTTTGAAAGACTTAATATATTCTTTGAATTCACATAAAAAAGCAGTGAAATTGGGGGGTAACATTTATTGTTTTGCATTTTGTTAAATTTGTCCGATAAAATCCAATAAATTGACAATTAATTCAACTTTCAAATTCTCATGTTCAAAATTTAAAAAATATATATATATTTACATTCAATTTTGATATTATGATTGGTTTTACACTATATAGGCCTATAATGCATAATTCAGGTCCCAAAAGTAATTGAATGTATACAATTGTAATATGTGTTATAGATTCTGGTTCATCATTGCAAAAACTACATTTGTTTTCAATTTGAACTGACGCAGCTAACAGCGCCACACGCTCAGGGGATGACGACATACATTTTATATGAGATTTGAGCTCTCTGATGAAGCCAAAAGACATTGGCTAAACTTTGGAAAATGCTGCGTTCCTATTGGCTGCAGTTGCTGTCATTTCATCTCACGTTGCCAATACACTTAACCAGCCCCTGACCTACTAACACAGATCATGAGTCAGTAGCCACCTTGAGAGGGAAAAGCCTAGGGAGGAGAGCCAGGTACTACGCAACTTGTAGGATTTTCATCGACACTTTTTTCCTTATTAGCTGATGGGAAACCCAAACTTCTTCTCTGTGCTTCATACGCGGCGGGAAACCAGACCAAACCCCCCAACCAGGTGCTAGAAAGGTACAGTTATGATTTGAGGTTAACATTTAGCCACTGTAGTGTTAGAGATTTGTGCGGGATGGTGTTGTGTTTACGTGTTCGGAAGAACGTCCCAGAATCCCGGCGGCGCAGAGCTTTGAACTGTGTCATGTCGCTAACCTCCATGCTTTCTTGCGTAAAGCCCACTTTAACATTTAGAATAGCCATGTTCAGATTCGCACTGAAGGTGAAATCAAACTCAAGTTCGAGGCAGTGTGTAACGTTATTATCTCGGCTGTTAGTAGTTGACTGTAACGTTACTGTATTAGTAGCCTGCTAAAAGCAGGAGAACGGAGCCATGTATTGGGTTGTATTCGGGCACGTAGGCCTGCCGTGACAGTAGTAGGAGTTTACGGATTGCGACAGTGTTGTAACCCAGAATATGAGGTGGCTGGCAGACACGTTGGCAAAGCCTTGTAGCTTCTGTCTCGGGCGACTTGGGAGGCAGCGTTGGTCCAAGTAACGCTAACAAAGCAACCTCTTCTGTAACTTTGTTAACCTATAATACTGCCCATTACAACCGCTTACTTTTTTTGTGCGTAGAGACCCCAATGATGTATACAGAGTGAATGCCCACATTGTCTCAGCACAGCCTGTTACATACAGCGTTAAATATCTGACACATTATTTATGTATTTATTAAGATATGGGTCTATTTTAACTTACACATGCAGAGCAGAACAGCATACTGCCACACAGGTAAACATTGCATAATGTCTGCAGCCATAGAAACTGCTGGCAGTCGGAGGCCGGGGCGCAGAGTTTATTGTGTCAGGAATGAATCAATGAAAGAATCTGGGACAATAGGATGTGTTGACGGTCCGCTGCGGCCCGGCCCGGCCCGGTCCGGATCCGGATCCCTCCCCCCTGCATGTACCCGCCGACCTGCCGCGGCTGAACCGACGGTGAACTCCCGCGCCCCCCAAATCGAGCTCACGTTGCGGTAATATAACCACCCATTTTTATCACGTGTGATCCAGATTTAGCCTTCATGTCATTATGTTGCCTCGTTAGAACAGATCCTCACATCCCTAAATAAATAAGCCCAGCCATGCTGTGCCAAATCAAATCTCCACATCTGTAATATTTCCCCTCCTGTGATGTAAGGGCACACTATTGACATATTCCTTTGTATTTTTGTAGTATATATGTGTGCGTGGATGTCAAATGTCTGTGTGCCTATGTGTGTATATATGTTGCATAAGCTATTGTGTATAAGCTATTGGATGCTATTCTTCAGTCGCATATGGTAACATCAGCTATAAACAATTAAACAGAATTGCATGTTGTCTAGTGGACTTCCACTAGGCTTGTTTGGATATTAAATCACATTAGGGCCACACCATAATAAGTCCATTCCATAGGAACCAGGCCATACATTAGTCTGCTTGTCATTTATTTATAATGTTTATCCCTTAATAAATGATCCCTAAACGTAGACCCTCGACAGGACAAATGAGGACTTTTTTTTTTGGGAATTGTAACCACACCCCTAACTTGTATTTCTATTATTAACTTTATTTCCATAAGTCAACATCTGTGTGTGTGTGTGTGTGTGTGTGTGTGTGTGTGTGTGTGTGTGTGTGTGTGTGTGTGTGTGTGTGTGTGTGTGTGTGTGTGTGTGTGTGTGTGTGATTCTGCAGGGCCACGTGTTACCATTCCAGCTGTCTGTAGTCCTTTGTTCTATCTTCTCTGGATGTATGGGAGCTTGGAAGCCCAAAACAGGCTAAACTGCCTTTTTTTTTAGCAGCACCTAGGAGTAGGGATCACTTTAAAATGTATGTAAGCAAATGTCATCTTCAGGTGATAATGGGCTAGAATGAATTATAACTTTATTAATACTTTATCTTCTGTGATCAGCACTGAACTGTTGCTTTAAGAAGCACAAATAATGGATGTTTTGTATTTGGAGATGCTCTTAACTCTGCCCATGGCATCACTAACAAATCCTTCTTTTAAACACATTACACCAGAAACCATGCATTGTTTTCATTATTGATTTATTTGTATTATTTTCTAGATTAATTAACCTGGACCATATTTTCCTATGTTTTTTGGGTAGGTTTTTTGGCAGTCAGCAGATTATCTGTTGTGTTTTATTTGCCTGATAACTGATAAAGTTAATGAATTAAAAAGTGGTCTACTTTGGCTCCTCTACAGCTCTGTGTCTGTCCCTGTGCTTCAGTTTACTCACCACTGAGTCTGACTTCATGTCTCTCTCCCCCCCCACAACACTATCTGACTCTCTTTTACTGGCAACAGAGCTCAACAGTCCCGCCCATAGCGGGTTCCGGAAGTAAAAATACAATGCAATTTCTCCATTGACAATTGGAGTATAAGCCATAAAATGGTAACTGTCGATGATAGACTTAAAACCAGCTACGACATGACTCAGCGATTGTATATACTCATATAGACGCCAAAAGTTCATGGGGCACCAACCTTGTTTTGAGATAAATGTCTTTTATTAGCAATGTCTTCGATATGTACTGCATTAACCACAATCCTGAATAATCCCACAGTGATGCCTCTGATTGGTGGAACTCATGCTGGTGAGGAGGGGGGGTGTCAGTACCCAATCTGTACTGCCTGGACGATCCGTGATGCACATGGCCAAGATGATAATCCGGTTTTACGAGGATTGACGACATTGCACGAAACGCAATCGATTCCACGCTTCTGCCATTATCCTCCACCGGGAAGCTAACGTTAGTTTAGCTAACAGCTAATTCGGCTAACCGCTAGCTGACAGCTTGATTCAGTCTAAAATAACGTTAACTCAAACTAAACACTGGGTAAAGCCGTCTACAGCTGACGTAACAGCCGTTATATATATGTTAACGGTTATTTTCAGGTTTTATTTTGAGGGTCTTTTAAAGTTATTACATGCTGTCTCAGCTAGCAGTTAGCCAAATTAGCTGTTAGCTAAACTAACGTAGATTCCTGTATTCAGTGGTGCGCGGTGGTTTATGGCAGTGGTTCCCAACCTTTTTTCCTTGGCGCCCCCCCTACTTATGTCTAAGAAAAGCTGAGCCCCCCCCCTTCCGAAACCGGAGTTGAGGTAACTCTCGAGATAGAGCCTTACTTTCTTTTTTGATACAGAGGATTTATCAGCACTTTTACGTTTCTCCGCCATGTTTCATTCATAAAATAGTGATGTTGTGGTGGCAGGAAAGACGAGGATGATAGCAGCTAGCAGCTAACAGCTAACAGCTAACAGCTAACAGCTAGCAGCTAACCTGATGACAGCAAGGGTCCCAGGTTAAGAGGTCCCGGAGGTTTGGCCTTCTAAGTAGCCTGCCTACAATTTTAAGCGAGAACAAAAATACATAGTTTTTATACAGACTTCTGTATACATTATATATTCTAGAGTATTATCATAATCTGTTAAACATGTGCAAATGTTTAACAGAGGGGTCCCCGGACCCCAGGTTGGGAATCACTGGTTTATGGGATGAGTAGTTCCTTCGCTCGATAATGAAAATATGTACACAGTCTTGTACCTTTTTGACTTTTTTCACTCGAAATGACATGTTGTATGCTTATGAGTCACGTCATAGCTGGTTGGCCTAAGGCACGGTCTAAAACTCTTTATATACAGATTTTTCCAGACGTCAATGGGAGAAATGACAGGGAATTTACTTCTGGAACCCAAGGTCTCTCAGAGGAGGGGTGGGACTGTTGAGCTCTATTATGTTGAAAGTTTCTAATTCATTAAATAATTGCTTAAAGCATTTGAACAACGTTTTGTGTTGGAGTTTGTAACATTCCAAAATATAAATTTTGACTTAAAGATTCGGTTCCATAAACTACTAATAATCTGTATCGGCCGTTAAAAAACAGTATCTGTCGATCCTTACTTTTGTGTGTAAGTGACTGATGGGATCAACAATCTTTGAAACTGGCCCAGTATGGGGTGGCTTGTGGCCCAGAGGTAAAATGGTTGCCCCACAACTTGAAAGGTTGGCGGATCAATCCCAGGTCATCCGGCCACACGTCAAAGTGTTCCTGAGCAAGACGCTGAACCACGAGTTGCTCCCCAGATGCTGTATGTGTAGCTACACACGGCTCCTAATACTTAGATTGGGTTAAATGCAGTAATAGAATTTCACTACATTGTACTGTGTGTATGTGACAATTAAAAATAAAGTTTGATCATTTTTTGTATTAAGCGTGAACGCTGTAGCCGACAGCCACATCCATGGCTGCAACGTAACCCTATGGGGCAAATGTAAATCGTTAATTTCGTCCACTAAAAGTTCAGTTTTTGCTGCTGACAGGCTCAGATTATTATTCTAAGTGTCTGACAACATTATGCAAAGGATACCTACAGAGATAGACCTTTATTAAAACCTCTTTAAGACCTTTCTGTTTCACCAGAAACAGCTCTGAAGTCACTAGCTCTAAACTCCATTTAAAAAAGCAATACTTTTAGCGTGTATAGAGCCAGCATATTTTCACATGTACATCAGTAAACTGTGTTTATTTCAACCAAAACTAGAGTTGTGATGGTTGGAAAAGTGGAAAGACAACCCAAACAGGCTATTCATAGTTTTATTTTGTTTCTGTCCACTTTGAATGAAGTGTATTTTACGATGCTAAAAGTACTGTTTATTTACATGGAGTCTGGTGGGTTTAGCGAACCTAATTTCGCTGACTTATTTTTTGAAAGGTTAATGTTTCTCTTTCCCAGAAAAGTTGTACTCCTATAGAAATCCTGTACATAATGTTGTCAGAATATTAATTTAAGCCTGTCAGCGGCAAAATGAGCACTTTTGTGAAGGTAAATACAAGATGGACAATTGCCCTATTAACTTACATTGTAGCTTGTTTCTCTGCTGCCGACTGCAGCGATCTCTCTTAATACTGGACCTACGTCAAAGATTGTTGTTCCATCAGTCACTCAGACACAAAAACATAGGAACATAGGGTCCATATGGATCGAACAAAGGGACAGAAGAGGGAGTGAGGGACAGATGAGGAGAGAGAGAGAGACACACACACAAACACACACACACATTTTTTAAATGGAATTGGTCATTGTTGTGGGTTATGAGAATGAACAAAATAATATTCAGTCATTCTGTCTGCACCAGATCAAAGTTAATGTGTCCCTTTCAAAAAATTGTTTAGGATACATTATAAAAACCTTGACTGAAAAAGATTTGTAAGGATCCGCTTGCTTAAAAATGAACTCATTCTGTCATGTTCTTTTTCACTAGTTGTAATCTCAGCGGTACTGAAACAAGACAGATGTGTGTAAATGCATTCAAGAAGCATACAAAACTTCTGCCTTTTTTTTGTTGTCGCAGCATTTCAAATTCTTAAATTGAAATCATATTTCGTAAATGTTTTTTATTTAGTAGCTCAAAAGCAACGCAAATATAAAATCTTACTGAATCAATATGAAACATCAATATCGACTCATAACCCTACAAATGTATCTATAATCAATCACATTGTGTATCTAGATTCATATTGTATCATCTGAGAGGGAGACATACCTTCCTTAATGGAAATGCATTACTTAGAATATGGTTAACTTGACACTGACATCTAGAACCTCTCTCTCATTGTCTATTATTCCACAGATTTCAACTCAAGTGGATTAATCCAATGTGGCAGTTACTATTGCTGCATTCAAGCATGATGGTGTACAGTTAAAGACCTGTCAACATATTGACAGTAGCCAACAGTGATAATATGCAATCCATCAAGCAAGAGGTGGACTCCAGTGAGTCCTACAGTGGAGAGGATGCCCTGGTCCTGGCTGTGGCTTTACAGGGGACTAACAGAGACGTAATAGGCCAAAAAATCCCTGGTATTCCTTTCAAAGCAAAAAGTACCTGTCGCAGGAAAAGAGAGTTTATCCCAGAGGAGAAAAAAGACACAGTTTACTGGGAGAGGCGTCGCAAAAACAACGAGGCGGCCAAGCGCTCCAGGGAGAAGCGGCGGATAAACGACATGGTGCTCGAGAACAAGCTGATGGCCCTCGGAGAGGAAAACGCCTCCCTCAAGGCCGAGCTGCTTGCGCTGAAGCTGAGGTTTGGCCTGGTGAACTTGGCAGCATATACCCAGGAAGTGCAGAATTTATCCAGCTCCACCGCCATCGACCTCTACCAAGAGTTTGTTCCACCCAGCGCCAGCCAAAGTTCGTCCGGCAGGGTTTCGGAGCCTCTTCACTTGCGCAGCACCTGCATATCAGTCATCAAGCATTCCCCCCACAAGCTCGAGGCACGCACTGCGACTCAGGGCAGCTTTGATATCTGCAGGCCTGCAGAGGTCAAGCAGGAACCAGCAGAGAATGGCGGCTATGCACAAGAGCGTAGTAGTCCCTACGAACTCTACAGAAACTACATGGCCAGCCCTTTGTCTGGAGTCTACTCCCAGCCTGCCTCCTTCCTGCAGCTCACCAGGTCGTCCAGTGACTCCCCCAGGAGCTCAGACGACGGAGCTGTGAGCAAATCCTCAGATGGCGAGGATGAGCAGCAGGTTCCCAAAGGGTTGATGCCGTCTGCAGCTGACCCAAGAAGTGTCATTGTGTCCACACACAAAGTGCCAGATGCCAGTTCTTCAGCATTGCCCCATAAACTGCGTATCAAAGCCAGAACCATCCCGATCAAAGTGGAGGCCATGGACCCTGAATACGAGTCTTCTGGAAGGTCCTCCTCTCCCGTCAGGGTTTCAGAGGGAGGATGCTTCCGGAGCACTCGGGACTCTTCAGAATGCACCCAGTTGTCCCTGTGCCCTTTGTCATTACAGGTCACCAACATGCAGGACTGGAGCCAGCCGTCTGAGCAGTGGCATAAAAGCAGCACAGAGACCCTGCAGAAGGGCTGCCAGAGTAGCAGACTAACCACGAGCCCTGTCTTAAACAAAAGCGTTGTGGATGTAAAAGAACGTTCCTATGCGCACTCACATGCTGAGGACTTATATCGAAGACCGGGCCCTGCCTGCCCATCTGCAAAAGTGGCCTCTCTGAAAAGACTGATCCCAGCACAGAAAGGGTCTGTGATAGAGTCAACCAAAAGCCCCACTGATCATCATGAGTCATTACCACAAGGATGGTCCTCTGCATGACCTCTGTTGTTGTTTTTTTGCATTTCCACTGTATTTGCTGTTGCACTGTGTGGTTCATATTCAAGTTAAACAATGTTTCAATTATTGTAACTTTTCAAATAGAAGGTGTTCAAATAATAGCTGTTTGAGCACGAGCAAAGGCTATTTGTATAGTATAGGCTGATTTTAAAAAAAACATTGAGAAGGTGTGGAATTACCTGTACTGTAGTTCACAAGGTACATTCATTAAAACACTTCCTTCAATTGTTTATATTAAAAGCCTTGAAAATAACACATTTTGGCCCTCAGGCCTTCTGCACCTCACCACAACCCTTGATGTGCGTTACTTTTCTATATTATATTTATAATATAAAATAAAAGCCTACCAGGAAAAGTCAGGATTAGGCCCTGTAAGGAGAAACTTAAAACTCCCTGCGATTATTTTGACTGATATTGCGATTCTGATATGATTCACGATATTGGAGGGAATGATAATTTTCAATCATTATTCTCATTTTCATTGAAAAATATTAAAATTTCAAAATGTAAAATGATCATAGGTTGATTAATGTGAGGATCTGTACCAAACAAAGATTTTCTCTTCCTTCTGTAGGATAAGGATTTGTAGGCTGGGACGTCACTAAATTTAGAATGGTTGACACATATTTTGCCTTAAACAAATATTGCACCCCCCTTGATATTGCACTAGTCCATATTGTGATTTCGATAAAATTGTGATTAATTGTGCAGCCCTAAGTGCTTTTAAGAGTAACTCAATCAGGCTACAGCGACTGGAATGAATTTGTGATTGAAAAGAGTACTTCTGTTAGAAGAAACAGCAGAGTGGTGAGTATGACATGACTCTTTCACTGATTAGGTTAGTGATGAATTGTACATTATACTGAATTTAAACAAAGGGTTTCTTGGCACTGTTTGAGAATTTACAGTAAATTGTTCATTGATGTGTGACAGACATCATTAATGTGTAGGATATTAATATTAGGGATCAACCGATATGAATTTTTTAGTGCTGATACAGATTTTTTTTTTTCTCATCAGCCTTAGCCGATGACCGATACGGGCTGCCGATTTTCTTGAAACGATATTTGGAGCCGATACTGCTTTTGCTCCCTCAATTTACATCATAAAAATGTAAACCCTGCCACACTGGATTTGTTTTCAGAATCTGCTCTGCCATTTCTTTAAAAACGATAAACAAAAACGCAGATCAGTGTCACTTCGGCACTCATCTTACATTCATATCACCCAAATTATGTGTGCAATGTGCATCATATGGATGGGTGCACTGCATATGGTTAACTGTGCAAGGGTGAAAGGCTTTCATCAACATCTACAACACAGCCTTGATGATAATCATATTATTAGACAGATATAATCAGGTCATCACAAAATGTCCTTTGTCAACACATTTAAATAATTTAAGAAAACAATAAACCTGAAAAGTAGCCATTGAAATAAAGTGCTTGATTTGTAATTTAAGATGGTGCTGAAAGCCTGCCAGGCTTCCAGCACCAGCACTCTGCTAGTGGGGGAGGGGCAGTGCATGGTCTGCACGTGAACTGCAGCGTCTCCAGCAACACAGAGCTGCCTGTGGACGCCTGTCTGTAAATAATGCCGGGAAAAAACTATCAGCAAACGCAGCAGCCGCGTATCGGCTGATGCAATAGACGTAAAAATGCAAATATCGGCCGTCCGATAAAATTGGTCTATTGCTAATTAATATGTGTGAAGCTTTTATTTTATTTTTATTTTACCAAATGATTCATGACTGCTGTCCCACCTACTGTTACTGAGGCCCTCGCTATTAACATCATCACATGTTTTCGGCTGGGGGCAGTGTGATATATGTTGCCAAAGGTTTGGACATTATTTGCTTTAAAGCTGAAATCTGTTTTTAACTAATGTAGTAATGTTATTGTATCCATTTGTGTGTTGGTGTGGTGACAGGTTTACTGTCCATACGTCTGCTTTAAAGGGAATGTTCTGTGGTGCTTTATGGGTTTGTCATTTCTAAAGAAGACATTTCCTGGAAGGCATGTTGTCATTTGGTACTTATTATGGGAAAGAAGAAAGATGTTTAATTGGTACTCTTCCAATTATAAATCAATTAAATTGCTGATGGAATATAGAATTTAGTCAGAGCACAGCAATTTGTCTACGGCAAACAAAGTTTGTCTTGAATTTAAATGGAGCTTTTTTTAACGACACGCTATTTTCCCTATAATTATTATCTAATGACATAGTTCTTTTCAGGAAACTAAGAACCGGGACCCATAAAATACAGCATTTCTGTTCTCTCTAGTCTTGTTTTAAAATGCAGAAAGTTCCAGATCTTTGGCGCTAACCTAAGTTCAGCGTAACTTTTAAATATGCTCTGGTACACGGGTTCACTGTTTGCCAAATAGCCATCACTTTTCTTTTGTTTTTTAGTGGATTTTTGTTAATTATTCAAACGTTCCGGTCTGCTGGTTATACTGTACTGAGACTGTGCGTGACACTGACTGGAGAATTGTGATTACCATCTGATGGAGCTGACATCAGTATATCGGAATGGTTTTATAAAGCTCAGACACATTCTATCCTCAGGTGTTTGCAACATTTATAGATCAAGAGTCTCCAGAGATTCAGACTACATTTACACTGCTACGTTTTGGTTTTAAAAACAAATATATTCTGCTACATTTCCCCCTCTCATTCCCCCTGCTCTGGTGTCTCCCCCTCTCATTCCCCCTGCTCTGGTGTCTCCCCCTCTCATTCCCCCTGCTCTGGCGTTTCCCCCACTCATTCCCCCTGCTCTGGCGTTTCCCCCTCTCATTCCCCCTGCTCTGGCGTTTCCCCCACTCATTCCCCCTGCTCTGGCGTCTCCCCCTCTCATTCCCCCTGCTCTGGCGTCTCCCCCTCTCATTCCCCCTGCTCTGGCGTCTCCCCCTCTCATTCCCCCTGCTCTGGCGTCTCCCCCTCTCATTCCCCCTGCTCTGGCGTCTCCCCCTCTCATTCCCCCTGCTCTGGCGTTTCCCCCTCTCATTCCCCCTGCTCTGGCGTTTCCCCCTCTCATTCCCCCTGCTCTGGTGTTTCCCCCTCTGTTGATGAGATATGAGGTTTGGGCGTGTTAGTTTAAACAGAGATCAGTTCTACTACTGGAGATAAAAACACTTGGTGCACAGAGAACACTTTTGGCTCAAAACTCAAACGCTTAAAAACCAAAACGTAGCGATGTAAATGTAGCCTCAGCATTGAACCAGAAAAGGCAATGGCGGTTCTAGACCATTTCAAATGGAGGGGCCAGGCTGGGGCCACATGCGATTTTAGGAGTACCAAATAAAAGCACAAGTGTTACATACCACCAACCCTCCACAGGTTTGGTTCTACAAAAGACTAATGATACACATATAACAATAAACACAAGAATACTCATTCAGTGTTAACCTACATTTTATGTTTCACTGCACATGAATAATATCTTCTCTTTGGGGATAAAGGTGGGGTTAAAAATGTGTGAAAGTATTGGCCACAGTTAGGGGGGCCAGAGGGGGTTACGGAATCCAGATCTGTCAGGGGTTCATCAAATGGCGTATTTATTAATTTATCATACCCATTTGGGGGGGGATTACATCATACCTCCTGGTCTTCTCTGTAGTCAATTTCAAATGGCTGACTTCAGCCAAACCTAGATGAAGAATGGTGTGTGCATATGTTGTCATAGTTTGGATTATGATGATGATGATATTGATATTGATAACTCCATTTGCCCAGCAGCCTGAAGTCAAACTACATATATCTGAACACTTTTCACAAGATTTATTGTAATGGTGAGTTTTTGTTTATAATAAATGTATTGTCACTGAATCAAGTATATTCTTTTCAGTGTATTTCTTTTGTTGTTTTATAAATGATCCAAATCTCAGTATACCTGACTGATACTTGAGTTTTGAGACTGATACTAATATTATTTGAATTTAAAAAATCGGATAATTGTATTTTGGCTGATATAGATTTTGTCACACATTCAAGTCTCGAGACAGTGAGCTCTCACAGCAGACAACTGTGGGTCCCAAGTTGTTATTTTTAATGCTAGTCCAAGTCTAAAGTTCTGCTCAGTTATTTCCCAATCACTTAAAACATCAGTGGGAGGTTTATTTTCAGCCACAGGTCCCTCAGTCAAAACAATAACAAAAAGTATATACCACATATTCGCAAAATTAGCATTTGTGAATGACATTCGCCAAGCAGAACTGACGGTGACAAGATATCCCAAACGTATGGTTATATCTTTGTTGTCAAGATAAGCTGAAGACATATTGTATGATCAGAGCCCAACACTAATATATATATATATATATATATATATATATATATATATATATATATATATATATATATATATATATATATATCTCATTGCTATTACAGATAATAGCTATTACAGATATCTACAGTCTATGAATTATGACTAAAAACTGTGCAATTGTGTCCAGTGTGTTTATTTTGAAAAACTCAAAATTAAAATGATGACTATTAACAATTGAATTGTAGATAGGCTTTGTGAAAATGGAGCTCTTCCAATTATATTGTAGATATCTAGAATGTTCATTCTGGATAGGAAGACTGTCATTGTGGATATCTGAAATGTTCTTTTTGACTACGGAGAATTGAAATGTGGATATCTGCAATGAATATCTAGTCTACCTAATAAATGTTAAAACGGCCCTTTACAGCCTACTTTTTAAGGTTTTAAATATATATTAAATTAATCATTAGTATGTTCACATGTAGACATATTGAAATACAATTTCTACAAGTAAGAATGTTATTGTGGATATCTTTAATTACCATTCCATGAGAATATCATTTTTCACTAGGAGAAATGCTGTTATCATCTAAAGTGTAGGATTGGCGTGAGCAGATAGAGTGACGATTAAATGTTAGAACGGCTTGCCATACTCCCGTACTGACTGCAACCACGTCACGTGACGCCAACACGTGACCGGGTTCACAGTTGAATGTCACTGCGGCTCAGCGTCCTCTATGGTCCTCAGTATGGCGGTCCTAGTGGGACACAGAGCCTTGTTGCAAGCCTTCCGCGTGAAGGCAACGGGCCATGACAGTGTGTGCAGGCTGACAGCGGCCTTCTCCTGCTCGAGACAGTATGCTTTCCCCGGGAAAGTCTCGCCTTCTTCTCGCCTCAACGGTCCCGGAGCAGGGACACGACACTACAGTTCGGACCCGAAGGAGGACCTGCGCGTCCGATACCTGGACGGTGAAGACGCCGGTAAGTCCCGCTCAGAATCAGTGTCATTTTAAAGGCAGGTTTGTCAAAGGACAAACGGTTATTATTCTCTAAACGGAAGTCCCGGTAGCTTGCCAACAACCGGGAATTAACTGTGAAACGATGTAAAGTCTGCCATCCCACTGTATCAAAGTAGAGTGTACGCGTTGACGTCATCTTTTTGTAACGTAATAACAACCTACTGAGTTGCATGCAAACCTCTCACAAGTGGGGTGTGGGGAAAAGTCTTATGCATCGTAATTATTTTTGCCGTGATTTTTGAAATCGATAAATTTCCCTAAAAGCGATATTTCAATTTTTTCATTTTTTACCAATGATTGAGCTAAATATGTTCTGTTTATACGTACCGCTGACAGCGACTACATCATATCTGTTTCCAGCAGAACAGAACAAAAGCAGAAAATCCATCTTATGTTCTTCTTTACAAAGTAAATAAATGAGGGATGCCCTAAATCCAGGATTCGGCTTCAGATTCGGCTAAATATTACGCTGGTCGACGTAATGACGCCGCCGCTGATTACGGGAAGGTCAGGTCCAGCTACGTGTTCAATTTGCAATGCCGATTTGTCTGGTGCTGGCGAGGACCCTAAACAATACACAAACAACATCGCTGCTGATACAACATATGGTATGAAACATCCGAAAGAATACAAGTTGTAGAATGAAGGAATCTACAGACAGCAGCCGAAATGCTGCAACCCCAGATACGGCAAAGGAAGGACAGTCACAGCTAAAAACTGGTGTTAACAGACAGCCTCTCCCGGGCTGTCAGCTGTTCTCTCGGAGTCTCCCTACAGTTGGAGCGGAGCGACCGAACGGCCGGCTGCTGCTCATTAGCCAACGTTAGCCTTCTAATTTCACCCCCCCCCCCCCCCCCCCCCCCCCCCCCCCCCCCAACATGCCTTCATTATACACTGGTTAGTGAAAATTTACCAAACAAAATTGCCACTCATCTGGTGATAGCAATGTGCTTTCCTATGATGTGAAAAGAGCGTGTGAATTCAACATGAAGTTGTTACATTGAATTATTTTAGAGGCTGTGGACGTTGTTTACTTCATTAATGAGTAGACTGTGTTCATGGACTGAGGATGGGAGAAGGATTCAGTATTCGGTTTCGGATTCAGCAGAATCTTAACCAGTGGATTCGGTATTCGGCCGAACCCCAAAAATCTGGATTCAGTGCATCCCTAAAATAAATGTCAGACTGACTGACTGACTGACATGTGATGTCATTCTTCAGTTTTTAGAAATGTCTCATGATATATTGTCTCTAGAAGTGTTTTATTCAACTTTTGTTTTAGTTAAAGAAGGAAAAGAAAATCCCAGTACAAATCCAATCAGCACCCATGTATCAGGAAAGAATTGGATCGGGACAAAAGCATGTGGTCCCAGCTCTAATAAGTAATAACAGTAGACTGAGTAGAGCATGATACAATAACATGTTAAGATCATATCATCACAGTGCCAAAAGCTATAGCATAATAAGACTTGAGGTTGGGCTGCAGCTAGCCTAATGATTATTTTCATTATAGATTAATCTGCCGATTTGATTAGTCAGTTGTTCAATTGATCTATAAACCATCAGAAACTGGCCAAAATACAAAAGAAAATCAATTGTTCAATTCAACAATGTTGTCACTGCTTTCGTTAAGGTGTAGAGCCCCTGGTGATACTTGGAGCAAAGTCTTATGTTGTGTCGAGCCTTCTTAGTGGTTTAAAAATAGCTATTTTGAGGCTAGCATAAAAGTGCCCCTAGCACTCCCATTCAAAAGGCCATTTGACCCCAAAACGAGAATACGGTAAATCTTAAAAGTGGCGATTCCGTCCTAAATATGCTTTTAAACGAAAGTTTGACTCAGGTACATTCACAAAAAGACCCTTATAATGGCTAAGCCTAAAACTTAAAGCCACTGAGGGGCTGCTATGCGGACTTAAACAACCAAACTATACAAACAAACAAACAGTCTATGGCCAGTAACCTAGCTGACGCGCTCTATTCTACCGGACACCGCTCAGTAGTCTCCTGTTGAAATCACTGACTCCAAATAGTCATCGTCATGCGTTTTGATGGTCATTTATTGATCACAAAGTTCTTCATATCCACGTGCAAGAAAACCATGTGTCAATCAAGCTCCATTCACAAATATTTCCTCATCCACATGAGCGTTGCACACTGTAGCAATTTGATGCGGTCAAAAACTGTTTGCGCTCCTTCGCTTAACAGCACCCCTAGTGACCTGTTGAAAGGATCCTACCTATATAGACTTCACTCATATGCCTACCAGTGCCACCAGTGGACAATTTGTGTCCTACACCCAAACCAATGAAAATGGCTCTTACAACCCTAGGTTGCATTTTGGCAAGAGTTACGCTTTAAGTATGTTGTTTCTAGTACACAACTGCCAAAACAATATACAGTACCAAAATGAAATAGCTCTCTACGTTCCTCTGCTGTACTGTAGTCTGTTGCATGTAGCAAGGACTTAGGACACAGCATTTTGGTTTTCATGATGTGATTTTTGTTGTTTTCCAGTTGTAACGTTGTGTTATTATAATAATACATTTTATTTAAAGTGCCTTTCATGACACCCAAGGTCACTTCACAAACACAATCATCAAACATTGTTTAAATTATATTCATCTCATAAAACTAAAAATGTGATGTCTAACATGGTGCTCTTCATTAATGTACTTGTTAATTAATCAGCATGATGTCATTCTCTTTCAGGTATTGTTGTCGTTGGGATAAATCGACCCAAAGCGAAAAATGCCATAAGCAAAAATCTGGTCAAGATGGTAAGATTTACCTTGTATGTATTATTATTATTTTTTTTTAGATTACTTTGGGGGGGGGGGGAGACACGACTACACACGGCAGTACGCATGATCGGTCCGCGTACAGTAAAGGCCAGTCTTGGGTCTTATTTGAGAATTTTTTTTCTCTTATTTCTGACAATTTGATCAACAAAAATGTATATTATACTTGAGTAGATAAGATCCCAATTAACAAAACTGGTTAAAAAGATAATATTAATATTTAAATAAATAACCGTGAGAGTCCGGTACAGCCTGACTCTCATATTCAAGTTTATGTTCTGCTTGTTCAACGGTTGTTTGTTAAATTGCTCTTAAAGGTCCAGTGTGTAGGAATTTCTCTCATCTAGCGTTGAGATCATATATCACAATCATATCTCTAACGTATTTCAAGAAGGAGCATGAATATGGAGCGTCTACCCAGTTCATGCAAACGCAAATGTTACATTTCAAGCCAAAAGGAATACTTTGAATTAATGATGATGGTGGTAAATATTCATGAAAAAGGACACGTTTGTGAATGGGCAACACAGATTTAGATAATGAACAACTAAACACGTTACACACTGGACCTTTAAACACATTCAGAGAGGATTTGAATTGCTATTTTTATTCTCAATTCTTGTCATTTTGGTGCTGGTGAATTTCCTTTGGGGCTGGCTAAAACCTCTTTGGGGGGGTGCCAAAAATTCCACCATGCAGGAAAAACCCTAGCTGTTAAGATTTGTGCACATGGGCTCCTCTGCGAGCTTCGGTGACCTTTGGTTAGAGCTGGGCAATATATCGATATTATATCGATATCGTGATATGAGACCAGATTTTGGATATCGTAATATCGTGATATGACAGAAGTGTCATTTCCTGGTTTTAAAGGCTGCATTACAGTAAAGTGATGTCATTTTCTGAACTTACCAGACTATTGTAACTGTTCTATTATTTGCCTTTACCCACTTAGTCATTATATCCACATTACATTACTCATTACTCATCATTATTTATCAAAAATCTCATTGTGTAAATATTTTGTGAACGCACCAATAGTCAACACTATAATATCGTTGCGGTATCGATATCGATGTATTTGGTCAAAAATATCGTGATATTTGATTTTCTCCAGATCGCCCAGCCCTACCTTTGGTAACCCATGATACCTTCTATGGGTACCTTCGCAGAGGCGTTCGTGTGTCTCCTTAGAGGAGCCTCATTCCATCTTAACTATGATGGCAGTGTATGGAAACAAAGTGATCAATAGATCTTAAAAACCGTTGAAGTACCTGTAGCTCTTTACTGGCTTCCAGCACTTGGGTTCAGTGTTTTCTGATCTCTCATATAATTTGAGTTTGTCTTGAAATATGCTCCAATTAATTATTATTTTGGTTTGTTAATACACAGTGAGTTTTATTAGCCTGACAAGCCAGATATTGGGTCTGGGAACTCACCATTGGCAGGGCTCAATCCGAGGGGCGGGATAAACGGTTGTCTTTCAAATTCCCTCTGCACTCATAGCCAATCAGAGCAACACTAGCTGATAGATTAAACTTTAAACTCTGAACACATCTTCCTTTTTTAAGAATGACTTCAGCGCCGTTCTTTGTTCTTTTCTCAAAGAAAAGCTGAACTCCAAGTCTTCCAGAGTCTCGGACAAAGCCGATTCCAAAGACCGCTGTTCTCCAGCAGCAGCCATCTTCTTTGTTTTCAGGTAGCAGGGAATTCACGCGGAACTGTCGTAACTCTCCCGTCATTATGTTAAGCCCACCCACCGACTCTATACACGATGTTATTGGCCTGACCAGAATTTGGTTTTTCCAGCTCGCAAGCCAACAGAGAGTTACTAGACGACCTTGGCTGCAAATGACATTTGCTGCTGCTAGGGTGGTCTAGATTTCTAGGCTAGAGTTTTACATTTAAATCATAAAACATTTTTTTAACCCCCTCCCAAAAACCATGTGTGTTTCAGATGTTTGAGGCTGTGGAGGATATCAAGAAGAATAACAAAGTGCGCAGTGTAATTCTATGTAGTTTGGTTCCTGGGATCTTCTGTGCAGGTACACTCTCTTTGTTTACTGGCATGCTGCCTTTCCTCTTTTAAATCCCTTTTTAAAAATTATGACATACTTTATTGATCCCGCAAAGGGAAATTACATTTTTTCAGTCTGTTTTTACTAATTACACACAGGCCCAAAATCAAAACATGCCTATGCATGCACTTGGATGGAGAGTTAAATTAGTTTATAGGCTTAGTAGGCTTTGGTGTCTTGCTTAAGGGCACTTTGGCAGTGAAGTGCAAGCAGTCCACACTCACGTACACGTACTTGGTCCACACGAGGACTTGAACCGGCGACCCTCTGGTACTGCCAACCCCTAAAGCCATGTAGTCGTGTGCGTTCTTAGGGTTCGTGGCCAGAATTCACTTTTATCTTTTATGTCACTTCTTAAACCCTATTTACATTAAAGGTATTCTCTTTTGTATTATTGATTATTTTAATTCAATTATTTCATGTTATATTGTTTTATTTTACTTTTTCTCAAATGTAGCTCTTTTGCTCAGTGTTGTATAACTTTTTTTTTTTAAATAGTTTTTATAATTGTTTTTGTACCTTTTTGATGTGAAAAGTGTTTTCTGATTCACTTCTTATTCTTCAGTTGTAGACATTTTGCCAGTCCAATCTTTACACATACCTTTGTTTATAATATTTCATAATGACATCTTGACTCTGGAATAGTGAGCAGGTATGGATCTAGTAAATGTAATTCTGTATTCAGCTTTATGTTCAGAGACCTTGATACTGAGGTTTTGGCAGATCCCAGAGCTGTGAGTGGCAGACCACACTCTTTCAGGAAGCCACAGGCCTGTGGCGCCATGCTAATGCTCTGTGGGTTTGTGCAGGTGCAGACCTGAAGGAGAGGGCCAAGATGCACCAGAGTGAAGTGGGACCGTTTGTGTCCAATGCCAGAGCACTCATCACAGAGCTGGGTAAAGAATGATCAAGTTCAGCGTAGGGCTGGGTATCATTCAAAAATATTCGATACCGGTACCGATACCAATACTGTGACTTTGATACCGGTTCCTAAACAATACTTTTTTCGATACCAATTTTATAAAATCCATTTTAATAAAACAACATTACACATTACGGCACAAATCTTTTCGTTAATGTTTCAGCTCCGACTACGTGAGCCATCTCTGTGTAACGTAGAGTTCTTCCTGAGTGTCTCTACGACTTGAACGTTAGACAGCCAATCACAGACATTATTAGATCTTGGTAGAAGCATGCTGCATGCTGATTGGCTCACTGACGCTGATGAGATTTACTCCTTAGGTATTGAAATTGGGTTTTGAATGACGAGTCATTTTTCGATACTGGATACTTTAGAGGCAATTTGGTCGGCGCCTACGAAGTATTGAGTTGGGTACCCAGCCCTGGTTCAGTGACTGTTCATATATGGACTTGAACAGGGGTCTCCAACCTTTCTTCATCTAAGGGCTACTTTAAAAAAACTAAAGTGACCAAGAGCTACTTGCATCACATCGCTTACATTTTTTAACATAAGACACATAAGGCTGAATGAAGCTACTGTTTGATGAAATTGTAGTACCCAAAGCTTATGAAAAATCTTAACTTCACGTCAAGGTTCATGACTATTTTATACTTCTTTTATCCCAGATAGTTATAGCTACATCTCTGAAAATATTCTGACCTGAAAAAATTACCACTTTACACATCTATGGCCCACAAAGTCAGCTACCTCACTTTTAATATGGTGGTCATTTTGTGTCTCAGTTTGTCAACCTATTGGCGAGCTACTGGAAACCTGCTCGCCAGCTACTTGTTGGAGACCCCTGGACCTAAATGTGACAGAGATGCATGTTCATGCATCACTTTATTTAATAATAATGTTTGTAATAATAATGATGTTTGTTTACAGATCTCATGTTATAATGCTGTTATCATTACTTTGAAAAAGTGAAGAAGAAAAAAGTTTGAATCTTGAAACTTTCATTAATGACACAAGCCAGTACGAGTCAGGGCAGCCCAATAAGGTTTCATTTTCTGGTGACTAATGTAATTATATGCTAGTTAAGTAATTGTAATGTTCTTCAGTGCTAATGTTATAATCACATCTTCTACCTGGCAAAAGCTGGGAACACGTCACCGTTGATTATGTGAGGATTTGAGATGATTTCGATTAAGATTCAGATAACATGGACGGATATTTGATTGAAATATGCATTCATTCAACCTTTATTGAAACTCAAGAGATCGTATCGGGGTGGCCTTCATTTACAATGACATTGAGTAATTACAAAACAACGCAGAAAAGAATACATCATCACAAGAAAGATAATGGACAATACAACTGAATTGATGTATAGAATTTGATTTAAAAAAAAGTTAGGATAATATGGGTACAAAAGAAAGTACAGTTATGTAAAGCAAGTACAAGTAGGAGTTTGCAAGTTTGAAACCAGATTTCTGTCTCTGGCTAATTATATGGCCCATAGCCCAGAAGCAGGGGGGGGGAACTTTGTGCATGGCTTTGTCAGAAGTGAAGTAAATGCATGTTTCACCAATGGAGTTGGATTTGAAGTTGAATAGTTGTCTGATGTCTCTTGACGGGTACCTTGTTGTCTTTTGTTTGACAGGTAACCTGCCGGTACCAACGATTGCTGCCATTGATGGAGCTGCCTTAGGAGGAGGCTTGGAAATGGCCCTTGCTTGTGACATCAGAATTGCCTGTAAGACTCAGTGGACTTTATTTTCGAGGTTACAGATAACGTTAAAGGTGCCTTTATTGTCATTTCTAAGCATACACAGAGAAACAAACTTGTCCTCTGCATTTAACCCATTCTATACATAGGAGCATGGGCAGGCCCACTCCAGTCAATTTTTGTTTTGCCAGTGCCTTTTTTTTGGTCAGGGGGCACTGACAGGAATACTAGCTTGAAGTGGCTATATGTAACTTTCAGTCTGTGTTGATTCTAGCGTCCCCTTTGGACTAAAGCGGTAGTGTTTAACCACACCTGCTGTCCTAAAGCTCTTTTCTTTACGGTGCTGTCTTACCCACTGAAGATTACTGAGTGAGTGTTACAAGCAGGTCATATAGTTGTGATGAATGTATTGCTGAGACAGAAAATCATTAATTTACATTTACATTTCTGCTACTGACTACATCACGCATAAAGTTATTTTATGAATGAAATAGACATATCACAGGGCTCCAGACTATCTTTCTTCACTAGGAGCACAGTGGCCCCCAACTGAACATTTTAGGGGCGCAACCAGAAAATTTAGGGGCACACACCGTAAATCAACATACTAACCAAATATTCACATTTCTACAAATTTCCACTGTATTACTAATAAATACTACAGAAATTACAATGTGCTGTTTCAAATTCAGTGTCACTTTTGAAGATGCAACATAGAAGGTTAACTGACAGCACCATCGTTGTCATGAAAAAAAAAAGTTGCCTTGCCTTACAACCTCAGCCTGTCAGTCATTCACCAGGGCACAGAAACCACTGTTGTGCCTGCTTAGGAAGTAACGTCAACAGCACCGCGACCGCTTTCGGCTCTCCGTTAACATCATATCGCAGCAAACGCCGTCTGCGTGAAGTTTAAAAAAAACTGTAACCACACTTGAAACCACTTTATCAGCATTTTCGTTACTCACTGTGACTTCAACAAAACTGCAGAGCCGACGTAGTTTGCACCGTCCGCAGCTATGCGAGTGTGTGTGTGTGTGTGTGTGTGTGTGTGCGAGTGTGTGTGTGTTTGTGTCAGAGCTCCGCTCTCTGTCAATTTTCAGAGAGGACGGATAAGCTTGAGCTTACGCGCTCTCAGGTACTGAAATTTCGACGTTTAATGTGTAAAAAAAGGGGGCAAATTTACTGGTCGCACATGTGCGCACACTCTCAAATTTTGGTCACAAAATGCGACTATTTGGTTGCAGTCTGGAGCACTGTATTACATACCTGAGGGCCATTTAGGGACGTTTTTGAATCATTTACAATCCTCTAATTGTCTCCATCTGTTGAAAGCCAGACTGAGTGTGACTCTGTTTTGCCCGTCGTCTTTCCCTTTTCTCTTTCAGTTGTTCTTGGTTTAATTTCCTTCTTTCCTGTGATGGTCCTGCCCCAGTATCAGCCAGAACTACAACAGATAACTTCTAAAATAACATTAAAATACAATTAGGTCTGTATAAAGAAAACTCCTGCTACCATTTACTTTGCTGCACAGGCTTTTCCGGTGCTACAAAGAAAGCACAGGAAACTAAAGTTCTTCTCACTGTTAGACTCGTTTGCTGTTACAGGTCATTTATTATCATCAGATGGAACATTACGCTGCTTCACAAACATTTAAAAGTTACATCTAGTCACTTTAACGTACATATTTTGGTGGTGGGAGGAAACCAGAGGACCTGGAGAAAAGCCATGGAACAGTGCTAACCACTGAGCCACCGTGCCGCTGCTGGTCTATGTCCAAAACACTGTTCACGGTTATTAGCAGCAGTCTGACAAAGTAGTAGAAGCCGTTACAGCTGATGCTGACGCACTGATTTAAAAAGAGAGTGTGTGTGTGTGTGTGTGTGTGTGTGTGTGTGTGTGTGTGTGTGTGTGTGTGTGTGTGTGTGTGTGTGTGTGTGTGTGTGTGTGTGTGTGTGTGTGTGTGTGTGTGTGTGTGTGTGTGTGTGTGTGTGTGTGTGTCACCTGAGCTAATACACTACTGATGATCATGAGTCTTCATCACAGCTAAACATGCTGACAGGTTGCTGTCAGATCAGTGGAGCCTGTCTGCAGCGTTCAGACAGATGAGACAACAATCAGAACAGAACATCTGGGTTGAATCATTTTCAAAATAAGGCAAAAGATTTGATACAGTAAAACTTCAAACTGCATCACACAACTTGTATTTCCAGATGCATTACGAGTGATGATGTGATGAGTCTGGGTTTTAAAAGCCTCCTCTGTTCCTAGGAATGCCATTATATAGATATAGAAAGTAGGTTTGAACAGAAACAAAGAGGCTGCACCAGCGCTTTGATTGACTAGTCCAGTTCAGATTTCCCTCATTCTAAATGATTTTAGCCCATTTAGTTCTTCTATAGTAGTTATGTGTTGAGTAATGATGTTTTTGACCTTATAAGAATGATCAATTCATCTAATATATATTTATATACTTTGTTTATTGTATCATATAATACATCTATACTAGTAGTGATTGTTGTATTTATGTCTAAGTAGTAATACTGCTGTTTGATCTCTCTAGCCAATACTGCCAAAATGGGACTAGTTGAGACCAAACTTGCGATTATTCCTGGAGCAGGTAAGGCTGGATTCTTTTTATGTCATCATCTCCAGTGAAAGTATTATTGCTGTCTAACACATCTGCACTTCAAGGGACTGCGACAGGTTAAAGCAGGGTTTCTGCTAGAGGTTTTGAAATTGATCAAATAGTCTATGCATTGAATCGTGGACATGGACGATGCTGCATTGATAATCGGTCGGGCCATAATCGATTATTTCTGTTTACAATTTAATGTAGGCCTACCAACCTTTCTGTTTACATATTCGGTTATGTTTTGCATATTCAGGAAGTGCCATGTGCTCAGTGCTGTAGTTTTATGTATCCAATTTATTTAGTATTAGAGCACTGCACGATGTTTTGTTTTTGAAGCTTGAAAAGCTATGAATTAAATATCCTATATGGCTTTAATAGAAAAATGTATTTGACGCATCGAGATATCGCTGACATGATAATCGTAATCAAATCAGGAGATCAGTGAAGAATCACACCTCTAGTTTCTGCGGGGTCTTAAAAAGTCTAAAATTTCTAATTCAAACCTTTAGGCCTTAAAAAGTCTTAAATCCACTGAAGTATTGTGTTCTAGGTCTTAAATAGTTTTAGACAGGTATTTATTTTCCTACGTCTATGCAACGCTACCTCTAATGCTCATTGAAATGCTCCTGCAGAGCTTTACAATGTGTTTCCACGGTGACTAGACACCGAGGAAATCGGGGAATTGTTTCTGGAGTCTGAAAGTCTTTATTTTTTTATGTCATGATATACTGTAGGTCCTAAATTTCATTCATAATGCTCTTAAAAAGGTCTTGAAAAGTTTTAAATTTGACTTGGTGAAACCTGCAGAAACCCTGTAACGAGATCATTTAAAACCTCTTTGAAAAGAGTATGGATGACTGTGGGCCAGATGTACCTACATTTGTGAATGTAGCGTTATCAGCACCATGGCCAACCTGCAGAAAGCACACGCAGGGATACTTCAGTTTACGTCGTATTTACCAAACCTGCAGTACATCGGGTAATCAGCACCTTTCTCTGCCCACTATACTGTAAGTTGCGCTGTAGCAAAGCGTTAAGGACTGGTGCTATGATACGGCTGAGTTCAGCCATATTCCCACTGCTGATGCTATGACTGTTTGAAATGATCCTGATGCCAATATTTGTAATGTAGCGAGAAGTTTATCAACTGCTGGAATGGAATGTGAACACAATTTGCCATTTTCAGTTTCCGCGACAGGCAGTCTGCACTTTTACCTCAGGGCGGCCTGTTTGTACATACCTCGCCATACTTTTACACGCACATTGCGAAACAAATACACCTCCCTGTAAGACCAGCACGCCCAGAATGCACCTGACCACTCCTCCCTGTAAGACCAGCACGCCCAGAATGCACCTGAACACACCTCCCTGTAAGACCAGCACGCCCATGGGCCAAAGATGGGAGCAGGTGCATTTGCTATTTAAACGACGTGGGCGCTGGACGGGAAATTGACAACTGGGTCGGTCTTAAACTAGCAAAGACACTTGGGTTGGGCTTTGTGCTGCGCTGCACCGGGTGCAAGATAGGGCCCTTTGTCTCCAAGACAAATTTCCTTCGGAACAGTAAAGTCTATCTGATCTAGTCAGTTACCTGTTTCAAGGTATACCGTGGTTTGAAAAAGTCATGTTTTCAAAACCACTAAAACTAGCTTTCTAGAGGGCTCCTAAGAAGCTTTGTGCTGGGGAGAGACGTGTAGGATGTCATTTATACATATGTTTATTTGGTTTATTGTCTATTTTGTTATTTTGTTGAATGGTCTTGAATATTGTAGGTACTTTGTCATCTTTTCTTGATTATTTATTTATTTTTTTTTCTGGTTGGGTGGTGATGATGAAGGGGGGTGTTCATGTTGCGAGTTGTGTTTAGTTTTTGTATTTTGTTAAAAAAAAAAAATTAACAAATTGTTAATCACATACGTCATACTGTTCCTGCGGTATGAGCTGTTTTTTATGAGTGGTCAAGGACAGAAAGTGCAGTTTAGGAATCCCTCTTTCTGCCAGTGTGCAGTGTGTTCAATGGAAATAAAGTAGTTTTTTTTCTACCCAGAAAACTACCCACAATTTCAAAATAATACATTTTAAAGCTGTAATTGCAATACTGTGATATTTTTGCTGAATGTTATCATACTGTCAGAATCTCATACCGGCCCAGGCCTAATCTGATTTGAACTTGGAGCAGTGTGTTCAGTGTCTTTGGTCGAGGTTCCATCCTGGTTTCTCTTCTCTCGTCACGTGTGTGCAGGTGGGACTCAGCGTCTCCCCAGGGTGATAAGTGTCTCTCTTGCTAAGGAGCTCATCTTTGCTGCTCGGGTGGTGGATGGAGCAGAGGCGTGTCGACTGGGCCTCGCCAATCATTCTGTGGAGCAGAATAACAGTGGAGACGCTGCCTACCTGCGGGCTCTGGAGCTCGCCCGCGAGATCAACCCTCAGGTAACACGGCCACTCCGCTGACGGGCAGACCTCTTTGATACACTGGGGCGGAAACAAAACGGAGATTTGGTTATGAATATCATGACTAACTAAACAGGGTTTATTCATGTTTGGCATTGAATGATTGCATTATAATATTGTACTTATTCAAAACAATTTGTTAATGCAATTTATATCACACACAGCAGTTTTTGATACCTTGTAACTGATTTTAAAAAGGCACTCTTTGTCTCTCGGCTTCACAGGGTCCAATTGCAATAAGGATGGCAAAACTGGCGATCAACCAGGGGATAGAGGTAGGGCTCAGACGTCAGTCTGCTTTTACCGTGTTTTACGATTTGCTTTGGCTCAGTTTTCACAACAGTGTTTACATTTGCAAAAGTGTGAACATATTTTGAATATTTTGGGAGTGTCTTCTCCACCCCTGGCTCTTCAGGGCGGTGATGTCATCACATGCCTCAGCAATGGCCTGATGGAGGGTTGCCTATTCATATGGACCCCTGCCAGACACCTCCCACATCCACGCTGAAAAGATTTATTAGATTAGTTATGAAGAGTGTGGTGGATGAAAATTAGGTGCTGATTTCGGATGAGCTGCAAACCAGTCACGTACAGCCAAAGCATGATGGAAATGACCATTGACTGCGCACCACGGTGCGTCCTGTCTGAGCAGCCCACTTGGTAAACATGCGCGCCGAAAGGAAGCGGGCACACCTGTGCAGTCTATGTAATGCAGTCCAATACAACGAGTGCAACTACAGACTCCAAAATGGCCATCTGGTTGAAATCAAGTCTCACAACAAAACATTATAAAGATTTTAGTAGTGCATTTTGAAGGGCTTAAAGTCAACCTTTACATGAGTTTTCCATGTCACGAAGGTGGCTCTCTTTTAACCTGGCTAGATCGCAATGGCAACTGCAGACCTAACCCGGTTCCCACCAGTTCTTATTCAGAGATTTTGATTGAAACTGGCAAAAAAAGCACATTCACCAATCCACTCCTTATGAAACAGCAACACGCTATAGTCAATATAAGTGATACAGCGAACCGTTGTGCTTTTGGATGTAATATTTTATTATAGGCGGAAGTAGGCATTATGCGATCTATCCATTTTGTGCGTTAGAGTCAAATGATACCAAATGCCCCTCTTATGAGAACGCGCACAGAGCCTGATGAAGAAACTTGGTTAACAGAGCAAGTTTATAACCACCTTCATGGTACCCATGATCTCTGACCGGGGACTTTGTGGAGCCAGTACACAACCAAAACCCAGCTTTGTAGACCACCCCTCAGGTTGCAAACACACATTGAATTCACATTGAGCACAAAATTGAGCTTGTTCAGTGCTAAGTGGAGCATGTGATAAATGACTTTGCATTTAGTATCTAAGTATAACCTTTTGTGTTTAAAGGTAAGAACTTAGGGAGGCAGTTTGGCTCTTTGCATAAACAGTTTTTCAAATTGAAGCTCTGTTGTGAAAATGAAGCCACAGCAATGAGAAAATCCTATAAATCGTACAGGAGTTACTCCCACCTTCTCCTGCAGGGACTTGGATACACAGGAACAATGAAACATGTGGAAACCCGTCATGTTGTGTATCAGAGAAACTGTTACGTGCACCGGCATTTATGTCATGGTTTTTCATTAGAAATCATCAGGACAGAGACACATGAGAATTAGACATTTTCTGCTGCATTGTGAACATTCACTAAGAGATGCCACATTCTCTTTCAGGTGGATTTATCTACTGGTCTGGCAATTGAAGAAGCATGTTATGCCCAGGTGAGTAATTAAACTGCAATTAACAATTATTTAACCTGCTGTATGAAATATTCATTTGGTTGGCATTTTATCAGGTCAGCCTAGCTAAGACTTGTACTGCATTCATGGCATGTCAGCAGAATGGGAGGAGCAACATTTCAAGTAATTTTGACTTGTGAGTGTTCACATATTATATTTATAAGAATCATGCAAGTACATCAACTTTAGCAAATGTGCTGAACAGATGGTCATCCAGTGTCACACCCAGAAAGTTCTCGATGGTAATGGAGAGGTCACGGACTGAAAGGAAGAGCAGCCTTGTCGAGCTCGAGCTTCAGGTGGTGTGCAGATCCACTGAGAGTCAGCCAGACACCGAGATTTGTGTTGTCACATGGGTTTCAAATGGCGGGGAAAGACCGACTTAGTTGAGTGTAATCAGCATAGCTGTGGTAGGAAAAGCCATACGATTGTCCTTGAGGTAGGATGTGAACAGGAAGAGTGCAGAGCCATAGACTCCAGATCTTGAAGGGTGGAGAGGGGATCTGGTGGTTTACTGTGTCAATGGCTGCTGAAAGGTCCGGCAGGGCGACGACAGAGGAGAGGGAGGCTGCTCTAGTAGTGTGGAGTTCCTTTGTGACGGCAAAGAGGGCAGTCTCATTTGAGTGGGCTGCCTTGAAACCAGACTGGTGGGAGTCAAGAAGGTTGTTCTGGTGGATTTTTGAGGGTTTTAGAAAGACACAGAAGAAGCGAAACAGGTCTGTAATTCTTATCATCAGAAGGGTTGAGGGTGGGTTTCTTTAAAAGAGGATTCACTCTAGCTGCTTTTAGATTGTTAGGAAAACAACCAGTTGTCAAATAAGTATTGACAAGGTGGGTTTTGTACAGCAGACAAGCCGGCCTCTAATTTAGTAATTTAGGAGTGATCACCTGCCTTTATAGGCACATGCAGATGAATATCATTAGTGTAGCAGTGAAATTTAATTCCACGACTGCATGTAATTTGGCCAAGAGGTGAAATATAAAGAGAAAAGCGGAGGACCGAGAACAGAGCCCTGAGCTACTCCAGATTTCATATAAAAGAATATTGATGTTGTATTTTAAAGGAAACACTGTATAGGTAAGAGTGTAACAATGCAATAGCCAGGCCAGAGATGCCAAATTTGTTTTTCAATAGGTCCAGGAGTATAGTGATAAATAGTGAATACAAGCTGCACTGAGATCCAGTAGTAGAAGGACTAAGGTGGAATCTGAATCCATATTAAGGTCATTTACAGTTTTAGTAAGCGCAGTTTCTCTGGAGCGTCAGGCCCTGAAAGCAGACTAAAAAGGTTCAAAAGAATTACTATTTCATATATGGACTGACAGTTGTTGAGCCACCAGTCTTTCCAGTACTTTTGAAAAGAATGGAAGGTTAGAGTCTTGTGGATAATTATTTAGAGAACCTGAATCAAGGTGCGGTGTTTTAACTTGAGGTTTAGGTGAATATTAAAATCATTAATATTTAAATCTCATCAGAATATGAGTAACAAGTTCAAAGACAAATTCTTATAAAAAAATTGGGGATAAGTGCCAAGCGTCTATGGAGTGCCACATTCTGTTCTGAGTGCTGCCAAGACACCTACTCTAAATACTGTACCTGAACACATCCTGTGTAGACGCACAGGGAGGACTGAAGCTGCTGCTGCCCTGCTGATGTGCTTCTTTAACTATGTGAGGTGTGTAGACAAACCGTTGGCAGGACTGGGTCACTCAAGTGCATGTGTGAGAAGGAACCAATAATATAACAGCTGTATTCCCTTCATCAGGGGCCTAATGTTCAGGTTTTTATCCAAGTCTTTTGGAGAGGTGTTGGTTCAACTTTATTTATATTTTAGAGACTGCATTTTGTGCTGTTGTTCAATTGCATTTTGTTATCCTAAGAGGTGTTTTTAAAATGTAGTCTACCCTTATGAGTGTACAAAAGAAAGAAGTTAAGGGAGATAGGCTTCAGATGAAGACGTGCATCTTTTCTTATGACTAACACGTGTTGTTTTTAAGGTGATACCAACTAAAGATCGATTGGAGGGTTTAGCTGCATTCAAGGAGAAGAGGCGTCCTCAGTTCAAGGGGGAGTGAAGCCCCACTGCTTCCAGAAAACAATCCTGAGTTCTGCCTTCAGCTCTCCTACTACTCCACTGCTTCCAACATGTTACGGGTGAAACTGGACACGTCGACACCCAGAGGACGTCTGTTAGACCGCAGGACATTAGGGCTGCTCCTGGCTGGTTTTTACCAGGGACTCCAACGTTCAAGTGTAAAGCACGTCCACCAAGCAAACTAACCAATCATTGGCCACTGCTTACAGTACTAAAAACTTACTTAACTAACTCAACTGGCAATCTAAAACATCAAATTACTTCAAATGGCTATTGATCTTTGCATTATGATTGGTAGTTGGTCACTAACCTCTTTGACTAATAATCCAATCATCCAGCCATTGAAATGTCTGAATGCTTCACATAAATGACGCAACAGAAAGATTATTGCCTCTTTTTTTTACTTTGGTAGAAATGTACCACTCTGTTCACAACACTGAATAAGACCCGAGGCCTGTACTACGAAGCAAGATTTGGCGTTACCGAGGTAACTTCAGGGTTGTGTGTATCACGACGGTGGGTCACTTGTTACCGGGTTCAATCCTGGTTGGGAGCAGGTTATGTTGGAGATTAGAGATCAACTGGTGTAAAAGCACCGCCTACTGACTAATCAATGAGAGAGAGAGAGAGAGAGAGAGAGAGAGAGAGAGAGAGAGAGAGAGAGAGAGAGAGAGAGAGAGAGAGAGAGAGAGAGAGAGAGAGAGAGAGAGGAGAGAGAGAGAGAGGAGAGAGAGAGAGAGAGAGAGAGAGAGAGAGAGGAGAGAGAGAGAGAGAGAGGAGAGAGAAGAAGGAGAGAAGAGAGAGAGAGAGAGAGAGAGAGAGCAGAAGAGAGAGAGAGAGAGAGAGAGACTTATACCCTGATGGATATTTTTATGAAAGCTATACATTTTCAGCGGACGGAATTCTGTATAGGCTATTTGTCAGCTTCTTGAGCCGTGTGCTGCCAATGCCACACATAAAACCGTGTCTGTGTTCTTCATATTTATGTAGAATTATAGTTTGCTCTTCTTATGTCAAATATGCGGCTCTGGTAGATGTTTGTGATTGGTCGTGCTGTGCAAACCCCGCCTCTTTTATGTGAACATGTGCGTCTCTGGATTGGGTAACCCTGGGTTGACTGAACTAGTTGGTAACCAGCGTCGTGACTCAGGTTATGCGGGACCTCGGTTGTTAGGTTAGGTGAAGCCGGGGGAACTGATAGAAATCCAGGGCATGTTGATCTGGATTCATAGTACAGGCCTCGGAGGTGTCTGCATGAAATCATACAACAGAAAATAGTTTTTTCTCACTTGAACAATGTCCAGAGGGTGGGATTTTTTATTTTAAAGTTATTACCATTATGTGTAAGATTTGGTGCCTCTGCCTCCCTGTGCTGACCCAAGATGAATTGGCTGAAAACAGATGCATAGCCTAAATCTAGTATCAAGTTTAGATGTTTTTCTTTAATCATAGCATGTTAGACATAGTGGCTTTAAGGACCACAAAGGTCGTTACTGTGCCTCAAAACTAACCAGAGCTCTACAGATGTCTGACTGCACTGACACATCGGCCTCATGTGTAGTACCTAATTAGAAAGAATTCCTTTGATTGGTTAATTGACCAACAGAATATAAACAACGTTGCGGTCACTCAGAGTGACAGACTTTAAAAAAATACTTCAGAAATGCGGAAAACCCTTAAAAATACATTCTTCAAATGAAATCGGCATGTTGCAAAAACATGATTTTGAGAATCAAAGTTTGTTCTCAACTTTGGAAAAAGTAGTCGGGGTGGGGGGGGGGGACTACATCCATACTAGCTTTTTTAAGAACTTTCAACCACATCTCAGTTAAATTAGTGGATGGTGCTCAGACTCAATTAGTAAGTTAGCTCATACTGAGACACTTCATCAGCTCATAGAGACCATTATGTTTGGTTAAAAGCCTGAGATTTTTCCCCGGACATATTTGATATTCATTTTTATTTATTTATTTTCTACAGAGCCCCAAACATACAACAACAACACACGCACACACACAATATAAACTGCTTTTATGAAACTGTTGATGGAAGATTCAGCCACAGTGGAGATGATTTTATGTTATGTTAGTAAGTGAAGTATGCGTGTGAGTCTCCTCCAGACTGGGACGGCCCACAGGGCATCAGACGGTCCCACGGTTGTAAATAAAACTTGTCTTCCCCAACAACATTTGTATTGTTTTGAGTGCACGTTACGTAATGAAATGTGGTTGCCCTATCTCTTCCTCTTCAGTTCTATGGTGTTGCTGACAGTGGTAGAATATAACTAAGTACATTTACTCCAGTACTGTACTTGAGTGCAAATGTTGAGGTACTTTACTTTAGTCTTTTCTTTTCATGCCACTTTCTACTTCTACTCCGCTACATTTCAGAGAGAAATATTATACTTTTTACTCCACTACATTCATCTGTTACAGCTTTAGTTACTAGTTACTTTAGTTACTCCACTACATTCATCTGTTACAGCTTTAGTTACTAGTTACTTTAGTTACTCCACTACATTCATCTGTTACAGCTTTAGTTACTAGTTACTTTAGTTACTCCACTACATTCATCTGTTACAGCTTTAGTTACTAGTTACTTTAGTTACTCCACTACATTCATCTGTTACAGCTTTAGTTACTTTAGTTACTCCACTACATTCATCTGTTACAGCTTTAGTTACTAGTTACTTTAGTTACTCCACTACATTCATCTGTTCCAGCTTTAGTTACTAGTTACTTTACACGTTAGGATTTCTGCACACAGAACACATGTAGTTTATAAAATCTGATGTTTGATTCTAAAGTAAACTAGCCAACAATATAACGGCTACAAGTCCAGCTGAGATGATCAGACCATCACACACACAGCTGGTTGGATTCTTTACACTTTCTAACATGGTTTAATACAACAACTACATTCTCCTGATGATACTTACACACTTTTACTGTAGCAACATTTTCAATGCAGGACTTTACAGTGGTGTGTTTGTACTTTTACTGAAGTAAAGGATCTGAATACTTCTTCCACTACTGCTCGCTGACATACATTATGTTGAGACATATTGTTCATAAATGGGGATTGGAATCCCTCACATGCAGTCAGCTGGTGGAAACTGATAACTGAGCGTGTGCGTGCATTGCTAAAAATAGGCTCAAGCACTCTCATTCGGGGAATAAAATCTGGAGCTCAGATCTTTTTTTGAGTATTGAGTTTGAGTCATTATTACTGAAGCATTTGTAAACGAGGGCAAACACTAACTCCAGATGCTACACCGGTAGCTCCCCCTAATATCATCGGACAGTGGTGGAAACTGTCCAAAGTTGAATAACAAACGAAAGAAATGCTGGAAACCACAACTGACAATTCAGAACGACCGATTGATGTCCCCAAACTCCCAACATCATCAGCCTGAGATCAGAACACACACACAGACCTGAGAAAATAATGAATATGGGACATTTAGTATTTCATTTCTTGATTAATAGTTAATAAAATGCTAATGTAACTTGTTTTAATGTATCATTTATTATCAACCACTGGAAACTAATTATTATGCCTATGAAGTAGAGAAAAGTAAGTACACTGTGTGTGTGTGTGTGTGTGTGTGTGTGTGTGTGTGTGTGTGTGTCTAAGAGAGACTGATGTGGAAACTTCTTTTAGCTCATGCATCAGACATTTAAAACTAAAATCATTTCACTTGATAGGTTATCATTTAGGATATATATCATATATATATATATATATATATATATATATATATATATATATATATATATATATATATGATCAGGGCTTTATATTAACTTTTTTTGATCACCAGTCAACATGGCTAGTAGATTTTTAAAGTTACCAGCCAATCACATTTTCCACTAGCCAATTTTTCCCGGGGAAAATAAAACAGATTATGAGTGCCGCCGAATACATTTAAGCATTCGTGTTTCTTTAAAAATGTAAAAATAATGTGTTTGGGTTGATGGCTGGCAGATATACATAAAACTATAAACATTTACATTTACTTCTGCTCTCAAAAAATATCTCCACGTTTTGTTTTCTCCTAACTATCTTTACTACTTCATTTCATCTCATCTGGTTTGTTTCACGCCGTTCCGTTCGTTTCCAAGCCAAACACACACCAAACCAAATTTCTTGCTGGAAAACAGACTGATCTGGCAACAGATCTGGCAACACTGACTCGTCGGATCGTTTCTGCAGCTGGACGATTCATCACCGGTCAAACTGGCTCGTTACTTTACAAATGTTATACCTGCCAAAGTTCATTTTTACCGGCATTTGGCGGGTTGGCGGGTGTCAATTTAAAGCCCTGTATATGATATCATACATTTTATCACATACTAAAATATATCATACCAGCTGACAAACCAATGATTCCTAGGCAACAGACTGGTATAGGACATTTTGCTACCAGGCTCCGAGGAAACTTCCATTCAGTTTATAAAAAGCTCAATAACCATTTAGGCAGCAGTTATCTTGGACCGCAGTCAGTCGCTGCTGCATCTCTCCTCGTCCCTCCCTAAGTCATGTTATACTACTGTCCTTTAGAAGCCTTGTGTTAGGCCAGACTGCAACTACGTCAATAGAAAACTGCTCTGCATTATAAAACAATTTGGGAACCATAAACAACAACAGTGGACAGTCATACAAAGTGCTAACACTTTACTTTAAGTGCCCCTTTTTAGCATTCATAAGCAGTATATAAAGATGTAATGTATTTGATCAGTAGAACTCCCATGCTGTATAAAGAGATAATGAAGGGAAATATAGTAAAACACAATTGTCATAAAATGTCTTTATTAGAGAAATTATAATTGTTGAAAAATACTTTCTGTCTGCTTACAACATCATTTTTGGGGCATTTTTAGGCCTTTATTTTGACAGGACAACTGAAGACATGAAAGGGGAGAGAGAGGGGAAATGACATGCAGCGAAGGGCCGCAGGTCAGAGTTGAACCCTGGCCCGCTGCGTCAAGGAGTAAACCTCTATATACAGTGCCTTGCGAAAGTATTCGGCCTCCTTGAACTTTTCGACCTTTTGCCACATTTCAGGCTTCAAATATGAAGATATAAAACTGTAATTTTTTTTGTGAAGAATCAACAACAAGTGGGACACAATCATGAAGTGGAACAAAATTTATTGGATATTTCAAACTGTTTTAACAGATAAAAAAAATTGGGCGTGCAAAATTATTCAGCCCCCTTAAGTTAATACTTTGTAGCGCCACCTTTTGCTGTGATTACAGCTGTAAGTCTCTTGGGGTATGTCTCTATCAGTTTTGCACATCGAGAGACTGACATTTTTGCCCATTCCTCCTTACAAAACAGCTGGAGCTCAGTGAGGTTGGATGGAGAGCGTTTGTGAACAGCAGTTTTCAGTTCTTTCCACAGATTCTCGATTGGATTCAGGTCTGGACTTTGACTTGGCCATTCTAACACCTGGATATGTTTATTTGTGAACCATTCCATTGTAGATTTTGCTTTAAGTTTTGGATCATTGTCTTGTTGGAAGACAAATCTCCGTCCCAGTCTCAGGTCTTTTGCAGACTCCATCAGGTTTTCTTCCAGAATGGTCCTGTATTTGGCTCCATCCATCTTCCCATCAATGTTAACCATCTTCCCTGTCCCTGCTGAAGAAAAGCAGGCCCAAACCATGATGCTGCCACCACCATGTTTGACAGTGGGGATGGTGTGTTCAGGGTGATGAGCTGTGTTGCTTTTACGCCAAACATAACGTTTTGCATTGTTGCCAAAAAGTTAGATTTTGGTTTCATCTGACCAGAGCACCTTCTTCCACATGTTTGGTGTCTCCCAGGTGGCTTGTGGTAAACTTTAAACGACACTTTTTATGGATATCTTTAAGAAATGGCTTTCTTCTTGCCACTCTTCCATAAAGGCCAGATTTGTGCAGTATACGACTGATTGTTGTCCTATGGACAGAGTCTCCCACCTCAGCTGTAGATCTCTGCAGTTCATCCAGAGTGATCATGGGCCTCTTGGCTGCATCTCTGATCAGTCTTCTCCTTGTATGAGCTGAAAGTTTAGAGGGACGGCCGGGTCTTCGTAGATTTGCAGTGGTCTGATACTCCTTCCATTTCAATATTATCGCTTGCACAGTGCTCCTTGGGATGTTTAAAGCTTGGGAAATCTTTTTGTATCCAAATCCGGCTTTAAACTTCTCCACAACAGTATCTGGGACCTGCCTGGTGTGTTCCTTGTTCTTCATGATGCTCTCTGCTCTTTAAACGGACCTCTGAGACTATCACAGAGCAGGTGCATTTATACGGAGACTTGATTACACACAGGTGGATTCTATTTTTCATCATTGGTCATTTAGGTCAACATTGGATCATTCAGAGATCCTCACTGAACTTCTGGAGAGAGTTTGCTGCACTGAAAGTAAAGGGGCTGAATCATTTTGCACGCCCAATTTTTCAGTTTTTTATCTGTTAAAACAGTTTGAAATATCCAATAAATTTTGTTCCACTTTATGATTGTGTCCCACTTGTTGTTGATTCTTCACAAAAAATTACAGTTTTATATCTTTATGTTTGAAGCCTGAAATGTGGCAAAAGGTCGAAAAGTTCAAGGGGGCCGAATACTTTCGCAAGGCACTGTATGGGCGCCTGCTCTACCAACTGAGCTATCCAGGCTCCCGTAAGCTATTCATTTAATGCGTAAGATTATTAATACAGGGACTTAAAGTGAAGTGTTACCAACAAAGCAAACTGTTTCTTTCATGAACCTGATGTACATTACATCAACATCTGCTATACTCAGGGCACAGCATGCCTGTGGGACTGAATGGAGCAGTGGAAGTCAGTTGCTTTTATGAAATGATGAATAGCAAATTACATTTGTATTGTCTGAAATGAGTAATTAAAGTAGCGTGTGTTGTTGCATGTGGTTTCACAATTAAAACGCTTGGTGTTGCATCTTGCATGAACTTTGTGCAACTTCTACATCAACAACCCCACGGCGTTGTGTTTACTGTCACTATGTAATGTCGTTGCTTGGGCTTTCAATAGTTAAAAAAACATGATATCACCGTGATATCTATCCAAGCAGATTGTGTTTCATTTGTCTTGAGATTTCTGTCTCCATCCAAATGCAATGGAGGTGAATGGATTTAGTTTAGCATTGAATAATTCCCTTAAAAAGACAGGATCATTAAAAAATAACATGGATAATTCACAGACCTGACTGTCCACGGTTTTCATAGGAACCTTTTTTTTCTGTAGAAAGTAGTTCCACTGAAAACAACCTTGGGAATACATATCAATACATAAATAATACTTAACTCAAAGTTCATCACTTGCTGCCTTTTTGCTTGCATCTCGCACGGTATTTGCTGATGAGCCCATCAGATACAGTACAAAGGTAAAGCTCAGGAAAAGATAAGTCAACCTTAAATTAGTCTCTTGCATTGCCAGACCTTCCTGCACAGCGCTGTGGAGGAAGGTCTGGCTAGTCCACTCAGCATTGCGGGATGGGAGAAAAACGTGCTCTGGTTTATTGGCTTTTCTTTAAACCAATCACAATCGTTTTGGGCGGTGCTAAGCTCCGGACGGAGCCATGGTGCCTCTGCTAAATAGTCTCAGGAAGGAACTTGTTTTGGTGGAACATGTGGACGTTCAAAAGTAGTTTTAGTCGTGTGAGAGAAAACTCAGATTGGACAGATAGTCTAGCTAGCTGTCTGGATTTACCCTGCAGAGATCTGAGGAGCAGTTAACCATAGTCCTCATAAATCCACCAGAGGTTAGAACACCAACACAGAGACAGAGGAAGGGGACGGTGGAATTTCTGGCGTCACCGGAGCAATCCCAGAAGTGGAACGTCGTGGATATAGAATAACCTTAAGTGAACTGAATAAATTGTCACAGAATGTATTACTTAGTTTATTCTGTTAATGCAATATTTCAGTGTGTCTCAATATCTCAATGTGTGTATATGTACTATATATGTATGTATGTGTGCATGTAGGTATATTGTGCGTATGAGCACGTATACACATACGTATATGCATGCATAACTAGCAGTTTTCTATTGTTAATAATTGATGTCATTTCTGTATTATGAGTAGCAGTAATTAGCCCGCACCCAATCAGTCACTGCTACTTTATAATCAGTTTGACATTGATTCATTATTTTGTGTCTGTTCCGTTTGAATTTCTTTATTGTCATTTATTTTAATCTCAAGACTGAAATAAAGTTTGAAGGACTAGTATAATGAATATAGGATGAAAGTCGGCCGTCTCCACATCACAGATGCTGCAGCAAAGTTTCTTTACTCTGTGATGAGGAGTGTTCAGAGTCGAATCAGGCTCCTTGGGGTTGAAGTTAGACATGCAGTGCTGATGGTAGGGTCGGGGCTACCGTGAGGATATATAATATATAAAATAAGTAGAAGGTGTGTGTGTGTGTGTGTGTGTACGAGTGACTGTTGAGGCCCTGGCCAGCGGTTGCGTGCAGGCGCGCCCTGTGGCTTCAAGCTGCGCTGCTCAGACCCTGACATCAGGCTGCACATCCCCACTGTGGCTGGCCTCCTTCCGGCAGATGTCCCAGCAAGAAGCCGGGGCGAATCCCACCACAAGTCAAGGTTGCGTAAAGAAAGACCTGTTCCCCAGTACTGGAGGCCTGCACCCCAGCCGCTTCTCATGGGAAACGTCGAAGGTGTAACTGTAACGGCATCTTTGACACCATCTAGTCTGTCTTTTGTAGTTGTTTTTTTTAGGAACCGTTTTTGTTAAAATTTCAGCCTAGCCTGGGAGATGTTCTTCCTCCCTGACCATGCACAGGGCTGTTTCTGTTTAACTCTTTTTCAGCACGTTGTTTTGGGTCTTAAATGCCACTAAAGTGAAATGGAATTCAGCTGTCATTCCTTTCATTATTTTGTTTATAGCTGTGCTTTTCCTACTGTGACATGTCAAAAATGCCTCCAGTTAAAAGACCTATTGTATTGGGTTGGAGGCAGAAATCTCAGAGACAAGTACTGTATGTCAAAACCGGGACAAATTAAACAAACAGTATTGATTCCACTCGAGGGAAGTACGTTTTTTTAATTTGGTGAACAGACCCTGTGAGGTAGGAAAAAACGCCACAGGTGTTGACAGGTTGAAGTCGCTAATAGTCAAGTAATTCATTATTGATGTTCATATCAGTAATTATAAAGAGTAATAAACTATCAATTCTGTATTTACACAGGTTAAAGTCATTAAAAAAGCCTGATGAGTTTCTCATCTTCTAACAAGCCAACAGCAAGAGTTGGTAAGCCATCTGCCATCATATATGGTACTAGTGATATGATGAGGGGTTTTCAGTTGGTGGTTTGTGGTCCAGATGCACTGCATTCTCCAGGAAGGTCAGAGGTCAAACGCTCCATTGTTCTGGTCTATCTGATGAACTACAGAGCTAAAAAGACAAAGCATTTGTCATGATGGAGAGGTATTTCACAACCAAAAGTTGTTTCCAGTTGTTTAATATACTGGGGGCCTTTTACAAAATGTGATGCAGACTACATGAAATATGAGAATGATGCTGATTCAATTGAATTTCATTTATAGTTTCAAATCATACCAGAAGTTCTCCCAGGACAACCTTTGATGTAGAGCAGGTCTGGACCACACTCTATAAGGACATCATGTTGAAACATTACAACGTGACATTTTTTCCAATATCAAAAAAAAGTTTACTGATTATCTATTGAAATGGGAAAGCAGAGTATTCTGGAGATTGTCTGTAAATCTGGTTTAACACTACCTGCAGGAGCGTTTCCCAAAAAAGCAAAGCGTTTTTAAAAGTGTGTAAACCTACTATTTTAAGGTTCCTTGTGGAGTTTTAGACCTCTAGTAGCGCTATGGAGCTGTTATTCTATTGGTGTTGTTGGCCGCACAATAACGCATATTAACAAACACACTATTACAGTGAATTGAAAGTTCAAAATTAGTGTGTTTTTGGCCATTTCCACACGTTGTACTTTAACGAACTCCTCGCTGTGAAAACAGGAAGTGGGTGTAACTTGAGTGTACATTGTCCAATTGGCTCACTGAGCATGTGTGTGTAATTCAGGCCTGTGTGTAATGTATACAAATTACACACAGGCCTGAATTACACACATTAACAACAGAGTGAAAACATTGTAATTTCCCTTGTGGGATTAATAAAGTATAAATAAAAGAGTTCAACCCTGATGACATCTACAGGCCATTCAAAAGGTTTTAAGAGTAAAGAAATGCATTCAACGTGCTTGTTAGACCTCAAGGATAAACACAATGTGTTTCAGTGAGTGACGCTGAAGTCAATATAACTTGTTTGGTGAAGTTAAAGTTTATTTGATTGGTATAGCACTTCAAAAGTAAACACTTTTTGCACCAAAGTCCTTCACAAAGACAGAAACACAAGCATGAAAAACTGAAAAAAATAATAATAGAAAACAGTGGTACACAAGTACATTAACTCCTGTACTGTGCTTAAGTACACATGTTGAGGTACTTGTACTTTACTTGAGTCTTTTCTTTTCATGCCACTTTCTACTTCTACTCCGCTATATTTCAGAGAGAAATATTATACTTTTTACTCCACTACATTAATCTGTTCCAGCTTTAGTTACTAGTTACTTTAGTTACTCCACTACATTCATCTGTTACAGCTTTAGTTACTAGTTACTTTAGTTACTCCACTACATTCATCTGTTACAGCTTTAGTTACTAGTTACTTTAGTTACTCCACTACATTCATCTGTTACAGCTTTAGTTACTAGTTACTTTAGTTACTCCACTACATTCATCTGTTCCAGCTTTAGTTACTAGTTACTTTAGTTACTCCACTACATTCATCTGTTACAGCTTTAGTTACTAGTTACTTTAGTTACTCCACTACATTCATCTGTTACAGCTTTAGTTACTAGTTACTTTAGTTACTCCACTACATTCATCTGTTACAGCTTTAGTTACTAGTTACTTTAGTTACTCCACTACATTCATCTGTTACAGCTTTAGTTACTAGTTACTTTACACGTTAAGATTTTTTCTCACAAAACACATGTAGTTTATAAAATCTGTTTATGTCTTGTGAATGTTGAAAAGCTAAACTGGATTGTTGGCATCAGTGTGTAAGAAGGTGAAATAGTGAGAATAGTTGGAGAAGTGGGAATTTATATAGATTTTAATTAGTAGGAAATTCATTAAAATGTGGAATGATACCAACAGTTTAAAAAACAAAAGTGGAATATTTTAAGAATGTTTAAAAAATGGTAAAAATGTCATAATATAGCATTTTAAAAAAAAAAAGCATTAAAAAGTAATAGTATGGTATGTCAAAGTATCAGTATAGTATGTCAAAAAAAGTGATAGTAAAGTTGATCAAAAAGTGATAAAGAAGTAAATCACCTGGTAGAGGTTCGCCCCAAGTACAGGCTCAGTCCTTGTTGCAGCGGCCGCCGGTTCAATTCCGACTTGCGGCCCTTTGCTGCATGTCATTCCACCTCTCTTTACCCTTTCATACCTAAGTACTAACCTTTACTATCAAATAAAGGCTTGAAATAACAAAACATTGTCATAGTATAGTATGTAAAAAAAAATAATAACATAGTATGTAAAAAAAAGTGATTAAAAAAAGTCATAGTGTAGTATGTGAAAGAAAGTCTGGAAGAGCATGCAAACAAAAATTATAAAATGACATTATATTGTATGAGGAAAATAAGTAATTGTACGGTATGGTATGTGAAAAGAAGTGATAAAAAAGTCATAGAATAGTTTGTCGAAAAAAGTCATAAAAGTCATAGTATAGTATGGCGTAAAAAAGCATAGTGTAGTATGATGAAAAAAGTGATAAAAAAAGTCATAGTATAGTATGTTGAATAAAGTGATAAAAATGTCATTATATTGTATGAGGAAAAAAGTCATTGTATGGTATGTGAAAAGAAGTGATAAAAAAGTCATAGTATAGTATGTCGTAAAAAGTGATAAAATGTCATGGTATAGTATGTCAAATAAAGTAATAAAAAAGTAATTCTAAAGTATATTGACAAAAGTCAATATAGTATCTAGTATGTCAAAAAACTGATAAAAAGTCATAGTATAATATATTAAATATACTCTAGCATAGTATGTCAAGAAAAGTCATATTATAGTATGTAGAAAAAAATGATAAAAAAAAAGTCATAGTATAGTATGTTGAATAAAGGAATAAAAAAAGCATTGTATAGTATGTTGAAAAAAGTGAAAAAAGTGATAAAATAATCATAGTACAATGTATTGAAAAAAACATTAGCAAAGTATATCGATAAAAGTCATAATATAGTTTGTCGAATAAAATGATAAAAATTTAATTATATTGTATGAGGAAAAAAAGTAATTGTATGGTATGTGAAAAGAGGTGATCAAAAAAATCATAGTATAGTATGTCAAAAAAGGTGATAAAAAGGCATAGTGTTGTTTGTCAAAAAAAGTTATACAAAATTTCATAGAATATATTATGTGAAAAAGTGATAAAAAGTCATCGTATAGTATATTGAAAAAATTGATGAAAGTATGTAAAAAAAAGTGATAAAAAATTCATAGAATATATTATGTGAAAAAGTGATAAAAAGTCATAGTGCAGTACGTCGAAAAAAGTGATAAAAAAGTCATAGTATAGTATGTTGTAACAAATCATAGTATAGTATGAGGAAAGAAGTGATAAAAAGACAGTACAGTATGTCAAAAAAAGTGATAAAAAAGTCATAGTATAGTATGTCAAAAAAATCATAAAAAGTCATAGTATAGTATATTGAAAAAAAAAACATAAAAAGTCATAGTATAGTTTGTCGAAAAAAGTGATAAAAAAGTAATAATACAGAATAATAACATAGAACAAGATCCAGGGTACCAAGTGGCCGAGATGGGTTTCCTCAGGAGCGTGGCTGGCGTCTCTCTTAGAGATAGGGTGAGAAGCTCAGTCATCCGTGAGGAGCTCACAGTAGAGCCGCTGCTCCGTCGCGTCGAAAGGAGCCAGTTGAGGTGGTTCGGGTACACAGTGTACCTTTAACAAAGTACAAATGCTTTGTTACTGTACTTAAGTATAATTTTTGCGTATCTGTACTCCATAATATTTCCTCAATAAAATGTATACTTTTACTCCACTGCATTTCCTCTAAGTGTCTACATTACTCGTTACTACAAAATAAAATCAGAAAGACAATTGTTAGACTGCAAGTTAATGCAAGCTCCATTCCAGTTGGTTGACGTAATGCCTGTTTGTTGCCAAGCGCAAAAACCATAGACCTAAACTGAAGAAGAAGAAGAGGAAGCATAATAATGAAAGCACCTGTTGCAGGCTCTTCCGCCAACGTAACAGTGGCTGTATTTGCAAGAAATGTTTTCATACGTTGGAGTAAAAGATTCTTTCTCACAAAAAATGAAAATTCAGTTTCTGTTTTTGTCTTTGATAAAGGTGCTCTAAGCGATTTCAACAGGCTACAACATTTTTTGTCACATACAGCAAACATCTCCTCACTATCAGCGAGCTGCCTGTCCTCTGAAGACATTGTAAAAAAATGCGCTCTCTGTAGACAGCCCAGGCTCCACAAATGCCAACAATAACAAACTGTGCCAGCCTGCACCACCAAACATAACAAACAGTGTTCCAGCCAATAACCAACAAGAAGGATTTGGGGGTGGGGGTTGGGGGGTTAGTGCAAGGAAGCACAGAAGGGAGGGGGAGGGGATGGGATGAGGAGGAGGGAGGGGCGAGCTAGCCTCATTTTGTTTGAAAATACTTTGAACATCAACAAGAAGTGACGTCACCCAACATCGCTTAGAGCACCTTTAATGTCAGACTTTGAATTTGATGTTTAAGAAGGTGTGGAAACCCTGAATAGTATACTTTACTATAAGGAAGCCACAATAAAGTTCAAAATCAAAGTTTTTCTTTTTTACTTTTTCTTCTAATAGTTAAGTACATTTAAAATCAGAAAATTACTTTTGATACTTAGGTACAGTAAATACCAGATACTTTAAGAATTTTACACAAGTAGCATTCTAAATGGAGACTTTAACTTCTACCAAAGTCATTTTCATGTAAGATACTTTTACTTTTACTCTAGTATTGCTTTCAAGGACTTTATACAAGACTGGTGGAAGCTTTAGTTTAAAGGCACAAATACAAATGTGTTTGAATATGTATTGTAATCAAAGTTTTTAATTGTTTGTCCATGTGAGAAACACACCACATTTAACAACATGTACAGCAATCTGGGCAAGAAAGACAGAAAAACAGAAACACAAATTCTCAATTAAAACGCATACACATAAATAATAAGTAAAATAGGAAGACAAAAATAAATAAATAAATAAGATGGAGGAATTGAGATTGAATTAGGCTTGATAATAATATTAATTATGGGGCACTAGTCAGTTCAAATTGAATAAAATGCAGGAAATGAGACCAGACCTGGTAGAATTTGCCCCTACCATCATTCAGTCTTGCAATAAGATCTTCAAAATGAGGCTGTGTCTGACATTAACTTCAGCCTGTCTGTATAACTAGGCCTTACTTGGTTTTTCCAGTGTCTAAGAATGATTCGTACTACAGTGATAAACCCAGCTAGTGTCAGAGCGGACTCCACTTTGGAAATCTCTGGTGGCAAAAGGGACCTATCTCCAAGTAGACACAGCTGGGGAGACTCTGGCAATGGTGTGGCTAACCAATCGGCAATAGTTTTAATGATTTGTTTCCAAAAAGGAAAGACCAGGGAGCAATCCCACAAAAGATGGAGGTAGGAGCCTGTGACATTCATACACTTCCAACACAGATTGTCCTTCATTAATCCCATTTTATGAAGCTTGACTGGTGTATAATAATACCTGTGAATAACCTTATAATGTGTGAATTTGCTAATCGCATCCCTCACCGGCCACCCTGCATTGGAAAATGAATGTGTATTGTAGTTGAAACGAAAGTGAGCATGTGGAAATGAAATGGATGAGGCCAGTTAGCTCAGTCGGTAGAGCGGGTGCACATATGCAGATGTTTATTTCTCGATGAAGAAGGTCCAGGGTCTGAAGCCAACCTGTGACCTCTCTCTCCCCTTTCATATCTCAGCTTTCCTATCTAATAAAAGCAGAAATGCCCCCAAAAAAGTAAAAAGAATTAATAAAAAAAAAATGAAATGGATATAGCAGTGACAGCAGAGTGGGTGTATATATTGGCACACATTTTAGAGGTTAAGGGCTAACAAGTCAAAACATGTTTGAGTCACTGTTTATTCCTGATGTATGTATGTAATTATTTTATGCAGTAGCCTATTGCAATTTAATTGGGATAGTGTTTGCAGGTATGAGTGCAAAATGACACGTGTCTTGTCTTGACTGAGAGACACTCCCATTGAGATGTGATTGTCTATTGTCCCACACCTGGAGATACAGAATGGGAGGGGAGAAATGTATTTAAAGTGGCCATATTATGCTCATTTTCAGGTTCATAATTGTAATTTGAGATTGTATCAGAATAGATTTACATGGTTTAATTTTCAAGAAACACCATATTTTTGTTGTACTGCACCATTGCTGCAGCTCCTCTTTTCACCCTGTGTTCAGGTCTCTGTTTTAGCTACAGAGTGAGACCTCTCAACTTCTGTAACATCTTTGTTGGCAGTTGCACATGTGCAGTAGCTAGGTAAGGTCACAATTGCTAGCCAGCTGTTTCTCCAACTTTGGCCTGTACAAGGCAGGATTAGGATTCTTCTAAACAAGGGCGCACTTCCAACTTAGTGTGGAATACCTGCAGAACAGGGACATTTAAGTAGTTCTATACAATTTATTTTGTAGATTAGGGTGACTTTGTGTGTGTTGCAGCAGTGTTTTGCCATTGAATATGAGCTAGCATGCTAGCGCTAGCATGCTAACGGTTAGCCCCCTAGGCCCCTCGTCTCGGCTAGTGACGTAGAAAGCCGTGCAGATGTTGACCAGCTCACCCGGAGACTGAAGGCAGGACACATTCAGAAACCGGATCTCACTCAAACCAGCATGGATGTTTTTTTTCCAAGTTTGTATGCGTGTGGAAGCACCAGAGACACACCCCAAATCCCAGAAAAAGTTATTTGATTTGAGTGTTATTTGAGATACTCTTGATGAAGGTACAGAGGGACCGAAACGTTAGTTTTTGTAAATAAAAGGTGATCCTATAGCAAGAACAGAGTGAGGAATTTTTTTCCTTTGTTTCGTAGTTGATGTTATCGTCCAACGCACCTGAACAGGAGAATTTGTTTGGATGTGTGAGCTGTTTCTACAAAAAGGCACAAATCCAGAAAACCGTCGAGCCAACATTCGGGCCAGTCGAGCTTAACAAGTGAACATTGTCAGTCAGGGGAATAATGTCGTACAGATATGTGTACAAGAGTACTCAGAAACAAGAAAAGCAGCTGTGCTGTTGGTGCAACATTCAGATTGCTATCAATTTGACTCTGCTGCCACCTGCAGTTTCCCACAACTCACCAGAACAAACTCCTGACTGCTCCAAACAAGCTCAGTAGAGTTGTATCCCAATGACCTCACTATGCACATCTGGATTTCTACATTTTTAATCTCAATTTTCTCACAGTGGAATTAATAATTCACATTAAGTTAGGTCTCAGATACAAAACTAAACAAAAAAACAAGTCCTGGGTTACTTAGCCAACTGTTTCAGTTTCATCAACAGCCATTTGATTAAGAGCCATCAGAGACAAATCTGAATCTGTTTAGATTTTGGAGTTTCACAGCAAAAAAAAAAGGACATTTTTATATCCTGCTGCACTTCTGTACAGTGGGGGTTTAACTTTTGATAAATAAATGTCTGGTCCTCTACTCATTTGATCAAATGAGAAATGAAGAGAGATGCATTATCTCTGTTTTACAATGTGTTACAGTTTGGAATATGGGCGCGTTTTGTCCTTACAGGCCACCATAAAGTGATATACAACAGAACATTTAAATACTTTTAAATAGTTTTGAAGAATATTACTTTGGAAGAACAAGATTCTTCTTATTTTTTCAGAGATCATTTAGGATTTTGTTTGCCAGTTTCTCTGGTAGATAGCAGATGGATCTGTGTTTTAGGACAGTGATCCATCTTGGTGTTCCTAGAAAGTTAGTCTCGCATTGCCAGACCTTCCTCTGCAGCATTGTGGAGGAAGGTCTGGCTAGTCCACACAGTATTCCTGGATTGGAGAAAAACGTGCTCTGGTTTATTGGCATTTCTTTAAACCAATCACAGTCATCTTAGGCGGCACTAAGAGCCACGGTGCCTCTGCTAAATAGTCTCAGGAAGGAACTTGTTTTGGTGGAACATGTGTACGTTCAAAAGTAGTTTTAGTCGTGCAACAGAAAACTCAGATTAGATAGATAGTCTAGCTAGCTGTCTGGATTTACCCTGCAGAGATCTGAGGAGCAGTTACAGACTGGAAAAACGTATTAGCTGATGTTTACTGACACTACATACCTGTTTTAAAGTAAAGTCAACCAAAAGCTTAAAACTGTAACAAAGCTCTGTCGTTTTGGAGAAATTCTACTCTCTCATGTTTGAAATATCAATGGATTTCCTGGACACTACCTTTAACACTACCTACTGACAGGTGTTAGCATTAAACATGAGTCATGGATATGTGAAAAGGACACTCACTCACCCAAATTGGAATTTCATGATATTGAATCTGGTACTATAATGAAGGCCAAAAAAAAGAAAAGAAATTATGTATAATTGTCTAATCATAATGGCCAAACAAGAGGTAGATTTACTGGTTCTAAACCTTTATTTTTCATCCATCCATCTTCGTCCGCTTATCCGGGGTCGGGTCGCGGGGGTAGCAGCTCCAGCAGGGGACCCCAAACTTCCCTTTCCCGAGCCACATTAACCAGCTCCGACTGGGGGATCCCGAGGCGTTCACAGGCCAGGTTGGAGATATAATCCCTCCACCTTGTCCTGGGTCTTCCCGAGGCCTCCTCCCAGCTGGACGTGCCTGGAACACCTCCCTAGGAAAGCGCCCAGGGGGCATCCTTACAAGATGCCTGAACCACCTCAACTGGCTCCTTTCGATGCGAAGGAGCAGCGGCTCTACTCCGAGTGCCTCACGGATGACTGAGCTTCTCACCCTATCTCTAAGGGAGACGCCAGCCACCCTCCTGAGGAAACCCATTTCGGCCGCTTGTACCCTGGATCTTATTCTTTCGGTCATGACCCAGCCTTCATGACCATAGGTGAGGGTAGCAACGAAAACTGACCGGTAGATTGAGAGCTTTGCCTTCTGGCTCAGCTCTCTTTTCGTCACAACGGTGTGATAAATTGAATGTAATACCGCACCCGCTGCGCCGATTCTCCGACCAATCTCTTGCTCCATTGTCCCCTCACTCGCGAACAAGACCCCAAGGTACTTGAACTCCTTCACTTGGGGTAAGGAACCATGGCCTCCGATTTAGAGGTGCTGATCCTCATCCCAGCTGCTTCACACTCGGCTGCGAACCGATCCAGTGAGTGCTGAAGGTCACAGGCCGATGATGCCATCAGGACCACATCATCTGCAAAAAGCAGCGATGAGATCCCCAGCCCACCGAACTGCAACCCCTCTCCACCCCGACTACGCCTTGATATCATGTCCATAAATACTACAAACAGGATAAGTGACAAAGCACAGCCCTGGCGGAAGCCAACCCTCACCTGAAACAAAACCGACTTACTGCCGAGAACCCAGACACAGCTCTCGCTTTGGTTGTACAGAGATTGGATGGCCCTGAGAAGGGACTCCCTCACCCCATACTCCCCCAGCACCTCCCACAGTATCTCCCGGGGTACCCGGTCATACACCTTCTCCAGATCCACAAAGCACATGTAGACCGGTTGGGCATACTTCCAGGCTCCCTCCAGGATCCTTGCGAGAGTAAAGAGCAGGGGTCTCATTTATAAAACTGTGCGTAGGATCCTTACTATAAGTATACGTACGCCCAAAATGATGTACAACAAAAAATGTATAAAACCGTGTGTACGCAAACCTGCCAGCAATGTTACCTTTATAAATCACAGATTACCTACAAGTGTGCCTACTTCAATCAGCCTCTTCCCGCCCTGTACATGCCCATTTTTAACCATAAATAATCAATGCAAAGCACCTCGTGAATGTTGATCAGTATGTTAATGACACTGGCAGTTGTTACACCGAATCATGACGACTGGCGGAGAAAAAGCAAAAAACTTCTCAGACGTTCAGGAATTGCTGCAAATTGAATTATAATTTAAGCCTGTTCTTGCACAGTGTAGGGAAACCTGATCTATAACTACATTTATTAATAATACGTCCAAAACGGCAGGCATTAGGGCACTCAGGGACAGCTTCGATATACCAGACGTATATAATAAGATTTAATAGAACTATATATTATATCCAAACTAGCCTTACTGATTAAGTTGAAGATTATATATGATATTTATTTAAAAAAAAAAAAAAAAACACTTAGCAGTCTGACATTTCCCTCTGGAAACAGCCAGCAGCCCCCAGAGTGGCGAGGACCTGTATTTGGACCGGGATGGTGCGGTTCCGGTGCGTTGCCCTCTCTACTGGACCCAATTCACTACATAGATCCATCATCGTCATGGTCCATAGTCTCTTTTTCTCCTGATTCTTCCATTAGCGTAGTTCTGCAGGGCCAGCAGTGCCATCATGCAGCATTACGCACGGGGTTCACCGCAGTATTTATGTTTACAACAATTTGTGATTGTTAACACCTTGCCAACACAGCATCAACTAGTGCTATCCCCCCCCCCCCCCGAGATACAATTTAAAGATGAAAGTCTAATAGGCAAACACACTTTTCTTCATTCAGGTTTTGTACACCACGTTTATAAATGAGACCCTGGGGCTATGCCACTGTGGAGTTGTTTAACTACCTCAGCGACTTCCACCAGGGAAACTGACGACAATCCCCCATCATCCTCCAGCTCTGCCTCTACCATAGAGGCCGTATTAGTCCCAATTACTTCATCAGTTGAGGTCAACAGCGTCCCATCCTTACTGTACACAGCTTGGATGGTTCCCCGCTTCCCCCTCCTGAGGTGGCGAATGGTTTTCCAGAAGCACCTTGGTGCCGACCGAAAGTCCTTCTCCATGTCTTCTCCGAACTTCTCCCACACCCGCTGCTTTGCCTCTTTCACGGCAGAGGCTGCAGCCCTTCGGGCCCTTCGGTACCTTGCAACTGCCTCCGGAGCCCTCCGGGATAACATATCCTGGAAAGACTCCTTCTTCAGACCTTTATTTTTAATTTTCAAAAATGAACTGTTGAATTTTAAAAAAAACTTTGAAAAACGTGAAATCTCGACTGTGTATGATATGTGTAATGGCCACCTTTTGTTTCCTGACTAGACCTCTAATTAAATGTATATGTATATTTATACTTTGTATAAAAGGTAGTTCATTTAATTATTTGAAGTTATTTTGTATTTCGTTTGTCAAATATTAAATTTTTGCATATTTTGTTCAGTCTTTTTGTACCATAGATAAGTGAAAAAAATGCATAAGCCTGTATTGGTTGGTACACAATAAAGTTATGATAAAATATACATATTTATGAGTCACAATGATGGAATTTATTCATATATGAGTACAGAAACACCCATCCTACTGATAACCACAGGACGTTCAGCTGTTCCATCACACTGAAACAACCAGACCTTCATTCAGGGATTTGGGGATTTTGGATTGAACTATAAATTAATTGCAATGGTGCAGCTATATGAATCCAAGTAATCTTGAAATGGCAGCCTTTAGATATTTTGCCCCATTTCTCTGGAATGATTTACAGAGTAATCTAAAAATGGATGCACTGATACCAACGGGTCGATTCAAAATTCTGATTAGAGACCTCGTTCATTTTAACCCTCTGAGGACAAACCATGTTTGACAACACTCAAAAACACTCAAAAAGTGATATTACAAAATGTTGTGAACCCAAGGCTTTTGTAAACTCATTTCAAGCACCAAAATAATTTAATGTACTGTAGGTATATTTTTAAAGAGATTTGAGAAATATGTATGCTTTAGGGCCAAAGTATCTTATTGCTCTGGAACAAATTTGGGTCTCACGTTACAGAAAGCTGAGTTTGTTCTGAACATCTTGATATGAAACACATGGGGATCAGGTTAGATACAAAAACCCTTAAGACGAGAATTCTACAAGATATCTAAAAATGCCCTTAGAGGGTCAACTGTTTTACATAGTGCAGTCATACGTCTTTGTTTTGGTATCAATGTCATTTTGAATGCAATTCTCACTTTCTAGTGTTGGTTTTTCATGAATGGGTTTTAAACATTTTTCATTCTTATTTGTATGAAATCCTGTTATACATTTTTTCCAAGTATGCCTGCATACTGCTGTCTACTCGTCTTGATATTACAATATTTTATTATTTTCATTTAATTGTATTTTTGTGTGATATTTCACTTTATACTCAAGCCTCACTTGCTAATGAGATCTTGATCTTGATGTGATTTCCTGATTAAATAAAGTATATATAAATTATTATTATTAAATAAGATGTAACATGAATGTGTGCTCATAAAATAAGATAGACTTGGATATGTTTATTACAACTTCCACATTGTATACATTCAGGAATGAACAACAAAAGTAATAAAATAAATGGCATTTGCATAATTATGGTATATGTTTAAAAGTTAGAATTATTTCTCCAGTTGAAGTCAATGTTCTACAACAGCATTTATATTTCATAACACGAAACAAGTCATTCGTACGCGATTAAATGGAGTTTTTCTCATCAACCAACAGTTTGGGTTCTCTCATAACACCCATGTGAAGAATCACTGGGAAATGTCGTAATAATACTCTCGTAGTCTCGGCTCAACAACGGAGAATCCAGGCCTGTCATCCAACCTGTAAGACATGAAAACAGCAGGATGAGACACTGAATGAACCTTATTATTCTGTGTGATGACTTAGAGCACAAGGGGTCAAACTCAAGGTCTGCGGGCAAAACACGGCCCCTCGCACATTTTGAAATCTTGGCCCGCATATCAATTTTGGTTCACAATACTTTTTGGTCCACCTAGATGTGCGCCAAACCAAAAAGACGGGAAACTGCTTTTAAACTGCAATTACGCGACACTCAAAGCAGACGTTGGCAGATTTGTTGACTTTGACGCTCAGAAATTCCCCCAGAACATGAGAGTTTACATATTCAGGCTGTGAAACAGGATGCTGTCAAAAAAAATGTAATCTTTGTTTTTCGTGATTTGCTAAACTCTACGATGGCTAAGGAACTTTTTTACTGCTTTATGTCAGCCAAAGCCATATGAGACATGCAATAATATAGTCAAAGTTGTTTGACTTTTGATTAAATTAAAGCATGTCAATAATCTCTACACGTCTGACCCTTGATGTGATTCTCTTTTTCCAATGTGGCCCTTAGTGACGTTGAGTTTGACTCTCCTGACTTAAAGAGTAACTTGTCACTTACTTGTATGTCCAGCAGGTATTCATGAGGTCATACATCTCTGGTGGACAGTTGAGCGGGGCATCCATTCGACTTCCACTTTCAATCATCTGCATGACATCATTTCCTTTCATTCCCTGTGAATCATTCAGATTAAAGGTGACATCATCAGGCACACATGTAACACCAATTACCACAGGAATGGGCAGGTGCAGAATTTAAAACAAATAAAAAAATAAAAATAAAACTCCACCCCATGCAGAAAAACTAAAGTCTGCAGATTTTTATTCTGGATCGCTGCTGAAAACAGTAAAAAAAAAAAAGTCTGCACATTCCGTTTGGGTCTACTTATTACAGTATCACTAAATTTTTCATGAAAGTAGTGATTTCTTTCTTTGCATTACTCCTTGTGAGAAGTAATCATTAAACTGCTTATTATCTAACCTTAAAGTTACACCCGAAGAGGATTGTGACACAGGTCAATAATAACTTTTGCAGAGCACATTACAGTAGTAGTAGTAGTAGTAGTAGTAGTAGTACGGTATAGTATAGTCTCAATGAGAGGAACATTTTAATACAACGGCACTAAAAGTGAACACATTTTAAAAGGTTTGTCTCGAAGTGTTTTGGTCGTAGTTGTGCCTTTATGTATCAAAAAAAAAAAAAGTGTGTGAGCAGTGGTGGAATGTAGCTTCTAGCATCTAGAATCTAGCTACATTTACTCCAGTACTGATCTGATGTTGAGGTACTTTACTTGAGTCTTTTCTTTTCATGTCACTTTCTACTTCTACTCTCTGTTCCAGCTTTAGTTACTAGTTACTTTAGTTACTCCACTACATTAATCTGTTCCAGCTTTAGTTACTAGTTACTTTAGTTACTCCACTACATTCATCTGTTCCAGCTTTAGTTACTAGTTACTTTAGTTACTCCACTACATTAATCTGTTACAGCTTTAGTTACTAGTTACTTTAGTTACTCCACTACATTCATCTGTTACAGCTTTAGTTACTAGTTACTTTAGTTACTCCACTACATTCATCTGTTCCAGCTTTAGTTACTAGTTACTTTACACGTTAGGATTTCTGCACACAGAACACATGTAGTTTATAAAATCTGATGTTTGATTCTAAAGTAAACTAGCCAACAATATAACGGCTACAAGTCCAGCTGAGATGATCAGACCATCACACACACAGCTGGTTGGATTCTTTACACTTTCTAACATGGTTTAATACAACAACTACATTTTCATGATGATACTTACAGACTTTTACATTTTCTTGCAGGACTTTTACTGTAACAGAGTATTTTTACGGTGTGGTATTAGTAAACACAGGATCTGAATACTACTTCCCCCACTGTGTGAGTGATTTGATGTGTGAACAAGGCGTCATGTCTCCGGCTGGTGTGAGATGTTTCTACCTTGTATGGTTTCTGGCCGTAGGAGAAGGCCTCCCACATGAGCACCCCGAAGCTCCACACATCACTTTTGGAAGAGAATTTGAAGTAGTTTATACACTCAGGAGCGTACCATTTCACTGGCCACTTCCCATGACCCTTGGCCTGTAGGAAGAGACACACAAAACATTAGTGGCTAGGACTTCAGCTTATATTGATCATTTCCAGCCTCAGAATGCAGTGTGCCGTATTATGGGATTCTGTGGGATGTTCTTCTAAGGCTCATTCTCATATTCTTTTGTTTGATGAGCAAGCACAGATCTCCTGTTTTGACTGACTATGACCAACTGATGGGTAGTGATGTTTACAATATGCTCATAGCAAGTTGAGACACACAAGGAAGCAGATAGGTGCTTGTTAGTCTATATCGACGACGTTTCATTTATGGCAGGGGTCTTCAACTTTATTTAAACCAAGGACCCCTAACTGAGAGAGAGAGGGAGCAGAGAGCCCCTACTACATTTATTGTATAAAATGAAGTTGCATATTAAAGCTATAGTGCGTAGTTTCTGTCTCCCCCATGAGGAATTCTAAGTAATAATAACAAAACTGTCGGCGTGTCCACATGATACAAGCCTTCCATGATCGCGCCCCACATACCTTTTCAGTGCATAGAATACTAAGCTATTAAAATAATAATTGTTGGCATGGTTTTATAAATCATCATGTGTCACAGTGAATCCTCAGGATGAGCTGTATCTGTGGATGGCTACCTCAGTGACTACCTTACCTATAGACCAACAGGCCTATCATCACTGGGGATTTATATTTGCTGATATATATGTTGGATTAATGTTAAGACATCTGAGGACCCTAGGGGTCCCGGAGCCCCTGTTGAAGATCTCTGATTTCCGGGATTGTTCTTGTGCTGCTGGAAATTCTGCCGGGTGTCCCTCTTTTCGGCCGGCTGTCCGTCCCCTTCCTCTGTCTCTGTGTTGGCGTTCTAACCTCTGGTGGATTTGTGAGGACTATGGTTAACTGCTCCTCAGATCTCTGCAGGGTAAATCCAGACAGCTAGCTAGACTATCTGTCCAATCTGAGTTTCTGTTACACGATTAAAACTACTTTTGAACGTCCACATGTTCCACCAAAACAAGTTCCTTCCTGAGACTATTTAGCAGAGGCACCATGGCTCCGTCCGGAGCTTAGCACCGCCCAAAACGATTGTGATTGGTTTAAAGAAAAGCCAATAAACCAGAGCACGTTGACAATAAAGAAATTCAAACGGAACAGACACAAAATAATGAATCAATGTCAAACTGATTATAAAGTAGCAGTGACTGATTGGGTGCGGGCTAATTACTGCTACTCATAATACAGAAATGACATCAATTATTAACAATAGAAAACTGCTAGTTATGCATGCATATACGTATGTGTATACGTGCTCATACGCACAATATACCTACATGCACACATACATACATATATAGTACATATACACACATTGAGATATTGAGACACACTGAAATATTGCATTAACAGAATAAACTAAGTAATACATTCTGTGACAATTTATTCAGTTCACTTAAGGTTATTCTATATCCACGACGTTCCACTTCTGGGATTGCTCCGGTGACGCCAGAAATTCCACCGTCCCCTTCCTCTGTCTCTGTGCTGGTGTTCTAACCTCTGGTGGATTTGTGAGGACTATGGTTAACTGCTCCTCAGATCTCTGCAGGGTAAATCCAGACAGCTAGCTAGACTATCTGTCCAATCTGAGTTTTCTGTTGCACGACTAAAACTACTTTTGAACGTCCACATGTTCCACCAAAACAAGTTCCTTCCTGAGACTATTTAGCAGAGGCACCGTGGCTCCGTCTGGCTAGTCCATACAACATCGATATAGACTAGAACTAGCCAGACCGTCCTCCGTAGCTCTGTGGAGGAAGGTCTGACAATGCAAGACTAGGCACTTGTTAATATTGCAGTAATTTTAATGCTTGCATGCATGGGCTTACTTTAATGCACATATAAAAGGGACCAATGCAGTGGACCATCAAGACTTTTGGTGCAAATACATCTTCTGCTTCATTTCATCATATGAAATAAAGATTTGATGTGATAACAGTGACAGATCATGTAAGAAAAAGAAATATGTATTTATTTGTGCTTCATGGTTGGCCCACAGCCTCCCAGCTGTTACCTTGTAGTAGTTCTGCTCCTCAGCAACAGCTTTGGAGAGGCCAAAGTCGCTGATCTTGGCGTAGTGCTGCGTGACCAGCAGCACGTTCCTGGCAGCCAGGTCTCTGTGGACAAAGTTATGCTCCTCCAGGTACTTCATCCCCATAGACACCTGGTGGACCAGCTCCGTGATGTTCTTCACCGTTGTTTGCCTAAAGATGATCAATTGTTTATCTTAATTGTTTAATTATAAAAGTATCTGTTATTCTAATTATTTTAACTGTAAACCTCAAAATGTAAAGATGACAGGCTGATCACTAACAATCTTTTGAGATGCCTTCAATTCTGAACATCATCTTTAAAACTGGTTTATCAATATCAAAGTGTAAATGGCTTTAAGTTTTTTGCTATCTTATTTTTTTGGGGCATTTTTTGGCCTTTATTTCCACAGGACAGCTGAAGGCATGAAAGGGTAGAGAGCGGGTATATGACACGCAGCAAAGGGCTGCAGGTCTGAGCCGAGCCCGCGTCCACTGTGTCGAGGAGTAAACCTCTATATATGGGCTCTCCAGGCGATCCTGAATGGCTTTTAATTATAGTTGAAATGTTTGCTTCACAGCCATCTGAACTGAACTAAAACTTTAGTTCTAAACGCTACATTTTTCATTTTGGCATTGACAAGTTCTCAGTCATTTATAATTCCCAATTCACTTGAAGTGCATGGACTGTGGGAGGAGTCCAACTGAACCGCTGCACTTCCAGCTGCATTGCTCAATTAGAAACATTGGAGCAATTCCTTTCAATTTAAAACCACCCGCGCTATCATGACAAATTAACAAAGTGTATGGTCTGTTTAATATTTTGGAATAACAGTCTATGTGGTTGGGCTCAGGCTCAGCATAATTATATATATATATAGTGGAACAGTTTTTTTAGGACACAATAAAATGTAACTTATCATGAAATTAATTGTGCAGCTTTTCATGATAATTGAAGTATAACTAAAAATGGAAATGCTATGTAAATATATTTGCATGTTTAGGTTCCTGCCATAGACCGGTATCCTTAACAATCCCATTTAAAACAAAACCAAACAGATGTGTAGCACTATGCCTCTGAGTACATACTTGTGTTTCTGCAGGAACTTGTGGAGCGGTCCCAGCTCGGCCAGCTCCATGACCAGCATTAGGCTCTCTGCCTCACATATACCGATCATCCGGACGATATAAGGGTTGTCCAGCTGTTGCATGACATTGGCTTCTCGCAGCATTTCATCGGTTATTGATTGGAGGTTATCATCATTCTTCAGGATTTTGACTGCAACTGGCTTCTCTGTCCTAGTACATAGGGAGGTGTAGCATTAAGATGGATGAGCCACACGCACCACTGATGCACCTTACAGAAATGTTGGCTCTAGCCCAGTAAGCTACATGTTTTAGACAACACAAAAAAGGATCATCTGCATTATAATCAGTAACACATCAAAGGGTGGAATAAGGGGTAGAAAAGTACACAAACTATAAAGACGGGCAAATTCACAAAGAATGGATTGCGGCTGCTGATAGCAACATGAATTGCACATCACTTGCAACCGTTATCTGCTCAAGTCATAAGTTCCGATTCACAAAAGATATTGATATTATGATAATGACATTAAAGCGTAAACACGCTTGTAAAGTTTTGCAGTTGAGTGCAATCCCCATAGATCCCCATGTTAAAATGCCCAACTTTACAGATGAATGTTTACAATCTGGTACAAAAAACTGTTTTGGTCTCCATAGCTAATTTTCCCCTTCATGACAACTGTACTGGGCAGAGTTTTTATATAACTCACCCGTTATTTATAAACCTGTATATTAAGGCTAAGTTCTGCATAATTAAGGGGAGGGCTGTTTTGACTGGCAGGTCATGATTTCTGACTTCTATGATTGGTCATCTGCTCCAAGTAGGCAGGACTGGAGTTTTTCTTTTTAAGCCACTGCGGTGTTAACATTGTCCCATGTAGCTACATGCTAACAACAATGTCACCTTGGCTGAAACATTTTCTGTCAGTAGTATTTGGTTTAAAAGCCTTTAATTGCAATTTTTTGACTGTAGAAATTGCTGCTATATTCTATTAGTCTCAACTGCTAACGGCAGTAAACAATGTCATCTTCGCTGCCAATGTTGTCAACTTCGCCCCAATTCCGGGTCGAATTATTGCTGAAACATGTCTGATTGGGTAGTGTTTGGTTCAGAAGCCTTTATTTGCGATTTGACAGTAGAAAGTGCTGCTTCGTTCCATTACAAACTTACATTAGCATACGGCAAACTATTTGTTGTGTAATATTTGGTTCAGAAGCCTTTATTGGTGATTTTTCACGGTACAAAGTCCTGCTATATACTCTGTTGCATTAGCTCCAGCTTCAACTAGTGAAACATGGAGCGGAGGCTCCGGAGATTCCAGGAAGCGCGCTGGCCAATCAGAGCAGATTGGGCTTTTTCGGGAGGAGAGATTAAAGAGACAGGCGCTCCAACAGAGCATCTCATTCAGAGGGTGAATACAGGTGCAGCAGCCATGAGCAGTATGATAAAAAAACATTAAAGCATGTAAACATGTTGCAAGTATAATCCTGAACATGTTATATAATAGTTGCCCTTTAATGTGATGTTATGTGATTTAGCATACTTTCTCATCTTGTAGATGCCCTTCATGACTGTACCAAAGTTCCCAGAGCCCAGTTCTCCATCCTCCAAGAAGAGCTGGCTGCGATCCACTGTGGAACTCCTTAGTTCATCTGGGTCTGCGTATGGACTCTCATACACCTCCGTGTCCATCGGCATGGCCTCTGATGGAGAAATGACCATGACACATTTGAGTGATTGACACATCAGTCTGTCTTGCACAGTATGCAAACTTGTATGTGAAGTGAAGACATAGATATCATTAAAAAAGGACGCAGGTTGGGTCAAACGACAGGACAGGACTTCCACCCAGGAGATCGGGGTTCATGTCCTGTTATGTCCTGCGTGTCACTGAAACATACATATTTTGACCCCACCCAGTGCTTTTACCATGCACGTAGTCTGGCTCGACAACAGTTTATTGACTGGATTGCCGGATCTTCCGCCGGATGTCCCTCGCCTTGCAAAACTTTTTTGTTTCCGGAAGCAACTACAAACTTTGTTTTTAAGTTTTATAGCAAATTTCAAATCAACAAGGCAGACCTGCTCGGTTCTTTCGGGAATGATTGTAAAGATTTATAAAGAATATGTTTAGGGCATTTCCTCTCTAACTGGGACATTTTGGGACTGATTGGTGGGATTGCTGTGGACGAAGTACATGTGGAGAAACACTGGTAAGAGCCAATGAGGTTTAACCATGTATCAGCTAATTTAAATAGCTCACGTTACTGTATTGTGTCAACAGTTAACTTCATTTAATATTGTATGTGGCATTTTCTTTTGCAGGGTGCAAACGTTCCACCAAAACAAGTTCCTTCCTGAGACTTCTTTGTAGACCAACTGTTGCTGAGTACGGAGCTTAGCGCCGCCCAAGACCATTGTGATTGGTTTAAAGAAATGCAAACGACCCAGAGTGGTTTTTTTGTCCTATCCTAGATTGTATGTGTGGTGTAGCCAGACTGAGAAGCGAGACTACCTTGCGTGTTGATAAATTATGCCAAGGGGTCCCGAGCAAAAGTGTCAAGTCAAGGTCAAGGTAAACTTTATTATCCACAAGTAGGAAATTCATGTGGTCACCATTACACGCTCCATCGTTATACAGCCTACTGCATACCATTAAAAATATAAATACTAAACATTAAAAGACAGGAAAACAAGGACAAGACAGACAAGGCAGTAAAAACATTGAGGAAACATGACAAGCATGTATTTAAAAGTTGAGTGTTGATATATACAATATGCTCATAGTTTAAGATGCCTAAGAATTTATAAGTCTATTGTTGTGCAGTCTAATTGCTGTAAGCACAAAAGACTTGCTGTACCTTGTAGTCCTAATTTTCCTTTGCAGGACACTTGACCTGTAGCTTCTTAAGAAATTCTGATGAAGAGGATGGGTTGAATCATTTAGAATTTGTTCGGTCTTTTTTAAACTAAGGTCATTGTACAGTTGAGCTACGGATACCTGATCAACTCCAATGATCTTACTGGCTGTTTTGACTATTTGTTGCAGTTTCTTCTGGTCCTTAATATACATGTTACCAAAGGCAAAAATAAGGCCAAATGATAAGACACTCTGCAAGAGAGCTTTATAAAACATCTGAAGAATTCAGCTGTCTATTCTAAAATGATTGAGTTTCCTCAGAAAAAAAACATCCTCTTCTGTAACTTTTTGGACTTGTTTTGTGCACTTTGGCCCAATCCCAAAGTCCAGACTCACAGACTCACGGACTTTGGTGCGCGTTCTCGCGAAATTCGTAAGGGCTTAGGGTTGTCCCAATGTCGAATTTCAAAGGGCGTGAGGGTTTGAGTACACACTTACCGAGCCCTTTCCGTGAGTCTGCATCGATGCAGACTTCACCAAAGGGAATTACCCACAGTTCAAAGCGCTGTGACATTTACCGCGGAGACCAAAGGGAAATCCGGAAATTACAAAGGTAACAACAGCATAGACAACAGCCCGACACACGACCACGGAGCACAGACCAGCCTGTTGTCCAGCTTGTAAAACGAGTTTGAAAAAACGTGGAATCAGGCAGCCGTCTCCTGTGCCTCGGCCGTGTGGAAAGCAACAAACTTAAAATGAAAATTCCCAAACCGGCAAGTGTCAGCAACATCTTTTTTATTGAACATCGCCAAGGTAACATGTGATCTTGTGAAGTGCTGTCCCAATCCCATTTATACCTATCTGAGCCCATGTGGCCTCACACACTCACTCACTTAGCACCTGAGATCAATTAAGTCCTTAGTCCTCAGGGCTCACTTTGGGATTGGGCCTTTCATTAAATGTCAGTTTACTGTCTAAAAGTGACGCGAGACCAAGTGCGTTAAAAAATGATGCTAAAGAGGTCCTGACCAAGCGTCAGTATTTGACAAGTTGGGAGTGAGAATGCGTTGCATTAAATGTTTTTTTTTTTCCAACCTAAATGATAAAACAAGTCATTTGTCATGAGCACTTTCTGATCATTGCCCTGCTGGAGGGACAGCATGGTGAATCAGGCCTTCCTAAACATACATAATGTCACGACGTCTGCTTCAGTCGGTTTCTCCAGGGAGTTGAAATCTGATTGGCTAGCCAAGGTGCCACCCCATTATCCTAAACTATGATTGGCTATCTGCCCAGTCAGAGGTGTGACCTTAGTTTGAACCAACTTTTTGGCAAGTAAACCAGAGTAACATTCTCTAACTAACAGTTAGGGTTGGGCATCGTTTGGATTTTAACAACTCTGATTCCAATTCCGATTCTTCCTTTCGATTCCGGTTCTTATCAATTCCCGATTCCGATTCTTTGAGGGGTGGAGTTGAAATGGGTCACATGCCTATTTTCACAAATAAGAGGAAAGTTTTATTTTGATTCAATGGTGGTTTGCAGTTTTTCAGCTTTTTCAATGTAAAATAAAGCCCCACTAGAGCGCTGCTTACTGAGCTCCAAGGCTGCAACACAACAAGAGCCTGTTCGCTTCAGAAACCAAAACTTGCGCATATTAAATTGGGAAGCGATGATCGGATTTGAACGATCTAACAGTTCCCTCTTAAACCTGAGTGCGATGCATTCACTGTGGTCTCTGGTGTCTCAGCCTCCTACCTAAGAAGTTCTACCAAAGTAACAGCAGAAGCTCATAAGAGTGCAGGGAAGCTACAGTAGGACTAATGTACCAGCAAGTTAGCAATCTTTTGAATAGTGTGTGCTTAAACATCCTTACCTTTTCCGCCTGCTTGATTATTGGGCACTCTGGTTTCATAAGGATTTAAATTATCTGTGGTGTTGTGTCGAGATCCCCGGTTCTGTCAGTTGATCAGAGAAGACAATGTTTAAGAGGAAAACTGGTGAAAAAATGGTGCACTGCTAAAAAGTCATCTGCATTGAGTGTGCCACTGTTAGTTTATAACCCGTGTTCTAGTGATAGACTTGCCCTCTGAATGTTTAGGTTCAATAAAACAAACAAATTAGAATTTGATGTGTAGTTCTCCTCAGAACTCATTCACCTTGACTTAAAGGAACATGCCGACTTATTGGGACTTTGTCTTATTCCCCATATCCCCCAGAGTTAGATAAGTCCATACATACCCTTCTCATTTCCGTGCGTGTCCTAACTCTGTCTGACGCCCCCACCACTAGCCTAGCTTAGCACAGATCCTGGAGGTAACCGGCTCCATCTAGCCTACTGCTCCCAATAAGTGACAAAATAATGCCAACATGTTCCTATTTACATGTTGTGATTTGTATAGTCACAGCGTGTACAAATAACAAGGGACACAGCCATCTTCTAACAGTATACAAACTGGGAACTATATTCTCAGAAAGGCAAAGCACTGCTACTTGGGCGGAGTGACTCAGCGAACTCTCTGCCCCTCACCACGGGACTCTGCCCAAGTAGCAGTGTTTCGCATTGGCGTTATTTTGTCACTTATAGGGCTAGATGGAGCTAAACTCCATGGTTGGGTGCTTTAGACAGAGTTACATTACATTACAAGAGTTACTTTGACAATCCAAAGCGACTTACAATTGCTATATTTGTCAGAGACTAGTGGTTACCGGTAAGTGTCTTGCTCTGGGACACATTGGTTGATGTACCGCAGTAGGATTCGAACGCCGGTCTCCCGCACCAAAGGTATGTGTCATATCCACTGCGCCATCACCACCCCTTAGCTAGTTATGACACGAACGGAGATGAGAAGGGTATGTATGGTCTCATTTAACTCTGGGGGATACGGTGAATAAGCTAAAGTCCCAATAAGTCGGCGTGTTCCTTTAAGATGAAGGAGAAATATGAGTCTAGTGAAATGAGTCTACCCATTGGCAAAAGGTGAGTACATTTGGGTTTACGTATGCTTCCATACAGGCTACGTGATACACAACACTGTCAAGTGCTACTGTTCATGAAGGAACTGCCAGAGGGAAATGTATTCTTTAAAAAGGAGAAAAGTGGACACAGAGAGTTTTCCAAAAAGTTCCTATTCCTTCACAGAGACAAATAGTAAGCCAGTGTGCTTGGTGTGCCCTTCAGTGCTCAAGGAATATAATATTCGGCTCCACTGTTTGCAGCTGCTGCCATGGTCCTGCTCAACACCCTGTTTAAAGGACGTTTTCCTCGCCACTAAATGCTTGCTCTTTGGGGGGAAATTGTTGGGTCTTTGTAAATTATAGAGTGTGGTCTAGACCTACTCTGTCTGTAAAGTGTCCTGAGATAACTCCTGTTGTGATTTGACACTATAAAGAAAATTGAATTGAATTGAATGGAACTATCAGACTCATGGCAATGGTTTTACTGGTCCGGCCCACTAGAGATCAAATTGGGTTCTATGTGGCCCGTGAACTAAAATGAGTTTGACAGTCCTGGTTAAGAGGAAGTACCTAAAGGGACTTGGGTTTTTTTTCTCGTGAGCATGAGATGTTTTCCAATCTGAATACCAGTCAGAACGGCTGCCGAGGAGGAGGTATTCATCCTCCTGAAAACAAAATGTACCTGATAGTGTCATCAACCAACTTAAACATCATAGGGTTACTGTTAACCAATTTCATGCTGTGAATGTGAAATATTAACTTTAGCCACATAATGTCAGCAGTACTTTGTTAGCATAACTGTCCCACGCCCCCAGGAGGAGCCTTTGGAAGATAGGACAGAAATGTTGTTTGGTCTTGTCATGCACACACAGAAGGATGGCACACAGCACAAGACTGCTGGAACGGCTCAGTATGTAACTGCAGTGAGTAACCTCTAGATGGTGTTAGTGTCATCACAGTAATCGCAGGCCAACGACTATGATGTCACAAAGTGAATTGAAAAATGAATAGGTTTCTGTGTGCAGCCAGCTCCAGCTGTGAAACTATCTGCTCTGATCTGGGATCAGTCAGAGGCAAGGGCGGAGATCTTTTTTGTTTTGAGCAAAATTTAAATTTTGAGTGTATCCAACATTTCATTTCCTGCATTCTGGTGAATCATTTTTTTGCATCGATTTATGGTGCAAATTTCTTTAATTACGTAAAGGAAATTATTATTAGATATTTGGGAGCTTGCACAGGCCACTTCTGATTATTGGGAGGGGGGGTTGTAACCCCCTAGAACATTACGCCTATGGTCAGAGGTGTGGAGAAGGGGCATGATAAAGAAAAGAACAAAGATGCAAGGAAAACTGTGCTGCGTTAGTAACAAAGAATCCATTCCAAACTGAAGCAAAATCACACAGGGGGAAGGGTTCGGGGGGGGGGGGGGGGGGGGGGGGGGGGGGGTGTTAGTGCACCTTCTTTAGGCCGGGTATGGGAACAGTTCTGAGTTTGGAGATGATCCCACCTGCTGCATTCTGCTAAAAAAACAAAACGTCAGAGAGGTTATCAGAGGACGACCTGCTAATGTCATGCATGTGATCAGTACAGTAGAGGCAGATTCAGGGCAAAGGTTAGCTCCAAACAGGATATGTCCACATCATGTCTCATATTACTGACTCATTCAACTCCAAACTACAAGAGAGACACTGTTCATACAGTATACAACATGTTCATTTTACTGTACAGATAAGTACTGTACTGTACAAAAAGAAAAGTTTTGGTTCACCCTAAATGATAAAAAGACGTATTTGCTAACCCCCCTCTAGTGGTCTCTCCATGTGGACGTCAAAATGAGCTTTGAATGATTGCAATGATTGCAGTTTTGTTTTTGGATGGGTTCATAAAAATAACAGAGCCTGTTCATCTGTTGAGCAACTTGTTGAAAGAAAGAAATCAAGAAATAATTGTATTTAAAATGAATGTTGAAAGGTCAACAACTAGTAAATGTTTTACAATTTTGTGCACAAATGAGTCTGGGGTGTTGGAGTTACGGTAATCTCAGCGACAGCTATTCAAAACTATTTCAAAAGAAACCCAAAACTGTCTGCATGCATAAATACCACTAAAGGGAAGTGAGAAATGTATTTTTTTTGTGATTCGGTGAACCAACTCTTCAAATATTAGCCAAGCAAGAAGATAAACATACATGTTTTGATCTAACTATGAAATTCTTATTATTTATAAATATGTCAGAAAACATAGAGTAACAACCAGATGTAGCATTAAAACCCATTTCAGACCCAAAGTTGTGACTGAAAATATATATAAAGATGAATATTAATACATGATCAATGCTGGCAGGTATGGGACAAGCTTACATACTGTTGTGGGTGCATACTGTGGGGACAGGACCATGAGAATATGCAAATGCATAATCGACACACACACACACACACGCGCACACACACACACACACACACACACACACACACACACACACACACACACACACACACACACACACACACACACACACACACACACACACACACACACACACACACACACACACACACACACACAATTTACCAAGGCAGAACTTAATCCAGGATGGTCCCGTGGGAGTAGGGGCCGTCCAATCAGCACTATAAACACAGCATATGACAAATGTGGATCAGACTTGAATACATTCCTAAACGTTTAGTTGTTAGATACTAATCCATAAGCAGCACACATGTGTTTGAGTGCGAGTCTTGCTGTAGACATGTTTGGATTAGCTGTGAGTGTTTTTACCGTCCCCGTCGGGTCGAGGACACGGCACTGTTAGCACCCGCAGCAGGCCGTCCGGTTTGTAGGAGTAGTGCTCCACCAGCTGTGGCCAAGAGAGAAGATCACATATCACACACTCAGGACTATAAATGCATCAGGAATACACAAGACTAAAAGTGTAAAGTCTGTCACATCCTTCAGAAGCCAAAATGATAGGACAGCATTGCAGCGGTGTACATTTACTCCAGTACTGTACTTGAGTCCAAATGTTGAGGTATTTGTACTTTACTTGAGTCTTTTCTTTTCATGCCACTTTCTACTTCTACTCTGCTACATTTCAGAGAGAAATATTGTACTTTTTACTCCACTACATTCATCTGTTCCAGCTTTAGTTACTAGTTACTCCACTACATTCATCTGTTCCAGCTTTAGTTACTAGTTACTTTAGTTACTCCACTACATTCATCTGTTACAGCTTTAGTTACTAGTTACTCCACTACATTCATCTGTTCCAGCTTTAGTTACTAGTTACTCCACTACATTCATCTGTTACAGCTTTAGTTACTAGTTACTCCACTACATTCATCTGTTCCAGCTTTAGTTACTAGTTACTTTAGTTACTCCACTACATTCATCTGTTACAGCTTTAGTTACTAGTTACTTTACACATTAAGATTCCTGACCACAAAACACATGTAGTTTATAAAATCTGATGTTTGATTCTAAAGTAAACTAGCCAACAATATAACAGTTGGTTTAAAGAAATTGTTCCTTTAATTTGATAAATGGACTTATTCAATTTCTTTCTAAGAGTGAGATGTAAACATGGATATCAATCGTACGTCTCTGTATTAAGTAGAGATGTTCCAATACCATTTTTTCCCAATTCCGATACCTAAACTCAAAGCCGATACCAACGGAAGAGGATTAGGGCCACATGTGTGGGGTGCGTGATCACGGAAGGCTTGTATCATGTGGATGCACCGACAGTGTTGTTGTCATTACTTACTTACTCCTCATGGGGGAGACAGAAACTACGCACTATAGCTTTAATGGCCTAAGAAGGGTTTACATTCTATATTTACACACATCTTACATGTGCTACTTTTACTCAAAGTTGACTGTGAGTACAACTTTCACTTTCACTTTCTGACCTTATATTTGACTATTTCTTGAAAAGATAATAATTCATAATCAAATCAAGGGAGTTGGCATTGCACCAGATATTCTGCATATCATTGTGGAGAAAGCATGAATACATAACATGTGAAAAAGGATAACGAGTAGCCTAAAGGTTACAGATTTCTCAGGAGGGGTGGGGGTGGGGGGAGGAGTTTGGACTCCTGACTCCTGGACTTTGTAGTATGCATGTGCTCAGCACATTTCAAGACAGTGCCCATAATGGATACATATGTAACTGTAACAACCATGAAATAACATCATATTATTCCTGAAAGAATCAAATGAGTGGCAGTCACTGAGCAACACTTCAGACAGCTGCTGGGAAAGCCTAAGCCTATTCCTGAGAGTCATAGTTAAAAAATATAAATAAATATAAAAATGATTGCTCACCTGCCACAGGGTGTCAAACTGCTTGCCATCTGGGATGGAGAGCTTGCCAGACCTGTCCCTGTCAATGCGATAATGCATGACTTGTCCTTCATGCAGCAAACACAGAGCATAGGATCCATTCAAATCTCTCTGTCGGATCCTGCACTCACAAGAAGAAGAAAATGAGTTAAAGTACTATGGGTATCATTTATAGTCTTTCTTCATAGATGTGAATGATGTTGTGTATAAAGCCAAGTTCACATGATTATATTCATAAATGCAAACTTCCAGTCCTTCCATGTTCAGTAGGGACTGGACCGTACATTTGTGTTAGCCTCAAACTAGTCTCGCTTTGCCAGACCTTCCTCCACAGCACTGCAGAAGAAGGTCTAGCTAGTCCACACAGCATTCCGGGATGGGAGAAAAACGTGCTCTGGTTTATTGGCATTTCTTTAAACCAATCACAATCGTCTTGGGTGGAGCTAAGCACCGGACAGAGCCACGGTGCCTCTGCTAAATAGCCTCAGGAAGGAACTTGTTTTGGTGGAACATGTGTACGTTCAAAAGTAGTTTTAGTCATTCAACAGAAACTCAGATTGGACAGATAGTCTAGCTAGCTGTCTGGATTTACCCTGCAGAGATCTGAGGAGCAGTTAACCATAGTCCTCAGAAATCCACCAGAGGTTAGAACGCCAACACAAAGGAAGAGGAAGGTGACGGACATCCGGCCGAAAAAGAGCGTGATCTGTCAGAATTTTCAGCAGCACCGGAGCAATCCCTGAAGTGATCGTGGAACATCAAGGGTATAGACTAGGATCCCACGATCTCCCCATTGTCTCTGCTGATTTCTCACGTCTGTATCCACTTTTATCTTTGTCTACATCAAAAACTTCAGTTCTGGGTTCTTTACATTGTTGGTAGTGAATTTCACCACACAGCAGCTTTTAGGCATGTTTCTGTTGTTTGCTAGCAGACGGAATTGATGTGTAGGAAACCTTCACGCAATACAAGTCAATGGAGACCATTACATGGTACCTGCTCGACTCGCCTCGAGTCGACTTGACACATGTGGGTCTGTTTTCCATTGCAGATTTTAGTACCGCCTCAGCATGGCTGGTCGTCTTATATGCCGGCTCGACACACACACACCAGCGCACAAGTATAACCATCAGGCCACTTGAGCTTGTTCTCCAGTTCTGTGGAGGCTCCATGCAGAGCTTTCTCCGTAGCCGATGGAAGTGGCCTGATGGTTATACTTGTGCGCTGGTGTGTGCGTGGAGCCGGCCGTGTGTGTGTGTGTGTACGTTGGCTACGGCGAAAGCTCTGCCTGGAGCCTCCGCAGGACTGTAAACAAGCGGCGCCGCAGTAAACTGCCGTGACCTAACGCGACACACACAGAAGGTGTGTGTTGTTGCCAGAAGACACATTTAGTTTCTAAAGAAGCTGGAGGCAGCTAAAAATAACACGGCTGGCTGAACTATTTAAAAATAGCGGGTTTGTCTATAACACATCTATAACAAATTGTAATTATATAAGTGATTATTGGTATATATTATTATTGTTATTTCAATTGTTAGTTGTTGGAACTTGATCCTATACATGTTCATAGCAACACAAATGACAAACAGTTAGAAAACATGTTTTATGATAAAAAAGAGGCGTGGTTTACTTCATAGGCTGTGTATTTGTGTTATTACATCATCTGGGTCACATGACAAAGATGTATCCTGGGATTCATTCAAAACTTTTCTTTGCTTGAAAAAAAGTAATACATAAATAAATATTTGTATATTAGACACAAAGAGACAATTATATTGTTGATCCCAATTCTTTCTGAGACAATTCATTGTACAGTAACATCTGGAATTGTTCCAGCTCTACGTTGCCTACACTTGTGTGTATGTGTTGAGCTTTTTGCTTTTCTTTGTTTGTGAAGGTAGTCAGGAAGCCTGATGGCTACTATAGTCCAGTCATTTTATGAAAAAAGGTTGAACAAATTGCAACAGAAGCAAACTCAACTGATTTTGTATCCTCAATATGTCCTGAGTAGGGAAACATACCCCGAAGAATCCCATTAGGGGAAAGTTTAGAAAAAGACCCAAATATAGCCTATTCATACGCCTATTCATTCTTTTTCTCACGTGAATAGGGTAAACATTTTATCCTTTAGATATCACCATGGAAATTACTGAGTTGATTACTGACACCAAGACAAACAAAAAATGTATTACAAGTTTTTTGAAATTGTTTGTTAACATGGGCAAACGGTGCATAATCTAATTACGTATGTGCTAATTTGCATAAATACCACAACAGATCTAAACATTGGGTATAGCCAAGGGGGTAAGCTTCTCGTTGGACCGCAAACCTCCTATGGCGCCATTTTGATGCTACCAAGCCATCACCTCCCGTTAGCATCCCATTGACTCCCATTCATTTTGACGTCACTTTGACAGAGAATAACTTTACATCTGAAGCATTTAAAGACTCTATTTGTCCATTGTTTATTTCTAAAGAAACACGACAATGTATAAAAGGCTCTATTACATTGTACCTCACATTATGGCTCCGTAGCAGACGTTTTTATAAAAATAGGCTAACGATTGTGTCATAACCACGGGACTTACTGTCTCATAGTAGAGGAATTACCGTATAGTACAGGAGAAGCTCTCAGGCAGTTTTGTCTCACATTAGCTGTTTAAGTTTAATTACTAATGTTAACTATCATGTTAGTGATCAATAATTAGCCTGTGCCTATGTTATCTCCTTACATATACCTATGCTCTCCGTCTCTGCTAGATTGGGAATGATTGAGATTTCTCTTGGCACAGCTACCAGAAGACTTCCAACTTTCAGACAGGTTGCTCACGTCACATCTACGTCTTCAAGCTCAGTTTGAGGCTGCTCAGTAACGCTCAGCCATCACCGGAAAAGAGCTTCTAATGTCCTTCACTGGTCTCCGTCCAGAGACACGGGACGGAGACCAGTTGTCTCTGGTCTCTGTTGGTCCATTTTTATATACAGTCTATGGGTATAGCCAGGTGAAAATGTCTTGTTGAATTTTGTTGACATCTGACAGTAAAAGACTTCATTTAAGGTCTGAATGGAACCCATGGAACATTTTTACCCTATTCACGTAAGAAAAAGAATGAATAGGCGTATGAATAGGCTATATTTGGGTCTTTTTCAAAACTTTCCCCTAATGGGATTATTCGGGGCTTTGTTTTCCTTACTCAGGACATATTGAGGATACAAAATCAGTTGAGTTTGCTTCTGTTGCAATTTGTTCAAGGTTGACCCCCATTTTGGCTTAAAATGACTGGACTACTAGTTTTACTTGGACTATTGTATTGCATTACTGTCATACTACTTAGACATCACATTGCACAAACTGTTATTGATTGATCGTATTTTTGGTAGACTCTTTACTTTATTTTGTATGTTTATGTTTCGCGTTTTTAATGTGAAACTTCATGTTGTCTCGCACGTTTATGCTTTGTCTTGGCCAGGTTGTCGTTGCAAATGAGAATTTGTTCTCAATCGGCCTACCTGGTTAAATAAATAAATAAATAAATATATATATATATATATATATATATATATATATATATATATATATAAATGGCAGTCCTATAGCCAGATTTGGAGCACAGGGCCCAGTGTTCCTCAGGCTATAAAGGCCTAAATTTCGGTCTCCGGTTCTCTCTTCCTTCCTGCAACCTTTTCGCTTTGATGAGATGATTTGTCACTTATCTTTTACTTCACAACACCTTACACTACAGGTCAATGTGATACAGCACCTTCAGAAGACAAAGTGCTTCACACGGTTACAATAAGACTCAAACAGTAAAATGAGCAAGCAAGAGAGAAGTAAGAAATCAAAAAATTTTAAAACATTGACACTACACTGTCAACACACACACACACACACACACACACACACACACACACACACACACACACACACACACACACACACACACACACACACACACACACACACACACACACACACACACACACACACACACACACACACACACACGAACACTACTGATGCCACTGACTAACACACCGGACACTTGAAGTTGTTGACTTATAATTTGTCTTTCTGTGTTTTTGTCAGTTATGAGAGTTCAAAAATAAACCGTGCAGGAAACACATTGAGGTTAAGAGAACAGCTTGACATGAATTGAGGAGTGTGAAGGGTAGACATGTAACAAGTGTCTCTTTGAAGAACACAGAGCATTTATACAGTGCCTTGCGAAAGTATTCGGCCCCCTTGAACTTTTCGACCTTTTGCCACATTTCAGGCTTCAAACATAAAGATATAAAACTGTAATTTTTTGTGAAGAATCAACAACAAGTGGGACACAATCATAAAGTGGAACAAAATTTATTGGATATTTCTAACTGTTTTAACAGATAAAAAACTGAAAAATTGGGCGTGCAAAATGATTCAGCCCCCTTAAGTTAATACTTTGTAGCGCCACCTTTTGCTGCGATTACAGCTGTAAGTCGCTTGGGGTATGTCTCTATCAGTTTTGCACATCGAGAGACTGACATTTTTGCCCATTCCTCCTTACAAAACAGCTGGAGCTCAGTAAGGTTGGATGGAGAGCGTTTGTGAACAGCAGTTTTCAGTTCTTTCCACAGATTCTCGATTGGATTCAGGTCTGAACTTTGACTTGGCCATTCTAACACCTGGATATGTTTATTTGTGAACCATTCCATTGTAGATTTTGCTTTATGTTTTGGATCATTGTCTTGTTGGAAGACAAATCTCCGTCCCAGTCTCAGGTCTTTTGCAGACTCCATCAGGTTTTCTTCCAGAATGGTCCTGTATTTGGCTCCATCCATCTTCCCATCAATGTTAACCATCTTCCCTGTCCCTGCTGAAGAAAAGCAGGCCCAAACCATGATGCTGCCACCACCATGTTTGACAGTGGGGATGGTGTGTTCAGGGTGATGAGCTGTGTTGCTTTTACGCCAAACATAACGTTTTGCATTGTTGCCAAAAAGTTTGATTTTGGTTTCATCTGACCAGAGCACCTTCTTCCACATGTTTGGTGTGTCTCCCAGGTGGCTTGTGGTAAACTTTAAACGACACTTTTTATGGATATCTTTAAGAAATGGCTTTCTTCTTGCCACTCTTCCATAAAGGCCAGATTTGTGCAGTATACGACTGATTGTTGTCCTATGGACAGAGTCTCCCACCTCAGCTGTAGATCTCTGCAGTTCATCCAGAGTGATCATGGGCCTCTTGGCTGCATCTCTGATCAGTCTTCTCCTTGTATGAGCTGAAAGTTTAGAGGGACGGCCGGGTCTTCGTAGATTTGCAGTGGTCTGATACTCCTTCCATTTCAATATTATCGCTTGCACAGTGCTCCTTGGGATGTTTAAAGCTTGGGAAATCTTTTTGTATCCAAATCCGGCTTTAAACTTCTCCACAACAGTATCTGGGACCTGCCTGGTGTGTTCCTTGTTCTTCATGATGCTCTCTGCTCTTTAAACGGACCTCTGAGACTATCACAGAGCAGGTGCATTTATACGGAGACTTGATTACACACAGGTGGATTCTATTTTTCATCATTGGTCATTTAGGTCAACATTGGATGATTCAGAGATCCTCACTGAACTTCTGGAGAGAGTTTGCTGCACTGAAAGTAAGGGGGCTGAATAATTTTGCACGCCCAATTTTTCAGTTTTTTATCTGTTAAAAAAGTTTAAAATATCCAATAAATTTCGTTCCACTTTATGATTGTGTCCCACTTGTTGTTGATTCTTCACAAAAAATTACAGTTTTATATCTTTATGTTTGAAGCCTGAAATGTGGCAAAAGGTCGAAAAGTTCAAGGAGGCCGAATACTTTCGCAAGGCACTGTATATCCTCTTCTTCACTTCCTCTGTGAGGCCATGCACAAGGCCAGGCTCAAGTTGCCCAATTGGCCCTCTCTATCTATTGTTTCAGTCTTGCTGTGGCTGCGTTAATACGAGTAGCCACTAATTGCTAAAGTTAGACCAAACGAAATCATCACACATCCAAACGTGTATTACTTTTTGATGGAAATGTCTCCACAGGACACAGCGATGGGTGACTCAGCAACACATCCTCACACCTCAACAACATTTAGGGCTGAAACGATTCCTCGAATAACTCAAATAATTTGATTACAAAAAATCCTCGATGCAAAATGACTTGCCTGGAAGCTTGGTTAAATCAATGTTACTAACGTTGTATCGCTGACGGACGGTGTTTCCTACTGTCGCTCACCAGACGGCTCAGTCTGCTGCTGGCGACACATGCCAGAGGTAACTAGTGAGGGCTGAGAGAAGAGACCTGCTGGAGGAGACCACAGGAAGGGTCCAAAGGTTGGAATCAGTTCAGACACATGCCAGAGGTAACTAGTGAGGGCTGAGAGAAGAGACAGGCTGGAGGAGACCACAGGAAGGGTCCAAAGGTTGGAATCAGTTCAGACACATGCCAGAGGTAACTAGTGAGGGGCTAAGAGAAGAGACCGGCTGGAGGAGACCACAGGAAGGGTCCAAAGGTTGGAATCAGTTCAGACACATGCCAGAGGTAACTAGTGAGGGGCTAAGAGAAGAGACCGGCTGGAGGAGACCACAGGAAGGGTCCAAAGGTTGGAATCAGTTCAGACACATGCCAGAGGTAACTAGTGAGGGCTGAGAGAAGAGACAGGCTGGAGGAGACCACAGGAAGGGTCCAAAGGTTGGAATCAGTTCAGACGGAATTAAAACTAAAACTCTGGACAGTGTGTCTACTGCAAAATCAAACTAGCTTAGCACGACGTCAGTGCTTTAGCATCTCAACAGAAAACATGGAGTCTAACTTCATCATCCATTCCACAAAGAGGACCGACAAAAGCCAATCACAGAGTCGTATGGACGATGACACCACATCAAACACAACAACTACCAAAATCAGAGACAAGAAAATATGTAGTGGTGACCACGATCTGAGCTGACGCGTTGACTATTCCTTCAGAAAAATCTCTCTCTCTCTCTCTCTCTCTCTCTCTCTCTCTCTCTCTCTCTCTCTCTGTCTCTCTCTCTCTCTCTCTCTCTCTCTCTCTCTGGAGAAACAGCTGATCAACGATCTAATAGCATAAGTGTAACAGAGCTGTGTGACATTATAATCAAATATATAAATGAAAATAGATTAAGTATAACTAATATTTACATATAGGTCTAGTTTTGGTTGTTTAAAAACGTAAAAAAAAATAAAAAATTAAAATTAAAAAATATCCGATTAGCTAGATTAATCGATTACAAAAAGAATCGATAGCTGCAGCCCTAACAACATTATTAAAATGAGTCATGTAAAACTACTTAAATGAGGAAGTAACGTTATGTCACAGGTTAAGGTCTGTAAAACTTAGTTTTTAAAAATAACTGATGATTTTTGGTTTCACAGGAAACACAGACCGCTGTCGCCTCGTTGACTATCCCTTCACGCAGAATCAGCTAACTCTCTCTGTCTCTCTCTCAAATTCAATTACAAATGACTTTATTGGCATGAATGTCAGGAAAACCATAATGCCAAAGCCTCAAGGATAATACAATTCAATAATAATAATATATGAAAAAATACATGTATACAATTCATAGAGTAGACCAAAATATATAAATTTATAAAAACAAGAAAATCATAAATATAAAACATTACGTGTGTGTGTGTGTGTGTGTGTGTGTGTGTGTGTGTGTGTGTGTGTGTGTGTGTGTGTGTGATAATTAATTTGTTTAGGGTCAATAAAGAAACAACAACAGTATATTAATATAAATTGTAAGTGTCAAATGTAAGAAATAAATACATCTCTCTCTCTTTTTCTCTCTCTCTCTCTCTCTCTCTCTCTCTCTATTTAAAAAAAATATATTTTTAAAATTGTCATACCTGCCCAAGGACTACAGGTAGAAATTAGCAGTTGTTGCTATAACCTGGCCCAAGACATATTATCTTGTATTACAAGTTTAATGTTTATTTGTGCATTGTCCCTGTTTCAAATAAATCAATTTCCATTCCATTCTCTCTCACCCTCTCTCTCTCTCTCTGTCTCTCTCTCTCTCTCTTTCTCTCTCTCTTTTTCTCTGTCTCTCTATCTCTGTCTCTCAAATTCAATTCAATTCAATTTCAATTCTCTCTCTCTCTCTCTCTGTCTCTGGCTCTCTCTCTTTCTCTGTCTCTCTCTCTTTTTCTCTGTCTCTCTATCTCTGTCTCTCAAATTCAATTCAATTCAATTTCAATTCTCTCTCTCTCTCTCTCTCTCTCTCTCTCTCTCTCTCTCTCTCTCTCTCTACGACCTGGCCACAACCTCTGCAAGAGCAGATTTTTACAAATGCAATAATAGTAATACATTTATTTTATATAGCGCTTTAAAAAGGTACTCCAAGGCACTTTACAAGGTCAACGGAAAAAACAAAACACTAATGTAACATGTTTCCCTTTTTTGTTTAAAATGAATTAGTTTTGAAAATGTGGAAATGCTCATTTTCAACAGTTTTACCAAGGCAAGGCTGGAGAGCATTAGCATAAGTATGCACATTATCTACACATCACATTTTAAGATATTTCACATGTGAAATGTAAGACATGAGATTTAAAAATACACACTGTATGAAATAAACCCATACAGGCACAAGTGGTCAATCACACACATTTGAAACAGGGAACTATTAATCACACGTGTGCTTTCTTTTAAATGGTCATTTAAGTGGCACACACACATGCCATACAAAATGTGAAATTGTTCAGTACAGTGTGACGATTCTAAACGTGTTTCTTCGGGGCCATCTCCACTCTGAAAAGAGTCTCGGCTGAAAATGGACCTCAGACGTTGAAGCTATTTGTGACTATGATTGTGTGAGAACACTCTCTGGAGGGGATTTCAGAAGCCGGATATGTTCTACTCTGTCTTGTGTTGATCCTAACAAATGTGTCACATTTAGATCAGGTGTATCCCTCCTGTTCAGTAAAGTTGATTTTTCAGATTCTACTGATAGGATAAAATAGATTTGTATTGTCCAGAAGAAAATTGGTCTTGGACACACAAACAGTGTCTGCTGTTTAGAGAATTCAACACAACACAGTGCATACATACATACAGTACACACACGCACACACACACACACACACACACACACACACACACACACACACACACAGGTTTGTGGCACTATCTTTGTGGGGACCCGTCATTGACATAATGCATTCCCTAGCCCCTTATCCTAACCTTAACCATCACAACTAAATGCCTAACCTTAACCCTTACCCTAACCATAACCTAATTCTAACCCTAATCCTAAAACCAAGTCTTAACCCTCAAACAGACCTTTATGCTGGGGTCCAGCATTTTGGCCCCACAAAGCTGTCCGGACCCCACAAGTATACTGTATTCCCGGTTTTTGGGACCCAAGAATATAGTTAAACAAGAACACACACACACACACATACAGTGCATACAAACATACACGCACGCACACACGCACGCACACACACACACGCACACACACACGCACACACACACACACACACACACAAACACTTGCATGCATACATACATTACATGCACACATACATACACATACATACATACATACATACATACATACATACAAACATTACATGCACACATACATACATACATTACATGCACACATACATTACATGCACACATACATACATACATACATACATTACATGCACACATACATTACATGTACACATACATACATACATTACATGCACACATACACACATACATTACATGCACACATACATACATTACGTGCACACATACATAAATACATACATACATACATACATACATACTTACATACATTACATGCACACATACATAAATACATACATACATACATACATACATACTTACATACATTACATGCACACATACATAAATACATACATACATACATACATACATACTTACATACATTACATGCACACATACATAAATACATACATACATACATTACATGCACACATACATACATACAGTCCACAGAGAGTTGCAGTTACTTTCACAGGCTGGCTCCTATACCTTTAGAGGATTATTTAACCCTTGTTTTGTCTTCGTTTCAACCTTGAAAAAAACACTTTTTTTCTGACATTTGTGACGCCTTTTATCACAACTTGTTTTTGCTTTTTCCAACGTTTTAAATTTTTTAAATTTTCTTCTACACATTTTCAGCTCTTATTTCTATGTCCAATATTTTCTGATATAAAACAAAAATTTAAAACGGGCCAATGTGACCCGAAGTCAACACAAGGGTTAACACAGTACTGCCTACGATCCCACAGTCATGGAGCTACCACTGAAAACACTGAGCATTGTGTCATCTGTATTCTTTATAGGAATGTGATGGTTTAAAACCTCTGCATTTTTAAATTACACATGTAGCATTTGATAGTTTTGAACAAAATATAAAATATACTGTCTCTGTTACTGTTTTAACTGTTACAGTTGTAAACAGCAATTAGACCTTCAAAAATATATTTGAAGAGTTAAATTTAAAAAAGCAATTCCCCACACTTTGTTAGTTATTTATTTCATTTTGTTGTTCGTTTTGTGTCAGCAATGAGGGCTTTCAGACATGCAGATTAAGGACATTTTTTAATTTCACCTTTCTTGTAATAGCTTTAATTTAATTGGTCTTATTTTATTTTACTGCCATTTTCAGTGACCTGGTTTTATTTTTATCTCATGTTTTTTTACTAATGCCTCATGCCCGCTCTTATTTGTTACTGTTTTTTTTTAATATCTCTATTGTTTTAGTCTTGACATATTTAAATCACATGCTCCTGTAGAACACCACTTTGTTTTGAAACAAATAATCAATTTTATTCTATTTTACATTTTAAGTTTTGCCACTATCAAAAGTTTTTTCACCCAGTTTCAGACACTAACCAGGAACTTAAATAGGTGGCCTGTGTGTCATTATTTTTTAACTAAGCTAGTCCCTTTTGTGTGTGTTTTGTAGCATACCCTAAAAACATAGAAAATGCTAAAATATTCTAGAAATTAAAATATCTAGAAATATAGCCTTACCAATTATATATATGGGTCTGTGCAGTGTCTAGAGCACTCTCTTAAAAACAACTATTCATAAGCTATATATAGTTGGAAACAATTTTTTTTTTATGCTTCGTGAGAAAAGGGACAGAACAGTCTCACATTTAGCCCTGCTGTCATTCTTCTTGTTTGCTCTGGCTACTTCAGGAAGTCCTTTGCAAACTGCCAGAGCGGAAACCACAGTGTGTGTGTGTGTGTGTGTGTGTGTGTGTGTGTGTGTGTGTATGTATGCACGTATGCGTGTGTGTGAGTGAGTGTGTGTGTGTGTGTGTGTGTGTGTGTGTGTGTGTGTGTGTGTGTCTATGTATGCACGTATGCGTGTGTGTGTGTGTGTGTGTGTGTGTGTGTGTGTGTGTGTGTGTGTTTCTTCAGCTCAGACCACTGCCTCTCAACTGAAGCTTCAGTTGCCAAATACTGCCAACTGAACTGTGTTCACATGGCAAAGCAAAAGACACATTTTAAACACATTAATATTTTTATGTAAAGTATAGTATAGGAAGTATAATGGTTGATTTGGGATTTCCGCTTTGCAGCGTTTAATTTCACAGCTCTCAGATCTCTATATAACAGCATTGAGGGAACACTGTACTGGTCTCTATATACTCTACATCTCCTCCATTTAACTTAATAATAATAATAATAATAATTTTTTTTTAATTTTAAATTTTTTAATTTTTTTAATTAATAACTTACTAGCAATAATGACAAGATATTGGTTTTTGTAGCCCGGTGGACATACAGGTATTTCTGCCCTAACACTAAACAGTATGTAACAAAAGGATTTTTTTATTTGATGTCTTTGTAAGATATTATTGAGTACAGACACACACATTTTGTCACCTTTATCTGATACTTCTGTAAAAAAATAGCGGAACTAAATCTGAAACAGTCCAGGCAATCATTAATAATCTGTTAATAAGAATTAGCAGACAAAAGGCTAGATGTTAACTAACGGCAGCTGTTTGTCTCCGCAGTGTGTGGAACCGGCTCTAACTGCACTCTACATCCGGGTTCATTTGATAAAACGTATTACAATATAAAAGAAAAAAACGACGACACAATTAGAGCTGGGCCGATAAACAGACTGGATATTGACAAAACTTAACATAAGTATATCCATTATTCCACTGTACGCTGCCTGCTTTGCTGTCATGTGCATGCTCCAGGTACTTAACCTTTGTGTTGTCATCCCATCGGCCATGAAAAATACACTTTTGTTGTCCATCTTAACATTTTGTTGCTTTTTTCAAAGTTGCTTTTTTTATGGGTTTTTGGGGTTACTTTTTTCAGAAAGAATCACGCTTTTCCGACGTTTTTTCTAGTGTTTTTGTCCCTTTTCCAGTGTTTTTGACATTTCTTTTTATCATTGTTTTTGTTGCTTTTTCAACATTTTGTTGTTTTATTTCAAACTTTTCAGCGCTTATTTCAACGTCCCATATTTGTTGATATAAAAACATAATTGAAAGCAGAGCATTGGTTTAATTTGACCAGAGGACAACATGTTTCAATAACAACAATATCAGAGCTATGTCTTTGTTGTCCGTCTACCAGCACTAACTAAAATCACCTTCCAGCGCAGGAAGTACCTGGTATTAAAGCCTCACAAGGTTCCTAAAAAGTTTAGGTTTGGAGAAGCCCCAGTTTAAAAGGTTGTTTAGTTCCTGCAGGCTGGGCCATGTAACCAATATATTCCTAATCATTAACTAAATTAGGCAGATAGGTGGTTGTCATCATACACACAGCGATACACTGGTAAGAGCACATCACATTTAACCATGTATCGGCTAATTTAAATAGCTCACGTTACTGTATCGTGTTAACAGTTAACTTGATGTAATATTGTATGTTGTGTTTTCTGTTGCGGGGTGCAAATGTTCCACCAAAACAAGTTCCTCCCCGAGACTATTTAGCAGAGCCACCGTCGCTGCGTCAGGAGCTTAGCGCCGCCCAAGACCATTGTGATTGGTTTAAAGAAATGCAAACATCCCAGAGCGTTTTTTTCCTGCTATCTCAGAATGTATGTGTGGAGGAGCTTGACCTTACTCCGCAGCGCTGTGAAGATAGAGCTGGTAATGCGAGACAAAGCTTTAGTGTGTAACTTTTTGATATTAATAAATGTCCGTTACAGTCAAGCCATTGCCAAATGAGTTGCTACAAAGCTAATTAAGACTATCTTTTAACACAACTCTCTCTGGATTTCTCAGTATGACTATGTTCAGAAGATTGTGGCGTCCAGTGACTTTTCCGCGCAGAAACTCGAGTGAAGATAATTACCTCTTGTGAAGAGTACATCATGTTTTTTAATCCTTCGTGTCCTCCATGGCTACTAGCAACTGTGTGGAGGGGGTGGGGGGGGGGGGCTTGTATCATGTGGACGTGCCGACAGTGTTGTTGTCATTACTTACAATTCCTTCCTTCCTACTTAGAAAATGTTGGGGGACCTACTAGCTTTCTGCTTCTTTTTTGCCATCACTACCTTGTTAGCCGGTTCCTGAATGGGCGTATGTGTGCAGTGCCGTGAAGCAATTTGTTACATCGCGAGACCTGATATCACGCCATACTTCCTGACGCTGAGGCCGGCAAGATGCAAGGGTGGTTTTTCCACTTACAGGTGCTAGGAGGAAGCGAGACGACCACCATTCAACCCGAAAAAAAGTCATATAAGGGCAAGAAAGTTTCCTAGAAATGAACATTTGCAATCAAGAATGTTTTTTTTTGAGCCAGAGGTTTTGATTTTGTGTGACCTGGATCTGAATTTGATTATTTAATGTGGAGAATGGCTAGTGTTTATGAGCATATGCTTTGAGCATGTTATGGATATTGTGAGCTCTGGAGAAATTTCTCACTGAAGTATAATAATCGGTCAAATTTGGATGGATTTGATCAAATTCATTTCACACCATTTAGTATAAACAGCTATAAGCCAAAAGCTATACAAAGACACTTGTAAAATACTTACAGGAATTTTCCGTTTGTACGGGAGCCGTTTTGGAGCCTGGGCTCACAGCCTTCCCGTGTTATGGATCCATGGAACCAGGGCATTTTTTCGTGTGCAGTGGTGGAAATTAGCTTCTCCAGCTGAGGCCTCTGGCTGATGATGGCCTGCTCCAGAGCAGCCCCCTGCACACACACACACACACACACACACACACACACACACACACACACACACACACACACACACACACACACACACACACACACGAGCTGTCAGCAAACGCTTATAATATTTCTCGACATCATACTCCCATCGCGTCAAAAAGCAACGCTTGGTCAGCTTGCGTTTATTATTGATGCAAAACGTTTCCTTTAGCGTCATATTTAGACGTGCTTGGTTGGGACTCTTGGCGTCACTTTTTTAAGCTCTGGGTCAGGACGTACGTTTAATTGACATGCGGCACAAGAACGGGGCATGAACCCCGGTCTCACGGGGGAAAGTCCTGTGTTGTCATGCACCACCCCAACCTGCCAGAGCTTCTTGATTTTGGTCCGAAAGTCCGAACCATCCAAAAAATGCTTTCACACTATAAACGAACCAGACCATGGTTCAGTTTGACCCGGACAGAGACTTCCTCTTTTGGTCGGACCAAATTTCGGCCGTTTGGTCCGGGGGAGGTTTCATATCTGTCCGAAAAGTCCGAAAGTCGGGACTAAGCGAGGTAGGTGTGAAAGCCCCCTTAGACACGCTTGGTCGGGACTCTTGGCATCACTTTTTGGTGCTCTGTGTTGGGACGTACGTGTGACTGACCTGCTTGTGATACATTGGGGGTACCGAAGAATTCAACAGGGCCGTAAAAAATAAATCTTTTATGTAGATTTAAATTTAGGAGCTTGTGGCTTCAACAAGGTCTCCTTCTCTAATAGATTTGTTGTTCAGATGCACAGGGTTCCTTAAAAAATACCAAAACACGTGTGATGTTATGAATATGCCGTTTTGAACAATATATACAATAATTCAAATTAATAATAATTAACGGCATTTGTACTATACATTTTTGCAGAAAAGGCCCAATTTGTTCCATGAAAATTGACCAGAATGCAGGAAATGAAATGTTTGAAGCTCACAATTTCTGGTGGAGGGCCCCCAGACCCTTCACATTAACCCCTGTCTCCATCAGGATAGAGTGGAAACATACCTGCAGGTTCCATGTCTGCTTCACATACTCCCGGATCAGTTTTTCCTTCAGGTCCTCAAACGGCCCCACCTTTGGCTGCATGTTCTTGGGCCTGTTGCAGGGCTTCTTCAGCAGACACACAAGGCCATCCATCTCCTGGGCGTGGTAGTCGATCACATCCACAGGGCTCCTGTGGCTCTTACCTCCAACGATAGCATATGTGTCATTGGGTTGTCTTTCAATGGTGTAGTGGTAGCAGCGGCCGGAATGCAACACAGACAGTGCAAAGCCTCCCAGATAGTTTCGGCTTTGCCGGAGCAGGTACAAGCCGTTGCTTGTGCCCGCCTGCCGCAGGTATTCCTCTGCCTCTTCCCTGGTGATGTTGCCATAGAAGAATGGCAATGCATTCACTACGTCAGCCATGTTGGCTTCTGTGGGGGTGGCTCCCTTAAGGAAGTCCCAGAACAACGTTCAGCCACCAGGATGCAATCAACCCTAAGACAAACAAAAGGAGAACCATGTAACAATCAAGATTAATTTACTCTGAAAAAATACTGGTATCAGTAACATGCAGCCAAAAAATGAACATTTAAGACACAAGTATTGGGTTCCAACAGGATGACTGGTAAACAGGGCCACACGGAATCTGCGGACGCATAATTCTGCAGAATTTTCCTCAGATTTTAAACGAATTAAGACTACATCTACACTGCTACGTTTTGGTTTAAAAAGGAATATCTTCTGCTTCATTTCCCCCTCTCATTCCCCCTGCTCTGGTGTCCCCCCTCTCATTCCCCCTGCTCTGGTGTTCCCCCCTCTCATTCCTCCTGCTCTGGTGTTCCCCCCTCTCATTCCCCCTGCTCTGGTGTTCCCCCCTCTCATTCCCCCTGCTCGGGTGTTTCCCCCTCTCATTCCCCCTGCTCTGGTGTTCCCCCCTCTCATTCCCCCTGCTCTGGCGTTTCCCCCTCTCATTCCCCCTGCTCTGGCGTTTCCCCCTCTCATTCCCCCTGCTCTGGTATTCCCCCCTCTCATTCCCCCTGCTCTGGTGTTCCCCCTCTCATTCCCCCTGCTCTGGCGTTCCCCCCTCTCATTCCCCCTGCTCTGGTGTTCCCCCTCTCATTCCCCCTGCTCTGGTGTCTCCCCCTCTCATTCCCCCTGCTCTGGTGTGCCCCCCTCTCATTCCCCCTGCTCTGTTGTTCCCCCTCTCATTCCCCCTGCTCTGGTGTTCCCCCCTCTCATTCCCCCTGCTCTGGTATTCCCCCCTCTCATTCCCCCTGCTCTGAGCCCCTAAAGCGGAGCCATTAGGAAACTCTTCTGACCCGTTGTGGTTCTGAATCTGCGGGGTTGTGTTTCAAACGGAGACCTTTGACAACATCGACACTGACGCCAACGTTTCTCCTCCTGATTGGGTCTCATCCGTCACGACGTCTCGTTCTCTGAGAAAAAAACTACTAACGTTACCATAGCAACTACTAGCAGCGGGCGGAGTCTCCACGCTGCCTCCTGTTTATGTCCAGTATACCAGAATGTTGATGAGATATGAGGTTTGGGCGTGTTAGTTTAAACAGAGATTAGATGTTCTACTAGAGATAAAAATACTTCTGTGCACAGAAATCGCTTTTGGCTCAAAACTCCGCTCAAAAACCAAAACGTAACGATGTAAATGTAGCCTAAGAAAAATTTAAATAAGACACACATCACATCAGGCAGGAAAATGGTTCGCTAAATTCCGCAGATTTTCATTCTTGATCACCGCTGAAAACTGTAAAAACTAAATATGCAGATTTCGTTTGGGTCTGCTGATAAATCATCCGACCCTTCGCTCCATTGATGCAGTTGCAGGGAGTGGATCATGGTGTACAGTACATTCACACAGTGAGAAGCAGCACCCAAGCTGTTTTGGGCACTATCTAAGCCAAATTAATGTAAAATCAATATGAGCATCAAAACTAATTTTAAAGACTTTCCTCAGATCTAATGATTGTAGTTGGACTTCTATAGCAAGTTTTTTCTTAGTCAAGTTTTCTAGCTTTTCAATGTTTTAGACACATATGGTCATAATAATGGTTGAAAATGATGTGAAATTGTGCTGTTTCTTTACTAAAAAAACATAACACCCCTAACCCCCCCACCAAATAACTGCATCTAAATCTTTCACAAACCTAAAAAAAAACACTATTTAACTTGTATGCTTGCCAGTGTACAAGTTAAATACAGTGTAGTGTAAAAATAAAGCTTAGGTTCTGACAGGAACATAATGTCATTCGCACCACCCAGATCTAAAATAAACCACACACACATAAACACATATTACATTGCAGAACAGTCTAACACCACAATCCTGTTTGCTGCTGCTGTTAGTTACGATTGCTACTGCTAAGTGCTGTGCCATTTTTACAGAGCTGAGTTGGTCAGAAATTCTTCCCTAAGAGCAGGTAAAGATGTCTTTATTTGCGTCAAATCAAAATGTGTGCTTGTATTATGCTTGTATGGTTTGTGTTCTGTGGTGTTTGGCTCTGATAATGACCAGGTGTTAGTAGCTAGTAGGCTTCATCCTCTGGTGAACATGAACGTCTGTACAACATTTTATGGAAATCCATCCAATAGTTGTTGAGATGTTTCAGCCTGGAGCAAAGTGGTGGGCCTAAAGACTGACATTTCCATCCATAGTCCAAGTCCACATCGAAATGTGGCCAGTAGTTGGCCAGATAATGGTTTGGATCCAACTGTTGGATCGTGACGGGTTGCAGGTATACTCTACAAGCAGGGCAAAACTGACAAGAGCAGAAAGGCCTTCAGCCATGAAGTATGTCTATACATCTTCACTGACATCAGTGATGAGATAGTCTATATCGATGACGTTTAATTTCCGGGATTATTCAGGTGCAGTCGGAAATTCCGCCAGATGTCTGTCACCTTCCTCTTTCTTTGTTTTGGCGTTCTAACTAGAGATGCACCGATTACAACTTTCTAGGACGATTCCGATTTCCGATTTTCTTTGAGTTAGGCCAGCCGATACCGATTTTAGCCGATTCCGATTTCATTTTTTCTAACCACTTTACAGCACACACAAATATTTATTTTCTATCTTTTCTTTAAAACAACATTTTACATAGAACATTTTTTGAATAGATAACCGATCGCTATAAAATAGAACTACATAAATTACTCCTGGTGTGGGAAATTCACGCACATCTAAAGTACAATGTTAGAACCATTTCCTTCTTTTCACATCCAATATCCAACTTAATATAATAAATATAGCCTTGCAGTATAAAGATATTTCTCAAAACACACGCAGGCCTGTTTGAACGTCAACAGTAACGTTACCTGAAAACATAAACGTCACCACTCATTTTACACACACAGTTAGCAACAAACTAAACGCTGGGGGAAGATTACTACGTTTTTAATGTTGATTTTAAGCGGTATGCACCCCCACTAACCTGTAAAGCGTTTTAAACAGTAACGTTAAGACAGCGTGTTGGAGGAATACAGCGTGTCTTTTTTTTTTTTAATATAGCGTGTCTTGCAGCCGGCCGTCAGAGGCAGAGGGACCGTCACCGCAGCGTTCTAACGTTAGCTTCTTGTCTCATCTGGGGTCTGATAAACAGGAAATGCATCAAAGTCAGTGTGCCCAACGCTATTTTCCAATAAACTGTAGCTGTCATATTTCACGGACCCGCGGTTTTCATGTTCCAGTTATTCAGCCTCAGAGGGGTGAGAGAGTGCGGCTGAGAGCAGTAGAGCAGACGGCCGTGTATAATTACGACTTTATAACATTTCATAAACAGCTGATTGAGCGGCGGTGTGCTGATCTTGTGTTAATCATGCGGCGCCCGAGTGAATTTGACCGGCATAAAATCAGCATATGTTCGGTGCATCTCTAGTTCTAACCTATGGTGGATTTGTGAGGACTATGGTTAACTGCTCCTCAGATCTCTGCAGGGTAAATCCAGACAGCTAGCTAGACTATCTGTCCAATCTGAGTTTTCTGTTGCACGACTAAAACAACCAACAACCTTCTTGAGACTATTTTGCAGAGGCACCGTGGCGTCATCTGGTGCTTAGCACCGCCCAAGACGATTGTGATTGGTTTAAAGAAATGCCAAAAAACCAGAGCACGTTTTTCTCCCATCCAGGAATGCTGTGTGGACTAGCCAGACCCTCCTCCGTCATGCATGTCTGCAGTCTCACAGATGCCAGAGTGTTTCAGGTTTGACCCCTCAATCAATCAAACTTTATTTGTGTAGCACTTTTTTATACAAAGGTCATGCAACACAAAGTGATTCACATTATAAAACCACTGTGGCAAGCTAGTTTAAGTTTTAGTTGAAGCAAACCCTAGGACTCTAGACCCACATCTGTTCGGATCCACGATTTGTACGGTCAATCAGGTCTTGGTTGGGTCCTGTTCTATTATCACAGGTCCCGAATCTTTTTAACATTATGTGTAATGACCAAGAAGACCCAGCTGTAATCAATGCACACTGCAACAGCGATGGCTGCAAAGCCTTCAAACAAGGCGCTGGGCTGCGCATTGGGAGCGACTTGGGGTCCAACATTAACTGTCACACAGGGCTCTGCAGTTATACTATTCAACAGTTACAAACATGTTGGGAACGTTGACAGCAAACAGTCCTTTGTTCTAATGTTGCATTTGTTTGTAAGAAAGTCCAACAATGTGTTTGCTGTTTAAAAAAATGACTCTTATTGTTTGTAGCTCCAAGAAGACTCTGTTCTCTTCCAGTTTAATTAAATCTATTGTACCTTTTTTTCTTCCTGTGGTATGGAAGAGTTAATATGGATCCCACCTGGTAGATCCGCCCTACAAAGCTGCCCGATTGGTTGAGGTTAGGCATTGACCTTGAGTGGTTAAGGTTAGGATAGCCAATTGGACCTGAGAAAATCGGGTTCCTTTGCGCAAGCATGGACGCCTGGCCAATCGTAGCGCGCAAATGCTATTGAAGGCGAGTGTTCTCCTAGAACTGCAGTGGGTTCCATAATAACGCGGTATGGAAACCTCAGCCTGTCAAAAACAATAGTGTTGTAAAAGTGGCAGTGAAATTAGTATACAAGTCAGGTCCAGTTTTTGACTTTTTAAGATTATTTTTGGGGCTTTTGTGGCCATTAGTTGATAGGATAGTGTGAAGATAATAAAAGGGGAGAGAGAGGGGGGACGACATGCAGCAAAGAGTCAGATTTGAACCTGGGCCGCTGCCTAGGACTCAGCCTACATGGGGCGCACACTGACATACTGGGTGAGCTAGAGGTCGCCCCAGTTTCTTTGACGTTTAAAGTGAGATCTAAAGAAGGCTGAGGTTGTTGGTTCAGGGAGTTTGACCCCCTGCTATCCCTTCAGGGCTCCAGATAAATCCTCCTGGGTTTGTGCTGCCGTAGGCCTTCACCCTTGTATGTCCAAAACTGTTGTTTTTCAGGAAATGAAAGAGGCTCATTTAAAAACATTTGATTGAGCTATTTACTATTTACCTGAAATCGCCTCGTCACTGTTTAAATGTTTGTAAAATCCACAGACAGACGCAAAGGGCGACCAATAGCATTTATTTATGACAATACATTTAAATGAATATGGAAATACAAGGTTTCTGCCCGACAGTGACGTTATGTTAAGGCATTATACATTATATTTCTATCATGTTGCTATATTAATACAGACCACACTGAGTAACATTACTGAATCACATTAAATATTATTCTCCTGGGGCGCCTGGGTAGCACACCTGGTTGAGCGTGCGCCCCATGTGAAGAGGCTCAGTCCTTGTTTCAGAAGCTGCGGGTTCGGTTCTGACCTGCAGCCCTTTGCATCCCCCTCTCTCTCCTACTTTCCTGACTTTATCTGTCCTATCAATAAAGGCAATAAAAGCCCAACGAAAAGTTTGCGTCCAACCAGAAGTGCAAAAAAGCAGAAAAGTGCAATGTGATATTCAAGTATAGACAGGACAAGAAATATAGTGCAGTGTAGACAGTAGTGTACAGTTGGTTAACAGATGGTGGTTTAGAGTAATATAAATTAAATATAAATATGTGTAGTGTATTAGCAGTTACCTTATAAGAGCAGAATAAATGTAATTTGAACAATGTATGAACAACATGTACAGATATGTGCAATGTAGTAGCAGTATTAGTATTATTATAAGAAAAACAGAATAAATATGGATATTCAGTATGAACCATATAGACAGATATGTGCCAGTGCTTGGATTACGTGGGAGCCAGAGGGAGCCAGAGGGAGCCGAGCTCCCATAGAGTGAGGACTGGCTCCCATGAAAGCAACAAAGTCAAAAATCTGAGGGGGTGTCTCATATCTGAAGGTATCTGCCATATGTGGCATTGTAATTTAATCTTAAACAACGCTCATTATCCATCCGTGTGCGGTCTCTTACCATTAAAGACGTTAAATTAAAATATAAAATATAGGCCACTACGGGACGTAGACCTGAGCCTACCCTACGCTCATGAACGCAGCATGACTGCCCTTCACCACCACACCACTAGGCTATGGGAACAAACCGCATCTACGATCGATTTGACAGCACTCGCAAGTCCGAAGAAGTCACCTTGCTTTTAGCTTAATGTGCTTTTGAGGTAAATACCACCAATACATCTTAAATATAAATAAGTCTGTAGCTATCCTCTGCCATTCAGAGCTCCGGAAAAGTTCCCAGATATTTTGAAACACCTGTCAGCAATACAATGCAATCTCTGATGGCGGAATATTCAGTGAATAGGCTTCCTGACAACATCTCAGTGCAAATTCCAAAATTGTTTGTCTATTTATTTTCACGGTTCAACACACGATACGACTGAACACCCAGATGTTGTTATCACTACGTGCACATTAAAAGACTAGAAGATAGTTTGGCTGTGCAATGGCTTTATTAATTCCTGCCAGTTAGTGCATTTTCCCTGTGTAGAAGGTCAAGACTACATGCATTATTGTGTCTGACACTGAGGATATCTGAGACGGTGGTCTGGTTCAGATGAGTTACGTTTTATTTCATTGTGAAATTGACACTGACACTATTTCTTTGTATTGCGAAATTGAAATGAAATATGGACTATTACAATCAATAATATGTTGAAATTAATTAAAAGGAATCCTCTCTCTGTCTGTTGTGTGCATGTGAAGTTATAGCCTAGGCCTACCGTGCGCATATACTGCGCAAAAGCGCCACTCACGCCTAGGCTATTTAATTGTATAGCCTTGTTAGGCTATGTGCGGGGTGTGCCAACTTTTTTTTATGAGATAGAGAGACCCCCTTAAAGACAAAAAGATAATTCGAGCACTGATATGTACAGTATGTACAGCTATGTGCAGTGTGGTAACAGTACCATTGTAGTACAGAAACAGTAACATTATAAGAGTAGTAAGAATAAGTGTGTGTGTGCAGGATGAATAGTATGAAGAGCAGTAGACTTTATATACAGTTGGGTATTAATTCAGTGTTTCCTAACCTCGAGGTTGGGCCCGCCTCTGACGGGTCACAAGAGGAATCTAGGGAGTCTTGAGATGGTTCATGTGGTTGCAAAGAAGCAAAGACAAAGTTGTGCTGCACATACCAATATGCAGCTTTTTGGTTTTGTGACCCTTTGGTCTCACACAATTATTAAAATGAAACCATCAGATAAGAGGGGAACCGCTAACAAACATCTCAAATGTGACGAGCGTAAAGTTGATTTAGAAGGGGGTTACCTCTCTGGTTAGAAGCTTCTTGTGGGTTTTTAATGTTGTGTGTATTTTTAATCTGCAAAGTAATGACAGCTGTCAAAATCTTTTTGAGGAGTAACAAGTACAATATTTCTCTCGGGCTCTGCAGTAGAGCCATATTAAGTATAGCCGAAATACTAAAGTAAAGTTCCTAAAATTGGACTTACATACAGTACTCCATTACTTTCTACCACTGATAAAGACTTGGACAAACTGTATTTTTACTCGTGAAAATAAAAGTGTCTTTTGGTCCACACCCAACATGTTACAAGTCTGTTTCCATTTCATATGTAAAAAAAACTATCAGTGGGGTAGGTTGATAAAAGGGCAACGTTAGGGCATTTCATTTGTCTTGGAAGCACGTGAAATGTTTTTATGCTGTTATATGCTTTATTCATTTCAAGATAATAATTCATTTCCTGAAATAAGGGCAACTGGGGACAAGAGGAATGATCTAACCCCCTTTGGCAGATTTCTTTCTTGTTTAAATCAAAAATAAATGAGCAAAGTGAGCGATGAAATGACTTGGTAAGACACAAAAACCCCAGCAAGAAAAGGAACTGTAATTCTTGGGAAAAAAAACATTGAACATTTTGAAACAAGGAAGCAAAAAGTCAAAAAGTCTACCTAAACCAACAAAAAAGATGAAGGATACTGATGTTAAGAACAATTCCAGATGTTGCTGTACAATTAATTGTCTCAGAAATAATTGCGATTAACAATATAATTGTGTCTTACAGTCAAATTTAAAAATATTTATTTATTTATTACTTTTTTATTCCAGATTACATATTTTAATTATATATCACTGTCATGTGACCCTGATAATATAATAACACAAATATACAGCCTATGAAGTAAAACAGTAAAACATTATCATAAAACATGTTTTCTAACTGTCCCTTGTCATATTTGTTGCTATGAACATGTATAGGGTCAAGTGCCAACAACTAACAATTGAAATAATAATAAAAATATATAGTCCGACCAATAATCACTTATATAATTACAATTTGTCAAATCTAAACAAAATCAACGATTACCAGTCATACTCCTTAAGACCTTAGCTCATGTTAGCAATTAACTGCGGTTAAACAAAGAAACCGTGATTATGGAGAAGAAAAAAAAGACAATTAGACAATGATGTGATAATTCTTACGGGTCTAAGTGAGCTTACTGTATACGATGTGGTGAAGTAGTCCCGAGTGCGGCTCCTCCTCTGGCTCGGTTCTCTCAGTCCTTCAGCATACCGGCTGCCAGCAGTCTGAACAACATGTCCAACACATCATGTTAAATTCAGCCAGCTCCTTAAAAAACAAGAAATGTGCCGTCAAAACCACATGAAAAGCGTCACTCACTCGCACTGTGCTCCCCAGCCGGACTACGGCCTATACTGTGTACTGATCATATATGTAGCACTGAAGCTTCCTCATTTCAACGACTTCCTTGACAATTTAATTCTTTTACTTCCTTTTTTTTTGTTTTTTTTATCCGAACACTGACCAACACCGTCTGCTGTGCGCAGGAAATGATGTGACAACTGCAATGACACCAGTGACAGCGCAAAACATATAAATATATAATGAAATACCTTAAAGATCACTTAAATGTTTTTTGGGTTTTTTATGTATTTTTATTAAGAGAGAAACTTGATTGCTGATCTTGGAAAGAAATGAAGAAAAGAGAAAGAGAAAGCTTGTAATTGGACCTTGATATTCATTTATGTTTAGTTTGTTGGCTTTTTGTGCCTTAAAGCCCCTGCCTTGATATACAACTTATAGGGGGATTGTTCCATAGAACTTGTATTATTAACTACAGTTGATTATAATTAACTGTTTTTCATCATTCCACGTTTGTTAATTTTTGTTAAGTATTATTCAGTGTGTTGAGTCATGTTTCATGTATGTTTTTAAATGTGTTGAGTAATGCTGACGTACCTACCCCACCCATACTTTTTATTTATTTATTTACAGATGTACATACTGTAACTACACCTATACATAACCATATTCTACTGGTCTTCATACTATTCATCCTGCACATACACTTATTGTTACTACTCTTAAAATGTTACCACACTGCACATAGCTGTACATACTGTACATATCTGTCTATATGGTTGATTCAGTATATACTCTTATATATTCTGCTAATACACTGCATATATCTTATTCTTATTACTATGATAATGTCACTGCTACTACATTGCACATATCTGTACATGTTGATCATACATTGTTCATATTGCATATGCAAAATACAAATATTACATATTTATTCTGCTCTTATAACACTGCAATATATCTCTTGTCCTGCCTATGCACCACCTGTCTATACTCGTATATCACATTGCACTTTTCTGCTTTTTTGCACTTCTGGTTGGACGCAAACTGCATTTCGTTGTCCTTTTACTTTTACTCTGCACAATGACGATAAAGTTGAATCTAATCTAATCTAATGGGGATCCTATAATAAACTCAGTAAACTAAACTACTCAGCAACACTACACAATATACCACACACATCACATACCAGCAGTCAGAAGGTAACAAAAAAACTAGCAAAGCACAATACATGAAAAATGAAGAATAGGCAATAAAAACATTAAAAGACTGTTATGTAAAAAATGTATATATGTATGTATAAATAAATGAATAAATAAATGGATCAGCTATTCATGAGTTTATGAGTCTGATGGATGTAGGCACCAAACTCGACATGGCTCTCTTAGTCCAGAATGTGGATATGGAAGTATGGTGTCTCTGTGTTGCTCTTCTTTCACTGCTTAGTGTTTTCTCTATCCATTACCCAAGAGACGGCTGTAATAACACAGCGTTAATATGCTCTATTACAAGTCAAAGTCATGCATTTAAAATCTTAAGTAAAAGTTTTATCAGCACAATGTAAAAAAACATCTTATCTTGCAGAATGGCCCCATTCAGTGTGTTCATATTCATTGTGTTATTTTGCATATTTCATTATATTGCTGATTATTATTCGTACTGATGCATTCATAAGCAGCATCTTTATGGTCAGTGTGGGGCTAATTTTAACTACTTTACATACTGTTCGGGGGTTTACTGTAAGCTGCACACATCCTATGGTGTGTGTGTGTGTGTGTGTGTGTGTGTGTGTGTGTGTGTGTGTGTGTGCGTGTGTGTTAGCACTGAGCGGTGTAAGTGGGGACAGTTTGTCAGTCGTGTGTCATAAGCAGAATGTGTTTACCAATCAGGAAGTGCCAGCTGGCTTTGGTGTGTTTTACACAACATGCTGTCAATAAAACACACACACACACACACACACACACACACACACACACACACACACACACACACACACACACACACACACACACACACACACACACACACACACACACACACACACACACAGCCCCAGCCTGCTGCTGATTGGTAGTGATGTGCTAGAATTTCCTTTCAATTAAATTAAATTGAGAAACTCTATTTTAAAAGGGGATTTCCTAATGTAAATGTGTGTGTGTGTGTGTGTGTGTGTGTGTGTGTGTGTGTGTGTGTGTGTGTGTGTATTTTACTGACAGCATGTTGTGAATTATGGGTTTGTTGGGTTAGGGGCTACACAATTATGTCAAAACGCATCCACACAAATAGAGAAAAATAAAAGTGTTTGGGTGGACCTGCTCTCAGCAACATTTTACAAATTTGCATCATAAGTGAGAACCAACACATCCTGTCTTGCATACTTCTTCTTTTTCTTGCGTGCCTTTTTTTACTCGCCTGTAACTCAAAAACCATTAATGCTATATTTACCTCTCCTATGTAAATTTGTGCAGTCTCCTGCAAAAAAGAAAATTCTAAAGTTGCATTTATTTGCCCATTTAATGAGTTTTTAAAGCCACACATCTACCAACAATAGATTCAAAATATAAAATAGTATTTGCACATTCTGCACTCAAGCAATTCTTTTTTTCTGTTCTTATGCAACAGTTATTTTGTATGTATATATTTGTTTATGTTTGCACCATTCACCAAGACAAATTCCATGTATGTGTACTTATTGTGGCAATAAACCTTTTTCTGATTCTGATTCTAAACAATAAAATAGAACTATATGAAAGTAGAACTGGGGGATGTAACAAAGAGGAAAACAACATTATATTTACAAAGAATATATACATACACAAAATATATATGTGTGTAATGTCACTGTAATATGAGTGTCTTAAAGCTATAGTGCGTAGTTTCTGTCTCCCCCATGAGGAATTCTAAGTTATGACAACAACACTGTCGGTGCGTCCACATGATACAAGCCTTCCGTGATCGCGCATCCACCCCAACCCCATAATGGCTCTTAATGTTCACAAAAACAGAGTAATTGAGGGAAAACGTCAATTTTGCACATTACGTTGTGCAAGTGAACTCTTATTTTGTCTCGTGTTCTGACTGAGAGAAAAAAGTTCAAATGGGAAAAAGTATGAAGTGAAATGATACAGTACAAGGTGCCTTCACCGTTAACACAAGTTTTTTAACTTCAGTAAATGCAACATCTTTCCATAATGAGTCAATGAGGAATCGTGTCTATATATTACGTTACAGCCCTATATTACGTTATAAACACAATCCCATATACAATGGCTGAGATATTATATTTATAGCTCAGCTATAGGCCTATGTCACACTTCCTGCTTCCGGAACATGGAGTAGAGAATCAGAACTTCTGGTCAACAGTCTTTCTCCATAAAGATTTTGTTTATCAGCCATAATGTCTAAACCATCCCATAATGTCTAAACCATCAAAGGTAGCCTGACTCCGAGCTACGTGGTTGTGTAACGCAGGTTTCTGTTCCTGTAGAAGTTAGAAGTCTGTATGAAATCAACCGTGTTTTAAGAAAAACATGTTTTATCCGCGATCTTATGGAGAAAAATGACACTTCCCACAATCCTAAGTGTAACAGAAACATCTCTGATTGGTCCAAATCGCTGTTACCATAGAAACGTGTACCCGCGAAACCGCGACCGGCTAGAGCGAGCTTCTACCGTTGAAGTCTATGATAGTTTCTGTACACGGTCTTGTACCTTTTGCCTTTTTTGCCATTTTCAAAATGTTTTTTACTTTGAGAGTGTTCATTTACAATCTGAACCACATGGTCGGAGGTGACTTCAGGCAGGTAGAGGAGAGACTTGGTCCAGCAGGATCTATCGGGCTCCGCCATTGTAAAAAGCTAACCGGAAGAGCCGTATCCCCACTCAGAGACGTTCTTCCGGTCTTCAGTTGTTGCGTGACATAGGCCGATTGTATACAGTGCAAACACCATTACGATCTCAAAATCGTCTATATTACACACTGTCCAACTATGAATACTGCTACATACCTGAATGCTTCAAAGTAGTGCTGTCAAACGATTAAAATATTTAATCGCGATTAATCACATTAATGTCATAGTTAACTCGCAATCAATCACACATTTTTATCTATTCTAAATGTCCCTAGATTTCATTTTGTCCAATTATTTTTTCTCATTTTAATGCTCTTATCAACATGGAAAAGTGGATCGGCCTGGCTTTGATGAGGGGGCGGAGAATTGGCATCAGCTGTGTGCTTGGCCATCAGCTGTGTGCTTGGCCATCAGCTGTGTGCTTGGCCATCAGCTGTGTGCTTGGCCATCAGCTGTGTGCTTGGCCATCAGCTGTGTGCTTGGCCATCAGCTGTGTGCTTGGCCATCAAGTGGTATTTCAGACCGACGTGCTGCTATGATAGATCAGTTCACAACGACAAAACACAGATCACTTCGGTCTTGTCAATTGAACCATTTGGCAACTTTTTAAAAGTGAACTTTCCATTTAGAATCTTATTGGCGTCCATTTCGGCGTCTCATGCTCGCCATCCACTCAAAACGTAACGTTAGCCTACTACTCTTTGGCCGGCTCGCAAGCCCAAACAAGTGTGTGCGGCGTGCCTGTTATTTTTGTTTCCGGTCTAGCTAGATATGTTGTGGTGTTGTAGGTTTTATAATGTTACTACAACAGCATGTGAAAAAAAAAAACAAAGTTTGCTAGGCCAAAAGAACGTTAATCTCGCGATAAAAAATGCTGTTAAATGGGTTTGCGTTAACGCTGTTAATAACGCGTTTAACTGACAGCACTACTTCAAAGCCTTATGCAGAAGCATTCACTCCCATTCCATCTACAACTAAGCCAATACAGGGTCGCAATGACTTTTCTTATGATTATAAAGTCATTAAGTAACATCAATCTGCACCAATGTGCACAGCAATCGCACACATTTTCTCCAGAAAATGCTTCTCTAGTTTTCAACTGCTTTTTCTGATTATTATTTTTTACCTGACAGTAAAACACATGAATATGTGAAAAACAACTATGTTTTAGTCTCTCATCATCTCTAAAATTGTATTTTAAGCAAATTATAAAAGAACAAAAAGTAAATGTAAACACTTTGAGACAAGTATGATATTTTTTGCTGCAGCGGCAGTGATGTGCATCACAGTGTCAGAGTCAAAGTGAAAAGCCAAACAGCAGAGCTAACGCGGTGGGGAGGAGATTGTGCAACACAGTGACATTTCAGGCTAAACAGGCTGCGTACAGACTGAAGTTCATCTTCGAGGTGAGGGGCCTCAGTTTTGTTTGGAGTCGATGCACTGAGGAATGGAAAGTGTCGCCATATGATGTCTACGTTACACTTTGTGGTCTTCGCATTGCTCACGTCTCTTCCCACAGGAGGAAGTGATCTGCCTTCACTTCCTCAGCTGTTCTTACCTCAGATGAAATGTGGCCTCATGTCTCAATTCATTTTTAAAGAGCCCCTATTATACTCCTTTTCAAGTATCATATTTGTACTCTTGAGGTCTCCTAGAATAGGTTTACATGCATTGAAAAAATATTATTAGGGCCCAAGCGCCGATAGCAGCGAAGGCCCTATTGAAACTGAAGGAATTATTATTACGGCAAATGAATTGGCTTTTTGAGGGGCTTAACATATTCAAAAACTCACCAAAATCATCAAGTCTGGTGAAAATTTAAGTATTTTAAGGGTTTCTGGAATAGGCGCACAAAAATGGCTCGCTAGCGCCCCCTACAAAGTTAAAAAAATGTAGCCCCTGCTGTACATTTAATGTAGACTCACGAAACTTGGTACACATATGTAGCATGTCAAGATTCAAAAAAACGTCATTGTAGCCATACCCTAAACCCAACAGCAAGTCCACCATTTTAAATTCAAAGTTCAAAATTAGTGCGATTTTGGCCATTTCCACATGTCGTACTTTAACGAACTCCTCCTAGAGATTTCATCCGATCAACTTCAAAATAGGTCTGTGCCATCTTAAGACGTTAAAGATGAAAAGTTGTTGTTCATAAGAGTCCAACCCTGAGGACAAATAAAGGCCGATATTTACTTAAAGTCAAAGCGCCCCCTAGTGGCAACAGGAAGTAGGCCTAAAAGTCAAGGTGCTATACTTTAACGAACTCCTCCTAGAGATTTCATCCGATGGACTTCAAACGTGGTCTGTATCTTCTCAACACCTTAAAGATGAAAAGTTATTAAAAGAAAAACTTTTCATCATAGGGCGGCCATTTTGAATGTTTCGCCACCGAAACAACTAGCTCGAAACTTTTCAGGATTCATAAGACTCTAACTCTGAGGACATTTACCAGACAAAATTGACTCAAAGTCATAGCGCCCCCTAGTGGCAACAGGAAGTAGGCCCAAAACTATGCGTGCTATACTTTAACAAACTCCTCCTAGAGATTTCATCCGATGGACTTCAAACATGGTCTGTATCTTCTCAACACCTTAAAGATGAAAAGTTATTAAAAGAAAAACTTTTCGTCAAACGGTGTGGGCGTGGCATGGCGGCCATTTTGAGTGTTTAGCGATGAACAAAGAAGTTGTTGTAACTTGAGTGTACGTTGTCGTATCTGCCCGAAAATTCTCAGGATTGACAAGAGTCCAGGCCTGAGGACACCTACAGGCCAATATTTACTTTTGGTCATAGCGCCCCCCCTGCTGGCAACAGGAAATGCGCCTTATATGACAAACTTCATCCGATTTACATGAAACTTATAATGTGTGGTCGACATGTGATAATGAGCCGCCCCCTATACTTTAACCAGGTATCACTGAACTCAGCAGAGACTTCCTTTTTAATTGGTGATGGTTTGACCCACCCCCTATAATTTAGCCACACCCCTTTTCACAGCTAATGAACTGTATGACGTAGAGTCTTGTGTGAGGTATCGTTGAACTCAGCAGGGAGTTCCCTTTTCATTGGTGATGATTTGCGGTGTCTGAGTGCCACGCAAATGCACGGTCGCAAGGAGCGGATTCCGCCAGTAACCCCGTGCAGGGGAGCGAGGGCCCGTCCATCGCTGCTTGCATTAACATGTTTCTCATACTGCCCATTGCTGCAGCTTCTCTGCCTGAATCACTGGAGCTGTGTTGGAAACCATTCCCTCATTCCTCCACTCACTATTCCCTCTTTATTGTTGATTAAACAGGGAGCAATATAGGGAACAACCAAATGAGATTTCGGACACACTGAATGTATCGTTGTGTCAGTAGGTGCCGGTTAATGTGTGACAGAGGCGGGCGCGCCAAGCATCATGTAAACAAACTATATATATATATATATATATATATGCAACGCGGTCGAGTTTTCCCGGAGGAGAAGGAGAAGAAGAAGCACCTGCGGAAACTGAAAAGGAAAAATGGAGCAGGCTTTGGTTTCTAAACAGGGGAAATGTAACATGCAACACACACATACATATATATGTTATATACATATACATATATATATATATATATATATATATATATGTATATAACATATATATGTATGTGTGTGTTGCATGTTACATTTCCCCTGTTTAGAAACCAAAGCCTGCTCCATTTTTCCTTTTCAGTTTCCGGAGGTGCTTCTTCTTCTCCTTCTCCTCCGGGAAAACTCGACCGCTTTGCATTGTGGGATACAGGAGTATAATGTAGGCTACATTGTATGTACACTCAAACTAGCAGTGCATTGTGGGTATTTTATAGTGGACTATATAGTGAATGTAATTAACCACGGAGAATTTGAACACCACTACAAAATGGCGAACCCACTCCACAGGGAACTATTTCCGTGATAGGGAACGGTTTCTAACACAGCTTTTGTCTGAGCTCTTGGCCCACCTTCCTGAAAAGCTCAGTCTTCTCTGATTGGTCAGCTGGCCCACTCTGTTGTGATTGGTCAACCTAATTCAAACAAGCCACTGGGCAGGCTGTGCTTGCTCAGTCAGCACCTATGGGCAGCACATATGAAAAACTGGGCTGGCTATCAGTGACATCACTAATGGAGGAATTTCAAACAGGAATGTGGTCGAGGTGTTTTTAGGCACTTGAGAAAAAGTGCTGTCTCTGGGACAGAAAGCATATGGAGTGAAATGTGTTTTTAACTTTTTATGCATCTATTGCATACACAAAAAACTAAAACACACTAAAAGCCAGAAAAATCCAAAAGAGCATATAAGGGGCTCTTTAAATGTCACACTTACTTATTTAGAACTAGCAACTACTACAAGTCTGTGACATGCGATGTCTTTGATGATCACATGCAGAGCTCACTAAATGCACTTGGACTAGTTTTACTTTTAAGCAATTTTGATCACACTTCCCATCAGAATTTCATAACCAAAAATGACACTACTGGAAGATGACTCATAACCTTAACTTTACATATGGCTCCACCTGGTGGAACAACAACAGCACTTTTGCAAACCAATAGGAAAACTTCCTTCAATCAATCCACCTGGAGTGAGGAACACGTTATTGGTGTTTTGATGGATAATTCGCCCCCCCCCCCTCCCCACACACACACACACATGGCGGCCTCTGCATTTCTATTCCTTTTACTGACACACATCAGTGATGCAGAGCCATGTTAGCACTTCCACCCCTTCTTTTCCTGATAGGAGTCAAAATGCCTGCTGTGAAAAATAATATAAAATATGGACCCACCCATTGCCCATTCATCGTGAAATATTTTAAATGGATTCAACAAAAGTAAGCATGTGTTGAGGTTTTCAAACGATGTCTGTGTTCATGTATATATGTCTTTCAAGTTGCAGTTCTCCTTTTGCTTCTGTTGGGTTCCTGTTTTTCCTGCACGGCTGTGTGCCTTAAAGACATTTCCTTGTTTTTTCAGATAGACATTTTTATGCTGCATACTTAAATTGTTGTTCCACGTTTAATGTTGTTTCTGAAAAAAAAAAGAAAACTTACAAGAAAACTTACAACTCAATTTCAAAGCCATTGTGTTAATCTAACTTTTACTGTAACTTGGTTTGAAAAAAAAAATGTATTTGTTTGTTACCAGTTAATTACTTTAAGTCAATTGGCAATTCCCTATTTAGTCCTTTCACTTTCACAGAAACCAAGGCTGTGCTAGTATTTTATTCTCCACCCCCTGACTTTAAAGGGTAACTTCTTTTTTTTCAACATGGACCCTATGTTCCTATGTTTTTGTGTCTGAGTGACTGATGGAACAACAATCTTTGACGTTGGTCCAGTATTAAGAGAGATCGCTGCAGTCGCCATCGGAGAAACAAGCTACAATCTAAGTTAATAGGACAATTGTTCAGCTTGTATTAACCTTCACAAAAGTGCTTGTTTTGCCGCTGACAGGCTCAGATTAATATTCTAACATTATGGAAAGGATTTCTAAGGAGGTCGACCTTTCTGTTAAAGAGTATCACCTTTTTTTTAAACATAAAAACATCAAAGAAATTGCGTTCCCTAAACCAGGGATCTTCAACAGGGGGTCCGGGACCTTTAGGGGGTCCTCAGAGTTAATGCAGGGGAGGCCTCCAAATTATTGTTTTTGAAAAAACTTTAAAAAATGAAAAAGTCTTAACATGAATCCAACATATTATTAGCAAATACAAATCCTCACTGCTTACTGGCCTATAGTCAAGGTAGTCACTAAGGCCATCAACAGATGCATTAATCCTAAGGATTCACTGTGCCACATGTATGTTCAACATTAAAACATGCCGCCCTACACGTTATTGTTGGCCTAGTTTAATATGCAACTTTATTTTATACAATATAAGTAGTAGGGGGTCCCTGCTCCGTCTTTCTCTCAGTTAAGGGGTCCTTGGCTTAAAAAACGTTGAAGACCCCTGCCCTAAACCCACCAGACTCCATGTAAATATTGCATCACGTAAATAAAGCATCGTAAAACACACTTCATTCAAAGTGGACAGAAACTAAATAAAACTATGAAATGCCGTTTTGGGTCGTCTTTCCGCTTTTCCAACCATCCCAACTCTAGTTTTGGTTGAAATAAACACAGTTTACAGATTTACATGTGACAATATGCTGGCTCTATACAAGCTAAAAGTATTGTTTTTTTAAATGGAGTCTGGTGGGTTTAGAGCTAGTGACTTCAGAACTGTTTCTGGTTAAACAGAAAGGTCTTAAAGAGGTTTTAAAAGTCTATCTCTGAAGGGATCCTTTCCATAATGTTGTCAGACACTTAGAATATTAATCTGTATTATACTATACTATATAAGTCTGTCAGTGTCAAAACGAGCACTTTTTTGAACATACATTCAAGATGGACAATTGCCCTATTAACTTACATTGTAGCTTGTTTCTCTGATTGCTGACTGCAGCGATCTCTCTTAATACTGGACCTACGTCAAAGAATGTTGTTCCATCAGTCACTCAGACACAAAAACATAGGAACATAGGGTCCAGGTTGAAATAAACAGTAGTTACCCTTTAACACTTTGATTCTCAAACAAAGACTGATGGATGTCGGTGTTTAACCCTCCTGTTGTCCGTTTTTAAAGTTTCTGTATCAGACATTTGGGTTTCTTTCAACCAAACTGCCCAACAATAAGTGGTTTCAAAACAGTATCCCGGAAACTAAATTCTACCTCGCATCTTAACTATTAGTCAAAATAATTCATAATTTCAGCTTTGTTAACACAAAAATTAGATATAATTTCATATAAATGAGGTTTATTGACCCCCCCCCCCCCCCCCCCCAAAGCCAGTGCACACAACTCATTTCCTTGTAAACATAAAAAATGAACAAAGCACAGAACATTACAAATTGTAAAGGTGACAATAAGACTGTCAGGCCTGTCAGGGCTTTTTAAACATTTCATGAAAAAGAGACTAAAACTTAAAATGGACACATGACAAATTTGATCAGCTTTACTGTTCATAGTTTATTGCACTCACACTTTGCATTTACAGACAGTTATGGACAATGACTAATTACACTGATGTATGTCGTCAGGCATGTGCAAACGGATCAATAAATACAGGAACTGTCAACAGCCCGGCTGATATTAATTACCATGCATTGCACTGAATGCTCAATTGTCAACAGTGTTTCTCTGATTAAAGGCACCATTAACACCTCAAGCTCTGATATGTTGACACATCAATTTATATTCTGCGTTATTTATGTGGGAAAAACACAAGGGAGTAAAATAAATAAAAGTGTAAAATGATAAAATCAAATTAATCGAGTAGAACGAACCAGGACAATGTCGTCCAATGCACATGTGAGTACACACACACACACACACACGCTCTAAAGACAGGGAATACATTTACATTAAGAAATCTTTTAAAATTGTGTGTGTGTGTGTGTGTGTGTGTGTGTGTGTGTGTGTGTGTGTGTGTGTGTGTGTGTGTGTGTGTGTGTGTGTGTGTGTGTGTGTTACTGACAGCATGTTGCGTTGTTTGCTTGTTTAGTATGGGACAGTGTACTGTGCACTGACGGTTTCACTTCTGCAGATTTAACTATTTAAAGTTGTCGCACACATTTTCTCTTCTCTGTTACATTTCTGACCATAATAATGCCAGTAATTTCCACTGATATTGCTAGAAATGCATCTCTCAAACCAAATACATAGACTTTTCTAGAAAGCTTAAACATTGATGTGCCAGACCGGGTCCCAGTAACAACACAGCAGCCGTCAGGCCGTCAGTCGTTTCCACTCGGTTTCACCCAAAATACAGCCATCCACCAAAATAATAAGTGATCACAATTTGAAATATAAAAAAGATACGATTAGATCAAAAATGTAAATAAAAGAAAATGTTAAAAACATGTATGTGACATGACATAATGATTACATTTTCTGTTTTCTTGTGAAATACTTCATCATCATCAGATCTCTAAAATCCTTCAAAATAGTAGTGGGTGATGGGAATAACATATTTTATTGCTAGAGCTGGAACAATTCCAAATGTTGCTGTACATTAATTGTCTCAAAAATAATTGCAATTAACAATGTAATAAAAATTAAAAAAAAATACAAAAAATATTTATTCATGTATTACTTTTTTAAACAAATTAAAGTTTTGAGTGAATCCCAGGATACATCTTTTGGTTGTATATCACTGTCATGTGACCCAGATAATATAATAACACAAATACACAGCCTATGAAGTAAACCACGCCTCTTTATTATCAGAAAACATTTCTTCTAACTGTACCCCCCCTTGTCATTTTTGTTTCTATGAACATGTATAGGCTCAAGTGTCAACAACTAACAATTCAAATATTAATACAAATATATACAGTATAGTCCGACCAATAATCACTTATATAATTACAATTTGTCATATCTTAACAAAATCAACGATTACCTGTCATACTCCTTAAGACCTTAGCTCATGTTAGCAGTTAATTGCTGTTAAACAAAGAAACCGTGATTATGTATTAGACCAGAGATCTTCAACAGAGGGTCCGGGGCCCCTAGGAGGTCCTCAGAGTTAGTCCCAGGGGGCCGCCAAATTTTTTTGAAAATCGGAGGGGGCTAGGTAGTTCAAAAGTTGCAAAGAAACTCCTGCACACTGTCTAACTTGCAAAAAATTAATAGGCAACGTTTCAGTACTAGACCTTCATCAGGCAAAATTAATGAAGGGAGTTTTTTTGCAACTTTTAAGAAGTTTTTTCAAAAATTAAAATGTCTTAACATGGATCCAACAAATTATTAGCAAATATAAATCGTCCTATTTGTGTGAATAAACAACAACATTGACGATAGGCTGACTGGCCTATAGGTAAGGTAGTCACTAAGGTAACCATCCACAGATACAGTTCATCCTAAAGATTCACTGTCACATGTATGTTTAACATTAAAACATGACTTACACTACCGGTCAAAAGTTTGGGGTCACTTAGAAATTTCCATTCCACTCCATTCCAGACAGAATGCCAGCTGAGATCAGTTGCATTGTTTTTTTAATCAGGGCAGCAGTTTTCAGATTACATCATGTGTTTACATAATGTCAAAAGGCTTCTCGAAAGTTGGAGACAGAAGTGGCTGAAGAAATGCTTGAAATCCATGCTTTTTGGTCTAAACATCATGCCCAAATTAAAAGTGGTACAGCTCCCGTATACTTTGACACTCTTTGTGTGCCTGATATCATTGGAAAGGTGATTGATGGGGGTGTGTTTGTGTATTTGAGAAGTGTTGTATTTTGTAGTTTTTTGTTTTTTTTCTTTGCACTTTTCAAATGGAAATAAGACATATCTGTAGAAAGAAAATCATATAAAATCCATTTTTGAGTCCTTTGGCTTCATTTTTTCTGTGGCTAATGTCCTGTGATGTCGGTCACCCGTCAGATGTGTTTACAGCAGTGTATTCTAATCATTTTACAGATGGATGACTTGGATGGAAATAAAAAAACCTCCATTCTAGCCTCTGTAACTCTGTGTCAGTAAGGCCTAGAATCACCCTGACACTGGTAACACAAACTTGAGACTGTTTCCTTTCCAATGATATCAGGAACACCCCAGAGGGTCAGAGTATATGGGAGCTGTACCACTTTAAATTTGGGTATGACGTTTAGACCAAAAAACATGGATTTCAAGCGTTTCTTCAGCCACTTCTGTCTACAACAGTCGAGAATGTTATGGTTTGGACAATTTTGTTGCCTGTTTTGTTCTATTTATGTTTCCTGTATCATTATTTTCTGTATATTTCCTGCTTTTGTTGATTAGTCTGTATTGTGTATGTTTTGGTTATCCCTGTATTCTGTTCTCCCTCGTGTTTAGTGTTGGTCAAGTGTCTGCGTTTAGGTCATTTCATGTTTCCTGTCGGTTTGTTCCTGTTTTATTTTGATAGTCCGTGTCCGATCTTGTCTTGTCTAGTTTTACTTTGTTTTCCCGCCCCGCCCTGATGTGTTTCACCTGTTGTGTCACCTGTCCCTCATTAGTTCATTACCTCATGTATTTAACCCCTGTGTTCCCCTTGTCGCGTGTCAGATTGTTTTGCCTGTTTCTGCCCTCATGTGTGTTCCCGTGCCGTCAGCCTGCGTACCTTTTGTAGCCCTCTGCATCCTGCTCCTTGGTTTTTTTCAGCCTCTGTTCTGCCGTGTTTTTGTTTTAATAAAATCTACGAGCTCACACCAACTCTTGCCTGCCTCTCTCTGCGTTTGGGTCCACTATCTCCTGCTCATCGTAACAGAGAAGCCTTTTGACATTATGTAAACACATAATGTAATCTGAAAACTGCTGCCCTGATTAAAAAAACAATGCAACTGATCTCAGCTGGTGTTCTGTCTGGAGTGGAATGGACATTTCTAAGTGACCCCAAACTTTTGACCGGTAGTGTATGTTCATAGGTGTATCATGCCAACAATTTTTATAGCTTAGTTTTCTATAAAGGCCACTCCCGCTATCTGCGTTCTCAGAATCAGGAAACAACAGGCTCCCAATGTGGACGGTGAAACAAGACAGGTCTGCTTGGTTCTTTTAGGGAATGATTGTAAAGATTTATTAAGAATATGTTTAGGGCATTTCCTCTCTAACTGGGACGTTTTGGGAGTGATTGGTGGGACGACTGTGGACGAAGTACACACGGAGATACACTGGTAAGATCATAGAGCTGGGTGATATGGAAAAAATCAAATACCACAATATTTTTAACCAAATAAATGGATGTTGATATTGCAGCGATATTGTCAGGTTAGGTGCTTTCACTAAATATTACCACAATGAGAGATTTGATGAATAATAACCAATAATGTGGATATAATGACTAAGTGAGTAAAGGCAAATAACAGAACAGCTAGAACAGTCTGGTAAGTTCAGACAATGACATCACTTTACTGTAATGCAGACTTTTAAACCAGGAAAAGACAACACTTATGTCATATTACGATATCCAAAATTTAAGACAATATCTAGTCTCATATATCAATGTCGATATATTGCCTAGCCCTATAAGAGCTAATGAGGTTTAACCATGTATCAGCTAATTTAAATAGCTCACGTTACTGTATTGTGTCAACAGTTAACTTCATGTAATATTGTATGTGGAGTTTTCTTTTGTGGGGTGCAAATGTTCCACTAAAACAAGTTCCTTCCTGAGACTATTTAACAGAGGCACCGTGGCTCCGTCTGGAGCTTAGCACCGCCCAAGACCGTTGTGATTGGTTTAAAGAAATGCCAATAAACCAGAGCATTTTTTCTTCCTATCCCAGAATGCATCTGTGGTGTAGGCAGACCTTATCCACAGCGCTGTAGACAGAACAAGACTATGTAAATGCTAAATAAAATGCAGTGGCCCCCAACTCTTGTTGCCATTGAGGCCCCAAGCTCCATCTTTGATTTACGAGTTGTATTCAAGCTCATATTGTAAATATTATAGATAAGTTCCTGCACGGAAAACTAATCGGTATGCAAATTCTTTCATTCCTTCAGCAATTAGGCTACTGACCACGAACCGTTGATCTGATCTTTCTTTGTGTTGGCGTTCTAACCTCTGGTGGATTTGTGAGGACTATGGTTAACTGCTCCTCAGATCTCTGCAGGGTAAATCCAGACAGCTAGCTAGACTATCTGTCCAATCTGAGTTTTCTGTTGCACGACTAAAACTACTTTTGAACGTACACATGTTCCACCAAAACAAGTTCCTTCCTGAGACTATTTAGCAGAGGCACCGTGGCTCCGTCCGGAGCTTAGCACCGCCCAAGATGATTGTGATTGGTTTAAAGAAATGCCAATAAACCAGAGCACGTTTTTCTCCCATCCCAGAATGCTGTGTGGACTAGTCTGGACATGCCAGACTATGTTTGTACCTCAGGTTTCCGAGCTCAAACCTCAGACAACCACCGAGTACCCCGAGCTAAAAATCCAACATGGCTGCCCGGTGCATCAACAGTAGTGAAAGCTTAGTAACATACATTTATTAGCACTTCTGTATAATTTGTGTCTCACTAAATCAGTCGTACACACAGTCCTGTCCAACTTCTATCTGTGGACATGTTGCTACGCTGTTTGTATGCCCCAAAAAAACAGCCTAATGCATTGTTATCAACTGGTATTGCTAACAATGGCTAACTGGCTAGAGCTACCCCCACAAGAATCCGACTGGTAAATGGAACTCATTCAGCTCGGTGTGACGTCATTCCCAGCTCCGGCTTCCGGCGGACTGAGCATATAGAAAATGTGTATTGTATTCTGATATATTGTTTAAAATTAAAACAAGAAAAACTAATAATGAATGTGATGTTTTATTTAGCAGAATTACATTATGTTGTTCTATCCTATCCAATATTTCCTATATTTCTATAAATCTAGGAAAATATCTAATTGCGATTATTTTGACTGATATTGCGATTGCAATATGATTCACAATATTGATGGGAATGATCATTATTCTCATTTCCATTGACTAATATGAAATCTTAAAAAAATGTAATGATTACAGTGTGATTTTAGGATAGGATTTGCCGGGACATCTCTGCAGCACCACAGTACTTCATTCAGAACGGTTTGACACATATTTTGCCCCCCTGCGATTTGGATATTGCACTAGTCCTTATTGTGATTTCGATAAAATTGCGATTAATTGTGCAGCCCTAATTTCTAAGCAGATTTTCTATGCTGTATTCCGATACAAATGCCACCCCTCCCTAAACCCCGAAGATTTAGCCATACAGGCTAATCTTCATCTGCAGTCCCTTGGCAGGTTGATGGCTTATAACATTAAATAAGATATACAACAATACAACAACAAGCCAAACAAGAACACATAAGCATAGACAAGTCAAATGACACAACCACTATTCCAGAAGATGACAGCTGGCAGGTTGATGGCATGAGATAAACATAACACAAGTAGCACATACAGCAGACAGGTACAAGTGCACAGACACACACACATTAAGACACAGCAACAACACAGAAGCACCCAGCACAGAAGCACACACACACAGACACTACTATAGCGACAAAGACAAACATCTTTAAGCATCTCTGCTGTTTCCTATGCACTGCTAAATAAATAAATGATAAATGAGATCTGGCAGAGAGTGTCCCAAATGCTGGAGTATAACGGCTCGGTATACACTCACCCTGTTGTCCTCTGCTTTCCCAGGCAGCCGCTCTCTGTCTCCCCATGCTCCGTGTCCTGTGTCCTGTAGGCTCGCCTAACGTCCCACCTTCACCCCCATGTCTGAGAGGGGAGCGGGATGCTCGCGGCTCTGCAGCATCCAGTCAGCACTCCGCTGCAATGTTCGTGTGTCTTCCGTTCCGGAGCTGCTGGATTCCCTGGCTCACTTCCTATTGGTCCACAGCCGTAAACAAGGCTCATTCAGCCGACCAATGAGGCTCGCTCAAACACATACCCACGTTGTCTTAGGCCTGGATATTTTCTGTTTTCATTATTACATCCATTTTTGCTCGCATTGTGCATCCATTATCAATTTACTGTGGTTAAAAAAAGGTTGGCCTTAATATCACATTAGACAATATCAGATTAAAAAAGGATGTAGCTTTTATTTTTTAATCATGTGTTAAACATATATCACCAACAGATGGTGCTGCTGCTACAGAAGGGTCGGTCCGTGTACGTTTTGATAGTTTGTTTTTTCGTTTGAACCACAAAACAAATTAAGGAGAAATCAGCTGTTTGTCGTTTCAAACCAAAAACAAAGAAACGGTAAAAAAGAGCCGTTCTCCCGTTTTTGGTTTCTGAATCCAAAAACAAAAAACGACTAAACCAAATTCAAATAACGGTCCGATTTTGGTTTTTTGAAATTCCTTTTTTCATTTCTCCGTTTGAATATCTACATTAAAAGAAAGACAGGTTGGCCAAGTGACCCGGAAGTAATAGTAAATATAGCCTATAAAAATAACAGCCAAGCTTTTAGAACGGTCATAATATGCAGCACTAACGTTATACCAGAGTAACGTTAGAAGAAATAAAATCAATCAATAAATAGGCTTATATAAACTGGACCGAAAGAAATATGTTAGCACCAGTAGTTGATTACAGTGATGTAATATCCTCGTGCCTATCCACGTACACGTCACCAGTCACGTCTAATGAGCGCATTGTTTGGTTCAGTACAGTTGGTAATAGTTAACCTAAGAACTTATTGTGTGTGCAGAGTTGTTACTGTTAGCACTATATTATATAATTAAATTAATATTTAATGTGGTTTCCACGGTAATGGACCAAACTGTTCCCTCTTTCTACCAGCAGGTGGCAGTATTTACGTGACTGTTTTAAATGAAGATTACTGATACAGATGCATTTATTGTTGTTCATTTAATTTGTTTTTTATTATTATTATTTTTTATATATTTTATTTGAAACCAAGTTATCATCATCATCATCATTCACCCCCAGCCCAGAGTTCAACCTGCATGCCCTTCTGTTTTAACCTGATTCTAACACTGCTATCAGCTTCTTAGCAGCTCAGACAACCAACTCCCATCAGAAATGTCCTAATGTAGGCCACCTGGCCAGAAGAATGATTTACAAGTGTGCTACATACTGTGTGAATCTTTCTTCTCTATACACATCCCAGTGTGTATAACATACAACACTCCCATTGTGTCATGCAAGTGAAGAGAATCCATACAAGTCTTAAACATGTATTCAACATATATAGCACATACATGCTTTCAAAGGCATTGCATGTACAATCTATGGCTGCAGAACATTTACTGTGAAGCCCTAAGGTAAGAACATTTTACCATGTCCTCAAAAGAAAGTCCAAAAACATCATTACATTACTAAAAACAGGCTGTCTACACTGAGTACATCAGCAATAACTGCAACAAAACGTTTCCAGTAACTTTTGAACAGTCCTGCTTATTGACTTGGACAAATCGTTGCCCATTCCTCTGTACACAACAACTTCAACTCTTGGATGTTGGTGGGTTTCCTCACGTGAGCTGCTTGCTTCCTCATCCTTCCACAACATTTCAGTCATTTTAAGGTCAGAACTTTTGACTTGGCCTCTCCAAAACATTCACTTTATTCTTCTTTAAGGTAGGTGGGTAGATTTATTTTGTCACAATATAACAGGTTATATAGTATAAAGTATAAATTGAGTTTGTAACTCCATTCTGCTACATAGCAGACAATATTAACATAGAAGCAATTATAAAAATGGTAAACAGAAATAAACTATAATCAGTGGAGCAGTGCTGAGGATGAACTAGAGTTTAAGAGTCTGATAGCTTGGGGGGAAAAGCTGCTCTGCAGTCTGGTGGTGCAGCAGCAGAAACTTCTATATCTCTTCCCAGAAGGCAGCAGGGTGAACAGGCTGTGGCTGGGTGGGTACTGTCCTTTAGTGTCCTTTGGGCTCTGCGTAGGCACCTCACCTCACCGACATCAGTTGCATCACCTACATTTGGTATTACAAAACAAGATTTCCTGTGAGAATTGCATAAGAAATGGCATCTTAGGAACGTTTAATACAACTCTGTAGTAGTTTATTAAACGTAGTTTTATCAATCATGCTTATGTTACAGGCAGTGTTTTCTTCTCCCTGATGCTTGGACATTGTTCTGTTAGCTTTTTGGTTGTGCTAACTTCCTGCTTTTCTAATGCAGGCTGTTGAGCCAAGAGGGGGGGCTCTGGGACTACAACGTATTTATATCTAAACTAATAATCCAAACTTTAAAAAAAACTTGTTTTCATTTAGTTTTCTTCCCAGAAATGAATGAAATGCTGAGATATCAGCCAACTGTAAATGTAACGTTTGTTTGATTTAAGTTAATTTTGAACATGTTAAAAAAAAAAAAAAAGATAAATAGGAACATATACTTTTTAGTACAAGCAAGAAAACCAACAAAAACTAAATATTCGGCAAACATATCTTTCAAAATGATTGTAAATGATTCAAACAAGGATTTCATCTTCAAAAAGGAGTAGAAAGAAGTAAAAAAATATTTTCTGGCCGTACCTACTTTTTCTATTTTTCTAATTTAGTTATATACAAACAATGTAATTCTTCACATATTTATATATGTATACATACACATACATGCATATATACCTTCTTACAGGCACATGCATACACACTTTTTTTTCAGCTATCACCCACCGGTGTCCATGTTTCATCTGTTCTAATAATAACCCATCCAAAAAACAGTAAAAAGTTGTCCTACACTATACATCCGAGGCTCTCCGGTCCTCCGCTCAGGGCTTTCTGAGTGTACCTCGGATGCGTTTTAAGATTGGAGGAGACCGTGCTTGTCAGTCGGTAGCTCCATCAGCTGTGGATTAGTCTCCCAATGAGCCTAAGGTTGTTAGACTCTGTAGGCTCTTTTAAAAAGCAGCTAAAACCCATCTGTTCGGACAGACATTTTGGTAGCATGTGTGTCTCCTTATATATTTTTGTATTATTTGGTCTTTTATCTTTCTTTTATTTCATTATAGTAGCCTACTTAATGTGCTTGTTTCTATGTGTCTATATCAGGGATGCCCTAAATCCAGGATTCGGCTTCAGATTCGGCTGAATATTGGGCTTTTTGACGGGGTTGGGTTTCTGCCGACTCTTAGAATTTTTTTCCACCGAACCCTACGCTTGCACTACGCGCGCTACGCTGATCGACGTAATGACGGTGCCATTGATTACGGGAAGATGTTTACGTACGTTAAAATTAAATAAAATGAAAAATACACTGCTGTGGACGTTGTTTACTTCATTAATGAGTTTACTGTGTTCATGGACTGAGGATGGGAGGAGGATTCGGTATTCAGTTTCGGATTCGGCAGAATCTTAACCAGTGGATTCGGTATTCGGCCGAAGCCCAAAAATCTGGATTCGGTGCATCTCTAGTCTATATAACTGTCTTTATGTTATCTGTTCATGTATTTGTCTGTGTATATTGCCATGTGCATGAAACAGACTGTGAGAACAAATATCCCTCATGGGACAATATCTATCTATCTATCTATCTATCTATCTATCTATCTATTATTTAAGCCTACGTGACTGTATTAGATGGCATTTCTTTGATTGTGAAGCACTGTGGGACTGGTGTCTGTGAAAGGTCCTATGTAAATAAACTTTGCTTGCTTGCGACATCCCTTAGAATCAAAAATCTTTGGCGACCCCTAGTGGGGGTTGTGAGCCCCAGGTTGGGAACCAGTGCAATAGGCTACACAGGAAGACATCATCAGCAGACTATAAATCTAGAGGACTGCAGTACTATTCATAGCTAGTGAACATCACAGAACAGGCCGGAGGGGGCCGTAGCGAGGATTTAAGAAACACTGAGGTATGATGGGTCAGTGAATAAAAACTCTGTATGTCATTTTATATTTTAATAGTGATAAATGATTATATAAACCAAAGATCTTCAAGAGGGGGTCCAGGACCCATAGGGGGTCCTCAGAGTTACTGCAGGGGGGGGCACCAAATTATTGTTAATTTTTTGAAAGTTTCCAAGAAAATTTAAACGTGTTAACATGAATCCATCATAATATAAATCAGCCTATTTGTGAAAGTACCCACTGATGATAGGCTGACTGGCCTATAGGTAAGGTAGACATCCACAGACAGTTAATAAGGATTCAATGTGCCACATGTATCTTAAAACATGATTAATAAAATCATGCCAGCTATTATTATTTCAATAGCGTAGTATTCTATGCTCATGACCGAAAGAACAGGATCCAGGGTACAAGCGGCCGAAATAGGTTTCCTCAGGAGGGTGGCTGGCGTCTCCCTTAGAGATAGGGTGAGAAGGTCAGTCATCCGTGAGGAGCTGGCAAAGAAAGCACTGATGCTACATTTACACGTGGCCGGCTATTTTAATAAACGGACATTTCAAACATCGTGCACAGCTGTCAGTTTTCAGAAAAGTGTTTGTTTACATGTACCCGTGTTATGCCGTCAAGAGCACGCCAGACCTGTAGGTGGCAGTGTAACGAGAAGCTCAAGCACACGTTAGCCAATCAGAATCCCCAAAATAGCAACAACAGCAACCAATCACTTCCTCTCTCTTCTCTTCCTCACTACCTCGGCTGCCTAAACCTCCGTTTGTCTCAGTTTACATGCAAACATGCAAACAATGTTTTCCAAAATCTCCACTTTGGCTGGAGGTTTTAGAAATAATCGTTTTTTGTGATAAAAACGGGGTTTTCGTGTAAATGAGAGGCCAAACCGCAGTAAAATATCTGCGTCTTCCCTTTGTGTAAACGGGGCAAAAGACTAAATACACAAGGTAATGAGGGGGACATGAGGGACAGGTGACACGAGGGCTGAAGAACAGGTGGAACACATTAGGACAGGGCAGATAATCACAAAGGTGGGAAAATACAAGGCAGGAAGTAAAACAAGACATGACATGGGAGAAAAGAGAGACTACACAATAAAACAGGAAACTAGCCCACATGTCATATGTGATTAATGCAAACACTGACATTTCCATAAACCGTTCTATACTGTTTTACTGCCGCATCTCGCCCAATGGGAGACCGGCTAACATTTAACAAGTAGGGTCGGGGGGCATGCCTCCCCGGAGAAATGTTTGGCTGTAATGGCTCAAATTTGGTGGTGTCTGGCACATTCTAATGCCACTATTCCACCATATACACTGATCTTAATTATTGCCTATTCAAATGAGGTTTCCTTTCCTCTATTTTTGTATATATTTTGAATATATACTATTTGATTATTGCCTATATCTATATAAGTCTATCAATCAACTGACAAAACCTGAGTAACGTGGATGCCGCCTACTTATGGTGTGTTCAAATCAACTCAGACGTGTTGTAAGTGCGGGGGACAGAGGGCACCGACATGTGGAGTACTGCGTGTCCTCTACGACCGTGTACCTACATAATGTGTGCACCTCTCATGGAGAATAGCGTTCATATAAGCAGGGTGTGATTTTCTGGGGGGGATGCGTGAGATTTCCCCCTTTCTGGTCTACATATCCCTGCCTCTGCTGAAATCTTTTTATCCCCGGTGGGGACAAAATGTACCCCCCCCCCCCACCCCTTAAAGTGATCAATGCTACTTCACTAATAGACTAATAAATACCTAAAATAGAAGTATTAACTAAGTAAAGGGCTGTCTATAGTGCCATAGAAAGATCAAATCTGAGCAGCAGTTGCTGGTTGTATTTAGCCTCTCCAGAGCTCCAGGACGCCGGCTACCAGCAGCAGTTGTTCAGCAGCCAACAGGTGACTGTGAGCCGGCTACAGGCACCGCCAGATACCGACAGTGCTTTCAGGGGCCGTGGTAGTGGACTTTAGACAGAAAAAATTAACGTCATGCGGCCATGACAGTTAAGTTTGGGCACCAAAACGACCTGTTAAGTTTAGGAAAAAGATCATGGTTTGGATTAAAACACTCCTGAGGAACGAATGAGTGTTTCCTGGGTGAAAGTATTTAGTTTTTGCCGTGAAGTGAACTCTGCTCTCCTGCTTGAACACGCTGTGTTTCATGTTGACACCACCACGTTGTGTTATTTCATTCTGAGATTATTTTCCGTTGGATATTGAAGTTCATAAATACGTGTTTTGGCATGGCTGGTTGAGTGGCTCTATATCCATGGTGGTATTGGAAGGGGGATTTCATTTTTGCATGTTTTGTTGTGCATGATCAAAAAACATCCCCCCTTCTGCTTTTTTCACAAACTGCACCCTGCATATAAGCCTACAAATGAATGCATATGCACTTGATCAAATACAGAAGAATCTCACATTAAAATAGTTCAACTAACATTTATAACCTTTTCATGTGTGGGGTGTATAGCTCTGCAGATTTGCCCAATAATATACCACACAGCCCATCTAAATCTACAACTCATCTGATTAAAGCAATATAAGTATTTCATTTTTATTTACATTTTAAAGCAATGTATCTGCTCCACAAGCAATGCCCGACAAGCATCTCATTATGATATAAAATCTATTTTTACATTTATCTTCTATATTTCCAATATGAATGTAACCATATCCTAAAAATGTGAAAGTGTTCATTTTTCCTAATCTCTGACATAAAGTTCCAGACAAATATCCTCACTGAGAGATTGTTGGAGAATTTTTTTTTACAGATGATTTAAGTCCTTGCATCAGAGACCATTTTTCAACTTTAATGATGGCTTCCTGGACTTTCTGCACAATATATTCCTTCCTCTTTTTTTAAATTTCCGCATTATCTGCAAAAAGTGACTTATCAGACAATGTCAGACTGCAGGCATGTCAATGAAACGTTTTTGAGGCCAATGACCCCTTAGCAGTAGGGGCCCCTTACTAGACATATCTTATAAAATCTCAGAATTCTGACTTTAAACTCAGAATTCTGACTTTAAACTTTGAATTTTTTTAAACTTAAAAAAATAAATTAGACTTCATTAAAAAAAAAGTCAGAATTCTAAGATTAAAGTTTTTAAATTGTTTCAGAATTTTGACTTTAAACTCAAATACATTTTTTCACATGTGGCCTTAATCCTCTTCCGTATGAAAGCTACATGGCTGTATATCTCCTGGAACTTCTATTCAGTTCGCTTTGCCCTTAGGGTGGTCTTCACACATTCTGCTGCAGAGAGCATACCAGACACTGTTTTTGTCCACTTCTGCGGTGCGCTATTAAGGCACTCCAACTCCTGGAATACTCCCGAGGCCATCATGAGTCCTAACACTTTGGTACTAGAGCTGGGCGATATGGAGAAAATCAAATACCACGATATTCTAGACCAACATCGATGTCGATGTAGGGTTGACTATTGGTGCTTTCAAAAAAAAAAAATACAAAATTCAAGAATCTTGTCAAAATCCTTGGGATCTTCCAAGGATCCTGGCCATAGATCTTCAACAGGGGGTCAGAGTCCCAGTGCAATGTTTAATTGTTTTATTCCACCATGGTACCACCCTAACTCTCTTTTTGCTACTGCTTTTCCCAATTGTTTGGACATCCCCGCTATTACAGCTGCAGTAATGGTTTCATTCATCTATAATTCCTGACATATCTATCCTACCAAACTCTGAATCACAAAAATGTTTACATTTTTATGTTATAATGTGACACCTAGTCTAAACTACTAACACTAGCTAATTCGCTGGAAACCAGGGTAGGATCAATAGCTGACTGTACTCTGTTGCTAACATGAATTAAGCCTACAGTAAATTGCCCATTATCTGAACAATCCAATCCATTTTAACGCATCAGCTCCTTTACAGTTTGCCCATTGTAGCCTGTTGCCATTCCTCTCCAGAATGCACTGAGCATTTAAATCACCACATCATAGGCTATAACTGGATTTACTTGTTCAAGCCTATAGGCTAGTAACGATCTGTCTGGCTGTCACTTGTTACTGGAATGTTCTCTAAACTCAGCAGTTACTTTCCAATACACTCTCATTTCCTTCCTTTGCTTTTCAGTTCACTGTGACTTCATACTGAATTATTTCCCCCTGGCATTCTTCAATCACTTTTGGTCCGTTCTCTTTGACCTTCTTCCGATTCACTTGCCACAGATACAACTGTTTCGAAATCCACCGGGACTCAAAGACGCCATTCTCTTTCCACCTGTCCTCCTGTAAAAGGCTACCCTCGTTCACAGCCACGTTCATTACCCTATTGTTGGGGTTGAAGTTAACGCATCAGTGTATTATTCCATTTCGCTGCCAGATGTTCGCTGCTGATGCAGAGTAGAGAGGCGCACAGTCGTTACGTCACTGTCCGGGGTTTCCTACTGAAGTGAACCCTACGGCGTCATGGCGGAGGCCGGTTGTCGGAAGACCCTGGATTGAAATGCCAGCTTTCTACAATCGCAATTGACCAACGAGGGCTATTCTTGATTACATCTCAATCGGGAAAGGGGACTTACTTGATTTTTGGAAGTAGAGGAAAACCAACATTGCACCAGTTTGTACCGAACTCAATCGTTCGGGGCTGCTCTCCCTATCTGGGAGATAGCTAGCTAGCGTAAGGCAGCGTTAGCTAGCGCAGCTGCTAGTTAAATAAAAGAAGAAAGGACCTCTGAAGTGGAAAGGCGGATTTAAACAACAATTTCCTTGGAGTTTGCCAGGTAACATAAAATAACACCAGGTAACATAGAACTTATCCCCTAGCTAGTTGAGTGAGAAAGGAAGCAAAAGTTGCATGTTGATGTGGTAAAAGCCGCGAGAAGTGAGCGGCGAATGAAAACAAGATGGAAGAGGTTGAAGTTAGGTTAGCTAACGTTGTGGGTTTAATAATGAGTACTAAATAAGTTAAGCACTCTACTGTGGTCCACTATTTGCACATTCATTTGCATAGCTAGTGAAATACTGGTGACGGCTGAACGCCGAGTAGCGGCTATAACCGGAAAGGGCTCATTGCAGTGGTTCCCTGCTAAGATGAACTAGCTAGCTAGCGTAAAGTTTTGTCATTTTGTTAGCTTCCGTGCTAGCCTCGTGCTTCATAGCGCTAGCCAACGCTTTCCTTGGCAACCTCAGTAAACGCTGGGCTATCACACTTCTAACTTGTTGTTTATTGAACCCACGTAAAACAAACGAACCTGGCACGGCATATACCTTTTGACCCACATTGTTGCGGCACATGTTGAATTATAACGGTTGCTTTTAACGTTAAATTGTTATGATTTTGTAACGCAGAGAAATCATAATACTAGCACAACACATAAGAGCTAGCTAGCAAATAGTAATTGGTTATGGTTATAGGGGACAGTCATCATAATCATGTAGCTAGCAATAAAGTGGCCATTATTAATCATTTCAATCAAACCGCTGGCGTCAACACGATGGTGGACGGGATTGCTCGAAGATGGAATACTGGCTGGCGCCTTGGCATGTCTGCATACATTAACGTTACTGCCAGCCTACCCCGCCAATAGCTCGTCATTAGCCGATATTGGCTAGTTAGCTACAAGCTAAACTGCAGCAACACTAAGACTAGACGACACCGAGATTGGCATGAGTTTGTTTACTATAAGACGTTTTGGGGGGCTTGGCTTTGGTTATAGTGGTTATTTAGTGTTTAGAGTGGTCACGGGGCTTTGTGTGGATGTGAAAAGCCGCTGCTGCTCTGCGGGCCTGATAGGCCTCTGCGGTGAGGGAACAGCTAAGTTCACAGTCCGTTAACGTTACATGTAGCTGCAGCCATTCGCACATCTCGTCTGTTCTGATTTCAACTTGACATATCCATAAAGTGTTTTGGTGAGCTACGCAGACAGCTAACCTCTCCTAGAACTAAAACGCAAAGCATAAATTACTTTTCACAAATGTTCACATATAAAAACATATCTCGTGCGCAAGTGAATTGACAGCTCCACAAGGACAGTTCATTGGTTGAACTTTGATGCAGGGGCTAAAGTTTGCCAGGGATGGTGTACTGGGCTGCAAATGCATCTTACTTTGTAAGCATGAGGATTTGTACCTGCAGTGTGATATTTTTCATGTGGTGCCGAATTTTAACAACCACACTTATCAGACCCTCTTAATACATGTTGCTGGAAAAGCATAATGTTGCTGAAATTAGTCAACGTTGAAGGTACAGTCCTGGCATTTTCACAGACAGTATTTTATAATGTTAATGTGTATCATCTGGTGCAGGTTAACCACGTGGACCCTAATACTACAGGGTGTCAGGGGGGTGTCTATCTGTTGGACTTCAACATGGCTGGACGAAGCGAGGATGAAAGTGTAAGCAACAGTAGCGGGGAATCAAGGTAAATCAACTGTTCATCTTTCCCAGAAAGACATCCGCACAGTTTTGATGATGTAGGGATTCAAATTGTTTGTTTTTATTGAAGTGTCATCTCAGCTGACAATATATCGGAATGTAACTTTGTATCTGGCCCCTTATTTTTACACATTAGACTGGAGCAAAAATACTTCCTACCTCCTGTCTCCTATTTCTGTGTCTGGAAAACTGCCATCTTCAGTTTGTTTACAATCAAATGTGTCATTTATAAAGTGATGTTCTAATGTATCTAAGTATGTCACTGCTGTTTACAGTATTGTTGTTTTCGCACAAGACTGTTGTGTACACCACACAGCAGTATATACTGCATTGAGGCAGAATTTTACTATTCTGAAAAGCTCCTGATCTTAATGGTTGTAGGTTAAACTGTGGAAGTAGCCCAATACCAGATCATATAACTCAAATCTGCAATTGCACGTTATACTTGCCTAACACATTGCATTGCCAGATGACATTAGGTTGCATTGTGGTAGAAGTTGTGCAAGGTTAAACTTTCATGCTGGACATCTTTACCCCTTTGGTGGCACTCCAGCTGCATTAACAGGGTTGTCTTATATAATAAATAAATGGTAGGGCCGCCTGTCATTGTCTAAATGAATAAGCTACATGCATGCTACACTTTAAGTGTATATGTGCCATTGTGTTTATCTGTGCACAAGGCCATAGAATATTAACTACAAATAATGAATGTCGATGCATAATGAAACATGTAGGATTACTATTCCTTATTGCATAGGCTATTTTTGGGGTAATACATGTGTAATAACTTCCAAAAACCAAGAACAAAGCATTTGAATACTGATTTGGACGTTGTTTACCATGGCAACGGTCAAAGCTTTGAATCATTTGTGTCGGCTCTAGAGTCCAGTGTGCAAAACTGATTTGATTTGTGGATGATTCACTAATTATTATTATTATTATTATTATTAACTCTTCTCTTTACATGTGACAGTAATTCTGATGATGAATCCGGTTCTGGATCCGGCTCTGCATCAGGGTCCGCCTCAGGCTCCAGTTCCAGCTCCTCGAGCAGCAGCAGCCAATCAGGGAGCAGCGACTCAGGTAGTGGCTCAGACTCTGGCAGCGCGTCAGACTCTGACACAGAGAAGTCCAAGCAGAAGATGGAACCGCCAAACAAGTCCAACATAGATGGAGCTGAGGTAAAGAAATGTGATTTCAATGAAAATAAACAAATATAATTGTTATTAGGGCTGCACGATATGAGGAAAACAATGCAAAAACATTGTTGAATATCGCGATAACGATATTACTTGTGATAAATAAACAGATATTAAAGTGTTCTCAGTTCTGCTGCTTTCAGTATTCTGAAAAACAACAAACTGCTTGTTGGATTTAAAACAAATGAAAGGAAATCATTTCCAATATTCTTTTATTGAATTAATTGGAAATTGAATTCAATATAAAAGGCATGACAAAAAAAAGTGGCAGTTACATTATAAATTGCAGTTTTCCACTGATAGTTTCTTTTAAGTAATACAAAAAATCTCTGTCTTTGGCGATATGTCCCAGCCTTTCGTGATGTGTTTATTGCGCCAGTTGATTAAAATCGGTATCTTGTGCAGCCCTTAATGCCATTAAACTGACATGTAGATATTTGATCATTATGTGTTAACTGTAAAGCTGCTGTTATATACAATATAATGAGCATCAGAGTGCTTAACACTGGGGAACTGCTTTAAACACGCAAGGTTGCAATACTAAGAGTTCAGATGGTTTGATCTTTGGCCTAGTTTGACACATTGTTTTGGAGCAGTTAGTGACACACAGTTGTTTTTGGCTGTTTAAAGGACAATTCTGGCGTAAAACGAACCTAGGGGTTATTAACAGATGTGTACCCACTCTGTCGCTCTCTGGGACATGTTTTCATGCTAATCAAATTAGTTTTTAGCTTGCAAGACGCTAAGCGCGGACCGCCGATTAGCTTACAACGCTAGTATTCGGGGCACAGGGAACGTAAAAACGAATCGCTATTTATATCACTAAAAAGGCTCAAAATATCACCACACTTCAACGGTAGCATAATGAGGATCCCTACATGTTAACCGAAGCATTGAGAACTTTGTAAGTGTACAGACAGTTTATTGAAAAGATAGATTATAAAGACACTCGCGTTCATGTTTACATGCCACCGTCGTCTTGGAAACCAGTCATGACTTACAGCTGGCAATGCAAACTAAAATCAAAAGCAATTTGCTCAATATATCTGAAATAATCACACTCTGCATAACTTGTCTAGTGTACTTACTCAGTGAATAACTGTTCATCTGGTCCCTCCGGTCTGGGTCGCCGGAAAAGTTCCAAGTCCAGCCCTGTTTATCAGAGAGGGGAAATCTTCAGACTGCACCAAACACAGCGTCTCTTGGGCATCGCAACACAACAGGTCCCACTCTGTGCAACACAGACACGCCTGTTGGGTGGCCATAGCTTCACAATGTCCGCAGGTACACCACCAGTTTCCCCAAGTCCGAGGCTGTGTTGCAGCATTGACTACCGGTAGCTCTCTCTCTCTCTCGTAGCCCTTTCACGGAGCTCCCGCAGCTCTTCGTTCAATAAACTGTCTGTACACTTACAAAGTTCTCAACGCTTCGGTTAACATTTAGGGACCCTCATTATGCTACCGTTGAAGTTTGGTGATATTTTGAGCCTTTTTAGTGATATAAATAGCGATTTGTTTTTACACTCCCTGTGCCCCGAATACTAGCGTTGTAAGTCTAATCAGCGGTCTGCACTAGCGTCTTCCAAGCTACAAACTCATTCGATTAGCATGAAAACATGTCCCAGAGAACGACAGAGTGGGTACGCCGGAGTTGTCCTTTAACACAGTGGTCGACTCTTGTCATGTGAAAGACTTTTTAACCTGTTGACATATTCTTGGCTAACCTTCCGCTATACTCTTTCACTGCAGTTCTGGAAGTCCAACCCAAGTATCCTTGCAGTGCAAAGATCTGCTATGCTCAGGAAACAACAGCAGCAGCAGCAGCTGCAGCAAAAGAGACAAAGCTCCTCAAATAGTGGATCGGATGAGGTTTGTTTAAAATGATCCCCAATACATTTTTTTTTTCTCTGCTGTTTGACTGGGACCTAATCAACACCCGTTAGCGATGTCATTAGTTTCAGGGTTTCCCCCCGAGAAGTTGTAAGGCCCGGTGCTGAGCAAAACTCTGAGGAACGGCTTGTCGCTAAAATGAGAATAGCTAGTCCTACTTAAAGGTCAGTCCACCTTAAGTAAGCCTGGGCCTAACTTAGGGGCCAACCCCCTTCACTGTAATGAACAGGTGGCAAGCAAGACACACACACACACAAGGAAACTTAGCTTGGGTCTATAGGAGTTGAAGCATTTACTACCGACTAATAGCCTAAACTGTACACACACTGTACTGCAAACTTCAGACTCTCTCTCTCTCTCTCTCTCAAATATGAAAACAAAAGTTGTAAAGCAATATGAAGGAAAAACCATAATAAACTAAATTAGAGTCTAAGACATCTTAGTAAGACAACTTTACTATATATACAAACTATGAAAATTAACACAATATTAGAATTGATTTATTATATAAACAAATATCTAATAAAATAATCTCTCGAGAAAATATATCCCTGCTATATATCCTGCTTAGGCCCAACGAGGAGTTAACCAGTTACAATGCACTGGCGTAAATCCTGAGTTTACATAACTGTGACATCTGTAACTGGAGTTGCACAATGAATTGGTGCTATCTGATTATACATGAACTGTATGTCTTTGATAATAATCTACTCTAGGACTCGTCAAGTAGCGATGGATCCGACTCATCAAGTGGATCCAAAAAGAGAAGAAATTCAGGCTCCTCTGACTCTGGGTCGGGTTCTGGATCTGGGAGTGGTTCTGGATCAGACTCATCAGCGGAGGACAACAGTGACGAAACGGCATCAGACTACGAGCCTAGTCACAAAATCAAAAGCAGAAAGCCTCCAACCAAGTAAGTGGACAGTAGCTGTTTAATGGCTGCCTGGGTACACAGGGTTACATTATTCTCACCTCAGCTGTAAAGGTATTGATCATATGACCTATGATCTTTTTAAAGGAACACAGAGTGGCGCGAGTTTAACTCGGCACTTGTATTATCATTTTTCACCTCTTGTCATGTCTCAGAATGAATTTTCGGAATGGGAAGAAAAGCAGCAACCAGAAGAAGAAATCCCAGAAGTGTTCCTCTTCTGATGATGAGGATGAGAACTACAAGAAGGCGGCGTCTGCGGGGCCACGGCGGCAGGCCACCGTCAACGTCAGCTACAAGGAGGACGAGGAGCTGAAGACGGATTCTGACGACCTGGTGGAGGTCCTGGGTGAAGATGTCCCGCAGCCTGAGGAAGATGAGTTTGAAACACTGGAGAGAGTGATGGACTGCAGGATAGGAAGGAAAAGAGGTAAGGAACACGGGGCTCAGATTGATGATTTAACCATCGCTATACGTGGACAGGTATTTAGCCAGCTCTTTGATTTCAGGATTGGGATTACATTTTAAGAGTTGTAGGAAGAAGGAGGGAATAGTCAAGGTATGAATTTTCACTGGTCTCACGATTCAATTGGATTACGATTATCTTGTCAATGATTCGAATTGATTCGATTTCACAATGCCTCACCTCTTCAATAATATTATTGCTAGACATGGTTTTCCATCGACAAATTCAAGCAGTCAGATATACACTCACCTCAAGGATTAATAGGAACACCTGTTAAATTTCTTGTTAATGCAATTATCTAATCAACCAATCACATGACAGCTGCTTCAATGCATTTAGGGGTGTGGTCCTGGTCAGGACAATCTCCTGAACTCCAAACTGAATGTCAGAATGGGAAAGAGAGGTGATCTAAGCAACTTTGAGCGTGGCATGGTTGTTGGTGCCAGACGGGCTGGTCTGAGTATTTCACAATCTGCTCAGTTACTGGGATTTTCACCCACAACCATTTCTAGCGTTTACAAAGAATGGTCTGAAAAAGGAAAAACATACAGGATGCAGCAGTCCTGGGGGGCGAAAATGCCTTGTTGATGCTAGAGGTCAGAGGAGAATGGGCCGAGTGATTCCAGCTGATAGAAGATCAACTTTGACTCAAATAACCACTCGTTACAACCGAGGTTTGCAGCAAAGCATTTGTGAAGCCACAACACGCACAACCTTGAGGTGGATGGGCTACACCAGCAGAAGATCCCACCGGGTACCACTCATCTCCACTAAAAACAGGAAAATGAGGCTACAATTTGCACAAGCTCACCAAAATTGGACAGTTGAAAACTGGAAAAATGTTGCCTGTCAATAATCGATTATGGTCTGTCACTGCATCCATGCAGAATTGTCCATTGCAATGATTGATTTCAACGCCCCTAGGGATTAGACCATTCTTTTAGGGGAAGTCAGGCGATACCAGGAAGATCGTTTAGTGCAGTGTTGTGACCAAGTCATCTTTGCTGAAGTCCCAAGTAAGTCTAAAGTCATTTGGTCCAAGTCGCAAGCAAGTCTTGTTATTTTTTTGGGGTCAGAGTTTGAGGTTGTAGTCTGGCTCTCTGAAATGTTTAATGATCAGGTCTTGCATTCAGCAGTTTGCTTTTTTTCTTCTTGCATGAAATGTTTACATCCCAAAGTGATTACTCGTGGCACAGATGCAGCCATTGTGCTGGTCTGGTCCGACCAATGAGGCTTCATCAGGGGTCTTTGATGGTACGTGTTGCCATAGCAACGAGTTTGATTGACAGCTAGTCATCCAGTCATGACATCAAGTTATATATCGGGGAGCTTTTTGAGTCGTCCAATCATGGTTCACAGTTTGCTCTGCTGTAGCTGCACAGCGTACTTGATAGTTAGACAGAAAGAGACAACATTAAATGATATTGTTTTATATTTAACAGATGACATTCAAACTTATGCATACACGCAAGTCATCCGAGTCATTATGCGTCAAGTCTCGAGCCATTAACTTACCAAATCAATTCTCAAGTCATTTATTTTTTTGTCAAGTTGCAGGTCATCAAAAGAGTGACTTGAGTCCAAGTCTCAAGTCCACATCTCTGCTTTGGTGTGACAAAAACAGATTGAACGTCCTGTTCCTCTGTACTGTTAACCTTCTTTTAGTTCTAAGGATGAAAAAATAAATGTTGCACAATATTCTTTTATTTCTTCCGAACAGCAACAGGAAGTATAACCACTGTATACGCTGTAGAAGCCGACGGGGACCCCAATGTCAACTTCAATCCCAACAAAGAGGCTGGTGATATCCAGTATCTGATAAAGTGGAAGAACTGGGCCCATATCCACAACACTTGGGAGACAGAGGAGACACTTAAGTTACAGAACGTCAAGGGCATGAAGAAACTGGACAATTTCAAGAAGAAGGAATCGGAGAAAAAGAGATGGTGAGAGCTTCCTGCTTTATTAAATTTGATCACAGTCTTACAAATAGGCCTGGGCAATATATCGATAGTGTGACATAAGACTAGATATCGTTGTAGATTTAAGATATCGTAAATATGTCTAAAGAGTTGTCTTTTCCTGGTTTTAAAGACTGCGTTACAGTAAAGTGATGTCATTTTCTTTTAGCTGTTCTTTTATTTGCCTTTAGCCACTTAGTTATTATCTATCCACATTATTAATGATTATATCTAAAATCTAATTGTGAAGATATTTTCATAAAGAAGCACATCGTGACAGAAGAATATGGTGACATCTGATTTTCTCCATGTGGCCCAGCCCTACTTACAAAAGGTAAACAAACAGTTTTACATACCGACCATGAAAGCTGCCCAGTCTTCTACTGACCACTGAGGACGTCTGCACGGTTAGCGCCAAAACGATAACCATATTATTATTATTATTATTATTATTATTTATCCACAAGTATTCATTGATTTTAAGCGACATCAAGCATCAAAATAAGTAGGGCTGGAGTATTTGAATATTTGTACGTTGGGTAGTTATTTGGTTTTTCATTTTGTGATTCAGATATTGTTTTTGTTTTTAAAACAGAACCATTAAATAGTAAAAGCCTTTCATTAAATCGGAGACTCATGTTACAGCTCAGTGTGTCATTTACCATCGCATTTCTCTCCACACACACACACACACACACACACACACACACACACACACACACACACACGTGCGCAGCAGTGACGACTCGTCAGCCCGCTCACTTGTTGCTCTCACTACCAATATTAGCTGCTCTGTTTCAACAATGTTAAACAGAAAAATTCATCATGTTTAAGCGGGATTAAGCTAGCCTCGTGAGACCAACATAGGTGGTGACAGATGGTTTATCCAATCAGCTAACCAGTGTTTTCGCCCCTTCCCAAAAGTTCTCCAACGGAAAGTTCCCAGATGGATATGCCGAGCAAATGCGAAGCCATCCATCTGGCGGAGTCAGGTTAGGATTAAGCTAGCCGCTAGCAAAACATCCGCTAGCCGCGGGCTAATTTATACAGTGTAAACTCTGAAACACTGCGACGCTATGCCAACCATCTCAGTTGAGAACGCAGAAATGTCTGGCTGAGTCAAATCAAGTCAAGATATAACCAAACAGTCTGTAGAGGTCTGTGTTGTTATACCAGCGTTGCACCGACTGGCCGAGTCCTTCCAGAGGTATGCTGTTATTTTAAGAAGCGTTTGATTTGACATGCTGCTGCATGTCAAATCAAACGCTTCCTAAAGTTTTTTATGAGTGGAGCACACACTTCACTTTGTGTCATCAATATTGCAGTCGATTATGTTCATGTAATTGTGGGAAGCCAAAATCGCAATCGTGAATATTTGATTAATTGTGCAGCCCTACCGCTGAGCAGCATGAATGACTACTAGGACAAATACATGACAACAAACCTAACCATTTATATCTGTATGCATACATAAACAGTACCAGTCAAAAGGTTTGGACACACTTTACATTTCACTTGAATGTGTGTCCAAACTTTTGACTGGTACTGTATATAAGAAGTAAGACATTAAAAACTATTAATATTAACTATTCTAGACTGATTTTGTTCATTTGAGCCTTAACATCCCTACCTAAAAAATAGTTCATGTAATGTCTCAGAATAGCTATGTGTACATAAACAAACATGTCATCCAGTTGAACCTGTATTCAATCATTATGACTGGCAGTGTAAGCCACTGAAATAACTGTCATGCACAAGACCCCATGAAACATCTTCAATAGCCTTCAGCGACCCTCTGCCCCATGTGACTGATGACAATTTTGTCCACTTTCATTGGTTAAGATTTTAATCACATTTAAGTCACTGCAGTGTCTCCTGAGCAATGAAAAAAACAGACGCCTCATTTATTTCAGCGGGACCATTTAGTTGGTATAGAAACATAAAAGGGTTACCCTGTTTTTTTGCTGCAACGCTGAACAATATTCTAGTCTCTTCAGGGAACTAAACCGGTCATTTTCTTATGATTAAAAATAACAATTTGTCAAATGTAAAATTTTATTTAGTACCCTCTGAAAAATAGTTGGTTGGACTCAGATTAGAAATGGAATACAGACCATTGCTTATTTTTAAATGCTTTTTGTCCTCTCCCCAGGTTAAAGGCGGCCTCACCAGAGGATATAGAGTATTTCAACTGTCAGCAAGAAATGATGGATGACCTGCACTCTCAGTACCAGCTTGTTGAGCGAATCATAGGTACCTTTTCTACAGGATGCATCACTTGTTTTGTGTATGAAGCATTTTACTCTGAATACATTTGATGCTATATTTGTTTGACTAAATATGGGTTTGAATTAATTTGAGCAGGACATTCGAATCAGAAGTCAGCGGCTGGTTACCCAGACTACCTGTGCAAGTGGCAGGGTCTGCCATACTCAGAGTGTAGCTGGGAAGATGGTGCTCTGATCGGCAAAAAGTTCCAGAAATGCATCGACGACTACATGTGCAGAAACCAGTCCAAGACCATTCCATCCAGAGACTGCAAGGTAATACAATGCCAAGTCTCCATTGGCAGTGGCAGTACGTTGGTATTGCATTATACCCTCGGAGAGTGATTAGTTTTTAATTTAGTCAAGCTTGGTGTAGTCTTTATCGACTACGGTTCATTTACGGGATAGTTCCGGTGCCGCCGGAAGTTCTGCCGGATGTATCTCAATTTCCGCTTTCTTTGTGTTTACTTTAAAGTTCGTTCAGATCGGGCAACATTAACTGGAACCTCTGAGCAACGTTACATGCTGAAAATGGCCAGTTTTAAGGAACATTTGGTTGGTGCAATAAGGCAGGCCAGCTTGGTTTGTTCGGAGAATGATTGTAAAGATTTACAAAGAATATGTTTACGGCATTTCCTCTCTAACTGGGACGTTTTTGGGACCTATTGGTTGGATTTGCTATGGACAAAATACACATGACGATACACTGGTAAGAGCCAATGGGTTTAACCATGTATCAGCTAATTTAAATAGCTCACGTTACTGTATTGTGTCAACAGTTAACTTAATCTAATATTGTATGGGGTGCTTTCTTTTGCAGGGTGCAGATGTTCCAAGAAAACAAGTTACTAACAGAGCCACCGTGGCTGCATCCGGTGCTTAGCGCTGCCCAAGACGATTGTGATTGGTTTAAAGAAATGCCAATAAACCAGAGCATGTTTTTCTCCCATCCAAGAGTGCTGTGTAGCCAGACCCTCCTCCGCAGCGCTGTGGAGTTTCCAGTCTGAAATAAACTGAACCGTTATTTTTTACTTAAACACTGCTCTCACCAACTGCTGTTCTTTCCTGTAGGTGCTCAAACAGAGACCCAGGTTTGTGCCTATGAAGAAACAGCCAGCGTACATAGGAGGTGATGGACTGGAGCTCCGAGACTACCAGTTGGACAGTTTGAACTGGATGGCCCACTCCTGGTGCAAGTAGGACTTGATTTAAGCAATCCTTAATTCTCAACTGGAAAAAACTACCATAGTAATCAGGGTTTTGCTGGATCCCAGCCAAGCAAAACCCTGGGGAGGGGGGGGGGAATCATAGCCTTGAAAGTGCTTGAATTTATATATTTTGTGCAAGAATAGAAATTGGAGTTCTTTTTGATATCTTTTTTTTTTTACTTAACGTTAGTAAATAATGTGTTGTTCTGCACTGCTGTGTTAGAGAAGACAATAGGCCAGATAGTCTGCCATAACAGAGAGAGGTGAAATTCTTGTCTGTGAGCTTTTGTGAAGCCTGCTAGTTCTCATAAAAAATATTGGTGTTGTGCCATGTAACCATGTCTCAAACTATACCATGTTGGGTCCTTGAATTCGAGGGAATTTAGCCTTTTTTTTGAAGTCCTTGATCTGATGTTTAAGATGGTGTGGGAACCTTCATAGTGGCACCTAATATATAAATGTAATATATGATTTATCTGATGGTTATATGCTGCATGATCCATTGTTTAGCAGTGTGTTTCAGGCCCACAAGCTGAGCTTATGCGTCTTCTCTCTTCCGCTCTGTTTTCATTCATAGAGGCAACAGTTGCATCCTTGCTGACGAGATGGGTTTAGGGAAGACCATCCAGACAATTAGCTTCCTCAACTACCTGTTTCATGAGCACCAACTGTATGGACCCTTCTTGCTGGTTGTGCCCCTCTCTACACTAACCTCCTGGCAGAGAGAAATCCAGCTCTGGGCCCCTCTGATGAATGTTGTGGTCTACCTGGGAGACATCAGCAGCAGGAACATGGTATGGTGCTTCCAACACCTGTTACACATACATATAGACAGGCCTGTAACAATTATTACATACAGTGGTGCTCATAAGTTTATGAACCCATGCTAAAGTGGTTTTATTTCAGTTAGCCTAATAGCTGGTTTAATTTGCATTGAGAGATGATTTTATGGAAAGTACCCTGTGTCAATATGTAGGTATGGTGAAGGGTATGTGATGATGTGGGGCTATTTTAATTCCAAAGGCCAAGGGAACTTTATCAGGATGCATAGTATCCTGGATCCATGAAATAACTGGCCGTTAAAAATAAAAGTCTGCCTGCCTCTATGGGAATTTAACATAGGGGTGGACTGACTTATGCCCCCTGTATTTTAAGGAAGAACATTCATTTATTTACGATACATTATTTATTCGCAAAGAAAACTAGTGTCCTTAAAGGTTGGATTTATCCTAATTTTTTTAATTAAGGCATTGAGATCAATTTCCAAAAGATTATTTTTGTATTCCTTTTTATTCAACTTTAGCATGGGTATGTACATTTATAAGCACCTCTATAAATGTCTAATTGTCTTCTTTTTTTTTCCCCTTTTAACTGCAAGGTTTACTTCATAGGCTGTGTACCTGTTTTCTTATATTATCTGGGTCACATGATATATATATATATATATATATATATATATATATACATACACACACACACACACACACACACACACACACACACACACACACACACACACACACACACACAATTATTTCTGAGACAATTGTACAGCAACATTTGGAATTGTTCCAGCTCTACATACAGCAGCAAAGGCATCAGTTTGTCTCAACATTTTTTCCTTTTTACCTGTTTTCTTTTAATAGATCAGGACACACGAGTGGATGCATGTCCACAGCAAGAGACTGAAACTTAACATCATCCTCACAACATATGAGATTCTTCTCAAAGACAAGGTCAGCAGCTACTTCACTTTATCATGGGCTGTGGGCTTTGCTGCTGTTTATCACTAGGGTTGGGTATCGTTTGGGTTTTTTCTTGGACTGCACATGTATCGTTTTTTTTTTATTTTTTTATCGTCATCGCGATATCAACTTGCGCAATAAACGCATCGCAGGACTGCGACATATCTAGACACTAGACTGCACTTTAAACTTTCATTTTTTTAGTGTTGGCTGTTATATTCAATTCAGTGTTTTCAATTGGTTGGAAATTATTTCATTTCATTTATTTTAAATTCAACAAGCAATTTGTTGTATTTTATCAGAATACTAAAAGCAGCAAAAAGGCAGAACTGAGTACATTTTAATATCTGTTTATTTATCGCAGGTAATATTGTTATCGTAATATTCAACAATGTTATCGCATATTTTCCTCATTTCGTGCAGCCCTAGTTTTTTCTGGTGCCTGGACCGATACTTTAAAGAAAGGGATTAGTACAGAACGACAGTTAAAGAACAACTTGTTTATTGCTAAGGCCATATGGTCAAATTTTAAATAATCTATTTAAAAAATAAATGTAATAACAATAACTTATTTCACCAGTCAAAGAACCACGATGGCAGATGGGTACATTACAACAACATTCACTGTTTAGGAACCGCTTCCAATTTTGGTACCCAACCCTACCTATTTATAATTAATCACATTTTATCTATGACACATATGAAATTGTAAAGGTCCATACTAAAACTGTGTAGTATAATATTAGTACATGTGAAACTTGTAACGTGTGTGTCTATAGTCATTTTTAGGCAGTGTTAACTGGGCCTTCATTGGTGTGGATGAGGCGCACCGACTGAAGAATGATGACTCCCTCCTCTACAAGACCATGATGGACTTCAAGTCCAATCACAGGCTTCTGATCACAGGAACGCCACTGCAGAACTCCCTGAAAGAGCTCTGGTCCTTGCTGCACTTCATTATGCCCGAGAAGTAGGCCATATCAATTGTTATACTCAAATACTAACTCACTGCGTGGTACTGTATGGCTCGGTGCAACTTGACTCGCTTTTCTCGATTTCGTTTCCAGTGCAGATAGTACCCCCTCAGTTAGCTGATCGTCAGAGTGATGCCACTTGAAACTGCTGTGACATCATCTTCAACGTGACACAAACGCAGTGTGCAACCAAACAGAAACGTCTGTACTTGATTGGTTTTGCAGGCCTCCATTTTTGAAAATCTGGGTAGAGAAAGAGAGAGAAACTAACAAAAAACTGAAGTGTAGACGTGATACAAAAACTGTCTATGATCATGAAGCTGATTGTTACTGTGCAATTCTGTAGTTTATCAGTGAAGTCTATCATCTACACAGCAGACTGGATTCTCTACTAACAGCGACAAACAGAGTGACGGCTGCCCTAATAGGGCAATTACAACTTCTGTGTGCGTCACTTGATGCCATGGAGCCCAAAAAGACTCTGTCCCATAGACTTAGATGGCAAGAGACGTCTGTCTTTAAATCAGTAAATACATTTTTTGAGTGTCACAACCCCAGTGAAATGGCTCGTTTAACTATCAGAATTTGATCCATTCGGTCAACATTTGGAAACAATGAAATCATTTAATCCCCATCACGTTAGCCGAGCCCTACAATTTCGGGAGTTTCAAAAACCTACTGCGGTCTTCTTCACCTTTTTCAGCCCTTCTGAGTTTGCAGGTATGGGTAAGGCAGGCATCTTTTTTTTTGGCAAGGAAAAATTATTCGTGGAATAAAAGAGACAATATGTCTGGTTCTGCTGCTTCAATTTTTAGACTTTTTAACTAAGAAGAATGAATAGCTCTCCTACACAGATTTGTATTCTTTTTGTTTTGCCTCTTTTCTTATCTTTGATTTTTCTCCTGTAAAATACTGGACAGTTTTTACTCTTTAAGCCTCAATTATTCAAATGAGAATCTGACAAAAGAGATGGAGAAATTCATAGACACATGCAACGTGAGACCTGGGTTACAAGGAAACTTCATTTTAAGGGGTCACTGGCTAAACGTTTGCAACTACTGTTTTAACATATTTTTTCCAAACATGTATATCATGAACTTATTTATGATACCAACAAACCTATGAAGCACTTTGTACAAAATAAGAATGATGAAACCTAATTAGTTTTTGCACATTTTGCTTCTCGGGGTAAATGAATAAGGAATTTAAGTCCATTATTGTGTGCCATGAATTGACTGTGTTGCTACACCACCATTAATGTGTGTTGTTTGTCTTGCTTCTTAAGGTTTCACTCTTGGGAGCTGTTTGAGGAGGCTCATGGTAAAGGCAGGGACTCAGGCTACGCCAGCCTGCACAAAGAGCTGGAGCCTTTTTTACTGCGCCGAGTCAAGAAGGATGTGGAGAAATCTCTTCCTGCCAAAGTGGAGCAGATCCTCAGAGTGGAGATGAGTGCTATCCAGAAACAGTATTACAAGTAAGAGCTGGACACTACCCTTTAAATCAAAAACAAAAAAACTAAACACTGATTTCTTGTCTTTAGGGCCTGATATGGGCTTTTGAAGACCAATGCAGATTTGAGAGGGGAAAGAGTCACCGATTGCCGATATTGCGGCCGATATAGTGAATTTTGGAGCTGCAATGAAAATAGACCTTATGTATGTGGATAAGAATAACTTTATCGAAGAATATTTAACAATAATATACATTATAAATACATGTATTGTATTGCATTATATTGTCAACCAATTCTAGAAATGAACACAAAGAAAAAATTAAATAAACTAATCAGGTGCCCGTTGAGAACGTGCCTGTTTGGAACGGGCCGATTACTTGGCATGTGGTATTGCTGCTTATAGAATTCATCAAAACAAAGTTGTACCCCAAAATTACTTACAGAAGCACCCCAAACCACTTAATATGCAACTCCACTGTACAGCCTATACTACTGACTTACTGTGTAGGCTACTTCTACATCAGAGGAAGACATTGTATTTACCTGAAAGAGAATGTTGCAGATTCAGAATGTAATCACAAAATATCACAATGACAATGTAATGTGGAGTAATCAGACATTAGCGTCACGGACTCATGGCAGTGTGCTACCCACCTGCCCCGTTATGAGAGCTAATCAGCACATATCGGCGTTAATCAACCACCAGAACCGGAGCAAGTAGCCTACAGAGACAATCTCACGTTTAGCTCCAGAGAAAACATTGTAGTGTTGTCTTTTCGTCAACGACATTGCATGATATCGCCACAGTTTAATGATGCCGGCGTTGTCTCGTCTCTTGTGCGATGTCCATGTAAGCAATCAGCTGTTGCTCCGGGAAGGCGAAGAAAAGTTTGGTTGTTAACGTTATATCCAGTAATCATGCTGCAAAACTGTCAAAGCCAAAGCCGTTGGGAAAGACTGTTAAATAAATTAAAGTATTCAGTGTTGTGTCGAAGTTTGTTCCCCCGTCGAGTACTTTATTGTGATTGTAGTAATCTATTGGCTGTAATAAATATATTTGCCAGGTTTTTGGTTTTTGTGAGGAAAGTATGCGTTATAGGCGTAAAGTTACAGGTACCCTGGTAATAGGCGTATGATTAGCTTTTTTTAAACGGTGGTATTAACGTAATAAGTTATAAGTGGTGAAAGTTAGAGGCAGACTTACACAACAGTTGCGATGTTCCTGTATTCTATCCGCTCGTGCTCCAGGAAAGTGAAGAAAAGTTAGTTTGGTATATCCAGCAATCATGTAACGTTGGAAGCGTTCTGCATGTGGCGTCTTCCTGTGACATGCAGGTTACCTTCCCCTCAAAGACACACACACACACACACACACACACACACACACACACCGCTTTATTAGATAGATGGCTAGATAAACATCATATTCATTAACAGTCCAGTGCTGAAAAATGAAGCCAATGGGGAAGTGCCAAAAACTGCAGTTTGAGTGGCCACTTGAGGCTGGCTCTGATCCCCATAGATCCTCATGTTAAAATGCCCAACTTTACAGCAGAATTAAACATGTTTACAGCCTGGTACAAGAAACGGTTTTGGTTTCTTTAGCCAAGTTAATCCTTCACGTTCCAACTGTGGGCGGTGGTGAATTTATTTTTATAACTCACCCTTTTAAATTGTATTCAGGCTTTGGGTGACAGGTGGCTGCCATCACAGGGAGCCAACATAGACTGTAGGCTTCAGTCAGCCTTCCTCAGCTCCATCCACGCTCCACCTCTCTGCCCATTTCTGGATTAGCCGAAGTCAGGCACTGCCAAGATGGCGATGGCCGCGGAGAGCCACCCACTTTGAGCTTCATTTTGGCTCTTCAGAAACCTATGGGTGACATCACGGAGACTACGTCTATATTTTATAGTCTGAACACAGCCTTACTTCCCACATCATACTCAAAAATCCTTCAAAGTGCCCTGCAACATCTTCAGTCAATCAGTTCATTCTTGTTCAACCCCTGCTTGAGTGATGCAGAGATGAGTTTGTCATTATGGATGCGGACATTTCTAGTGAATCTACTTCTGCTGCTAGACATTTGTGCATCATTTATAGAATAGTACAGTAATATATATGTGTGTGTGTGTGTGTGTGTGTGTGTGTGTGTGTGTGTGTGTGTCTTGTGTTTGTGTGTGTGTGTGTGTGTGTGTGTGTGTGTGTGTGTGTCTTGTGTTTGTGTGTCTTGTGTTTGTGTGTCTTGTGTTTGTGTGTCTTGTGTTTGTGACCAGATGGATCCTGACCAGGAACTACAAGGCTCTGAGCAAAGGTACCAAAGGCAGCACGTCGGGCTTCCTGAACATCATGATGGAGCTGAAGAAGTGTTGTAACCACTGTTACCTTATCAAGCCTCCAGAGGACAACGAGTTCTTCAGCAGAGCGGAAGCCTTGCAGGTCTGTTTTCTTTATCTTACTGTGTTCAGGAATTCAAGTTCTGCGTCGCTACGACGGATTTCCGTCTGCTGGGTTCCAGAGAGGCCATGTATGAGATGAGTGTAGGCTAGGTCTGGGTATTCAATACTTCGTAGACACCGACGAGTTGCCTCTAAAGTATCCAGTATCGAAAAATGCCTCGTCATTCAATACCCAATTTAAATACCTAAGGAGTAAATCTCATCAGCGTCAGTGAGCCAGTCAGCATGCAGCATGCTTCTACCAAGATCTAATAATCTGTGATTGGCTGTCTAATGTTAAACGTCGTAGAGACACGCAGGAAAAACTCTACGTTACACAGAGACGGCTCACGTAGTCGGAGCTGAAAAATAAATACAAAGATTTGTGCCGTAATGTTGTCATTTCTTTCTATTTTCTGAAACTGGTATCACACCACAAACAAAGGCCAAGATGGCAACAACAGTGCTTTTCTTCTTAAAGGCACACCGATAATTAGTCGTCTGACAGTCTGGTGAGGTCAGTGACTGGAGTCTGTTCGGTGTGTTCCGTGCCGTCGTCCATCCGAGGGGCCGTCGGCCTTGATTTTGGCCGATTTGACATGTATAATCGGCAGGGCGGGCACTACCGGCAGTCGGACTCAAATGACCCATCTGATTGGTGGAGAGCTAACCCGGAAACGGGGAGCGGGATGACCGTGACTAGAGTTTCTCAAAATCTGACGAACATCTTTTAAACTGACCTTTGTCGATCTGAAATGAAGACAGATTCAGCAACTGCACGGCCTATTTCTCGGTTTTAGTAAAATATGAGATCGTATTCTGAACAAGCCGCCATGACAGTCTGGCTGTGAATTTTCGGAGAAACCAGACCCACGTGACGCGTTCGTCCAATCAGCTGCCGGTTTTCATTTTAGGGCGACAATACAGATTAGCGCCGCCTGCTGTTATGGAGGCGTATTACGTCTTGTCGCTTTGGTGTGTTCTGAGGCACTTTTTTGACCAATTTGGGGAGAGTGATCAGCCCAACTGCCTTTTGTGCCGACGTTTGACTGTCGGCTCTGTGCGTCTGGGCCTTAAGAAGAAATTGGCCCTATCAAAAAGCTAGAAACGGCCCTGCTAGCTGGTGTGTCTAAAAGCTGCTGGACAAAATGCATCATGTCATGGGGAGATGACGCAGCATGTTGCCAAGGACCAAATGGGACGAATGTTTCATAAAAATGTCTTTTCTTTAGTCGGGTGGTCTTCATTCAGTTGGTGTTGTGCTGTTACATTTGTATCAAACCTGCAATAACAGATTTTTTTATTTGTTTGGCCATGTGGGGGCAGCAGGAACAACTTGTCAAGACATTAACAAATCATTACCTTGATCATAGCTTGATCACTTAGCTGCTTTAATTTCAAAATTGTAAATGAATTCTGTGCAGGAGGTCACAGCAAAGGTTGTGTTTGTGTTATGTGGGTGTACACTACCGGTCAAAAGTTTGGGGTCACTTACAAATTTCCACTCCATTATAGACAGAATACCAGCTGATCTGAGTGGGTGGCTGATCTTTAATTCAATATCTACATTGCCCATTATCAGCAACCAGTCATCCAATGTTACAAAGGCACATTGTTTACTAATCTGATATCATTTTAAAAGGCTAACTGAGAAAACATTGGAGAACCCTTTTGCAATTATGTAAACATATAATGTAATCTGAAAACTGCTGCCCTGATTAAAAAAACAAAACAATGCAACTGATCTCAGCTGGTGTTCTGTCTGGAATGGAGTGGAATGGACATTTCTAAGTGACCCCAAACTTTTGACCGGTAGTGAATGTTGGGATGTGGTGGAAGGCTTAAAATCTGTACCTGCAGAAGATGAGTGTGATTCCTGCATTCCAAATAAATACAGTTAAGTGTATATTGATTTCATAATATCACTTGGAGAGGACAGACCAGTACCTGTTAACACTGTGACCCTCTTTTCCTCCCATAGCAACTGGTCCGCTGCAGTGGGAAGCTAGTTCTTTTGGACAAACTGCTGGTGCGTTTAAAGGAGCGAGGACACAGAGTTCTCATCTTCTCCCAGATGGTACGGATGCTGGATATCCTGGCCGATTACCTGAAGGGCCGACAGTTCCTCTTTCAGGTAGCTCCACACTGTTCTCATATAACCATCAGACATATACTGTACACACATACACAAATATGCTCCATAACAGCTCTCCGAAATTTAGCTCCAGCTAACTAGAGAAAGATGAAATGCCATCTACATATTTTATATATGATATAAATTATAAATTTCTGAATTCGAAATGCTGTACGTTTATGCAGAGATTAGATGGCTCCATCAAAGGAGAGATGAGGAAGCAGGCGTTGGATCATTTTAATGCCGAGGGCTCAGAGGTAAGTTGTACCTATATGTATCCACTGAATGCTGTTTGTGTTTTGTTTGAATAAGTAAGGACTGTAACATAGTGAACCTCCATTTGCGCCCAGGATTTCTGCTTCTTGTTATCGACCCGTGCGGGCGGTCTGGGTATCAATCTGGCATCAGCTGACACAGTAGTCATCTTTGACTCGGACTGGAACCCCCAGAATGATCTCCAGGCCCAGGCCAGAGCCCACAGGATCGGACAGAAAAGACAGGTAGGCAACAACTGTCATAAACCTCTGTCCATCTTTGCTTTGCTGTATTTTGCTGCTGTATGCCAACTGTCACCTACATCCACGCACCATGGAACTGGCAATTAGTAACACCATGTTGACTCTAGCTGCTTCACAATAAAAGCCTTAGAATAGTTAGCCAGTGGAACACGGAAATAGGGAAGCAGTGGCAGGAAATGTTATTTGGCATTGCTAAAAACTGCAGCTCCACTTGGCAGAGAAAACTGAGATCGTTACCATTAGTGTTGCCTAGTTACTGATGAAATTGTTTGGTCAAGATTGCGGAAAAAGGCGTTAATGACTGTGATAAGACTAATCCCATGGTAGGATACTATTTTAGAGGAAGAAACGGTCCTTAGATACTTTACTTTAGGCAGGGGGAGGCATTTATCTTTCTCCATAAAATTCTTTCAGCATATAATTCAAGTGGTCTAAGAGGAAACTAGACTTCTTTACCTCCTCCTTGCCTCTATTTTTCAGGCTTTAATAAATGTAGTCGTCTCAGGAGACTTTGGCCAATCACAGGTCATTTCAGAGATGGAGAGAGTGTTTCTATTGGCTGTTCTGCCAATGCAGATGTGTGTGCACGTTCTTTTGGTGAAAGTACATCATCCCTAGTAGACTTAAATGATCTACCTTATCTAAATGCACTGCCAGAATGTGTTCAAATTGTATTCCTGATATACAAAGTATACTAAATATGGCACTGTTTCCTTGTGGTTGGCAGGTGAATATCTACCGTCTGGTGACAAAGAGCTCAGTGGAGGAGGAAATCATTGAGAGGGCCAAAAAGAAAATGGTGCTGGACCACCTTGTCATTCAGAGGATGGACACTACAGGGAAAACTGTCCTCCATACGGGTTCTGCTCCCTCCAGGCAAGCAACACATGCCACATTCTGCTGCTTTCCTCCGTTTGGCTCAGCCCGTCTTGAACTAAACTGTCTGTGCTTGTTGACCACTAGGATTGGGCATCGAGAACCGGTTCCAAATTAGGGATTTTTTTTTGTTTGTTATTGTAATCGATTGGAAAAAATGAGTATTGGAAAAAATTTGGTATTGAATCCAATCATCGGTTCCAAATTTAAAATTTGCAAGTTTTGGTTTCCGTAGCAGCCGCCGTACTTCCAGGCGCTTATTGTGTTGCAGCCATGGAGCTCAGTAAGCGGCACTCTAGTCTGGCTTTATTTTATGTAGAAAAAGCCCGGTAAAACTGTAGACCACCACTGAATCAAAATCAAATGTTCCTCTTATTTGTAAAACAAGCATGTGACCCGTTTCAACTCCAGCCCTCAAAGAATTGAGAATTGATAAGAACCGGAATTGAAAGGACAAATCAGGATTGGAATCAGAAATGTTAAAATCAAAACGATGCCCAACCCTATTGACCACCTTGTTATTGACTGATGAGTTTGTTGTTTTTTCACCCAAAAAAATCAAATCAAGAGATTTCATCTGTAGTGCTTGTTCCCCCTTTAAAGGTTGCTGCTACACATTGCCTTCATCTCACTTCAGTGTGTTTTATTGCATACAGTTCAGCACCATTCAATAAGGAGGAGCTGTCTTCCATCCTCAAGTTTGGTGCCGAGGAGCTTTTTAAAGAGCCAGAGGGCGAGGAGCAGGAGCCTCAGGTATGTAGTTAAATACTGAACTAGGGCTGGGCAATATATCAATTTTATATGGACATTGATATACTATATGAGGCTAGATATTGTCTTAAATTTTGGATATCGTGATTTGACACAATTGTTGTCTTTTCCTGGTTTTAAAGGCTGCATTACAGTAAAGTGATGTCATTGTCTGAACTTACCAGATTGTTCTGGCTGTTCTGTTATTTGTCTTTACCCACTTAGTCATTATATCTACATAATTAGATTATTTATCAAAAGTCATTGTGTTAATATTTTGTGAAAGCACCACTAGTCAACCCTACAATATTGCCGCAGTATCGGCATCCATGTATTTGGTCAAAAATATTGTGGTATTTGATTTTCTCCATATTGCCCCTGCTCTCCTACTACTACTACTACTACTACTAAATTATGTATGTACATAATACACATTTTCTCTGAAATACATTGGAGAAGCATGTCATGGTCTTTTCTTCTCTGTAGGAAATGGACATTGATGAGATCCTCAAAAGAGCTGAGACCAGGGAGAATGACCCTGGACCCTCCACAGTGGGAGAAGAACTGCTGTCTCAGTTCAAGGTATACAAACGAGAAATATTTTTCTTTCTTTTGGGAACAATATCCAAATGTGTGATGCTCTTGTTCTTCAGCAATTTAACATGTACAGTTGTTTATGACCTGAATTGTGCAGGTAGCCAACTTCTCTATGATGGATGAGGAGGAAATAGACATTGACTCGGAGCGTAGTCTGCGGAGTTGGGACGACATCATTCCCGAAGAGCAGAGGAAGAGGATGGAGGAGGAGGAGAAACAGAAGGAGCTAGAGGAAATCTACTTGCTGCCACGCATGAGGAATTGTGCCAAACAGGTACACAACAGTCATGCCAAATATAGTCTATATAAACAACGTTTAATTTACGGGATAGTTCCGGTGCCGCCAGAGGTTCCACCAGATGTCCCACACCTTCCTCTTTCTCTGTGTTGGCGTTCTAACCTCTGGTGGATTTGTGAGGACTATGGTTAACTGCTCCTCAGATCTCTGCAGGGTAAATCCAGACAGCTAGCTAGACTATCTGTCCAATCTGAGTTTCTGTTGCACGACTAAAACTACTTTTGAACGTACACATGTTCCACCAAAACAAGTTCCTTCCCGAGGCTATTTTACAGCGGCACTGTGGAAAAATCCAACCTTTAAGGACACCAATATTCTTTGTGAATGAATAATGTATCGTAAATAACTAAATGTTCTTCCTTAAAATACAGGGGGCATAAGTCAGTCCACCCCTATGTTAAATTCCCATAGAGGCAGGCAGACTTTTATTTTTAAAGGCCAGTTATTTCATGGATCCAGGATACTATGCATCCTGATAAAGTTCCCTTGGCCTTTGGAATTAAAATACCCCCACATCATCACATACTCTTCACCATACCTAGAGACTGGCATGGGGTACTTTCCATAAAATCATCTCTCAATGCAAATCAAACCAGCTATTAGGCTAACTGGAATACAACCATGCCAATCTCTAGGTATGGTCATTTTTTTTTAATTAAGGCATTAAGATCAATTTCCAAAAGATGATTTTTTTTATTCCTCTTTTTAGTCAACTTTAGCGTGACTTCATAAACGTATGAGTGCCGCTGTATACTAAGGACTCATGATTTTTTTTTTTCTTCTGGGAAAAGAATAACATCATTTGTGTGCTATTCGCACTTTGGGTTCTTGAACTTCTTGGCAATTTTCTTGCTTTTTGTTACCAGATCAGCTTTAACGCCAGTCAGGGCCGGCAGAGCAGGAACAGGAGGTACTCTGGGTCTGAGAGCGACTCCCCCTCAGACCGGAAAAGGCCGAAGAAACGAGGACGACCTCGGACCATTCCGCGGGAAAATATCAAAGGCTTCAGCGATGCTGAGATCCGAAGGTTAATGCCATTTTATTTTATAGAGACAATTAGAGGTGCAACGATGAATCGATTAGTTGTCAACTATTAAATTAATCTCCAACTATTTTGATAATCGATTAATCTTTTGATCACTTTTTTATTTAAAAAAATAAGATTTCTCTGATTCCAGCTTGATACATGTGAATATCTTCTAGTGTCTTCTCTCCTCTGTGACAGTAAACTGAATATCTTTGAGTTGTGGACAAAACAAGACATTTGAGGACATCATCTTAGGCTTTGGGAAACACTGATCCACATTTTTCACCATGTTTTGACATTTTTATAGATCAAACAACTATAATAATAATCGACAGATTAATCGACTATAAAAATAATCGTTAGTTGCAGCCCTAGAGACAATGCAATTTTACAAATATGGAAATACATTAAAGTACACATCACACTTTGCTGCATGTCGTCCTTTCATGTCGTCAAGCTATTCTGTCAATTAAAGGCCATAAAAGCCCCAAAAAGACAATACACATAATAATGTGGCTATCTATCCTCCTCACATATACCTGTTAACATCTCTGTGAACTACTTACAGGTTTGTCAAGAGTTACAAAAAATTTGGAGGACCACTGGAAAGGTAAGCTGCATCAGATTTTGTTAGCGTTTTTAACAGTTTAACAAAACAACATGCCACATGTCTGCTCAACGTCTATTCGTCACTCAGGTTGGACGCTATTGCGCGCGATGCCGAACTCGTGGATAAGTCTGAACATGACCTGAAACGCCTGGCAGAGACGGTTCACAACGGCTGTGTGAGAACACTACGAGAAAACCCCTGCGGACCAGAGAAAACTTCAGGTAACCAAACCATCTTTTTATCGCTTAAAGATTCCATCAGCCCCTGATGAGAACGTTTTGTACATGTATATTTTGTATTGGAACAAAATGGGGCAGTGATTGGACTCAGGGGAGTTTCTCGACTGATGATTCGGGGTTGGAATGAAGGTGGGAGGGAGACGACGTCTGTTAAGTAGGGCTGGGAAAGAATTCAATATGAAAATGTGTTGTCTTTCTATGGAATCCTATCGTGATGAAATCATACATTGAGATATTGTGATATATAATTACATCGTCTGATTTGATAATAACAAGCCCATACTTGCTCAATTTTCTCAGAAAATCTGTTAACTGCTAACTTTTGGGGAATTTAGGAGAAATCTACAAAGTGTAGTAAAATAAACATCTAAATGTGTATTTATTTATTTTTTTCCCCCACTAGTCTCAAAGAAGACATGTTATGAAAGAAAAATGGCCCATAATCTCAAAATTGACCAGTGCACGTTTGTTTGTTGTTTATTTGAATAGGGACAGATACAAAAAAACATAGATTATGGTCCGATGCCTGTATCACAGTGTTTATAGCCTTGGCTAATTCGCAACACCTGTCCCTAGATTTTGTTTTTGCCTGCTGTTACAGTTCAATGCATTGTGGAGAGTGACAACATTAGCTAACGGTATAGCTAAACTCTTGGTAGATACCTGGCTGGGCTAACCGCTAACTTTAGGTAATTGCTGACAGAAAAGTCTTCTTGAATCTTGTTGGTTCCTTCGTGCGATGTACTATGCTTTTGTAGCAATGAGTGACAGCGGCAGGTAAATAAACGTGCGTGATTGTCACGGAAACCGGCTTCCTCGGTAGCCTAAGTAATATCAGTCCGCTGCTGCCGAAGCCTTTTTCCTACTACCAACTACAGGGAACAAAGTATAACTACTGTAATGCGATACAAGGGTAGTTTTATTTCTAACACTATTCTATCAACAGACATTTACATCGATAGTCTGGCGTTATAATTTATTTGCCTCGGGTGTACTGTGGAGTGGGTAACACTAAGTGTTTAGTGGCAGGCTAGCAGATACTGTTGACTTGCGCTAGCCTAGCACCAGCTAACTCTGCAACTGGAAGGACTGGATGAAACGTGTTAAATGGTCTCCACTGATAAATAACACACTGGCTAACTTGGAAATGAGGTCCTATGTCCAAAATTCTGAACCACCCCTTTAAAGAATAATTCGATAACACACAGATGATCTGTTGATCTTTAAAAAATGTAAGACTCCTAAGTCTAACAATGACATAGTACAATGCTGAAAAAAAAATTGAATTCAGAATCGAACCGTGACACCCTAAATCAGCTTTGTACATTGACATTGCCCCCCAAGTCCAACCCCCCCACCCCTGCCAAAAAAATGGGAAAGTATTCTTAAATTGCCTTTCTTTCACAGGATTAAATGTGTGATACTTGATGAAACTGCACTGTTGTTTTTCCACTTGTTTGATGATCAGGGGGAAGAAGAGGGAAGGTAAAGGGCCCCACGTTCAGGATCTCTGGAGTTCAGGTGAACGCCAAGCTGGTTATCTCCCATGAGGAAGAGCTGGCCCCACTCCACAAGGCTATTCCTGCTGACCCAGAGGAGAGAAAGAAGTAAGCCTTCTGACACTGCATCATTTCTGTTGGACAGGATTGGCCATCACAGCTTATTTTGTATTGGTTTGTGTTAGGGCTGTCGCGGTAACGGCACTATTAAAATACTGCACTATTGACACGCCGACCGCTGGGGATAGCAGCAATCTCCACAACCACAATGTTCCCGCCTATAACCTCAAAACTCTGTGTGTAAAATTTGCCTTGGTGAATGGTGCATACATGAACAAACATATTAAACATTGATATGAAATAAACAATAAATACAGAAGATTATATACATACAAAATAACTGTTGCATAAGGAAAAAGAGGCTGTCGCTCTCTTCAGACGCAAATGAATGTGTGACACAAGGCCTATGTCATTTAGAAAAAAAACAATCGCACACAACAGTGACACGAGGCTTTTTTCTAAATAAATATAGTATATGGGCAGGTTTTGATATTTCATCATGTAAAAATTGGTGGAATTAAAACTCCAGGAGAACAGCAGGGGAATCATATTTGATCATTTATCAGAATTGGATAATTTTTTATCATAGAATGTCTTCTAAATCGTTCGAATAGATTATCAGTGGGGTTTCATGCAAGCATGAAAGATAAATTGAAAGATAAACTACTCTAATAACTAAAAGGAGTGTGTTCTTTAAAATGGAACCGTCTGAAAGTATTGCAAGGATGCCAGTGGGACTTAAGTTTGACTTTCCCTTTCCAGTTGAAACTAAATGTTTGTAAAGCAGCAGCAGTAATGTTTACAACAGCAAAGTCCCTATATAAAGTCGTAATGAGGGAAGGTTAGAAAGAATGAAGAATCAGACATCAGTCATTTCTCCTGTCCTCCTTCCTCTGCTGAGGGCCGATGACCTCATTGCATAATATTGAGTCATGTGGATTTACCGCTAACAAGGGTAGATCCTAAATCAGATCTGCTAGAACGGTCGACGTAGGTAGGTTTAGGCATGGCGAGCGGGGATTGGTTAGGGTAGGAATACCAGGGTAAGCCAGTCAGAGGCAGAATTAGGCCGGCCACGAGGCACGTCCTTTGACCTTGACACGTCTAGCGGATCCGATTTAGTCATATATACCCTAAAAGAGGTAGTTTCGGTACCCATCCCTAAAAAAATGATTTTCTATTTTCATAGAGTATCAGGCGGCCTTTATCGCGATGACAATAAAAATACTGTCATCACTAATACACATGAAGATGTAATATCTATATTCACATTATAGACACCACCGCCGACTATCCCTCTAAGAATTTGGCCAAAATAAAGCTTATTGACCATACACAGTCCGGCCATATACTAGGTTTTGAAGGCAACACAATACCTAATAATAGCCTAACAATAAAGCTTGTTTATATAGCGCTAACCGGAGAAATTAATTTGCAATAATACAGCGCTGTGGAGCGACCCTAAATTACCGCAGGGGAAATCCCTGTCCAGTAGCAGCCCTCGTCTGTGTATATCCCAATATGTTTTCTACAGTACCAGTCAAAAGTTTGGACACGCCTTCCCAGTCAAGTGATTGAGAAAGCATGTCCAAACCTTTGACTAGTACTGTATATAAAGCAGCCTTGTTGCTAAACATGACATGACCAAATCTATTTTAGTGTCTAGATTTGAATTGTGTGTATTTGAATAGGTATATGATTCCATGCCACTCGAAGGCAGCACACTTTGACATTGAGTGGGGGAAGGAGGACGACTCCAGCCTCCTCATAGGAATCTATGAGTACGGTTACGGCAGCTGGGAGATGATCAAGATGGATCCAGACCTCAACCTCACACACAAGGTCAGTTCAGACACTACTTTTCTAATCTTTTTGTGTGATCATAGAGGATCATGGGTATTATCTTATTGTAGGGCTGGACGATATGACCTAAAATCACAATTAATTGAAAATTTTACCTTGATTATGATTAATAAACTTTTTTTTTTTTCACTTAAAAGCTTTGTACTATAAATATGCCTATGTAATTTAATTTAGAAAAAAACAATCACAAACAGCAGGACGAGGCTTTTTCTAAATGAATATAGTGTATGGGCAGGTTTTGATATTTCATCATGTAAAAATTGGCAGATTTAAAACTCGAACAGCGGGCAGACGGGCAGGAAACTCAAAAGGGTTGGTAAGCAGGGGAAGCATATTTGATCATTTATCAAAATTGGATCATTTATATCATATATAATATGTCTTCTAAATCGTTTATAATAGATAAGCCAAAACAAGCGAGAGAGCCTCATTTTCAATCGTGAAATACACACGTAGATGCTGGTTAAATTTCTTGGAGAAATGAGACCATGTGCTCCACACCATCATCTCCATTTTGAAGGACAGCACCCGCCCCTGCATCACTCGCGTCAACAAATAGTTTTAACAGACAGTTGAAGGCGCAGCCAGGACTGGGGCATGAGTCAGCAAAGCCTTTACACAGTCAAATGCCTACTGGCAGGATGCAACCGGACGCACACAGCAGAGACACACGTAACAGTGTGTGAATGCAGGCTTCTCTCCGTGTTGCTTCCATTCTGCAGACTGGACGGGGCTGAGTTAGTGACTGAAGTACATTAACACACAGTGGGGGAAGTATTAACAGGATTAAAAAAAAAAGTGAAATGACAGATTGCGTCGATTAGGTTCTGAATTAAAATGTACGATTGAAATTTTTCAATCAATCGTCCAGCCCTATCCTATTGTCTTGTTTATAATATTACATAAACACTATGTACTGTGGAGAACTTTATTTGTGAGGCCTCAAGTTCTGCAGTTTTATTGTTTTAGTTAACAGAGTTGTACTATACATAAATGTGTTTCCCATATTCACATGTTAATTTGGGCAGGTCAGCCAAATATATTTGCCCCTGACCAAAAATATTTCATTCATATTTTGTAATAATGTTTCCTCTCAAATGTTAGTACAGAAGCCAGTGCAAACTAACCTAAGAGTGTGATGTGTTCAGGGTTCAGAATTAGCCAAATGCTGGTAAAATTTGCAAGTGGCTGGTAGATTTGTTTCACTCACCAGACCAAAAACAACGGTAATCTACAGTATTGAGTGGCTGGTAAGATTTAAACCTTCACTAGCCACTTGGCTGGTGAACGAAAAAGTGAATTTTGAACCCTGGATGTGTTTGTATGCAGCCATTTCTAAACTGTTCACCGTGTCCACTGTTGATCAGCTCCTACCAGACGACCCAGACAAGAAGCCCCAAGCCAAACAGCTCCAGACCCGAGCAGACTACCTCATCAAGTTGCTAAGCAAGGACCTGGCCAAAAAAGAAGCACAGAAACAAGCAGGGACAGTAAGTCTACACCCCAACTCCCTCTGCATCTCTAACCACAATGTAATGTCATCTATAATCAGGGTTTCTGCAGGGTCTTAAAAAGTCTAAACTTTCACAATCTAAGTTTTAGGCCTTAAAGTCTTACATTTGCGTATTGTGTTATAGGTCTTAAATCATTTTAAACAGGTCTACATTTTCCTACATCAGTGTAACGCTACCTCTAATGCTCATCGAAATGTTTTTTTCTGTGGTAGTGGTGTTCTTACGCTCGTCCAAATATAATTTGCTGTATATATTTAGATTATTATGACTCTGTGTGGCTTTTATTCAATTTTAATACATTTATTTACCTTGCAGGTACTTTTGTGACTCTGCATTTTGTCGTACTTTTATGTTTATATAGGTCTTCATTTTCATTCATAAAGGTCGTAAAAAATCTTAAATTTGACTTGAGAAACCTGCAGGAACCCTGATGTAATCTATAATAAATATAAATATATATATATATATATATATATATATATATATATATATATATATATATATATATATATATATATATATATATATATATATATATATTATTATATATATATTATTATATATATATTATTATATATATATTAGAATGTATGTCGACCGGAATCTACCATACCCACTCTGTATGTATGTAGGCCAACTCACGGAAGAGGAAACCAAGAAGTAAAAAGAGCAAAACTCTGAAGCCAGCGAAGACCGAAGAGGTGCTGAAGAGCACGTCCTCCGATCCCCCATCGGACAAGAGGTCAGACGATGAAGACGAAATTGAGGAGGAAAAGGTACATTTAGATGCCACTCGTACTGCTTTTGTTTGCCTAGCATGACATGAATGCTTCCTTTTGTCAGTTTGGAGTGGATGTGTAGCGTGCTTTTTTTTTTTTTTTTTCTCTTTCTCAAATATTTTTTCATTATGTTATTTCATTACACAAATAACAGAGAAGATGCTATGAAAAATGACCATGCCCGTATATCCCTCCCCCAAACCTCATCTAACAGCCGGTACTTCAACACACACAAAGTCTGGAGTTTAAAGAAAGGAGACACATGTTGGAAGTCAGGTTAAATAGCTAGAAGTAAAATAATGGGGGAACAGAATGGAAATACATAGATGAATAAATAACTGATAATAATCCCAAAATAAAGTCCGAAACAGACAAGTAAGAGAAAAGGTACATAAAAATGTGACTGAAAATGAAATTACAGCAAACTAATGTAAAATAGGGAGAGAAGGAGAGTGCTTCTCTAAATTGACTGGAGCAGGGGTCCTTATTGGTTTTTAAGCAAAGGACCCCTCAACTGAAAGAGACAGAGCAGGACCCCCTACTACATATATTGTATAAAATTAAGTTACATATTAAACTGGGCCTACAATAACGGGTAGGGCGGCCTAAAGCCTTTTTAGTGCATATAATACTAAGCTATTAAAATAAAAAATATTTTATAAATCATCTTTTAATGTTGAACATACATGTGGCTAGGGCTGGGCGAAATGGAGAAAATCAAATATCATGATATTCTTGACCAAATACATAGATATCTATTGTAGGGTTGACTATTGGTGCTTTGACTAAATATTTTCACAATTTGGTTTTATTTAAATAATCATCAATAATGTGGTAAACTGTTTCAAGTACAATTATAGAGAACAAAAAAAATTCCCAGCTATGTACTATGTTCACATGCATGCACAAAAATAGTGTGATGTTAAAACAAATCTGCAATTCTTCAAATGATAATCCCTCAAAATGTTTGACAACAGAACATTGAGTTAGTGTGTGTGCTTGTTATCATCAATTCAGACAACATAATTGTAAATCACGATATCTCCATATGATTTCATCACAATATGATTCCATTGAAAGACGATAAATTATCATATTGAATTATCGCCCAGCCCTACACGTGGCACAGTGAATCCTGTGTGAAACTGTCTCTTTGGACGGCTACCTTAGTGACTGCCTTACCTATAGGGCAGTATCAATCGTGTTTTTTCCACAAATAAGCTGATTTATATTTGCTAATAATATATTGGATTAATGTTGAGGCATTTTAATTTTCCCAAAAAATAAAAATAATAATATAAATAAATAATAAAATAATAATAAAAAATAATTTGGCGGCCCTCCTGCAGTAACTCTGAGGACCCCCTAGGGGTCCCGGACCCCCTGTTGAAGATCTCTGGAATAGAGATTGGGAAAGTGTGTGTGTGTGACGTGTTTGGACCCTTTCAGGAGGCGGTGCCGGTGAAGACAACGAGCAGACGGGGCCGAGCGGACAGGGCAGCGCTGAAAGAGGAGGACGAAGATGAGGAGCCTGAGCAGGAGGAAGTTTCTTCATCAGGGGAGGGGGAGATTAAAGAAAAAGAGATCAAAAAAGAGAAGAAGGAGGAAAGTTGGGACATCAAAGAAACAAAGGAGACAAAAGAGAAAAAAGAAACCAAGCCTCTGGAGGCAGTACATAAACAGGACGAGTGCATGGAAAAGGTGAAATAATAAATGTCTAATGTGATATGTTGCTTTACTGCTATGGACCATAGTTGTGATTCGTTGAATGAATTGCTAATTGAGTTAAAGCCTGACAGTGTGACGCCAGAAACACACCACATGCTGAATAGCCTAGAAGTGGAACTATTTTCATTTCGGCGCCCATGTTATTCAATCTGTTGGCCACACCGGCTGTGATCAGGCACAGAGTGGCCACGCCGGCCCACGCGCTGCAGCGATCATTTGCGATCGTCTCCCCTATTTCTCCCGCGAGCAAAATGTGTCAAGCCAGGCAGGTAATCTCATACAGGAAGGCCACAGTGCAGCTGGATGCTTTACAAAATAAACTAAATTTCAAAATAAAATTTATTTATAGTATCAAATCATAACAGGAGTTATCTCGAGACACTTTACAGATAGAGTAGGTCTAGACCACACTCTATAGTTAACCAAGCCCCAACAAGTCTAGTAATTCCCCCAAGTGCAAGCATTTAGTGTGACAGTGGCGAAGAAAAACTCCCTTTTAGGAAGGAACCTTCCTAAAAGGGAGTCACAAGATAGATAATGGAACAGTGACTACAAATGGTAGTCGTAGTAGTTCATGTCATAGCAGGGCACTGCAGGGCGTTACAGGGTGTAGCGTGGCACAGCAGAGCGTAGCAGGGTTCAGCAGGACACTGAAGGGCACCGCAGAGCATAGCAGGGAGTGCAGCAGAACCACGGTGACAGCTGCAACCAAGATTTTGATGCCATCCTAATCCAAGAAAATATGCTGGGTGAAAAAAAACAAAAAAACATAAGGACTCCAGGGAGTAAACTCCCCAGAGCTAGGTTAGTAACAAGCGTTTCTGGGACATTGATGCACACACATGGAAACAAATGGAAATGGAATTCCCCGGTTTATGGTGATTTTGGATGTCTTGACTTCTCAGCTGTCTCCAGCGAGACACACAATCAGGCACACGGAGAGAGACAGACAGATAAAGTGTGACACACACACACACACACACACACACACACACACACACACACACACACACACACACACACTCTCTCTCACTGAGAGGGAAGGAGAGAGAGAGAGAGAGAGACGTTTTGTAGAGTGGAGAGGAGAAGGATCGCTTTGTCACCGGCGCGCAGAACTGCACGGTGTTAACAGCCAGGCGCGCGATCAGGCATGAATCTACACTTCACGACTATTCACTGCGCTTCAGCGTGCAATGTGTTCCTGGCGTGAGTAAGTTATGGAAAAAAAGACAATGGTTTGGTTAGGAATTAATTTTCAAATCCTTCTCATCAGAATGAAGTAAAGACTGAAGTACGAACCAAGAAAGTCTCTGATGTGCCGGTCCATATTACAGCAAGTGGAGAGAATGTGCCATTATCTGAGGAGTCTGAGGAACTGGACCAGAGGACCTTCAGTGTGGTATGTTTCACTGATAACCAAATCTTCAGATAGAAAATCATATTTAGTTAAATATTCAACTTATGGCAAAACAGCAAACAGTTGTAAGTATGTATTGTATGTTGTATAGCGTATTAATACAATAACAAAATTGTCTTAAAGGGTAATTTCACTTTTTTTTTTTCAACATGGATCCTATTTTCCCATGCATTGGTGTCTAAGTGACTGATGTGAACAACAATCTTTGAAATTGGTCCAGTACTGAGCGAGAACACTGTAACCAGCAGCCATGAACCAGGCTGCAATGTAACCCTACAGGACAAATGTTCAGCATCAGTTAGCGTCCACTAACAGTACTGTTTTTGACGCTGACAGGCTCAGATTATTATTCTAAGTGTCTGACTCACATGATATCAAACTGGACGATATGCAGAGAATCCGGTGCAGACATTGTCCAGAGTTGCTTTTTCTCACATGTAGCACCCAACAAGAGATTGTCCATGTCAGGCTCAACATGCATCCAAATGGTTTAATAAAGTTGTGGTTTGGAGTTGCTGGAGGGTTTACCTTTGTTTGAATGTTGCAGTGTAAAGAGAGGATGCGGCCGGTGAAAGCAGCCCTGAAGCAGCTGGACAGGCCGGAGAAAGGGCTGTCGGAGCGCGAGCAGCTGGAACACACCAGACAGTGTCTCATAAAGATCGGAGACCACATCACCGAGTGTCTGAAGGAGTATTCAAACCCTGAACAGATCAAACAGTGGAGAAAGTTAGTACACACATAAATAAGATATGTGCCGTAATGTTGGAATTTCTTTTAGTTTTATAAAATTGGTGTCGAGAAAAGTATAGTTTAGGAACTGGTATCGAATTCATGGTACCGGTATATTTTAAATGATACCCAGCCCTACATTTGAATTACAGTAGGCTCCATGTCGAAGCAGTTGGCGTGCGTGCGTGCGTGTGTGTGTGGAGCTTGAGTGGTCGATAAGACTAGAAAAGCGCTTTATGAATCCATTTACCGTGTTTGAGACCATGTTTGTCTTTTACAGAAACCTGTGGATATTTGTTTCCAAATTCACTGAGTTTGATGCCAGGAAACTACATAAACTCTATAAGCATGCAATCAAGAAAAGACAAGAGAACGCCCAGGTATGTGAAGGCCCTATAATCATTCTTCATTTGGATTACAGTATGACATCCTTTCCTGACATTAGAAATCCATCATGATGATTCTTTCCTCAGGCGATGGAGCAGAACACGAGAAGTATAAACACCCACGGCTATAAGCATGCAGGTACATTCAGCCTCCCTCTATTGTACGTAGAGAACAAGATGAGCAAGTTGTCACTGTGTACTGATTCGTTTGCGGGCTCGATCCTCAGATATTGAAAGGCTGAAGGACAACTCTCACCAGGACGACAGCAGCAGGGACAGCTACAGCTCGGACCGGCGATACCATGAGAGCAGCGGCAGCAAGGAGAGACACAGCTCGGAGTCCCACAGGAAGACCACAGGAGGGGAGTCCCGGAAACGGCCGTACTCCTCCTTCAGCAACGGCAAAGACCACCGAGACAGAGACCACTACAGACCAGACAGCAGGGACAGGGATAGAGACAGACAGGACAGGTGAGGGACACGTGCTGCTCTCAGGAACAGAATGGGCCTTTGGGGGGTGGGGGGGTCTTCTCCCAGGAAATTCTGAGCGTGAAAGACTTCATTTCCTGCATTCTGATACATTTTACATTTTTGAAAACGTCTCAATTTATGTCAAGGAAAACCCCAAATTCTGGTGCAGGTAAAATATAATGGAATATAATGCAGTAAGGGGCCTTTCACATCCGACTACACTTGACCACAAGTGTTGTCTTTGTTATCTGAGCACAAGATATGAAAACTGCGTCAGCTTTGGGCTCATCATTCTGTTATACTGCAGCGAGCCTGCAACTGCTGTGAGCTGTGTCTGGGAGGGCTTTTGAAAAGTCTAACCACAGTTGTGACCGCTTTATCAGCATTGAAATCCCCCTTAACTGAATAAGCTACAGAGGCTGCTGCACACCGTTCACATAGAGCAGCCTATACATTCTCCGCGGTATAACCGCTCTGTGCTGGCTGTGCCATTGGGTTTTTTTTTATGTGGAGAGAACTTGGGACGCTCACGCACCACTCAGATTTGCCGCCGTGCGTTGCACTCAAAGTTCAAATTATTTCAACTGCCGTTGATCTTTTAAAGGAGCAACCGAAGCCAGAAGCAATGATGCCGTATATCAGCGCTGTGCTCTGCCTCTCTGCCATGCGCCCTACCACATGGTTTTACCTCTGATCATGTGTAGCAGTTAAACTCTGTTTCACACTATGATGTTATACTTTGCCATTTATCCGCCGTTCGCATGCGTGCCGAACAGTAGGGCCGGTCCGTTACACCACCACCGTATATTCAACATCACTGACTTCATACATATATTCATAACACGGATTCAGTGGAACATTTAAAAACTTCTTCTCAAACACCTTAATATTTTGCGCTTATTAGATTATTAAAAAACTAATAATCCAATAGTAAACATAAAAAAAGGTACGTAAATTTGCTTTCCTATGCTAATCTATCTGTGTCCCCTTCAATAATTGTGTGAAAAATGAAATTTGATGTTAGATGAAATTTACGCCCATGGCTCTGAACACGTTTAAGTTTCACTGTGTGTGTGTGTGTGTGTGTGTGTGTGTGTGTGTGTGTGTGTGTGTGTGTGTGTGTGTGTGTGTGTGTGTGTGTGTGTGTGTGTGTGTGTGTGTGTGTGTGTGTGTGTGTGTGTGTGTGTGTGTGTGTGTGTGCGTAGATACTACAATGACGGTAAGCACAGGAAGCTGGAAGAGTTCCGCTCCAGCAGAGACCATTCCCACTCGGACCACCGCTCGTCCTACCGCTACCACTCGGACTGGCAGGCGGAGCAGCGGGCCTCGGCCAGCGGGCAGCGCTCGCCCTACGACTCGCGCTCGCCCCTGGGACACCGCTCGCCTTTCGACTACTCGTCGGACCACAAGAGCACACCGGAGCAGATCTGGAGCAGCCGCAAGACATAACGGCTGCTGCCCGGGCCTGCTAGTAGCAGCCATAGACTCCAGCACACAGCAGATGCCTTACAGGGACGGTGGACTCCAACCGGAAGCCTCAGTCAGTTCAGCATGGCTGGCATCTCCTCGCTTTTAGCTTCACCTTCATCTCGGGAACCTGGGAGATGAATGCCAGGGAGCAGCTCAAACCAGGCAGCAGATTCAGAATAAATCAAAGCATATTTTTCTATCAAAGAGTTTAAAGCTGCATCGTTGTGTTCCACAGAACGCGGAGCTGTTTTTTTTTTTTTTTTTTTTTTTATTTTTATAAAAAAAAACTTTTTTTAAATTCTGGAAAACTGACACAGTTTGACCCTGAGTGCTGCCTCATATTCCCCACCAACCAATGACACTGGATCCTGTATATGACTGTTGTCTGTTTGTCCGTGTGTCTCTGTCTCTCTATCATGCTTACTGTGATTATCTACCTTATTTAAGTGTTAACTCGATGAGAAGTCGGTTGTCGCACGAATCACGTTACACGTCGATGTAAAGGTGTCCGGGCTCAGGCTCACCTCCTGAAGTACCTCATTCACAGCGTTTCTCATTTTCCTCAGCAGGTTTTCTTTTTCTTCCACCAGGCGTGAATTATTTAATAACATATCTTAGCTGTAAAAAAAAAAAAAAAAAACCTGGATTGGGGGTTTTTTGGAGAGCGAGGTGTATCATGTTTTTTTTTCTTTTTTTCCCTTTAATAATACTGTTGTAAATTTTGTAAAATAGTAAATCAGTGGTCTTTTTCCTCAGGCTTTTTTGGATTTGTTATGACTCTACTTCCCCCCCCCCACCCCCTCACCCCCCCTCCCATCAACTCAGGCTTTTTTGTCGTTCTACGAGTCAGTTTCTGTATAATAGTTCTTTCATGATAATGCTTCAGAATGTAACTTTTGGTAAAGGGAAAGTTCTTTAATGATATTCAGTTTTATTCACTAGTGCTTAGTTCTTTTGCCTCAGTGTGTTGAAAATCAGCAAGTTGGAAGGAACTGACTTTTGAAATCAGTCTGTTGTCTTTCAATAGAAGCACCTGTTAGATCCTAAATAAATTTGACTTTTTACATTTTTTTTTTTTTTTCTTGACCTTTCAGTTTTCTTTTCTACGTAGGCAATAATGTCAATGTTTCTATGCAGCCAAGTATATTTGTGGTGAACCACCCAACTGAATGAAGTCACTGTTACGGTTCACACTGTTGTACATAGATTTCCTCTATATTTCAAAATGAATTTACACTGAAAGTGCATGAATTTTTATTAACTGTTTTATATAGTTGTTTATGAAGCCATTAAAAATCAATCACTGTACTCACTCGTACCAACTCTCTTCAACACAGTGTCACGTTTTTGATTGTGCCAGCAGTCAGGGATGTGTGGACGATGCTCATGGACCTTTTTCACAGCAGACATGTTGACTTGTCATAGTAGGAAAAGCAAAGCTGAAACAGATAACCTTAACGAAGGCTCAGTTCCATCAAGTGTCCCAGTGAGCTATTTCAGTGAGTCAGCATGCACCATACCAGGGCCTCTCTTATGAAGGGTTGGGTACCGAAACCCGGTTCCACTATGGAACCGGTTCCTACGCAAACGGTAGTATTCGGACCGGATTAGAACGCAAATTTCGGTTCCGACTGAAATATTTTCCCTCTGTCGCTCCGGACAGCGTCAGACTCTTTGTTTATTTATTTATTTATTTTTTTCTTTCTCCCTTTCTGCCGAGTGGCGCACGTGCCCGCTCGCGGTGTGACGCGCGTGTCCGCGCTATTCTCGGACACGCACTCTACAATCACTGGTGATAGACGGCTTTTTGTACACGCTCCGAAACGGACATACAAATATCACCCTCTCTCTGTAGTCTACCCTTAGCTAGCTACCGTTAATGTAGGCTACTTTTGGGCTCACCAAAACGGACGTAAAAGCATATTAACCATTCATTGACTGCACGTGATCGCTAGTAAACATATTCCACTTGCTCTGCTAGTCTATCGTTCAGGACCAGACCTGTAGCCTGGTGGTGGGGGAGTCTGCCCTTTCTAACTCCTCCCTGTGTCCAGGCCTCTTGGACACCATCTGAGAGGTTTCTCCTGTGCAGAACATGCCATTAGTCAGGAGAGGTGTCTGTCTCGCCAGAGAAGCAAATCTGATCATTTTTCTGCAAAAGAACTGCTAAAGTGTGAAGCTGGTTGGCATACCAACTCAACATTTATTTAGTTCTTACTTGTTAATAGTGTAACTGTTATTTGTTAAATTATTGTAGTTATGTGTTAGGTGACTTAGGTTTACTTATTATATATTTAAGTACTTTAAAACGCAAATATATTGTTCAATTTAAATAATTTTCAATTTAAAAAAAAATCCATGAAAAGCTTTGATGTCATTTTTCAGTTTTTCAAGAATCGGTTCAGCATCGGAATCGTAAAAATCCAAACGGTACCCAACCCTACTCTTAAGTGGAATGCAGCCATCATTAATGGGTTTGAATACACCTGTGCTCCTACTATGACATGTCAGTCACGAGAAAGGTCTATTACGCTATCACCAGCAACACCTTTTAAGATCCAATCACTGCGTAGAACTTTCCATGAGATCAGGGATCTTTCATGTTTTTTAAACCAAGGACCCCTTATAGGGGAAGTTAGTTGGGGGTTTTTTCAACCTGGACCCTATGTTCCTATGTTTTTGTGGGTAGTGTAACTGACTGATGGAACAACAATCTTTGAAATTGGTCCAGTATTAACGGCAGCCACAGACTGCAATGTAACCCTATAGGACTAATGTTCAGCATCAGTTTGGTCCACTAAAAGTTTTGTTTTGTCTGACAACATTATGGAAAGGATTGCTACAGAGATATACCTTTTTAACCCTTGTGTTGTCTTCGTTTCAACCTTGAAAAATACACTTTTTTTCTGACATTTGTGACACCTTTTTTCACAATTTGTTTTTGCTTTTTCCAACATTTTAAATTTTTCTTCTACACATTTTCAGCTCTTATTTCTACGTCCAATATTTTCTGATATAAAACAAAAATTTAAAACGGGCCAATGTGACCCGAAGTCAACACAAGGGTTAAAACCTCATTGAGACCTTTCTGTTTAACCAGAAACAGCTCTGAAGTCACTAGCTCTAAACCCACCAGACTCCATTTAAAAAAAAAAAAAAATACTTTAGCGTGTATAGAGCCAGCATATATAATATATTACACATTTAAATCTGTAAACTATGTGTTTATTTCAACCAAAAGTAGAGTTGTGATGTTTGAAACAGTGGAAAGACGACCCCAAACTGCTTTTCAGTTTTATTTTGTTTCTGTCGACTTTGAATGAAGTGTGTTTTATGATGCTAAAATTACTGTTTATTTACATGGAGTCTGGTGGGTTTAGGGAACCTAATTTCGCGGATGTTTTTATGTTTAAAAAAAGGATCTTACTTTTTACCAGAAAGGTCGACCTCCTCAGAAATCCTTCCCATAATGTTGTCAGACACAATATTAATCTCAGCAGCAAAACGAGCCATTTTGTGAAGGTAAATACAAGATGGACAATTGTCCTATTAACTTAGATTGTAGCTTGTTTCTCTGCTGCCGACAGCAGAGATCTCTCCTAATACTGGACCAATGACAAAGATTGTTGTTCCCATCAGTCACTCAGACATTATATTATATATTTAGACACTAAAACATAGGAAAATAGGGTCCAACTTTAAGTAACTGAATGAGAGACGGAGCAGGGACCCCCTACTAGTAATATTGTATAAATAAAGTTGCATATTAAACTGGGCCTACAATAACGTGTAGGGTAGCCGATAGCCTTTACGCATACCTTTTTAGTGCATAGAATACTAAGCTATTAAAAAGAATTGTCTGCATGATTTTCTAAATTATGTTTTAATGTTAAACATACATGTAACAGTGAATCTTTAGGATGAGCAGCATCTGTGGATGGCTACCTTAGTGACTACCTTACCTACAGTAAGCCTATCATCAGTGGGGATTTATATTTGCTAATATGTTGGATTCATGTTGAGACATGTTAATTTTTGAAAAAACATTCAAAAATTAACAATAATTTGGAGGGCCCCCTAGGGGCCCGAGATCCCCCTGTTAAAGATCTCTGCATTAGTTTGTTACTTGCCGTATGTCACTGTCATGACAGTTGTGTGAATGAATCGGGAGATAGCTTTTAGGCTCTCCGCTCATCGATCCCGAACCAATACATCCAGTTTACTGAAACATCTGTCTGCTCCATGTCCAGTAGGCTATACGTTAGTCTCGCATTACCAGCTCTGTCTCCACAGCGCTGTGAAGTAAAGTCTGGCTACACCACAGATGCATTCTGGGTTGTTTGCATTTCTTTCACAATCATCTTGGGCGACGGTTGCTCTGCCAGAGAATGTCTAATAAGGCTTCTGAACTGGTTGCAGTTCCACTATTGATCCATATGGGGGCGCTCACGGGAGAGTGCAGAATGAATGGAGGTATATGGAGCTGTACCTCTCAAAATCCACTTTTCTCAGGATATCATTTTTTGTCTAGTAATTTGAATGTTGCATTCGAAAGGGGAGGCTAAGAAAATACACACTGCTGGGTGTTAGCTTTTTTTAAGTCGTTTTTTTGTTCTAAAAAGCCTTTTAAACTGTCAATGACATCATACGGCCAGATATACTGCTTTAAGGCAACCTCTGAGTCACTTTTCTGGCTCCGCTTCGGATGCTGGTTCATTCAACTTTCGACCTATATTCCATGTTGAACTTGCAAAAACTACAATCATATCTGAGATTTCTCAACGACAATCGGGTGAAAAAAACTAATTTAGCCGTCTGGCTCCATAGAGTCCCATTCATTTTGCACTCGCCTGTGATCACCCCCAGTGGAACTCTGGTGGAACTGCAACCAAATTCGGTACAATGGGGCTGAATAGGGAGTGGAAAGGCTCTCTGTAGACGGGCTATGGCTCTGCAAAATAGTCTCAGGAAGGAACTTGTTTTGATTTGCCCCCCCCACCGCACCCTGTTGCACAATCCAAATTTTCCTTAAAACTTGACATTTTCAGCGTGTATCTTGCTAGCTTGAAGTTTGTTTTCCATGGTGAGGGGATTTTGAGAACGGCAACACACAAAGAGCGTGGACATCAGGCTTTATCCTGGAAATGTACTTCCGTTGATCCAGACTATGTTCATGTGGCATCGACCTAAAACTCCTGTAAGGAGCGCACCTGCACTTGTACACTAAATTTGTGATAAATTGCACAGATTTCTGAGGATGTTGCCAACATTTGTGTTTGCAAAGTTATGACGGCTGCAGTATTTTGCATATGAGCATTTACACAGATTGTTAATGAACACGTATGAGAGTAAGGTTCAATAGAAAATCAGTGTGATCCATTTTGCTAACTCGATGCATCACTGACGATAACTGTATTACACCTTTGAAATCTGTGACAGCAGCACGAAATGCATGAATTAGGAGAAAATGGGGAATAGACGTGAGAATTTCACACGCTTCTGAAAACTGATTGCCATTTGCAGATGGTGCCAAAGTAACAGAAAAACTTAATGTGCATGTGGCAGTCTTAATTTGTTGTCTGAATTTGACATAAGAGCCCTCAACATGTCCTTAGTGATATCGTCTGTTCTACAGTGGAACCTCTTATTAGCCGTCTCTGTTGTCCTCTCAGCATTAAGAGACTGCTTGTTTCTAGAATGTCTTATGGCTTTCAGTTGTAAATGCCGTTTACAGTCGGCCCCAACTCCAAAAGTCTGAAATGCAACAACCTTTCTTAACCTACTTTTTTAGTAATAAATGAAAACTTTAGAATGTTTGTAAATGAAAACATCTATAACAGGGGTGTCAAACATATGGCCCGTGGGCCAGAACCAGCACTGGATGACTTTGCAAAGTGTGAAAATTGCCCACTGGAGATGTGAGATGTGGCCCATCAACTAAAATGAGTTTGACACCCCTGGTCTATAAGAAGGTGTCGGGGTAAATATGCTGCACACTATTCACAGCAAGTCTTTTTTTCAGTTTAATCACACACGAGAGAGTGAAAGAATCAAAGAACCACTTGAGTTGGTTTTTATTTGGTTCCTAAAGCGCATCAGGGCCAGCAGACCGTTCTCTGAAAGCCATCCAACAAGGCAAAGTTAAATAAGTAAATTGAGCTGGGAAATGGCTTCAATTGATCCACGTGACACGTATAACATCTAATATAGGTTGGATGATGATTAAGACTGCATACAAAACAAACATTTTCAAGGCAACATTTCTCTCTGCAACCGAGTGGGCTCCAAAGACGCTGGGGACAGGAAGCCTCCGCCTTAGGAGCTCTTCTTCTCCTCAAAGATGATGTTTGCTGTGGCTCTCTTGGCTGTGGACAAAACACACACACACACACACACACACACACGGCTTGTTATCTAGAGTCAGATAGCCTTTTTGTTTGATGCTAAGCTACTGTTTAGAGAAACTCAACACTTCCTGCAAATGTTTGACATTAGAAGCCTCGCAGAAAAGGGAGGAAGGCTTTTAATGACAGAGTGTGGTCTAGACCTACTCTATCTGGAGAGTGTCTCGAGATAACTCTTGTTATGATTTGATAGTATAAATAAAATTTAATTAATGTGAAATATCAGCGCAGGAAATGTTGAGTTTCTTGACATCAGCTAAACTGTTGATGAAATAAATATAAAAATGTCTTAAATTCAACTCTCTGTATTCGTCAGGCAGTCAGTGCGTTTACATGCAGTTAAATAATACTACTACTATAATAATTAATTGATTATATTTGGGTTAAAGGTGCACTATGAGTTCCTGCATGGTCACTTCTGTTGACGTTCCAAGTAAATTCCAAACAAAACAGAGCAAGCTCGCCCCTCCCCCCATGTTTCCACAACTGTCATGACTAACTGACTGAAGGCAGCTACACACAGAGCCAATAATCGGCCGTTGGACAGTCTAGCGAGGTCAGTGACTCGAGTCTGCTCGGTGTGTTCAGTGCCGTCGTCCGTTGGAGGAGTTGTCGGCCTTCATTTTGGCCGATTTGAGGACTCACCCGGAAATGGCAAGCGGGATGACCGTGACTAATCCTCTCAAAATCTGATGAAAATCTTTATAACTGACCTTTGTCGATCTGAAATGAAGACAGATTCAGCAACTGCACGGCCTATTTCTCGCTTAAAATGTTTTCAGGAACATGTTTCGGTGAACTATTTTAGTACAATATGAGATCGTATTCTGAATGAGTTGCCATTAATGGCCGGTTGAAAAATCCCAAATCCGGGAGCAGCCAGACCCAGGTGACGCGTTCGTCCAATCAGCTGCCGGTTTTCATTTTTTGGGCGACAATCCAGATTAGCGCCGCCTGCTGTTATGGAGACGTATTACGTCTCGTCTCTTCAGTGTGTTCTGTGGCACTTTTTTGACCAACTCGGGGAGACCGATCAGTCACACTGGCTTTTCTGCCAACGGTCGGCCATCGGCTCTGTGTGTAGCTGCCTTAACTGTCACTAACCCCCACCCCTGGCTGGAGTGGTTTGTTGTATATTGCAGCCTGTGCCTCTAGTGTTTGTTTGATGTTTATGACCCCTGTGTTGTCTCTGGGCTTTTTTACAGTGTATACAGGGGCCAGGCAGCTAGCAGATCAAGGAGAGATGCCTACTATTTGAGACAAAAATGAAATTGCGCTGAAACCATGCAGGAACTCATAGTACACCTTTAAGGTAATACCCCGATTTCTCAAACGCCATGTTAACACCTTACCCCGGTTAAAATCAGAGTTCTCATAACCCGGTTAACAGACCTAGCGAACTCCTTCAGTAACCGGGGGATTCCTGCATGTTTACACCTTAAACGGAGTATGGTCGGGTTAAGTGTATGCACGTTTCAACTGCCCCTCCCCACTCGTAGTCGTAGTCATGATACTATAAAACAAATGTATCAGTGGGCCGTCTGTTTTACTCCACGCCGAGGCAGCAGCAGAAACCGGGAGATGGCTAAACAGATTGTCCATCTCTGGGGCTGTCTACGCCATGTATCGGCAAAAAAAGTGGAGGGTTACAGATATAATGAGCCAAACAAGTTGTCAGTCGTCCGGTGAGAGCACTGCTTTCTCTACGCTGTGACAAGAGTGCGTGATTGAAACATTAAGATTTTACTAATTTAGTGGCCGGTCAGTGTAATTTTGACATAGGTCAACTGGCAGAAAAAGCCAGTTGTGCGTTGGCAGAGCGCCACCTACTGTACTGGAGGTAGAGTTACTCCTGTTATTCTTCCCATTCTTCCCCGCTCATGTATACGGGGAGAACCGGCAGAACCCGGTTATTCATTGAACAGTTACTGCTGTGCAAGTAAACCTTCTCTTAATACATCCATGATGTAATCGCACCGAAGGTTTCGGTCTGTCAGCCAAAAACTGAGTTCTGAGATTTGCGCAAAGAGCAGAATGTACAGGAAGTCCCAAAATGTTTAACCCGTGGGTTATTACACATTCTTGTTTCTCTTTCTATTCAACTGTTATATTTTCATATACAGTTGTTTGACTTTTTTGTGATCCATTTTTGTCCCCCTTTTACTTAAAACTCCAGTAGTTACAGTAAACACTACACAACGCGTCGCTTCACACACCCTCATCTTTGAACTTGTCAGCAGCTTCTGACGCCTTGTCCTTCAGGTTCTTCACCGCGTCGTCAATCTTGGCTTCGTTCTTGAGGAAAAATGGTCTAACAATCCGGTTATAAATCATGACTGATCCGTTGGCGGCAGTCGGAGCCATGCACCACACCAGGAAGGCGCCCTGGGAAAGAAGACAAGAGTCTCTCATCAAAACAGGACATCACAGTTACATTACAAGTCAAACTTAGATTTAGATTTTGTTGAGTTGCTGATTAGTAAAATGCTGAGTGAATTTAAGCTGGGCTGTTATTGTGAAAGGTAACAATGGAATATATGCAAGCATATAATTTTGCTATGGATTGGATTGGAGTATTTTACACACAAAAAATGAAACCATGGAGATAGGTTTGCCTTTTCAGGCCAAATATAGCAAATGGCATCATTTTTTATTTAACATGATTTTTCTTGAACACAGGCGTATTTTTGAGGTTGTAATCTGAATCACTGACAAGGGTCTCTCTCTCCCCCCCCTCCTGGGGAAGATTATCACATACATGGCCAATCCCTGAAAGCAAACACAGGCTCTCTGCATCACTGGCAGAAGGTGAACCTGCTGACTCAGGGTGCTCCGCCCTCCACATGTTGATTAGTTTACTCTGCTAAGAACACACACACACACACACACACACACACACACACACACACACACACACACACACACACACACACACACACACACACACACACACACACACACACACACACACACACACACACACACACACACACACACACACACACACACACACACACACACACACACACACACACACACACACACACACACACACACACACACACACACACACACACACACACACACACACACACACAGGCCAGAGTCCATTGTTAGACTTCAGCCACACTTAGCTGCACTACAGAGATAGACGGTTTTGTTTAACATGAAAGACTGCAGCGAGTGGTTCCGGCTCCCAGGTAGGATATCAGAATCAGCAGGGGAATGCTGCCCACTCAACTCCATGTACCTGTAGTTGTATGAATCAATTTGTCAGCACAACACATTGACTGAAACACAGAAAATACACCGGCTGGATTACCTTTCCCATATAGTAGAACGGGAACCAGGAGAGGAAGATATCAGCAAAAAACTCTGCCACGCTGAAGAGTCCATACACCACCCAGTAGGTCAGCCATTTGGTATCATCTTCTTTGGTGGCACTCTCAATGGCCTTAATCCTGGAAAGAGAGAAGAACAACATGGAAGAGATGGTTTGATATATACAAGTCAACATTAACCCCACACTTGAAAATGTCGCCCAGCATGTGGTCGTCCACAGGGTGCCATTTGTGAAAAAAGCAGAGGGGGGGATGTTTTTTCATTATGCACAACAAAACAAAACATGCACGAATGAAATCCCCCTTCCAATACCACCATGGATATAGAGCCACTCCACCAGCCATGCCAAAACACGTATTACACAACGTGGTGTCAACATGAAACACAGCGTGTTCAAGCAGGAGAGCAAAGTTCACTTCACGGCAAAAACTAAATACTTTCAGCCAGGAAATGCTAATTTGTTCCTTGGGAGTGTTTTAATCCAAACCACGATCTTTTTTCCTAAACTTAACTGTCATGGCCACATGACGTTCACTAAATGACGTTCGTCTAAATCCCACTACCATCACCATCATAGAATTGTTGGGACTTTTGTAAATTATTGTGAGTGTGGTCTAAACCTACTCTATCTGTAAAGTGTCTCGAGATAACTCTTGTTATGATTTGATACTATAAATAAAATTGAATTGAATCATCTGGCGGTGCCTGTAGCCGGCTCACAGTCACCTGTTGGCTGCTGAACAACTGCTGCTGGTAGCCGGCGTCCTGGAGCTCTGGAGAGGCTAAATACAACCAGCAACTGCTGCTCAGATTTGATCTTTCTATGGCACTATAGACAGCCCTTTACTTAGTTAATACTTCTATTTTAGGTATATAATATATGGTCTATTGGTGAAGTAGCATTAATCACTTTGCACATTTTGCAGAGGCAGGGATATGTAGACCATAAAAGGGGAAATTCCCCCCCGGCAAATCACACCCTGGTGGTCCATCTCTTCCATCCTCTCTTTCCTCTCTTCTCTTTCTTTCATTTGTTCCCTGCTTAAAGCCTTCCTTCCTTTTTCTTTCCATGACATCCCTGACTACTTCAATGACTTCATAAAAAGGTACACTTTTCCAGATTTGACAGATTTTTCAAAATGAGACTGAATTGAAGTTGAACTCATCTGTCACCTCTGAAGTGACGAAATACTAACTAAATGATACTGTTGGTGAGAGATGGGAAGCATAACACAATCTCCACTGTCGAAGTCCCACCCTTACAACACACAGCTGTTACTAGCCAACGAGCCCAACCCAACATCATGCAACTCAATGAGCCAACTCAATGAGCAGTGTCATACATTTGTACAGAAGTGATTGTGTATTTGTGAGTTTATTATGTGTTATTATCACAGATTTTTCCACGTTATCTATGCCTGTACATCCTGGGTTTTGTTTAGTTTCCTGTTTTATTTTGTAGGTTCATTTCCCATTGTGTCATGTCTTGTTTCACCTGTTCATCAGCCCTCCTGCCACCTGTCTGTCATTTCCTCCCTCGTTGCCTCGTGAATTTAGCCTGTGTGCTCCCTCTGTCTGCTGTCAGTTCGTCGTCGCTTGGTGCCAAGAAGCGCTGCCTGTTTCCTAGTGTCCCTGTTTTTTCCTGCTTTTTTGTAATGAACTGACTGTGAGTTAATTTTTTCCTCAATATATGATTGAAACTCTCCCTGCTGCCATCCTTGTCTCTTCCATTTCACTGACCAAACTGTGACATTCTCCTGGTTTAAATTGAACCTCAGCATCGTTTAACTTCCTCTCATGTCAACTGTAAATTGCAGTATGTCAGTGTCTCACAGGTTTGAGTACCAGATGGCCGACGTGTGTGTGTATGTTCTCGTTTAACTATATTTGTGGGGTCCAAAAACCGGGAATACAGTATACTTGTGGGGTCTCGACAGCTTTGTGGGGCCCAAAATGCTGGACCCCACAACTTTAAAGGGCTGTTTGAGGGTTAAGACTTGGTTTTAGGATTAGGGTTAGAATTAGGTTATGGTTAGGGTGAGGTTAAGGGTTAAGGTTAGGCATTTAGTTGTGATGGTTAAGGTTAGGGTAAGGGGCTAGGGAATGCATTATGTTCTTTCTGACCACGGTGGGAAATCTGGAGCAGGAGAAGTTAACCCTCTCCTTGATTTCATGTTGTTTATGGAGAAGGAGAACCGGGAAATGAGTCGGGGGGGGGGGGGGAATGCAACGTTACCAAGCCACGGCGTAATTACATCCTGTCTGAGTCCTGGGGCCGTACTACAGATTCTTTCTTTTTCTTATCTTGCAGCTCCTATCTTAACTGTTTGGTATCCATGGTAATAAGGGGTTAGGACCTGATTTAGGAAAGAAGCCGTAACAGGTGAATAGTTCCTAAGTCAATCCTAAGTGTATTAAACAACTTCCCGGAATCTTTAACTCTCCGAACTTTAAGATAACTGTTAAGCTGTCTTTACATTTTTTTTTCTGCTAAGTTCGTGTCTCTCGCGCCCACGTCGGTGGATGGGGAGGAGAAAGGCTCCGACATACGTTCAGCATCCGGACTGCTGTGGATTTGAACAGGCCGTGCCGAAGTGAAAGTGGTTTCATTCTGGGAAAGCGGCTGCATGTGTCCACAAAAATGCATACACGCATCAATGTGGCTGCGTGACCAGTACCAGTCCACAGCTGTCCACAGACGCGCAGAAAGTCCAAACCTGCGACCAACAAGTTGTCAGCTGACGGTCAGCTATCGATAAGAAATAAAAAAGATAAGAAAAGTTGTTTAGCTCGGCGAGATGTTAGTAGTGGCATGAGTTGCTAGGTAACGTTTACATACGCTGTAAGTTGATAACCGATGTTGGATCGAGTATTTAGGATTTTCTAACCTGAGATAAGATAAGAATTCCTAAAGTTAGCTAGGATTTGTTTCCGTTATACCAAATTGGGAAAAATCCTAACTGAGACTCTTCTTGTCTTAACTCCAGACTTAAGAAGTTTCTGTAATACATTATGTCCCCAGCAAACTGGAAACTGTTAGCATCTGCAGTAGCACATTTAACAGCCAAAGCACATCGCATTACACTGCTGGCAAAGAAATAGATTTTCCTCATAGAGGAAGATTAAGAAAGAGCTTCTTTCTTAAAATAAGGCAGTGCAAAGACAAGTTGGTTTGCTCCTGAGAGTAACTTCCCTTATCTGATCATGAGATGATTGAATGAGGGAATCGTGATGAATCATCTGATCATAATTTGGTTTTGCGATCATGGTATCATGCTGTATAATGTCATATTAATAAATGACTGAAGTAAAAGATTAGGGCAGCATCAAATGTTCATTGCCATTGCAGTACCAATTTCAGTGACACGCTGTGCTGAACTAAACATTCCTGGGATGTTTCTGAAAGGTAAATAAAAAGGTGTATTCCACTGCACTACCGCACAGTTTGCAGACTGACAAGGGACCGCGGGTGACTCAGCGTTAACTATGACCTTGATAATTACTGATTAAAAACTCCTTAAGGGACGTGGGTGAAGTAAAAGCTCCAGGACAGCTTCCTCTGTAACGTGGTCCACTTTAATGTCCATTACACAAGCAAACGCTGACCACATTACCCATCATCTTTCAGGCTGTGTGCATCTCCAGGTTGTAACACAGGCTTCCTGTTATGTGTCTCCAAACTCAATCTTGACATGACATCACTATGACATCATCAGGGTTATTTTCTCAGAATTTACCAAGCTTCCCGGAGACGCAGAAGACATTATAGCACCGTTTGCTTGGGCCGAGTAGTACCCGTGAAACGGAGCATAAAGTGTGTAATTGGAGTTGCCCTGCAGCCATCTGAAGGCACAACCGCCCCCCTTCCAAACCATACAACCATATCGGTTGTTTGTTCCTCCTCTCTAATACGACCCACAGGAGCGTTTCATAAATTAGTGCCCCTAGTGGTGGCAGGAAACATGACCTCATATCTAAACCAGAGAAGGTAACGTGGCGGTTTTAAACAGGTGGTTAACGTTGCAAAACGGTCCCAGTTTGGTTAAGTTTAGACACCAAAACTACTGAGTTAAGTTGATAAAAAGATGGAGGTTTGGGTTCCAATCAGACGTCACTTCCCTTCCTGAAGGTTACCACGTGACGTAGCTCCGTTTGTTTCCTTTTCTTTTCAAACGGGACCCCGGTCTCTTGGGTGAAAGTCCTGCGTTTGTCGATCTGAAATGAAGACAGATTCAGCAACTGCACGGCCTATTTCTCGCTTAAAATGTTTTCAGAAACACGTTTCGGTGAACTATTTTCGTAAAATAAGAGATCGTATTCTGAACGAGCCGCCATTATGGTCAGTTTTGAAATTCGGGAGCAGCCAGCCCCACGTGACGTGTTCGTCCAATCAGGTACAGCCATCGCAGTTGTAGGAGGGCGGAGTCTGTTTTCTTTGCTTGTCAGTGGTCAGTGAAGAGAAACTGGTGGCGAGCTCAATAGCGTGCAATGCTGGGAAGCGGGACAATCCCATCCATGAAAACAACGTGTATTTGGACACGTACTATAAGAAGGCGCTAGCCTGGCTCCGCCCTCCTACTTACTTCCGTTCAATTTTTATTTCCCTTCAGTACTCCGTCTGTGTTTGCAATATATTCTTAGGTTTTCTCTGGCCAAATATTTGGCAGTCCAATCAGTGAACAGAGGGAGTGGCTGAGAACGATGACGTTGAGGACGTGAGCTAGAAAGATGCGAGCGAAGCCATTCAGTCCGTTGTGGCAACGCTGCAGAATATCCAGAAGTTAAAGCCCGAGCAAGACCAATCTTTGCTGAGTTGTGTTGGTGGCCATGTTGCTGTACATTAATTGTCTAAGAAATAATTTCGATTAACAATATAATTGCCTCTTTCAGTCAAATTTACAAATATGTATTTATTTATTACTTTGTTTTTAAAAGTTCTGAGTGAATCCCATGATACATCTTTTGGTTCTATATCACTGTTATATGACCCAGATGATGTAACGTTTTGCAGAACAAATCTGAATTTCTGAATTTCTCTGTTGAGGGATTGATAAAGAATATTGAATCTAAAAGGTAGCAGGACAGTGATGTGTAACAGTGGAAGCAGACGGGCAGAACATGTCTTATTGCATCAGACACATTATACTTTTGTACCATCACTGTGACTATTAATTTTATATTTAGACTCAATTATATGATGGACATAACTAGTATGCCAACTGTAGGCATGTACAAATATCCTCTGTCATTATTATTAGAGTATTTACATCTACTTTGAGTAAGTGTAAGTTAATAAAAAGGGTTGAATACTTTTTATAGGCCAATGTTGTTATTTTGCTAAAATAAGTCCCTAAATTCCTTACAAAGGTTGTTCTTCTTATCACGGCTATTTAAAACACCAAGTGTGCTGTTTCAACAGAGCCCATATTAATAGTTACAAGTATACAACATACAGAGTTACAGAGACACACGCTGGTTTCCTGTTCTCTAGTTCCTGTTGGTTATGGTTAACCTTCCCTCTTGTCACACAGTGGCATTATTAAAATAATGGATAACAGTAAGCAGTATTTAGTTTTTCGCTTGAAGTTTGTTTCTAATAGCAGTCTTTTTATCATGCATTCTATTCTCCCTGAGGCCTGTGTGTCGCCGTATAAAAGCTCCTCTCTGTTTCAGTCACAGGCTCCCATGGTGTTTAAGTACAGCACACTGCCAGCTTTAATAGTCCAACTACCATAACTGACAAACGGCTCAACTGTCTGCAAGATCCTCTCAACACTCCCATCTGTTGCCTTCAAAACTCGCCGTACCGGCCCCGGAGGGAAAGGTTAGGCTGTCTGGGTGCCACAAGTTATATATCAGTCAGGAAAAGATGTTTGGAGCATGTGAACAGTGAAGAAATACTAAGGTCTCTAGTTTCACAGCAGTGTGGTAACTATGGTCGCCACCTTCAATGTGCAAAAATAAGGGACACCTTGCCAGCGCCCTATGCACAAATCAAGAGACACTTAAGCTACATTTACATTTCTACGTTTTTGGTTGTTTTTTTGAGTTTTGAGCCAAAAGTGATCTCTGTGTACCAAGTGTTTTAATCTCCAGTAGAAGAACTGATCTCTGTTAAAACTAACACGCCCAAACCTCATATCTCATCATCATTCTGGTATACTGGACATAAACAGTAGGCAGTGTGGAGACTCCTCCCCCTGCTGGTAGTTGCCATGGTAACGTTAGTAGCTTTAGTCTCCGAGAACGAGACGTCGTGACCGATAAGACCCAATCAGGAGGAGAAACGTTGGCGTCAGTGTCGGTGTTGTCAAAGGTCTCCGTTTGAAACACAACCCCGCAGATTCAGAACCACAACGGGTCAGAAGAGTTTCCTAATGGCTCCGCTTTAGGGGCTCAGAGCAGGGGGAATGAGAGGGGGGAATACCAGAGCAGGGGGAATGAGAGGGGGGAACACCAGAGCAGGAGGAATGAGAGGGGGGAATACCAGAGCAGGGGGAATGAGAGGGGGGGAATACCAGAGCAGGGGGAATGAGAGGGGGGAATACCAGAGCAGGGGGAATGAGAGGGGGGGGGGGAACGCCAGACCAGGGGGAATGAGAGGGGGAAACACCAGAGCAGGGGGAATGAGAGGGGGAAACGCCAGATCAGGGGGAATGAGAGGGGGAAACGCCAGATCAGGGGGAATGAGAGGGGGAAACGCCAGAGCAGGGGGAATGAGAGGGGGAAACGCCAGAGCAGGGGGAATGAGAGGGGGAAAAGTAGCATAAGATATTCCTTTTAAACCAAAACGTAGCAGTGTAGATGTAGTCTTAATTTCCTGAATAATGGTAATTGTTTTAGGGACAGGGCATTTTGTCATTCCAACCCAATATCAATCAGAGGATACAGTAAGAGATGATAAGAAAAGATGACAAAAAACAGTTTGCTTCACATGTTAGAAAGTTCGTTGGAGATGAGCCCGGCCTGCGCAGAATCGATCACCTGCAATCACCGCCCAATGCATGCTGGGTAGATCTGTGTCTGCCTTGATCCCGACTCGCTCTGACATCATGCACACATGGGCAACGATAACTCACGAGATCAAGGCGGCCGCAGGTTTTAGAGCCAGGCACCACAGTCGCTCTCCACCCACTGCAAGACCCAGGGCATGATGGGAAACGCCTGGCTCTCAGCTGATTGGTTCAGAATCGACTCAACATGATGACGTTTTATATCAACTTTTTATTATTTTTGAATCAGAGGGATTTTAATTGCTATTTGTCTGATTTAAAAGCTTATTCTGTACAGAACACATGATGGTGGCTGATGGTGACGTTTAGAAGTCAGAGAGACTAAATATGATCAGATTACAGATCATCTCCAGTCTGTTATTATTATTATCATCATCAGTAACAGATCATCTCCAGTCTGTTATTATTATCAGTAACAGATCATCTCCAGTCCGTTATTAATAACATCAGTAACAGATCATCTCCAGTCTGTTATTATTATCAGTAACAGATCATCTCCAGTCTGTTATTATTATCAGTAATAGATCATCTCCAGTCTGTTATTAATAACATCAGTAACAGATCATCTCCAGTCTGTTATTATTAACATCAGTAACAGATCATCTCCAGGCTGTTATTATTAACATCAGTAACAGATATCCAGTCTGTTATTATTATCAGTAACAGATCATCTCCAGTCTGTTATTATTATCAGTAACACATCACATGTAAAGCATTTTGAGAGCTACTCTGTCATATTAAAAACAACTGGAGACTGTATACAAGCTGATATATGGGTCTGATAACATTTTATTAAATTGGAATCAGACCTAACAGGATGTGAGTGTTTCTGTGACTTCCTGTTCAGCCTGAAGGCTGCTGGAAACAGCTGGAAACTGTCAGACTGTACCGCCGCTTTTTGTCCCCCTCCCCTCCCCCCGGCTGCTGCCGCCTGCTCTCTTCCACTTTACAGGCGAGGTGACCCTCATCTCCAACGAGCCTATTATCTGGGAACCTTGCACACAACTGCCCAGCAGGGTTGGTCTTACTCTAGAGTCTTTAGTGATGCAACATCAAAGAGCAGGGCTGTATTCAATACACCTACTCAGGTTCAAACTTGTTCACTATCTGAGCCTTCAAAGCCTCTGAACACCCACACAGGTGTTTTCAGTTCTTCTGGCTGATTAAACTCTGCACAGGTTGAAGGTGGGCCGGAGCTTGGATGGAAATGTATTAGGTCACAAATCCTCTACCAATAAGAATGGCAGAGGTGTCATTTGTCCCGCCCTAACAGGTGCAACAAAGCAAATGAGACTTGGGAAGATGTCCATCAATCAGTCTGACCACGCCTACACAGGTCCAATCAGCCACATTAACTCAAAACACCTGTGTGGGGTGTCCAGGGCTGTTAATGCCGAAATGCTTGTACAACTAAAGGAGACAAGGTTGTGGCTAAACCCAGTCTGGAACTTGAAAACCCACTGACAAACCTGTGGGTTGTAATAATGTCATATGTACTGTATTTTAGAGCATTCTTATGTAGGCCTGCAAAATATAGGGCAAGGGAATGTCTGTGATTGAAGGTCCAAGAGAAGCTGGAAAATGTATGATGCAGTTGAAGGCATAGAGGCTGTCTTTTTCCATAGGAGAGAACTTGTGAGTGGTGGGAAAGGCTGTTTACTAATCACCGCTCATCACTTTCTAGCACTCTTAGGAGAGTGGAGAACAGGCGACAGGACTGAACTGGACAGCATTCACGCCAAAAATGCTCACCAAAAATGTTAGGTATACCTCATTTGTTGTTAGGGACCTACAATGTTGAAAACACATTATGTGTAACAGTGACTATTAGTGCTGCCACGATATGCTTTTTGTCCCGATTGGATTCTTCCACGACATATGGGTGCTGATTGGACTTGATTTGTGATTTTCATTTATTGTGATTCTAGAAGTTTTGGGATTTGATAGTATTGAGTATCTGGATTTTCTTTTCCTTCTTTAACAAAAACAAAAGTTGAATAAAAACACTTCTAGAGACAATATATCATGAGACATTTCTAAAAACTGATATTCTGACATCACCAGTCAGTCAGTCAGTCTGATGTTTATTTACTCTGTAAAGAAGAACATAACATGGATGTTCTGCTTTTTCTGCTTTCACTCTGTTCTGCTGGAAACCGATGTGATGTAGTTGCTCAATCATTGGTAAAAAAAATAAGTAAAAAATATCGATCCTAGGGAAAAGAATCAATTTACATACGATTTCCAATACTTTTGTTCCCCTAGTGACTACTCAAGACTACAGTAGGCTACATACATACATACTTAGTTGAAAGTTTTAATAACCATAATAAAAAAAATTATAATATTTTAAGCTTTAAGCGCTAAATTAAGGGGCTTATCTCTGTTTAGGATGTACTTTTCTGAATCAGATGCTGACTCCAACAGCTATGATCTATTCTATTCAATTCTATGTTCATATACATAATCTATGCTGGAATTTAAATTCCTGTTTAAGTTTTGACCAATGTGTTGCTGCATTTAAAAAGTTTACAGTTGAATTGTAATTCCTGTTAATTTTTAAGATAATTTTTTTTCCCCCAAGTTGCTGGTGCAGTCTTATTGTAATGATTAATAACAATTCAGTAAATGTATATTTGTTTGATTGGTTACATCTTGTTTTACAAAGTTAGGAAAGCAATGTTTAAGTCCCACACACACACACACACACACACACACACACACACACACACACACACACACACACACACACACACACACACACACACACACACACACACACACACACACCTATTTTTTGCTGTTTTCGGAGGGGTTCCCTTCCCTTTTTATTTATTATTAATATATTATTTATATACTTTATACTACTATATAATACTTAATTTATTTTTAGTTTTATTTATATATATATTTATTTCTTTATTTAGAACAGCTGAAGAGAGAGGAAATGGGGGAGAGAGAGAGGGATGACATGCAGCAAAGAGCATCGGGTCGGACTCTAACCCGGCCGCTGGCAAGGACTGAGCCTACACGGGGCGCACGCTCTACCAGGTGAGCTAGAGGTCGCCCCTGACTCTTTATTTCTTTTTCATTTGACGCTGGGGAAATACTGTCTTTGTTACACTGATGCCAATAGAGCGCTGCAGGAATGAGTCGTCAATGAGTCAGCATTTTTGCACTTCCAGTTTCCTCGTCTCAAAGCCCATGAGTTTTTGGCCACATGGCTGAAATAAGGTCCGTGGTTAACACAAGCTTAGGAGAGTTTACCACTTTGTTCTACGACATGAATCACGTCAGTACCAACTCGTGAATTTTAAAGGTTGTACGTGTCTTAAAAAGGCGGCTGCTAGCACGCCGAACACATGAAATCAGCTGGAAGCTAGAGGTGTCGACATGGGCGTAGATTTCAGGGTACAGTACCTAGGTAAGGACTACTAGCCAGTCAGAAGCAGAGTATGAGGGCGTGCCCTGACAGTACCTAGGTAAGGACTACTAGCCAGTCAGAAGCAGAGTATGAGGTCCCTGACAGTACCTAGGTAAGGACTACTAGCCAGTCAGAAGCAGAGTATGAGGGCCCTGACAGTACCTAGGTAAGGACTACTAGCCAGTCAGAAGCAGAGTATGAGGTCCCTGACAGTACCTAGGTAAGGACTACTAGCCAGTCAGAAGCAGAGTATGAGGGCGTGTCCTGACAGTACCTAGGTAAGGACTACTAGCCAGTCAGAAGCAGAGTATGAGGGCGGGCCCTGACAGTACCTAGGTAAGGACTACTAGCCAGTCAGAAGCAGAGTATGAGGTCCCTGACAGTACCTAGGTAAGGACTACTAGCCAGTCAGAAGCAGAGTATGAGGGCGTGCCCTGACAGTACCTAGGTAAGGACTACTAGCCAGTCAGAAGCAGAGTATGAGGGCCCTGACAGTACCTAGGTAAGGACTACTAGCCAGTCAGAAGCAGAGTATGAGGGCGTGCCCTGACAGTACCTAGGTAAGGACTACTAGCCAGTCAGAAGCAGAGTATGAGGTCCCTGACAGTACCTAGGTAAGGACTACTAGCCAGTCAGAAGCAGAGTATGAGGGCGTGTCCTGACAGTACCTAGGTAAGGACTACTAGCCAGTCAGAAGCAGAGTATGAGGGCGGGCCCTGACAGTACCTAGGTAAGGACTACTAGCCAGTCAGAAGCAGAGTATGAGGTCCCTGACAGTACCTAGGTAAGGACTACTAGCCAGTCAGAAGCAGAGTATGAGGGCGTGCCCTGACAGTACCTAGGTAAGGACTACTAGCCAGTCAGAAGCAGAGTATGAGGGCCCTGACAGTACCTAGGTAAGGACTACTAGCCAGTCAGAAGCAGAGTATGAGGGCGTGCCCTGACAGTACCTAGGTAAGGACTACTAGCCAGTCAGAAGCAGAGTATGAGGTCCCTGACAGTACCTAGGTAAGGACTACTAGCCAGTCAGAAGCAGAGTATGAGGGCGTGCCCTGACAGTACCTAGGTAAGGACTACTAGCCAGTCAGAAGCAGAGTATGAGGGCGTGTCCTGACAGTACCTAGGTAAGGACTACTAGCCAGTCAGAAGCAGAGTATGAGGGCGTGCCCTGACAGTACCTAGGTAAGGACTACTAGCCAGTCAGGAGCAGAGTATGAGGGCGTGCCCTGACAGTACCTAGGTAAGGACTACTAGCCAGTCAGAAGCAGAGTATGAGGGCGTGCCATGCTAGCAGCTAGGCGAGCATTATAACGTGTGTTCCAAAGTGACCACGTTTGTCTCTGAAGTAAAGGCTGGACTACAATAGAGCTGTTTGGAGCAGTTTGTGAACAGTGTTTTCTGTTGGAGATGGTAAGTCCCTTTGGGGGGGACTTTGGGCTTTTTCACTTTGTAAACCTATAACGTACACAAAAAATATATATAACACAATAAAGGAAAGGGGAAAAGGCAAAAAGCAGAACATGAGCACTTTAACAGTTGATTGATTCATCTTTGCAGATCTACTTAGTGGACAGATTTAAGTTTCCTTAACCAAGAAATACATTTTAAATGACTTTAAAATGGTTTTAAACTCATTTAAAGTTTAAAATGGATTTGGTGTGAGTGACTGTGCGTGTCTGTGTGTGAGTGACTGTGTGTCGGTGTGTGTGTGTTCTTGTTTAACTATATTCATGGGGTCCAAAAACTGGGAGTCCAGTTTACTTGTGGGGTCCGGACAGCTTTGTGGGGCCAAAATGCTGGACCCCACAAGGTTAAAGGGCTGTTTGAGGGTTAAGACTTGGTTTTAGGATTAGGGTTAGAATTAGGTTATGGTTAGGTTTGGGTTAAAAATTAAAACATTGAGACGGTCCCCAAGGCACTGTTGTAGTAGTTGTGACAGTTAAGGTTAGGGTAAGGAGCTAGAGAATGCATTATGTCAATGACTGGTCCCCACAAAGATAGTGAAAGGCTGTGTGTGTGTGTGTGTGTGTGTGTGTGTGTGTGTGTGTGTGTGTGTGTGTGTGTGTGTGTGTGTGTGTGTGTGTGTGTGTGTGTGTGGCCCCTCCTTGACAGAAGTGCTAAGAATAAGACACTTACGATATGTATGCTGGGTAAAGGAAGCCGATGAGGTTACACAGCAAGGAGGCTCCATAACCAATGACCAGGTACACTGCGACGATGACGACGACAGCTGGAACAAATCACACCAGATGTTTGTCACCCCACAAATATATAGTACAGCCTACTGCACAGTTAAAATAAATAACTTCTACTATTACTCATAGACTGTGTATGGAGAGCTATTACTGACCAAATCAAGAACAATGTTTAATTTCTCTAGTTAGGTTATGACGAAATGTAAATGAAGCCGACTCCTTCCTCTACATCCAGTATGTCTTCTTCTGAGGTGCGTTTGTTCTCTCGCTGTTTTCTCTATGTTTCCATCCCCGCCCCTGTCAACACTCACCCAGAGCGATGTATGTCCTGCTTACTCCGGTTCTCGCCTCGACTTTTGCCAGTCCATCTGTCATGAGATTCTTTTCATGGAGGAACTTATTAAATCTGTCTTTGAGCCCCTGCGACATGGCTGCACTTCCTTCTTTAGCGTGGCTGCTTGCGAAATTAGTTCGGAGTCAAACTGCGACAAGCCTGCAACCCAATATACCGCTAGGCTCTCAGAGTCGTCGAGTCAGACCGGATGTACAATACAGCCTCCCAACTGCAGAGTTTCAAAATAAAAGCACGAGGTCTATTTAATGTTCTGAATTTGACTCAAAATCACTTAGTCAATTAAAACCATAGACTGTAAATATTAATGGACAGAATATGTGTGACGTCACCCATTGGTTTGAGGAGATTTGCTATGAGCATAACATATAAGAATGGACCAACAGATCCCGTTGCTCTGGACGGAGACCAGTGAAGGATATTAGAAGCACTTTTCTGGTGATGGCTGAGCGTTACTGAGCAGCCTCCAACTGACCGTGCGTTCACGGACATCGGAAAAACGTTTTCCCGAGTGAAAACGTCATCATTCCCGGCCCTTCCTGTGGGAATCAGAGGTGGGAAACTGGGGCCAGATTTTGCTAACCGAGTTTCTCAGTTGGTGACGCGTTGTTGACAGCTGGCGTTTGAGGTAGGCGACTTTGGTTCACTGAACATATTTCAATGACAATAAACTTATTCATTGTGGACAAACGCCTCTGCTGAGAAACATACACAGACATAACATGTTTCAAATTATTCATAAATAGGCCTATGTATAAAAAACAACAACACCCTATCCGTGTCCTTTCCCATTCGTTGTCCTGCAGATATCACAAACACCTGACGATGTGCTGTTTGTATTCTCGCATACAAACAGCAGCAAATTATTGTGGCCTCCATGTTTTCACATACCTGATGCTCTAGGCTACGGCCAACAGTTGGTGGCAGTCATGCAACAAGTTGTTATGTAACGGCAATATAACAGAAGAAGAAGAACACGCATCCCGACGTGAACGCTGGTAGTCGGAAAAACAACGTAATCACGGGGGCGGTCCCTGTCATTCTGAGGTGGCATGAACGCGCCATGAGAGACGACGTAAACGTGACGTGAGCAACCTGTCTGAAAGTTGGAAGTCTTCTGGTAGCTGTGCCAAGAGAAATCTCAATCATTCCCAATCTTGCAGAGACGGAGAGCGTAGGTATATGTAAGGAGATAACATAGGCACAGGCTAATTATTGATCACTAACATGATAGTTAACATTAGTAATTAAACTTAAACAGCTAATGGAAGTCAAAACTGCCTGAGAGCTTCTCCTGTACTATACGGTAATTCCTCTACTGTGAGACAGTAAGTCTCGTGATTATGACACCATCATTAGACTATTTTTATAAAAACATCTGCTACGGAGCCATAACGTGAGGTACAAGGTAATGGAGCCCACAAATAGCTCCACATCATCACATACTCTTCACCATACCTAGAGACTGGCATGGGGTACTTTCCATAAAATCATCTCCCAATGCAAATCAAACCAGCTATTAGGCTAACTGAAATAAAACCATGCCAGTCTCTAGGTATGGTGAAGGGGATGTGATGATGTGGGGGCCAAGGGAACTTTATCAGGATGTATAGTATCCTGGATCCATGAAATAACTGGCCTTTAAAAATAAAAGTCTGCCTGCCTCTATGGGAATTTAACATAGGGGTGTACTTACTTATGCCCCCTGTATTTTAAGGAAGAACATTTTGTTATTTACGATACATTATTCATTCACAAAGAATATTGGTGTCCTTGAAGGTTGGATTTTCCTCTTTTTTATTTTTTAATTAAGGCATTTAAGATCAATTTCCAAAAGATGATTTTTTTTATTCCTCTTTTTAGTTAACTTTAGCATGGGTGTATTCACTTATGCTGAGCACTGTGTGTGTAGGCCTAATTCATTGCTCAATTCAAACGGGATAATCACTAGTGTACATATTTTTTCCAAAGGTCTCATGAGGTCCACCGGAAGGGGAGGGACTTAGCCTCTCTCTCTTGTCATTACTCTCCTCCCGTTACTTCCTGTTTACTAGACATGTGACCTACCTAACCCAATACATGACATCCCTCCTTTTCTTGTAAATAATCTTTACGACACATTATAAATGAGGGGTCTGGGGGTCCTCCGCCAGAAAATTGTGAGCATCAAACACATTTCCTGCATTCTAGTGAATTTATATGCAACAGTTTGTGCCTCTTCTGCGTCAATTTATGGTGCAAATCTCATCATTATTTTTAATTATTCTCCTATATTTATTGTCCAAAACTTTATGCATATTCTAAACATCACAAAGTTGTGGTATGTTTTTAAGGAACCCTGTGCATCTGAACAACAAATCTATTAGAGAAGGAGACCTTGTTAAAGCCACAAGCTCCTACGTTTAAATCTACATAAAAGACATGACATTTGAAATCACATCTTTATTTTTCACGGCCCTGTTGAATTCTTTAATCCCCCACTGTATCACAAGTAGAAACTGTTACTGCTTTCCGTTAGTCAAATATTAGAGGGGACATACAGTATCCCCCTGCATCCCCCCCTCCCTCCCCCCCCCCACACACACACACACACACACACACACACACACACACACGCCTATGCCAACACCTTTCTCACAGAAGTATCCCCATGAATATCAGTGCATATTTACTGTGAAGGTTAGTGGAAGTAAATGTGGTCTCCTACATCTATAGTAACTGTTTCTAGCTTGATGCAGCTGGTGCACAATAATTATAGAGAAATGGATTTCTTTTAGCCCTGACTTCAGTCTTGCAGGCATTCCGTTCCCCCACACTGTGTACTCTCACAAAAAACTCTGCCCATCAAATCCTTCAGATTATGGGTTATTGAGGTTAGGCAACCTTGGTCAGGTTAGGGATTGTTAGAGCTGCTTAAGAACTGACTGCCTACCTTAGAGGAATATCTCCTGACAGGCTAAAATTAGGGCACATATGATGTCATATAAACACTGAGCCCTCTGCAGCCACGCCCTAACTTGTATTGATGACATTGCAAAATACAACTCTGCTGGCATAAATGCAATTATTTAACCTTAACATGCTGCAGGTTGTAATCTTCTTTAGCTGACATTTTATTTCTGGTGAGGTGGGTTTAAGGGTCCCATATTATTTTACATTTCCAGGTTCATACTGATATCTGGTTTATATGCTTTATTAAGTGAACCATTTCCAGAATGGTTTATTTGTTCATAGTTCCTTGAACACACCCCTTCCTCCTTTTCATGACATGTTTGCATACATGTTTTTCATACATTTCCCGTACTTTCCAATCTCAGTTTAGTAAACTCTACAAGGGTCAAAAATCTGGAATTATCTGCCTTTTTAAATGTTTTGAATATGTCTTCACTTCAGTTTAAAAGAGCCCTGACATTACTTCTTATAACCAACCAATATTTTCCATATGGACTGAATATATAACTAACCAAAGGCTAAAAAAGGCCACTTTTCAAGCCCCTGGAGGGTTTTTAGGCAATTCTCCTTAACATTCCATTGCAAATTATATATTGTTATATATCTCTTCAATTTTTTTATGTGTGAATAAATAAACTAAACAAATGCTCCAGTGTTAAAAAAAACATGTATTTATATTTCTTATACTGTTTGTCTGTATTCTATTCCCCCTCAGTCTAAAACTCTCTGTCTCTTTAAGCCCCCTTTCTGAAAAAGTCCAGTCTGCTCTGATTGGTCAGTGTTTACAGGTCTTCCACATCTGACCTCTCCAAGTCTGCACCATCACTGCAACCGGGGAATGACTGTAATGGCACTGTAGCATTTTCTAAATATGAGCATTTCTCGTCTGGCTACACCACAGATGCATTCTGGGATAGGAGAAAAAAAAACGCTCTGGGTTGTTTGCATTTCTTTAAACCAATCACAACGGTCTTGGGCGGTGCTAAGCTCCGGACACAGCAACGGTGGCTCTGCTAAATATTCTCTGGGAGGAACTTGTTCTGGTGGAACATTTGCAACAACATTTGAAGTTAACTGTTGACCCAATACAGTAACGTGAGCTATTTAAATTAGCTGGATACATGGTTAAACCTAATTTGCTCTTACCAGTGTATCGCTGCGTGTAATGTTACTTTGTCCACAGCAATTCTGCCACAATCGGTCCCAAAAACATCCCAGTAAGAGAGTAAATGTCATCGTAGCCCTGGTGTAAAACCAAGGAATTAAAACCAGTTACTTTCTACATAAAGTATAGTGTAGAAAAAAAAGTTAGTAATGCAATTTAACTGAAAGTAATTTAGTTTAAAAGAGAAATAAAAATGGTTAACTGAGAGATTAGCATACTTTAGTTATGAATTAATCATTAGCCTATGTAAGTTTAGTGAAAGACGTTAAAAGTTAGAAGTTAGACAGTTATAAATGGTCTTGAAGATTAACAGTGGTGTAAACTGAATAATATTTACACGTATTGTGCCTTATTTTGAAGTGTATAATGTTGATTGGTTACTTTTGTTATCAGTCATCTGTGAGTGGGCGGGGTTTTAAAATGTGGACGGACAGACGATGCGGAGATACCAGAAGAAGAGAGGAGAGAATCGCGGTCCTTGTAACGCTTATCAGTTAAATTTTCTGAGCACAAACAGACATTTGGAAAAACAAATGCGTCCCGTCCCCCACTCGAGCACAGCAACCAGACCTAAAGACAGAATGAGAATAGACGATGTTGGAAGTCGAATATCCAAAAACATTCAGTGTTCACCAAGAGGTGAAACGCTTGTCAATATCCAGCACAGACTTGAATGAAGATTGCCTAGTGTCTATATCTATATTTAGTACATTGATTATCCATGTCAATCAGGTCTTCATTTGCCATCTCTGATAAGAGTGATTTTATGAGATAATTATATACCTTATCATATATTATCAAATAGGTTTTTATGGGCATCACTGAATAACCCATTATCTTACTACTGAAACCATCAGTTGCAAGCACCTCTGTGACCCCAAAGTCTATCAGTTTTTCATTTTGGTCTATATGCAGTTTATGACCTGCATACTCCGCATAGTAGGCTAGGCTACACATGAGGGTTAATCTGCCTCGCTGTGCCTTCTCTCCTCATTGCAATGTACACAATGCATGTCTGACACTTCTCTCACCTAACCGGAACCCTGCCGCTCTCAGTAAACCGGTCGTCATTCCGAATTCTATTCTCGTAATTATCCAGCGTCGACATGACTGCCCCGAGTCTTCTTGAATGCCCGCCTAAACACATCCAGACACACTCATGATTTCTATAAATACATCCAGACACACCCACAACTATAAAAACATCCAGACACACCCACGATAATAGCCAACCAATCGTTGGTAGCTAGGTGGAACGAGGGAGAGAATATCATTGCAGTATTGAATAATTGGAGCCCAGATGCAATTTTGTAATTTTCAAAATTTCTGATGCTCTGAAAAAAAACAGAAAATTGGAAAAACAGTTTAAAGATCCAATTTTTTTATTTGTCAAGGCGGAAAAAAATGAAAAATTGGATATTTGAACCCATTTTCCTGTTTTTCCAAATGTCCGTTTTTGCTTAGAAAATTGAACTGATAAGTGTTACACTGACCAATCGCAAACCGAGAAGAGAAAAGAAAACACTAAGAAACATTGAGAAACACTGGAATAGTTAGCTTAGAGAAGATCTAAGTGGACCAAGCTGTATAGGTGGACGCTACTGCACTATGCTAGTGTGTCTGGCTAAAGCTAGAGCTAACGGCGGAGAGTAGCTGATTTGGAGGACGCCATTTCAGACCGGAGAGGACGGCGTTGTGTTTCCAAGTCGAGGAGGACTTTGCCGTAGCTGGCACGGACAGAGACCAGTGAAGGCCGTTAGAAGCACTTTTCTGGTGATGGCTGAGCGTTACTGCAGCCTCCAACTGAGGGAGACGACATAAATGTGACGTGAGCAACCTGTCTGAAAGTTGGAAGTCTTCTGGTAGCTGTGCCAAGAGAAATCTCAATCATTCCCAATCTTGCAGAGACGGAGAGCGTAGGTATATGTAAGGAGATAACATAGGCACAGGCTAATTATTGATCACTAAAATGCTAGTTAACATTAGTAATTAAACTTAAACAGCTAATGGAAGTCAAAACTGCCTGCAAGCTTCTCCTGTACTATACGGTAATTCCTCTACTATGCGACAGTAAGTCGAGTGGTTATGACACAATCATTAGCCTATTTTTTATAAAAAAAACGTCTTCTACGGAGCCATAACGTGAAGTACAAGGTAATGGAGCCTTTTATACATTGTCGTGTTTCTTTAGAAATAAACAATGGACAAATACAGTCTTTAAATGCTTCAGATGTAAAGTTATTCGCTGTCAAAGTGACGTCAAAATGAATGGCAGTCAATGGAATGCTAACGCGGGGTGATGGCTTGGTAGCATCAAAATGGCGCCATAGGAGGCTCGAGCTCTGAAGTGAAGCTTACCCCCTTGTTTTGAGCACTCTCATTGGAACCAAGAGAGACACATTTACGTCGTGTCTCTCAGTTGGAGTCTGCGCAGTAACCCTAGCCATCACCAGAAAAGTGCTTCTAATGGCCTTCACTGGTCTCCGCCCAGAGCAACGGGATCTGTTGGTCCATTATATATATGTCAATGATAGGAACGTACGGGGCATCCCGCCAAACACTGTATCCAGTTCTCTTAATACATCCATGAGCTGGCGTCTGGTTTCGTTTTTCGTGTCTGAGCTCTGTTTCATGGACTGACAATGAACTGTAAGTCTGACTTTCTGTGTGTTTTGCCCATAGACAGTAATTTTGCCTTACTCAGGATAACGTTCTGTCGGCCACATCGCACACGAGCTAACATTACCATCAGGCCTGCAACTTGTATTCATTTTTTATTTTTAAGATTATTTTTGGGGAATTTTAGGCCTTTATTTGAGAGGAATATTAATGACATGGAAGGGGAGAGAGAGAGAGGGGGAATGATGTGCAGCAAAGGGCCACAGGTTGGAATTGGACCCTGTGCCGCTGCAGCATGGACTGAGCCTTAGTACATGGGGCGCACGCTCAACCAGGTGAGCGATCCAGGCGCCCCGAGCCTGCAACTTTTTTTGTTTTGGCGCGTGTGGGGGTGTGTGTGTATAGTCCAAGGGGGGTAACACCGCCTTTTCACTGGCAGTTGAAATCAGCTCCATAATACGCAATACGCCCCCAGCGGACGTCGTACTACACCGCTGAAAAGCTTCGGAAGCGACTCACAAAAATGTCAGAGACACTAGAACGACTGTCTAGTCTAGAAGTGTCTGAATGTAGGATTCTCTATGACCTCTCTTATACAGATATAAATAGAAAGGCTGCTGCGTGGAGAAAAGTTGCCCAGGACGTTGACATGTCACATCGGTTAAATGTGATATAGCGGTATAATGTCAATAGTTAAATGTGATATAGCGGTATAATGTCAATAGTTAAATGTGATATAGGGTATAATGTCAGTAGTTAAATGTGATATAGGGTATAATGTCAATAGTTAAATGTGATATAGGGTATAATGTCAGTAGTTAAATGTGATATAGGGTATAATGTCAATAGTTAAATGTGATATAGGGTATATGTCAGGGTTTGGGTATTGTATTCTGTTTTATTGTGGTAGTCTTGTTTTTCTGTTATGTTCTGTTTCCTGTTTTATTTTGTAGTCTGTCTTGTCTCCCTTGTCTTGTCTAGCTTCTTCCTGTCTTTGTTTGTTTCCCGCCTTTTTTGATTGTTCTGCCCCACCCAGATTTGTTTCACCTGTTGTGTCACCTGTCCTGTGTTAGTCCTCGTTACCTGGTGTATTTAGTTCCTGTTCTGTCTTTGTCTCTTGTCGGATTATTGTGTGCTGTTTTCATTCTGTCTTGGATTCTCTTCTGTTCTTCGCTGGTCTGGTATGTTATGTTTGTCGGTGTACCAGTTTGTTCCTTGTTCCTGGTCTTGCATATCCTCTGTATTTTTGGAGATACCTTTCCTGTTTCTGCAGGACTCTTTTGTTGTATCCTTGGCGTAATTAAATCTTGGAACTATACACTACTCTGACTCCTCTGCATTTGGGTCCAAGCCTCGCCTCCCCCGTGACAGAATAATCAGACCAAAGATGGACCCAGCGGTTGTCAAGTTTGTGCCGATTTTTCACCCCATGGACTCTGGCGGAGAATTTTTGAATTTTTTTTATCTTCATAAGGATGATCCTGCCTTTGCTAGGCACCTTATGGAGGTCCGTTGGCAGGCTACAGCGAGGGAATTCGGCCTCCCTGTCTCCAGGCCTGTTTTTCCTCCAGAGCCTGAGCTGACCTGTATACCTGAGCCTGAGCTGACCTGTGTACCTGAGCCTGAGCTGGCCTGTGTACCTGAGCCTGAGCTGGCCTGTGTACCTGAGCCTGAGCTGACCTGTGTACCTGAGCCTGAGCTGACCTGTGTACCTGAGCCTGAGCTGACCTGTGTACCTGAGCCTGAGCTGACCTGTGTTACAGGGCTAATCAGTGTTACCAGTGCTCCAGAGCTGACTAGTATCCCTGGTACTCGTGGAGGTCGTAGACGGAGGAAGGGAAAACATGGCTCCCAGTGCCATGCCCTGCATCAACCTCTTATCGGACCTGAGCCTGAGCTGACCAGTGTTTCTGAGCCTGAGCTGACCAGTGTTTCTGAGCCTGAGCTGACCAGTGTTTCTGAGCCTGAGCTGACCAGTGTTTCTGAGCCTGAGCTGACCAGTGTTTCTGAGCCTGAGCTGTCCAGTGTTTCTGAGCCTGAGCTGTCCAGTGTTTCTGAGCCTGAGCTGTCCAGTGTTTCTGAGCCTGAGCTGTCCAGTGTTTCTGAGCCTGAGCTGTCCAGTGTTTCTGAGCCTGAGCTGTCCAGTGTTCCCGAGCTGACGTGCAACCCTTCTGTTCCCGAGCTGACGTGCAACCCTTCTGTTCCCGAGCTGACGTGCAACCCTTCTGTTCCCGGGCTGACGTGCAACCCTTCTGTTCCCGGGCTGACGTGCAACCCTTCTGTTCCCGGGCTGACGTGCAACCCTTCTGTTCCCGGGCTGACGTGCAACCCTTCTGTTCCCGGGCTGACGTGCAACCCTTCTGTTCCCGGGCTGACGTGCAACCCTTCTGTTCCCGGGCTGACGTGCAACCCTTCTGTTCCCGGGCTGGCGTGCAGCTCTCTTGACCCTTCGCTGACGTGCAGCTCTCTTGACCCTTCGCTGACGTGCAGCTCTCTTGACCCTGGGCTGACGTGCAGCTCTCTTGACCCTTCACTGACGTGCAGCTCTCTTGACCCTTCACTGACGTGCAGCTCTCTTGACCCTTCACTGACGTGCAGCTCTCTTGACCCTTCACTGACGTGCAGCTCTCTTGACCCTTCACTGACGTGCAGCTCTCTTGACCCTTCACTGACGTGCAGCTCTCCAGACCCCGGGCTGACGTGCAGCTCTCCAGACCCCGGGCTGACGTGCAGCTCTCCAGACCCCGGGCTGACGTGCAGCTCCCATGACCACCGGCTAGCTAACAGCCCCCTTAAATCCAGGTTAGCTAGCAACCCTCCTGAGCCCCGGCTGACTAGCAGCCTCTCTAAGCCCCTGCTAGCTAACAGCCTCCCTGAGCCCCGGCTAGCTAGTAGCCCCCCTGAATCCAGGCTAGCTAGCAGCTTCTCTGAGCCCCGGCTGACTAGCAGCCTCCGAGATTCGCTGCTAACTAGAAATTCCCCAGAATCCAGGCTAGCTAGCAGCCTTCTGAGCCCCGGCTGACTAGCAGCCTCCCAGATTCTCTGCTAGCTAGCAATTCCCCTGAATCCAGGCTAGCCAGCAGCCCCCCAGATTCCCCGGCTAGCCAGCAGCCCCCCAGATTCCCCGGCTAGCCAGCAGCCCCCCAGATTCCCCGGCTAGCCAGCAGCCCCCCAGATTCCCCGGCTAGCCAGCAGCCCCCCAGATTCCCCGGCTATCTAGCAGCCTCCCAGATTCCCCGCTAGCTAGCAGTCTTCCTGAGCCCCGGCTAGCTAGTGATCTCTCTGAGCCCCAACCCGTTAGCGGTTCCCCTGAATCCAGGTTAGCTAGCAGCTGCCCTAGTGCCCCCGGGCAGTTCCCTAGTGCCCCGGAGTACCCCAGCATTCCTGAGTTTTCTAGCGTTCCTAAGAGCTTCCAGAGTCTGCGCTGACGGAGCTTCCAGAGTCTCGGATGGATGGATGGATGGATGGATGGATGGAAGGAGGGAGTGAGTTCATTATGGCTAAAACTATGAGTCTCTGTTGAGAGAATGTTTTCAAATGTGTTAAACTGACATGAGCATCCTTTTGGGAAGGACGTGAAAATAGATAGTTGTAGTTACAGTAAGAATAAGAAACTTCAAAAGTAGGTTTTCTGTTGTATGTTTTGTGTGAGTTTGTGCGTCTTGTCTCGTGCTGCTGTTTTACTGAGTTATGGGTGCGATTTGGAGAGCTCCTCTCACTGTGAAATCACACTGCTGACTGATCTGCGCATGTCCAAGAATTCTAGGAATTCAAGTTTTCACAGAAAGTTTAAGCCACTCCCTGTCTGCACTGGGGTGCTGCAGCCTGTAGATCTGTGCTGTGAAGATGAGAAAGGGGGAGACCTGTCTTGCAGAGGTGCAGCTTGAGATGAGTGTGAGGTGCTGTAATTGCTTTGAGCTACAGCTTCGCACAGGAATTTAGTTTTTTTTACGCCTCTGTCTGCACTGGGGGCTGTTAGGTGCAGAGAAGATTAGAAGGAGAAGGGTGGAGTCTTTGAGTGTAGCCCAGAAAATCTTTGGTTACAGTTGTTTGACTGTGTAACTATTGGACTGAAATTCATTACATTTATAAATGAGAGTTAAGCTGACCGATAAAAATGTTATTATCTTGAAAGTAAATACAGGTATGTTTAAAAAGATGGGGAAAATATATTGTAATTACTCAAATAGGTAACAACTGTATTTTCAAAAAAGATGTGGTTAATTTTAATTGATGATATAAATAATTAATCAATATGCAAGGTTGAATGAGTTTGTATGAAGCAAGTGTGTTTTAATAAGACATTGAATCTTTATTCTTTCATTTATATCTGTACATGAGTACTAAAGAGATAGTTGGAACTGAGTTTGTCAGTTCCTGAGGAGAATTGGTGTAGTTGCCAAAACCATTAAAATAAAAAAAAAAGAGAAGAATAAAAAAGGGATTAATAGCTGGCATAAGTGATTTGCTGGAACCAATATCAGTGATTGATCACCCTGGATTAAGAAAAGTCCAGCCTCTGTACCTCTATTGAAAGTAAGAGATGAGAGGACTGATGGATGGGCTTCAGGATTGTCACCTCTGCCATTCTAAAATGTTGGACCACTTGTTTTGAGTGACGCGACATCTAAAATGAGTTTACTTTGAATAAACTAATTCACAATTTGATAATTTTATAAAGTTTTTGATTTTGCTAAAGTTCTCCACTGTCACATGTGTGCCAAGGAAATGAGTGACATTTGTGAAGGTGGGAAACAGAACAAATGAATCTGATTCCTGTGAAGAAACAGTGAGTTAATTAAATCCTAATGAAATAGACGGAGTTAATTCATATACTTTGTATATTAAATGGGTAACAACTGTTACAAAAGATAGTCAGGAAAGTTGAGAGAAGATGGTAAGTGTATGCTGTGGAAAGGGAAAAGAAAGTGTTATGAGACAATGGGAAGAAGGGGGAAAAAAGGCATGGGTTTAAGGGAAGTTAAGGGTACAAGAGTGTACTAAGTTGGTTAAAGACAGAGAGTGTTGTGAAAGTGACAGAGATGAATGACAAAGAGAGAGAAATGTACTTTTGAATTAGGATAATGGAGTTCATATTAATATTGTTGTTACAAAGACAACTGTAACATTTGGGTTACAATCTAAAGGAAGGTAAAAGTTTAGATGAGAATAGTAAAAAACTGCTATACCACAAGCACCAAAACTTAGGAAAAGGAGATAAATTATGTAATTTTCAGGAATGACTAATGGTAATTTCCAAGACTAATTGTTTTTAGATATTATTGTGATCTGATATATCATAAATAAATTTTAAAAAATGAATTAGGATTTGTGCAGAACAAACATATGTTTCCAGTTGAAATGATCAGCTGCTTAAATACTTAGTGGATTGACAGGACTACTGTAATCATTTCCAATTTAAAATGAGGGGACTTTTCTGTGTTACTTTTAGTACTTGAAGTATATATTTTATGATACTTTTCTTACGTAGGTAATATTTAATTTGATAGTAACATTTTGAATTAATGATGTCATAGGTTAGAATCAAGAAAACTAAAATGAGTATGATCAAAGAGAAGTAATGCTTCTTGGAGGTGTTGTGTTTTGTGTTTATTCAGTGTGCCTCGGTGGATGTCAGAGCAGACCTGTCTCACTCTCCCTACAAGCTGCGAGACCAGAGATGGACAGTACCAGACCCTGAACAACATTAGTCCAAAACAACAGACACAGTATTCAGCGTTCCATTCTGTAGGCAACTTTGGCCCCATCCCCCACACACTTGCAGATGGTTTTCAGGGCATGATCAGAGACTGACATTAAAGAAGCAACGTTACACATGCCTACAAAGTACTTTGGTGAAACATTCACAGATTAACTAATAATTGAGAGGACAAGCTGAAACGACTATAAAGATGAATCCAAACTCCAAAAGTAAGAAGAAAATTAAACGCCTGGAAACTAAGAGCAGACAGAGGTTCAGGAGGATGGAATTTGAAGATGATGATGATGATCAGAGTGAATCAGAAGAGATCATGGGTGGATATGACCCTGCGATCAGACGAATGCTGGCTAGAGCAGAAAAGAGAGGTGATGAAAAATGGAAGAGAAAAAGACATTAGAGGTCAGACCTCTGATGAAAGTGAAGATGGAGACAGCGATGAAGATTTGGAGAGTAGAAGAGCTACAGGATTTCATCCTGCAGCGAATAGCATAGAAGAGATTGAAAGAGACATGGAGCGATGCGTGTCATACTTTGAGAAGCTGAAGATACAGAGGGACAAATTGCTGAAAAAAGGATCCCAAAAAGTGGAGAAGAAATATACATTGCTCTCAAGAAAAGGAAAAGCAAGCGGGAAGATGCTTCCAGTGATCATTCAAGGACAGACTTTGGAGTATAAGCCTTTGCAGGATGCTGATATGTCAGATATTCTTGATAAGTTGCCTACTTTTCAAGAGGGAGCACATCCTTGGATTGCAAAGTTGGAAGAAATGTCGACAGGGACACAGTATGGCATCGGAGATATTAAGAGACTTTTGACTAATCTCATTGGGATTCCGGCTATGGAAGAAATTCTACAGAAAGCTGGACTCAATCAATGTATGGGGACATCTGTGTATGATCCTGAGTTGTTGGCTGCAAGTAGAGGTCGTCTGTGGAGAGCGCTGAGAGATGCGTTTCCGACAAATGTGGATCCAGACAACATTCTGATTGAACCATTGGGACAAGAAGAAAATCCGAGAGCCTATGTGTCGAGAGTTTATCAGGTGTGGAGAAATGTTACAGGAAATTATCCAGATGCAAGTCAAATGGAGCAGTCAATTTTGCGAACCAAGTTACAGAATGGACTGCTCCTACCAGTAAGGAGTAAACTGGCAGAAGTGATTGGACTTGGAAACATGGAAAAAACTGTACACAAATCATATAGTCCATCAAGTGGAGCTATATAGGAATGAGCAGAAAGAACAAGACCAAGAAACTCCCAGAAAACTCAAATACAACTGGTGGAGAATAAGAAGAAGGAGAAAAAGCCAAATCAAATCAACAACTTCCACTAGTGATTCCAGTTGTTTTATATCCACAGCCAGTTTTTGGACAGATACATAATTGGAGAGGAAGAGGACGAGGAAGTTTAGGCAGAGGAAGAGGAGGAAGATGTAATCCATACTTTATGCAATCTCCACAAGCGTGTTTTAATTGTGGACAGGATGGACACACTGCCCGTGATTGCAATAGACCAGGAGGAAACTCCAGAGGAAACTCCAGAAGAGAATACAGGGGCCAAAGGTCAACAAAGGTTATTGGAGCATTCTAGAGATGCCCAGAAGATCTGAAAGGGGGGTGTCATTAGGGCCGTAAAGAGATCCAACAATTGAGCTCAAGCTCAAGGACAGTCACAAGTTGGTACAGATCTCCATAGAAGAGCATTGACGTCAACAGACTCACCAGAGAAGGAGGGGGTGAGAGAGACCGGATTTGCTCTGAAGCATCGACACGTAAAAAGGAGGTAATGTACCGACAAACACACATTTTGAAAAAACACACTCTAAACAAGTAATTATTTCTACTTTTAAAATAGAGTTACTCCTATGTGAATACACCTATATGAAGGGTTAAGACATGCATCTAAATTAAGCAACTTGGTATGAAAACCTTGGCTTTTGTCAGTACCTGGTGATATATATTCTGTTAAATCTGTAATGACTTTCCTGTGACAGCTTCTAACAAGACTAGTGACAAATATGTTACTTCAGCTGGTGTGTCAGGAAATGTTAAAGGAACAGTTCACTGTTTTATTTTTGTGCTCTAATGCAACTTTTGAACAGGCTTCTATTATTTGAGTGTTGCCTAGATAATTTATTGGGAAGTGATCTCAGGTACAAATTTGAATTGGATTGATGTAAAGTTGTTACAAACAGCAGATTGAGAGTGCTGTTCTCAGAATTTTGTTAAAAAAAGCTTAGAATAATTGTGTGACTATTAGTAAAATAGCCTGATATTAACATCAGTAAACTGCTCTTGGATGTAGTTTGTTAACACACTTTTGTCTTTAACAAAAAAGAAAGGCAAGGTGTATTACAAGTGTCATTATGACCATATGGAGTGCATGAAATAGTGGTGATGGTAATGGGGAAAAACAACAACAACAACAAAAAAAACAAAAACAAAATAAAAGCTGTAATCAGAGATATATTTTAGTCAAATGAAAAGTTTTTTGCATTGGTTAATTTGTTGTTTACAGTGTACTAGACATCTGTTCGTGTCATTCTCTAAGTACAGATTTGCGAACGAAAATCAGTTATTATAGCCCAATGATGGATCAGCATCTTTTGTCATTTATATAGAGGTCTAGAAATCTGATTTGAATTTCACTATTCTGCATAAGTTGCAGTGGTGTTATTGAAGTCTGTAAATGTTAAAGGGTAAAATAATTTACAAAGACTCCAGAGTGAAGCTGTGCAAATCATTGCATTTTGATAGTGATTACAATTTTGGCTTATTAATTACAGAAACAACTTAATGGAGAGGAACGATTGTTTTGCACATTACATTTGCAAGTAGACTTGGTTTGTCTTGTGTTCAGAATGAAAGTGTAAAGGATGTTAAATGTGAAGAGTTTAGGATAATTTTCACAGTTCAAGATGTGTACACTTATGTGTTGAGATGTTAAAGTATCAGTTTAAATTTCAATGAGTGCTTGCATTGGGCAATTGAGAATTCAGCATTGACTAACATATGCATGGTTATAATTTTATTATGTGGCAAAGTGGCTGCATTGCTCATTGCTAGTATGTTACTTTTCAGCCTTTGTGCAGTTTATACAGGAATGTCAAATAAAATAGGTTGGGAAAGGGGTGTTGAACATAAGGAGATTTATTACACCTACTATCTGGTAAACAAACAATGAAGAGAGACTTTTGTGTGGTACTTGGTAGAAAGCGAGTAATTACATGCTATGAAATAATTGGCTCTTAAAATAAATGTGGCCCTCTCCAACCATACGTGTTAAAAAAAAAAAGAAAGAAAAAAAACGGGATGTTTATGATTTGGTCAATTTGTTTGTGCACCTTTAACAAATTAAATCAATCTTTTTGAAGAATAAGGTTGGGAGGAAAATGTTTCATTATGGTTAAAGCAAAGTTAGGAGATTAGGTTCAACTTTGATGTTAATGTCCTAAGTGGAATGATGTCCTAGGTGATAGTAGTCCTGTGTGGAAAGACATTCAGGATAGAAAATAGCTACAAAAGCATTTGAGGTGTCTTTCAATCAGAGGAAGTATTTTTATACTTAAAGAAAGAAAGTGGGTAAATGTTAGTTAAGAGGATTTAGGGAATATACATGTAGTTTTCTTGGTTCATCTTTTCAGTACATGCCAGAGCACTGTAATGGAGAAAATTACCTTTGACAATGAAATTAATTATATTCTTTTAAATTGTTGTCTAAATTTAGAAGAAACAGCTGAAATCATATAAAACCTTGAGGAGACAGAAGTGTTGTTATTTTGGGCCTCCTTCAGCCTTCTGTTTTGTGACTTTAGGAGATAAAGTCAGATTGGTAATTGTAAACAGTGTGTCTGGTAGGACCAGGCTAAGTTGAAACTGCTATAGGGAGGGAAATAGTGTAAGGAGGAGTAATTTTGTGTAAGCTTAAGTGTTTTAAGTTGAAACTGATATAAAGAAATAATGTAAAGGGTAATTATGTGTAATATTATTTTAAGAAACATTACAGTTAGCTCATTTAAGGGGTGTATTTGTGTGATTTCTTTTTTTTTTTTATTTTATATATTTTTTTATTCAATCTAAAGTTAATTTAGTTAATGATACCTTTTCCTTTTTAAAGAGTTTTCTGGGGTAAGTTATTTCAATGCAGTAAATTAGATGTGTATGGTATGAGGTTAATATATGATTAACCATATATATATACAAACAAACAAACAAACAAGGTAAACTTTCGTGGTAGCTTCCTTAAGAAACGGAACCCAAACACCTCGTCATTCCAGTTTAAAGTTAGTTATTGCAGCTTGGGCATAATATGGAGTGTTGGGATGCTACACCATAACGTTAAACATATTCTTTGTAAATCTTTATAATTAGTCCCCGAAAGAACCAAGCAGGCTTGTCTTATTGGACCATCCAAATTTTCTTCAAAACCATGAACCAAAGTCTTTTTTATATACCTTAGAACATGTCTGGAAGGGACCGTTCAGTACTCTTATCTGGTATGTAGTCGACTGACACACACCAGTATACCAAACTTCAATTCTGCAAAGAAGTGTCAGGGTTTTGTGATTTATTGGCCGCTAGGTGGAGCCATTCACACATCTCAACAGGTGCTCAAACCAGTGATCCCCACTCTGATGGACAGGACTCAACACCACTGAACCTAATGTTCATTGAACATAATGTACATACAATGTATTGCCAACTAATGCATTGATTAGATTAGACATGGCCCAATATGTTGTCATTTTTACATTTGATTATTTATTGGCACAGGCTCAGATGGCTGTTCCTCAAAATTTAATGCAGCAGCAGACATCTGGAAGCTCTTCACGTCTTAATACTAGACCAGCCATAGTAACACCAGTCACAGAGAACACCTCCTGCCTAGTGAGAACTGCCAATAAAGTTCTCTACCTAGATAGGCAGTCAGGTGCTCCTGAAGGTGACAAAGGTTGTAATGGAGAGAAGGCCATGGAGACCTACGCGATAATGGATGACAGATCAGAGCGGACTATGCTCCTTCCAGCCACTGCTAAGGAGCTTAAACTTAAAGGGGAGTCAGAGAACCTTGCTTTTTGGACTGCGTAAGGATCTTAGTATTCTACATGGTATGTCTGTTTCTTTCTCTATTTCTCCTGCCAGGCACCCCCAAAAGACAGAAGATCCGGAGAACCTTTACTGCCGATCAGCTGGGGCTGGCGGAGCACTCACAACCTGTGAAGACGCTCTAGCGCAAATATAAGCACCTGGGAGGCCTCCCCCTGCAAACACTGGAACGTGTCCATCCCATGGTCCTCCTTGGGTCAGACTACACGTACCTGATCACCCCAGTAGAGACGGTTTGTCAGGGACCACCTGTAGGACCAGCTGCTGTAAAGACCAAGTTGGGCTGAGCTATCCAGGGCCCAACCAGAGTCATTCGACAGCATCTCCAGCCACAGCAGCGTCTGCATATAGCCACACAGTCACCCTCTGTAGAGCTCCTTTATCATGTGGAGAAGCTATGGCAAATGGACGTATTGCCTTACATTACAGGAGTGAGAAGATGGTGACCCGCTCATGGCAAGATCAAGAGGCAGTTCACATGCTGGAAACCAGGACAGTGAGGGTGGAAGTCGATGGAGTCCATCTCTACGCCACCCCATTGCTGCATGTAAAAAACATGCCCTGTCTCCACCCCTCCAAAGATGCTGTACTGGCGAGTCTGTGGAGCACAGAAAGACACTTGGTGAAAGATCCAGCACCAGCCTATGCAGCAGAGATCCTGAAAGTGGAACAGGCGGAGTACGTGAAGAAGGTAGCAGAGGAGGAGCTGAGTACGCCAACAGAGTCCTGGTTTATACCTCACCACATGGTGAGTCATAATGGGAAAGACTCGTATTCAACTGCTCCTTCGCATGCAAGGGCTACAACTTAAATGAGCTACTACTACCAGGCCCCACATTGACCTCCAGCCTGCTAGGTGTCCTGCTGAGATTCAGGAAGCATGTTGTCGCTATAAGCAGCGACATTAAAGGCATGTTCCACCAGATCAGGTTGCTGCCAGAAGATAGAGCCCTGCTTCGTTTTGTGTGGAGGGACCTAACTACCTGCACTACAGAAGCATGTGACAGACCACAGCCAGCTAGAGGAGGACGTCCAGGTGGCAGTCGAGTTACTTCTATGTGGATAACCACTTACAGAGCCTCTCCTCCCCTACAGCAGTCACACAGCTGGTTGACAAATTGAAGATGCTATTAGCCTCAGGGGGGTTTGGCACGGCTTTTTGATCCGCTAGGCTTCCTTGTTCCCTTCGCCGCGTGGGCCAAAATCATTGTGCAGCACCTATGGAACAAAGAGAAAAAGTGGGATGATCCGTCCCTGCCAGATGACGCCCTCAAGGCATGGGGTACTTGGGAGAATGAGCTGCATCACCTTCCAGAGATAGTCTTGCTACGATGCTACTCAAGCCCTCTTCTGGCTCACCCCAGTTCTGCCAGAAGCCTCCACATATTTTGTGACACATCTGATAAAGCCTACGGCTCAGTTGCTTTCCCTTGTACGGAGGGATCAGGTTGGAAGGTGGAGGTGGATTTTCAGACTGCACGGTCGAGAGTGGCCCCCAAGCACCAGCAGTCGATACCGCTGAGGTCCAGGGGCTGACTGAGGCCCAAGTATGGAGGTACGTGGATTCTGCAAACAATCCCGCAGATGACATTACACGTGCGAAGACCCTAATGGAGCTGGCAGGGGAGAGCTGGTGGAGCCACAGCCCAGCAGTTTTGCGCCTTTCACCTGAGCACTGGCTTACCAGGCCAGAGGCTGAGCAATTAGATGCCACAGAGCTTCACAAGGCCGCATTTTGCAGCTCATCACCACCGCTCCTCTTCCGCCCTTACTTGATGCCAGTCAATTTAACAGTTTCAGGATCATGATAGAGGCGGTTGTGCAGTCCCGCCACAGGGCGGCGGGTAGCCAGTCCACGCCAGCTGCACAAGGCTATCAGGAAGCTGTAAGAGACTTACTGAGACAAACCCAGGTAGACAGCTTCAAGGACTACTTCCCACACCATTTCCCGAAGAAAATAAGAACAACCCAAGGTTTCTTTTCAGCACTGTAGCCAGGCTGACTGACAACCACAGCTCTACTGAGCCATCTATTCCCCTAGCTCTTAGTAGTGACGACTTCATGAGTTTCTTTAATGATAAAATCACAACAATTAGGGATGGAATTCATCACTTTTTGCCCTCAACTTCTTCGGTTCACCTTTGAATGCAGGAGTGCTAGAAAGAACGTCAGGAACCTACATATAATTAGACTGCTTTTTTCCTATAGACCTTCAACAATTAATGCTAAAGGTTTCTTCAGCTAAGCCATCTACCTGGCTCCTAGACCCCCATCCCAACAATGCTACTTAAAGAAGCGCTACCTGTGGTTAACACTTCATTACTAGATATGATCAACATGTCTTTATCAACAGGTTATGTACCGCAGTCATTTAAAGTTGCTGTGCTAAAACCTCTTCTGAAAAAAACCCACCCTCGATCCTGAGGTCTTAGCCAACTATAGACCTATATCTAACCTTCCCTTTCTCTCCAAGATCCTTGAGAAAGTAGTCGCTTGTTGTGTGACTTTTTACATAGGAATAGTCTATTTGATGACTTTCAGTCAGGATTTAGAAAGCATCATAGCACAGAGACGCAACTGGTGAAAATTACTAACGACCTTCTAATGGCTGCTGACAAAGGACTTGTCTCCGTACTTGTCTTATTAGATCTTAGTGCTGCGTTCGACACTATCGATCATATCATCCTTTTACAGAGACTGGAACATTTATTCGGCATTAAAGGAATCGCACTGAGCTGGTTTAAGTCCTATTTCTCTGATCGATCTCAATTTGTTAATATCAACGGTAAATCCTTCAATTATGCCAGAGTCAGCCATGGCTTTCCCCAAGGCTCAGTGCTTGGACCAATTCCTTTCTCCTTGTATATGCTTCCTCTAGGTAATGTTATTAGGAAACATTCAATTAACTTTCACTGCTATGCAGATGACACGCAATTATACTTGTCAATCAAGCCAGAAGAAACCAGTCAGTTAGCTAAACTTCATGTGTGCATTAAAGATAGAAAAACTTGGATGACCTACAATTTTCTGATGTTAAACTCAAATAAAACTGAAGTGATTGTGTTGGGCTCCAAACACATCCGAACTTCATTATCTAAAGATATAGCTACACTGGATGGCTGGAGTTATTTTTTATCAGGATTTATGCTTCAACGCCCATCTAAAACAAACCTCAAGAACAGCCTTTTTTCATCTTCGTAACCTTGCCAAAATCAGAAATATCCTGTCGCAAAACGATGCTGAAAAACTAGTCCATGCATTCGTTACTTCTAGACTGGACTATTGTAATTCCTTACTATCAGGATGTTCAAATAAATTACTTAGGACTCTCCAGCTAATCCAGAATACTGCAGCGCGTGTTCTGACAAGAACTAAGAAAAGAGATCATATTTCTCCTGTATTAGTTTCTCTTCATTGGCTTCCAGTAAAATCCAGGATTGAATTTAAAATCCTTCTCCTGACATGCAAAGCTCTAAATGGTCAAGCACCTACATATCTTGAAGAGCTCTTAGTACCTTATTGTCCCACTAGAGCACTACGCTCCCAGAATTCAGAGCTTCTCGTGGTTCCTAGAATCTTTAAAACTAGAATGGGAGCCAGAGCCTTCAGCTATCAAGCTCCTCTCATGTGGAACCAGCTCTCAGTTTGGGTCAGGGGGGCAGACACCATCACCATATTTAAGAATAAACTGAAAACACTCCTCTTTGATAAAGCTTATAGTTAGGGAGTGAATAGAGTAAAGGGAGGCAGGCCGATACAGGCCGGTCGGGGAGAGTTCTAGCCCGATCAGGCACCTCTCTTTGGCCTGCCTCTCTTAGTTATGCTATTAGTTCTAGACTGCAGGGGAAGTTCCTTCCTTCCTGTGACACACAGAGCTGCTCTCTCCTATCTATTTCCATTTGTATCCATTTGTGTGCATCATTGCCCCTGAAATGCTTGTTACTAACCTAGCTCTGGGGAGTTTACTCCCCGGAGTCCTTATGTTTCTTTTCCCGCCCAGAATATTCCCTTGGATTAGTGTGGCACCACGATCTTGGTTGGACTGTCAGTGTGGTCCAACGCTCTGCAATGCCCTGCAGTGTCCAGCGAGGCTCTACAGTGTCTGGCTGCGTCCTGCCAAGTGTCTGCGTCCTACGCCCACCCATGCTGTGCCATGCTACATCCTGTAACGCCCTTCAATGCCCTGTTATGACATGAACTACTACGACTATCATTTGTAGTCACTGTTCCATTATATTTGTGACTATTATTGCCACTGTTCAGCACATCCCCAACTGGCACCGTCAGACACCGCCTACCAAGAGCCTGGGTCTGACCGAGGTTTCTTCCTAAAAGGGAGTTTTTCCTCGCCACTGTCGCATTAACCACTGCTAATGATTGCTCTTGGGGGAATTACTGGAATTGTTGGGTCTTTGAAAATTATAGAGTGTGGTCTAGACCTACTCTATCTGTAAAGTGTCTCGAGATAACTCTTGTTATAATTTGATACTATAAATAAAATTGAATTGAAGCGGCACTAGCACTCCTGCCCTGATTGTCGGAGATGGAGAGCAAAGCCTGCAGTGCCACAAATGGCAGACCTATCTCTTTCTCGCCTGCGGCGGATGAAACCACCTTTTTTCTTTACAGGAACGGATTGTTTTGGGCCTTTCATAGTCAAAATCGGACGGCGTAATGAGAAGCGTTGGGGTATACCATTTAAGTGTTTTGTTGTTGTAAATTCACCAGAGCATCTTCCGTGTCTGGAGTGGATGTTTTCTTGAGTCTATAAGGTAACAATATTGTAATAATATAACCTTTTTTGAAATGGGTTTGGCTAAAAGAAAATGTTGGTTTTGTCTATACTAAGTACGTATACTATATTGACTGGGTTAAATAGAATTGCATTACTAAAAAGAGACTAAAATGTCATCAGTTTTTGTCAACTAAAACTAGACGAAAATAGTCATGGATAATTCTGACTAAAATAAGACTAAAATAAGTCCATTTTGTTGGACACAACTCATGGAAAAAGTCACAACTTTTCATCATTAATGTATAAATTGAAAATTACTATGGTGTATATAGTTTATATTTTATATCATATATATCAATGGATTGATAATATCAATGGATTGATATTGGAGAATTGGCGTTTACCAAACTTGTTCCAAAGATTTGTCTCTCAGTCTGATCTTTCCCTGTATAAATAAAGGTGAAATAAAAAAATATTATGGAAGTAAACAGGTGTCAATTAGATTTTTATTTTGAAGGTCTTGACCAGAAGTGGCAGTTGATAGTCTTCCACTATTGGCCAAAATCCAGGACAGTCCAGCCTCTTTCTAAACCTCTCTCACTGTGCAGTGTAACCTGGGAGGCTCCACCACTAAATCTCCACTCTTACAATGAAGCTTGACTTGAATCTACTTTTTTTCATTATCAGTACTGTCGAGGTCACTCTCCTTCTGGAATATTGTCCAACTCCTTGCCAGTGTGACTGGGACATCTACAGTGTGTCATGTTTTGGAGCTGAGGTCATGCCGGTTTTCCATTCCAACACACATGAGGTGTAAGTAAACACATTCTTTCAACTCTGATCTTAGGTTGTGACTTTATATTGTACTAAGATTAAAAGGTCCCAATACTGTTTATTTTTGTTTCAGGTGGCTTGTGGGGACCAAACTTTCCTCTATCCCTCAGAATGCATTCGCCAGTTTGGCCAACATTTCTCACATGTAAGAGTTTCTTTTTTTCACCAACACTGGCCATTTTCTTTCAAACCAGCATAATTGGCAAGAACCGAGAATGCCACTTACCAAAGAAAGCACTTAAATACCTCCACCAAGGTTGCACAACATGTTAATCAGCACACTGGAAGTCCTGACAGACTGTAGACAAAAATCACAATTACTGTACAAAGACATAAAGCCTTCTATAATACATTTTATGTATGCTTCAAAAACAAAACCACACATTGGATCATAATAATATAGAATGGCAAAACACACCAAAGTTATAACAAAACAAGCCCAGTTACCGTAATACGAAAATCAATGTTTACCCTAGACCGTAAAAAATAATGGACGAAGCTTCCAGCTCTTAAAAGTAAAGCCAATGCTTTAAGTGCCTTAAAGCTGCATTCTATCTAATTTACAGCAGGGGGCGATTTCACTGGTTTCAAAAAGAAGTCTGATTGCATACAAGTCTATGAGAAAATGACACCTTGAATTACTACCTCAGTAAACATTTTCATAATAAGTTTATGGTCTCAATTGCTAGTTTCAAGTCTTCTTCAACACAGCATAATGTTCATTTAGTAAATTATGGTCCCTTTCATTTTAAAATAGATGATAAAGCAGGGGATGGTTTAAGGTGTAACTATACGGCGATTTGTCCACAAACCAATGGGTGACAGGTTAGGGAAACATTGTGGTTTTTAGTAAAAAGACTACATCGCAAAGGTTGGGAGAACTTTGTACTCAGGGTTACAATTATAAACACATGGTTTGTGTGAGAACTATCGTGGGCTAGCTTATAAAAGACCCAATGACTGTCGGTTGGTAAATTGAAACAAGCAGCAGTCTCTTGTGTTAAAGGCTGAAGTTTTGTTGACCCATCCATCCACCCCAACCTCAGATTCATTTTATTTAAACAGGGACAATGCACAAGTTAACATTAACCTTGTATAAGAACAAGGAGCGATGCATTGTGCCAGGTTGTAGCACAAGTGCTATTTTCCACCCGTAGTCCCTTGGCAGGTCAGTATTACAATAAAAAAAATCCATGCAAGTAAAATACAAAACATTAAAATATACAATTTTACAACCACAATCACACCTAATTTACAATATAAACTATCGTGTGCTCAATTGTTCCCCCTTCCTAAAACCAACCTCCTTCCTACATGGATTTTGTCGCTCTATAACAACGTCCGTCGTCTTCCTTCTTTGCTCCCAAAATTACTACAGCTGCTAGATTACACTGTAACTCAAACATATGGTGTGAAAGCTGTCAATCGAACTCTATTCTAAACAAAGACCGAGACTCTGGGCTTAGTTAGCGACAATACAATAATTATTGGGGGAGCGTGGCTGAATCATATATTTGAATCTTATAGACCCTCCCCAGTGTTTATATAGATTTTTATTTGGACCCTGCCCTTGTCGTTGCAAAACCTGCAACAATAGTAACCCTGTAAATTCATCATTACCTGGTCATTTGTGTGGCTGTGGCTCAGAACGTAAAGAGGTCCTCTACCAATCCTAGGTTGGTGGTTTGATATGTGAATATTTGTCTGATGAGCAGGCTGCAGGCCTTCAGTGAATGAATGACCATCATGACTGTGTGCGTGTGTGAATGGGGTGAATGGTGCCTGTACTGTAGAGCACTTTGAGTGGTTACTAAGACTAGAAAAAGGGCTAAATAAATGCTGTCCATTTACCATTTGTTCACTACTCAACAAAATTGCAACCAATTAGGGTAAGTAGTAAATTGTTCTGGGAAATACATAAATTAGCTTGTAACTATCTAGTACTATGTCCCTAATTCAAACAAAATAGCTAATAACTACACTAAAAGAAGAAGTTGGATATTTCCTTGAAAAATGACTGCCAAGGCTTACCAGTAATTATTTAAAGTATACCTTGAAGGACTAATTGCCCCTTTAGATTTTAAGAATACTGGAGGTGAGCATTTACCTACAATTTTCAAAGTATTGCTGCAATATGAAATGCTGAATATCCACATTATTGTGCAGCAGAATTGTTGCTTGTGGGTGATTTTTCAACTATTGTAATTTTTGTGTCCCTGGCATATTTATTTTTGTCACAATTAGGCTATTTTACATTAAAAGGCACATATAAAGATTATCAACTTCTAACTCTAGGTGTGTCTTAAGTACATGAACCAGGCAGGATGTCTTCCACAGCACAAGGACCCTCTCCAGACTCAGGCTCAGGTTAAAGATGTGCTGGGGTACTCCACACAGCTGGGCTGCATACACTTAACTTCCACTCATTTCCAATGCATGGTTTGGCTTAACTCAACCCAACTCACTTTTGGTACTAGATAGATCTCTATTTTGTTTTCCACTGCAGATAGTACCACCGTCTTAAAGGAAGGTCACCTTATAGGTTGCTCCATTTTTTATTATTATTATTTTTTTTAGGTTGCTCCATTCACTTCGATGACGGAGAGTAGATAGATAAGAAAGGCACCAAAGGGAAGGAGGATTGGTTTAAGGTAGGTTTATATGGTAAAATATTTGCAGCACTGGAAAAAATCTTGGCTGAGCTAAAGGGTCTGAAGGATATTTGCCACTCCATAGTTTCATAGTCAAAACTCTCCAGCCTGAATGGATGCAGTTGAGTTGTGTCAAAAACTTTGAGGCGGCCGAGAGTGAGATACGGGCAATCCAGCTGCTAGCAAGAGAGAGGTGGATATGCTTGGGAATTTTGTTTTGGAGATTTTGAAAATCGATCCCAACACAACAACGTCATTTTTGTGGGCATTCCTGAGGGTAAAGAAAGAGGAAATGTAGTGACGTTTTTGGGTGAGTTGATTCAGGAATTGCTGGAGATTGAGAGACAATGTGAGATTAAGCAGAACCACTGGCCAGCAGCCCCAGGCAGGACACAGACCCAGGACCATTCTGGCAAAATTCCTGAGATATTCAGAAAGAGAACTGGTACTGCATAAAACGACAAGAAAGGTAAAGCTAACCTGGCAGAATAACACCATAATGCTATTTCCAGACTTCTCCAGAGCCACACAGATGAAGCACAACAAGTTCGCACCTGTGTGAAGCTGGCTCCCCATGTCATCCAAAAAGGATTAAAAACACTGCTATTCGTTTGTGCTACATTTGTGCCAGTTTGTGCTGTTAAGGGTTTTAAGTAATTAAACTTTACAATTTCTGGCCAGTGATGTCACCCAGCCCCCCATTAATGTCCAAATCTCCCTAAAATGGTCTCAATTGTTTGTGCTGATTCGTGCCATTAAAAGAAACATTGTGCTACTTTATTTGTTACACGGTTACTATTACTAAGGCTTCTGACACCAGCCATCACTCCCATGAACAGGACATTCTAAAATGCTTAACAATGATCAATGATCACCAAATTGCTCATGGCAATATCTTGTTATGAACACTTAAGCCTGTCAAAATAACTAAACCGAAAATACTGCCAAACTCAAAATAGAATCCAAGGATGGAGTTAAGACGTTTGAATGCCCCCAAAAGTCGATGGTATTCATAGAAAACATGGAGTGATTTCTCGGCGAGGGAATTATAATGAGGGGCGTGATCGTGGATTTGCTATTATGTACTGCTGGCTGCCTCCACTTAGCTTTTTCTTTTTTTTTTCCGACTTTCTTGGGGAGCTGACTGGTGCCGATATAGGATATTGAATTGGACACATTTTCTTTTGCATGATTCGGGTCGAACACTTTTTTTTCTTTTTGCAACAGTACATGGAGACAGAGAGGGTGGAGCAGAACGGATTACAGACCGATAAGGCGAACTTTAAAGAGAGTTGTACTGTGCATTGTTCAGGTTCGGATGCGTATTTAGGATTTAGTTGTTTTTAGTCATTACCATTATGTATTTGTTATGTGCTCAGAAGATGGTTATGATATTTTAATACATAGTTATGTCCTCTAACTTAAGCTCTATACGTTTCTCCACCTGGAATGTTAATGGGCTGGGTAATCCCATCAAGAGGAGGAAGGTTATGTCCAGTCTTGAAAAAATCAAACGTGACGTGGTCTTTTTGCTAGAAACACAAATGTTGATTGTGGAATCTAAAAAATTACGTGGAAGATGGGTGAGATATGTGTTTCATAGCGTGGGGTCTAGCAGAAGCAAGGGGATCATTACACTGATAAGCAAGCACCTGCAATTTAGATTAATTAAACAAATGAAGGATAACTGTAATTATAGTTCTGGCTGAAATACAAGGACTGTAATTCTGGCTAAAGCACCTGATGTAGATGATTAGGCTTTTTTTATAGACTTAGAAAGGAAAGTATAAGCGGTAGGGAACCACAATATTGTTCTTGGGGGCGTTTTAACTTGATAGTGGATCCAGTTCTGGACTACAGTGGGGTTGCAGCATGCAGGTCCCCCTGAGCCTCTCTCACATTACAGAGGATTTGTAAGACTTTGGGCTTGGTTGATATCTGGAGAATTCTAAACCCAGCTGGGAGAGACTTTACTTTTTTTCCGTCAGTGCACAAGACATATTCTAGGATATTTTATAATCTCTCATCATGCGTGGGTGTGCCCAGACCTGTTGCATCAAAGTGAGAGAAGTTGCTCCTATAGGTGGTACCTTAACTCCTCTCTTCTACAAGAGCCGGAAAATATAGAATGGCTTAGGTCTGAGCTAAAAGATTACTTGGCGATCAATTGGTCCTTGGTTTAATTTTCAGTGATGGCATGGGAGGCCTTAAAGGCTGTGATCAGGGGATTCTTCTTTTCATAAGAGGAATAGAGGAACAACAGTTTTACAGCAACTGTAGATTTCCAAGATTTTTAAAGAATTTTACACTGATCTCTATAGGTCATTATCTACCTCTACAGATGAAGAAATGTGTTCCTTCATAGAGCCACTAGGGCTTCCCAAACTGACAGAAGAACTCCTTGATGCGGATTTGATTATAGAGGAAATTAAAGAGGTAATGGGGGCCCTGCCTGCTGGTAAGGCCCCAGGGCCCGAGGGCTTCGAGCATAATTGTTTAAGAGTTACTGGCTCCACTTCTGTTAGAGGTATATATAGAGGCAGTGGAGAAGGGCACACTGCCACCAACATTTTGGCATAACTTTGCTTCCCAGGAGACTAACGCCCAATTTCGTTAATGCATTTAGATGTTAAGATTATTTCAAACATTTTGGGAAATAGATTAAATAAGATTATTGCTTCTTTAATTCATCCCAATCAGGTGGGGTTTATTCACAGGCATAGCTTGTCAGATAATGTTAGGCGTCTCATTGATATTGCAAGGTCGGTAGCTGATAGACAATCCCTAATAGCTGCTATTTCTCTCTATGCTGAAAAGGTGTTTGATGGTTGAATGGGGCTATATGTTAAAAAATTGGAAATGTATGGGTTTGGCAGCATTTAGTTTTTTTTGTGATCAGTTTTTTAGTAGCACCTTCAGACATACAAAACAAATTCCACAATGTGTGACAGGTGATGTCAGATGGCGCACAGACCCTCTCCCACCCCCCACCCTCTGCGGTCTCAAGGAAAACAAAACAAACAAACAAACAAACAGAAATCACACCTTGCCTAATCACTCTCGTCTAGTTCTTGTGGGGCTGAGGTCATTAAGTCTGATATTTGTGCTGCTGTGCTTTCCCATAGGCTGATAGTTGATGATTTGGTTATGTTAATCCTTGCTGTAGAGAGCTCAAGCATAACTATGTCCAGAAAATACGCCAACCACTGTTTTATACAAAGCGAGTGAGGGGGAGCCAGCGCTGAGCTATCATTTTCTTGGTTGCAGTTGAACCGGCTAGCCAAATTTTCCTCTGTCTCCAAAGCAGGTGTAATTTAGAGTCGTCATTAAGTAACAAAACAATCGGGTCAGTAGGAACTCGACATCCTATCACCTCAGATATTATTGATGTTGTTTTATTCCAAAACTCATGCACCTGTTCACACTCCCAGACCATATGCAGGAAAGTTCCAGTTTGCTCAGATTGACAGAAAGTACAATAGGGAGTGGGAATGACTTTAGAGACGTATCTTTTCTGAGGAGTCCAATATGTCCTATGACATATGTTGAAGTGGATCTGCTGGTGATTTGGGTTCTTGGAACAGTGGGAAATGTTGTCCCAAACTGTCTCCCAATTAATTACGTTCCCCTCAGGGCTTAGCTCTTGTTCCCATTTCTTTACTATTGGGAGTTCATAAATCTTGGACACTAATCCTCTCACAGGGAAATCAACAAACCATTTAATGACTGGGTGCGCCTCAAGACTGTTTCCCCATGGTACTCCATAACATTTTAGGGCTGATCTTAAGTGCAGATAAAAGTAGAAGGATGTCCTGGGGACCTCAAAACTAGCTCTCAGGTCTTCAAAACTCAACATACCTTTCTCATTGAATAGCTGGTCTAGAGTATAAATACCTCTGTCACTCCACTGCTTACAAGCAAAGGGTTTGTTACCAGACATTAAGTGTATATTGTGCCATATTGGGGTATTCAAATGCCACTTATTGGTGTAGCATAGTTGCTCCTCCACCTGTTTAAAGTTGGTCACTGTGTTGGTGATAATAGGGTCATAGGCTAGCATACGCTTTTTTGGACACACCTGTGAAGGCAAGGTCTTGTAGTCTTAGACTTGCAGTGAGGTTTTGCTCTATTACTCTCCATGAAACTGTAGATGAGGGGTCTATCAACACTCTGAGGGCCCGTAGCTGAAGGCTCTGTGATACACTTTAAGGTTGGGGAGGGCTAAGCCTCCCGTGTTTGTGGTAGGTTGCAGGGTAGAGTATTTTAGTCTAGGTTGTTTATTATTCCAAGTTTCTTCCAGAAATATATTGATACTTAAGAAATTCACACAAGGAACTATGTTCATTGGCAGCATTTTTATAAAGTGGATTAAGGTGCTGTATAAGCACCTAGAGGCTGCGGTGCAAACTAACGGGTTAATTTTGCTCTTGGAAGGTGAACAAGACAGGGCTCAACTCTTTCTCCTTTGTTGTTTTGTTTAGCCATAGAGCCTTTGGCAGCAGCCATAAGGGGGAGACTAACTTCCCAGATGTAATGGTAGGAGAGGTATTGCACAAATTATGCTTTATGTGGGATCATTGACTCTTTCTCAACATTTTCAGGTAATAGGGTAAATTGGTCCAAGCCAGAAGTGTTGCCTTTAATGGCTCAGTGCCCCGTAACAGCCTTCCAATCAGGTGCATTTCAGTGGCCCAAGCAAGTTATCTTATATCTATATATCTACTGTATATCTTACTTCCTCCCCAGTTAAAAGACCTTGCTAAAGTTAATTCGGATCCACTATTGAATAAAATCTCTTCTAAAATATGGGTGACTCTCAATAGCGGGGAAGGTCAATGTTATAAAAATGGTTTGCGTTCCTAGGATGAATTACCTTATCCAATCTCTTCCTCTGAATGTTCCTCTGTCATATTTTAAATGGTTTAACAGGATAACAAAGACATTTATATGAAATGGTAAAAAAACCCTGTCTACATTTTAATAAATTACAAACACTGATTGATAGAGGAGGTTTAGCTCTACCAAAGATGTTGTATTATTACTATTCTTTTAATTTAGGGCATCTGGCCCACTGGTCACTTCCTCCTAAGAGGGTGGGACAGAATCGCATACGCAATATGAGGGTGCGCCTCATTCACTTCGATATGCATTGCTTCCTCCAGCTTGTTTAGAATTGGTCTGAAAGACACACCACATTGTTGGAAATGTAAGACAGAGGATGACCAATTACTTCATGTCCTAGAGTCCTGTGAAAAGGTCTGCAAATTTTGGACTGGGATACATGATAACCTATGTCAGATTGCAGGGAGCCAGGTTCCATTCAGCCCAAAAGTATTTGTTCTGGGAGATGGGTCAATCCTAAGTGGGATGAATAAGCACATAAGAAGCTGGGTCCAGACTAGTTTACTGATAGCCAAACAGATTATTTTAAGATGATGGAGGAATGAAGGGTTGCCGTCAATCCAAGAATGGGCTTGTGAGATGGCTAGGGTGGCGGCCTTTGAAAAAATGTTATATAAACGGTTTGCCACATTGGATGTCTAAACTAGAAAATGGGTAAAGTAGCTGAGCTTTCTGTAGGGCTCCTAGGAAGCTTTGTGCTGGGGAGAGACATGTATGATTTGGGATTATGTTGTTGTCATTTATACATATTTATTTGGTTTATAGTTTATTTTCTATTTTGTTAATTTGTCAAATGGTCTTGAATATTCTAGTTACTGTACTCTTTTCTTGATTTTTGTTTAGGTGGGTTGTGATGATGAAGGTGGTATATGTTCATGTGAATTGTTTTGTATGTTTTTTTTAAAAATAATTAAAGAAAACTGTTAATCACAAAAAACATCATGGACTCAGAGTTGAATTCCAAACGCCAAATTCAAGACATTTACAAAGTCAGCCTACTATCAATTTCAGAATATATCAAGGGTTAAAGGACTTATGTCTCAGCAGGATTTGGAAAACCTTGTCCATGCTCTTCCTCTTAATTTTTTCGATACCACTCACAACCTTTTTTTTTAAATGGATTGGACGTCTGAAATTAATTCCCGAAACCTCTTCCTCCTCTTTGGTGCCCCGCCAGCCTACCTACTTAAAAAATGGCTTTGGTGCCACACTCCGATTTGTTATGTCTTTCTTCAGAACTTCTGTCACAACTTTAGTCTGTGTTTATACTGTAATTGTAACCCTTTTTATTACAAGCCCCTTTCACACAGTATGTTCAAGACGGTACTGTTGTGCCTTTAATCCGCCCCGCTGTCTGTGTAAAAATTACAAAATTGGAATGGGGGGACAGAGTTGTTGACCCTTAAAAACAGTAGGGGAAGTAGATTAGATTAGATTCAACTTTATTGTCATTGTGCAGTGTACAAGTACAAAGACAGCTAAATGCAGTTTGCGTCCAACCAGAAGTGCAAAAAAAAAGCAGAAAAGTGCAATGTGATATACAAGAGAAATAGAATAAATATGGACATACTGAATGAACCATATAGACAGATATGTACAGTATGTACAGCTATGTGGTAAGACTAGTAAGAAGGTTCATGTGCAGGATGAATAGTATGAAGAGCAGTAGAATATGGCTATGTATAGGTGTAATTACAGTATGTACATCTGTAAATAAATAAATAGAACAGTATGGGTGGTGAGGGTAGTGCAGTCTGGGGGGGGGGGCTTAGTAGGTTAAACTGTCACCGGGATGCCGAGCGAGAGTTCGGTAGGGTGAGAGCCGCAGGAAAGACGCTTCCTCTGAACCTGCTGGTACGGGTGCAGAGAGACCTCCTGGACGGGAGTGGGGTGAACAGGCTGGGGTTGGGCTGAGAACAGTCTTTAATGATGCTGTGTGCCTTACACAAGCATCGCTTGCCCTGGATGGTCTCAATGGAGGGGAATTAGGAACCGCTGATGTGTTGGGCAGTTTTCACCACCCTCTGCAGTGTTTTCCGGTCATCGGCAGAGCAGTTGCCATACCAAACTGTGACACAGTTGGTGAGGATGCTCTTGATGGTGCAGCGATAGAAGTTCACCAGGATCTGAGGAGACAGGTGGACCTTCTTGAGTCTCCTCATAAAGAAGAGATGCTGGTGAGCCTTCTTGATCAGGGTAGAGGTGTTCAGGGTCCAAGAGAGGTCCAAAGAGATGTGAACACCCAGAAACTTGAAGCTGGTGACACGCTCAACCTCAGTCCCGTTGATGAGGATGGGGGTGTGTGTGCCAGCTTTAGACTTCCTGAAATCCACAATGAGCTCTTTGGTCTTCTTGGTGTTGAGGGCCAGGTTGTTGTCAGTGCACCACGAGGATAGGTTCTGGACCTCCTCCCTGTAGGCTGTCTCATCGTTGTTGCTGATGAGACCAATCACCATAGTGTTGTCTGCAAACTTTACAATGGTGTTAGGGCCATGTGCAGGTGTGCAGTCGTAGGTGAAGAGGGAGTAAAGGAAAGGGCTCAGCACACATCCCTGTGGCACGCCGGTGTTCAGGGTGATTGTTGAGGAGGTGTGATTATCTAACCCAACAGACTGAGGTCTGTTGGTTAGGAAGTCCAGAATCCAGTTACAGAGGGAGGTATTGATGCCCAGTTCACTGAGTTTGGTGATCAGTTTGGAGGGGATGATGGTGTTGAATGCTGAACTAAAGTCAATGAACAGCATTCTCACATAGGTGTTGCTATTGTCAAGGTTGGACAGGGCACAGTGAAGTGCTGTAGAGATGGCATCCTCTGTGCTCCTGTTCTGATGGTAGGCGAATTGGAAGGGGTCCAATGAAGGTGGTAAGCAGGTCTTGAGATGTGGCACGATGGAGGTGGTTTTAAAGCACGCAGGGACAGCTGCCTGGGCTAGTGACAGATTGAATATGTCGGTCCAAACCTCAGTCAGCTGCAGCTTGGTAGCTTTGTAGTCTGTGATGGCCTGGATGCCTTGCCACATGCGTCGGGGGTCAGAGTTGTTCTTGAAGTGATCCTCAACCCTTAGCTTGTGGTTGTGCTTGGCTTTTTTGATGCCCCTATTCAGGTTAGCCCTGCTCCAGGGCTAACCTGAATCCAGGGCCCCTGGATGAGTTATAGGCTTGAGCATCATCTGATCTGAATGCACTGTCACGTGCCTTCAGCTGGAGACTGACCTCACTATTCATCCATGGCTGTGAAGTAGTCACAATACTGCAACAGAGCTGAACTAATGTCTGTGTATAGGGACAGGCGGCATGGCCAGACAACACACAGTAGTGATGCGCTGTGGGAACTCCATCAGCTAACTGAGCTTACGCTAGCTAGTGTTAATGTCAGTGTTAACAGCACGGACTACATAAAGACTGTAGATACTGGTGCTCCTGCCACACGTATTGGATTATCTTTCCACTCCGCACATAGACGGCTTCAGGACTCCTATAAGACTTGACTGAGACAATTAATTGACAGGAAAACTACACGGCGGCGGTGTCTGCCTTTGTGTTAACCATGGATGTATTATAATATCTGGATGCAACGTTGATGGCGGAGCCCAGTTCATTTCTATAGGAGTTGTTCAGTGGTGCATCCGCCAAAAATATTTCTAAGCTTCCGGGTTTACTTCCGTGATATGCGACCCACTGAGTATGCGCAGTAGTGTTTGTCCCGCTGGCCCCTGCCAGCGAGTTCCCTCTCATCCTTTAGACTTTACATTGTAGTGGCGTCAGAGGTTTTTAAATCACTTTTCTTGGCTAGAGAGACGTTTCTCAAATATCAAAAGTCCATATATTAAAAATTCACAATAGAAAGAGTCATCATCGACCCTGTTTGCAGTTGGAGTTATCAGAGATTTTCCGTTGCAATACCGCCAGTGGCCACTGGATAAAGTCAGCAAAAAAGGCTGAGCGCTGTTCATGGGGGCCTGATGTCAACCCATGCTGGTGCACAACAGTTGTTGTCGGAGAAAAACTAACGCTGATATTGAACTACTACCGTCTCCCTGCGTCCATTCTATCTTCCCACAACTATCTGGAATTCCCACAACTATTTTTTTTATCCTTGTTTATATCCATCCCAGAGCAAAAGCATCCTCAGCCACAGAATATATCAGGGAAACACTAGAAAATCTTGAAATAATATCTCCAGATGCCCCCAAATAACATCATAGGTCCCTTTAACCACTGCTCAGTTGACAGAACTCTTAAAGGATTCCACCAGTATGTCAACTGCACCACCTGTTTGGGGAAGACACTTGACTGAATTGCTGTGGACTAAAAAGGACCAAAGTGAACACAGCTCTTGGACTGGACAATATCTGTGGGCAGACCCTAAGGCACTGTGCTGAACAGCCCGGGAGTGTATTCCAGCATGTATTCCACAGCTCCATCGCCCAGTGTTGTAGTACTCAAGATTGGTCTTGGTCACGAGACCACTTTTTGAAGGTCTCATCTCGGAATCGACCGCATTTTTACAGCATTATGTCTCATCTCATCTCGGATAAAGAGGACTCAGGATTTTATTTCAAGAGCGGTCAAGACCACAACTGTGCATTGTCTGATGTGTTAACATAATTATTGTGATTGGATGTAAATATCCCTCCTCCAAATGCAACCAATACCTTGACTAATTAATTTGAAATTCGATACTCCCCTCCCCGCGGCATTCACAAGAAAGTGAATACGTGAGACAGGAGAATGAGCCGTCTGGGAGATGTCAGCCAAATCGTACCTAAACCATAAAAAGTGTATTTGCAAAACCACCTCTAAAAGAAAACACACAGCAGAGTGTAAATGTTGTACTGTGACGCTGACTGAGACAGCTGGGACCACCTCAAATTTTTATTGGCACTTAGAAAAGAAGCATAAAGAAAGGTAAGCTAATGTTAAGTGACGCTAGCAAAGCTAGCTAACTAACGTTATCAATCTCTCTTTACCAAAACTCTTCAGAAATTTCTTCACCCCTTACCCTAGGTAATTTAGCAAATATTAGCTAATATACATATATTATATATTTGTGTATATACTGTATGTTTCATGGATCTTCTAGTTTCAGTTGTTTGCCAGCTAAGGGTTATTTGCCACATAGTTAGGTGCTCAAACTAACGTTACATAATATAGTTAACATATTCGGATGTAACATTTAGCTAGCTAAGGGCATGTGGTAACAAATTCTTGTTCCTAAGTTACGTTTTTGCTTGTGATAAACTAACAAGACAGGTCATGTAAAGCTATGTAGCTAATGTATATAAAGTTACGTTACATAAACATTAGCTATTGTCAGCTCCCATAGCTATAAATATGTATATGTATATATCTATGGTCAGCTCCTAGTTGGACATAAAAGCTACCCGCTGCGGTAACATTACCACTCCCTCACTTGGGTCATAAGCACACGGCACGTTACTTTAAGAGTGTTAATTTTGAGTTTGAATAGTCAAATATTAATATATACAGTTGCAGATCAAATATATAAGTTAACTTTTTACCTCGTCAAACCCTAGTGCTTGTGTGTTATGAGTGACCTGAGTTTCTTTCTCTGCTCCCTCAAACACCCTATCTCTTTCAAATCTAATCCAGTCATTGTGTTTTTGTATTTGTTTATGTTTTTCAGACACTTTGACCTCAGAGATGGATAACATGATGGACAGTGAAGAAAATGCAACTGACTCTGGGACCATGGATCCACCCAGTGATTCGCCACCGGTCAAATACTTTGATGCCATCCATGACTGAAACACCTGCAGTTAGGCCACTGAATGTTTGCTCCTATTGTGTAAGGTGGATGGTAAAAAATTCCAAAGGAGTGTTGAATAAAGAGGTCAATGAAGAAGAATACTTATTTGTTTTCTGTGGGGTTTTTTATGGGAATGTTGATCTTCCAAATTAATTTGAAGAGTGCCTATGGTTAGCATTTTCCACATTTTATCATGTCATGCAGTGTAGGACTAGTCTGATTTTGGTCTTGACTCAGTCTCAACCCCTCAGAGTCTTGGTCTTGACTTGGTCTCGATACATTCTGGTCTTGGTTATGACATGGTTTAGGTGGTCTTGAACTACAACACTGCCATCGCCTGCAGCACAGTTTCGAGATGTGGAAACATTCAACAGTGATTTCTGTTCCAAAGAGGGGCGCCACAAAAGCGCTGAATGACTTACGGCCTGTGGCTTTCACCTCTCTGGTGATAAAGGCAATAGAGAGGGTCGTAAAAAGTCCCATCACCAAGCTTACTGACTCTCTTATGGATCCACTTCAGTTTGCATACCAGGCTGGCAGAGGGGTTGAAGATGCAAAAGTATTCATCCTAGACACCATCCACAAGCATATGGACACCCCCAACTCCCCAGCCAGGCTCCTGGATGCTGAGTTCTTCTCAGCATTTAACACCATGCAGCTTCTTGTCCGAGAAACTCATCACACGTTTTCACCTTGACCATCGACTCTGTGGACTATAGACTTTCATACCAACAGGTCACAGAGAGTGTTAGTTAATAACACCATTTCTGACATCCTCTTCACCTCAACTGGCTCCCCGCAAGGCTGTGTCCTCTCTCCCCTTCTGTTCATCCTTTACACCGATTGCAGGCTCACCCAGCCAAACTGCCAGATAGTAAAATTTGCAGATGACGCAGTCCTTCTGTCTCTGCTCTCCGGTCCCACACCGCATTACAGCTCAGCTCAGCCAGACTCCTGTCTTGAATTCAGAAAGACATCTGGCAGATGGCAGAGACCTTCGTCCAGAGGGAGACAGTGGAGAGGAATACAAATACCTGGGAACGATCTTTGATAACCTTCTGAAATTTTCCTCCAACATTGAGGAGATCCTCAAGAAGTGTCAGCAGAGACAGTATCTGCTGAGGAAGCTGACATCACCCTGCAGGCAATCTGAAATTGCACGGTGGGATGGAATTATGCCACCTTTGTTTGGTTCAATGCGAAAAAACAAAGCCGGCGTAACAGCAGACCTTCATTATGGTGATTCTGCGGAATCTCTGTGTGAAAGGTTACAGTTTATTCTGTCCAAAATGTCATGGCAATCTATGCATTAGTTATCGAGACATTTCACTCAAAATACAAATATCAACCTCATAGTGGAACTATAGGAAAAGTCTGTTCCAAATTCTGTGCAAAGCTATCAAGAAGACGTTGATATATTTAACAAGTTACATTTTTTTGGGCCATCAATTGTATCGTTTATAATCTCACACACAAGAAATAGCTAAAGATAGGTCGAGTGGGGCAACAAATGCAAGCAGTCAAATGATCCAACAGGTGTAAACAAACTTCCAGGTCAGTAAAATGCATTCAAGTCAATGAGCCACCTCCACTGGCATGAGGTTGTTCTTGCATGAGGCCCAATGAGAGCAAACCACTGCAAATCTAAATATATTTTTAATCTCTATTTTTGTTGTATTTTGTTTGTTCTTTTCAGATATATCTCTGATGATGATACAATAAGATATCTTGAGAGGCATTCTTTCCACAACCTGCCCAGACTCACCCACATGTATGTAACCTTTGAGCATTGTAACTTGATTGTAATCACAATGAAGCCTCCCGTCTATGCCACCATGAAAACATATGAATGTGCATCACTTGCAACTACTATCTGCCCTGTTTCAAGGTCCGATTTGCAAAAGATAATGCACTAATGATAATACAGCACAAACACGCCAATAAAGTTTTGCAGCTGAGTGCAGTTTGCCCTTTTTGCATCTAATTGCAATCGAGTACCCGGAAAATGTTGCCATTGCACCAAAAACAGTAAGCAGAACAATGGCAGAGAGAAAAATAAAAATGACCATATAATTCGTGGATCCGAACAGGTACAGTTTCTGCGTCAGGTCCCAGTGTTCAGGGGGACGCATGAAGACCTTTAGTATGAATGCTTTCTGAAGCAACTGTATATTCAGCTAGGAAAGTGAAAGCAAAGTACTGTAACAGTCGAAAGCATAAGTATAGAATAGAACAATAAAATACTATAACAATACTAAATATGTAAAATATAACAGTTTTAGAGTTGGAAAGCTGTACAGTTTTGTCCAGGATGTGCAAAAATATTTATCAAAAGTTCAAAATATGTGCAATGAACAGGGATAAAAGTTTAGGATGGGCGGGGGGGGTCCATGTCATTTAGCGTTACCAGGCCTTGTTGATGCCCACTGCAGTCAGCATTAAATCAATAAGAAGTTGTATTGGCACTGAAATGAGTTCCACTAAAAATTAAGCATTAAAATGTGTTTAATCTATTTTGTTTAGTTTTCAAAAATAAAAACGTAAAAAAAAATTTCGGGTCACTTTTTTCAAGACAGTTTTATTTACGCTGATAGTTTTTTAAGGAACTTTCCCTGTTTTTGCGTGGAGGGGAAAGTGAGAGGGATTTACATAGAATCTGCATATTAGATTTACATAAATAAATGTAATGTATGGTAAATGTATGGAACCTTTTGAGTTTTTGCAAAATATGACAATAAAGGAGTTCACACCACAAACCTCCAACATAAGATTAGTCTCTATGCAGATGATATTTTATTGTGTTTAAAGGATCCTTCACCGTCACTAAAAGAAACATCTTCTCTAAAATCAATAATTACACTAAACTGGAATAAGCCCACTAGACTCCCACTTTCAGAAGATACCTTGGTACAGAACTCATGACTTCCCTTTGCACTGGCAACATGAGATACTTGGGTGTTGATATTTCCCCCAGGCCGTCAGAGTTGTTTAATCTTAACTATGGTAGAAAATGACCTCTGGCGCTGGATGAATCTACCTCTCTCAAAAGCAAAATTCAAACTATCCATTCTACCAAGAAGTAAATCTCAAGGCGGACTAGACGCTTCAAACCTATTCTTTTACTACTTGACAAATCAAATACAATACATTGTTAAATGGATTCACCAAACCAACCAGAATGCCTGGATGTTCTGGTGGTTATCCAGTGAATGAACTGTTGTTGATCCAGAATAACTGAAAATAAATGCATGGACAAGGTTCTCCAAATACTGCTGAGACATCAGTTATTTAACCCTTGATACAATCTTAAGTTGATAGTAGGCTGACTTTGTAATTGTCTTAATGTGGCTATTGAAACCTGAAAAAGAGTTACAATATGGCTTCAATTAGCAGCCAAAATATAGCTTTAATTGGACATTTAAACCTTTAATTTTAAAATCCTATATCAGAACAGTCCAATATTACCCAGTCTGGGATGTGTATACTATCACCCTGAGGTGAAATGAGTCTGGCTAAACAGGAGGTTTCATTTTTAGAGCAGCCTGAAAGAGTTACAATATTGCTTTAATTAGCAGCCTGAAAAGGAGTTGAAATATATATTTAAGTGGACAATTAAGTCTTTAATTTTAAAATCCTATATCAGAATAGTCCGATATTAACCAGTGACAGTCTGGGATGTGTATACTATCACCATGACATGAAATGAGTCTGGCTAAACAGGAGGTTTCATTTTTAGAGCAGCCTGAAAGAGTTACAATATTGCTTTAATTAGCAGCCTGAAAAGGAGTTGAAATATAGCTTTAAGTGGACAATTAAGCCTCTAATTTTAAAATTCTATATCAGAATAGTCCGATATTACCCAGTGACAGTCTGGGATGTGTATACTATCACCCTGACGTGAAATGAGTCTGGCTAAACAGGTTTAGTTTTTAGAGCAGTATGAAAAAGAGTTATAATTAGTTTCTTAGCAGAGGGTTTAATTAGCAGACAAAAGGCCTGAGTCCATGCCTACACCCAGATTTCTGGCTTTGCCCTTTGTTTTTAACATTGCCGATTGAAGCTGAGCACTGACTTTTTACAGTTCCTCTTTTGCTCCAAAAAAAACTACCCTTATTTTAATTTACGTTTATTAAAGAAACTTTTTCAATACACTCGCTTAGTGCTTGTACTTGTAAAGTCCCCTGGTCATATGGTTAGGTAAATTTGTACGTCCAAGTTGGAGCTGTAACAGGACTTCTGGCAAGTAAGGAATAGTTTTGGACAGTTAGCATTTCTGATTAAAATTTTTTATCAATTTTTAATTTCTGTTTTATTTTTCTGTGAAATGTTTTTCAGTGCCAATACTTGTTTCATCGCCAATACAACTTTTTCCAAGTGTTATTTTTTACGTTCAGATATAACTGCCAAATTTTATTTTCAATGCCAAAATGTATTGTCAATACCTGTGTTTCCATTCAACTATCAAGCAAACTTTTGAAATGTGGCAAAAAAAATAAAATAAATAATAATAATAATAATAATAATAATAATAATAATAATAATAATAATAATAAAAGAGAATTAGGCACCTTTCCATCAACTGGTTTGGAGCGAATAAACTAGGCTACAACATAGTTTCATCAGAAGTGGGCACTAAAGGCTATACGTGGCTTTAAACTGCCAGTAAACAGAGTAGAAGAGAAGTGTTTGCTTACAATAGAAAAATAAAGAGAAGTGGCTTTTCAGTAATTTGGTTCAATAAGGCAAGTTTGAATCTCTTTCATGTCAGCTACTGTTCAGAGCGGACCGGAGACAAAGACAAATTTATACAATATCTGGGAAGACACAGAGTGAAAAGCAGCTGATCAGTTATGTGAGTTAAATTTTCGCTATATCAGAACTTATTAGGCCAAGGTTCTTCCATATGCCATTTAGCGCATCAAATTTATTTTTGACAATGACAAAACAACACCTTAAGCGAGCGTAAAAACGTTTTACGCAACTGAGGTTGTTGACATTTTTTCTAGCTTTTCTAATGGAACAATTGAAAATGTGCATAAAAATATGTGAAAGAAAACACGGCTACTGTCCTGTCTATATACATATACTGAAAATTAGATAAGTGTTTAGAACATCATATGCCGTGACCAAACTACTTTGAATTAAACTATTATAAGCATTTCCCTGCAAGGAAAGAAAGCAGATGTTAAATCATTAAAATTCAAAAAGTCAAATGTTTGAGTCAAAATTATGAGATAGTAAAGTTTGGTGTGTGTGTCTGTATCTTGTGTGTCCAATAGACAACTAACTGGTATTAAAACACTGTCATACATTGACCAAGAGGCATTTAAAGATCTACCTAATTTAAAGTACCTGTAAGTAACAAACTTTCCTTTGCTCATTTATATTCTTCCTGTATCATAGCACATATCACATTATCACAATAAAACAATGCACAAGTTCTATAAATAGTGGCCAACTTTTCTGATGCAATGCTGTTCCCCTTTAACCATTAACTGGCTGCTGACAGAGATTTGTCTCCATACAGTGGGATCACCAACACAGGTCTCACCTCCTTTCCTCGGCTACAATTTATTAAGTCCAGCCAAGATGATTTTCTTTTGTATGTAGCATTTAAATATACCTAAGTGCAATGGCTTTTGTTTGCTAAAATGTATGACTTTGTGTAAAATATTTAATGTTTATACCTTTCTGACAGGGAGATAGTGGAGAACGTCTTCATACAAGTTATACCTGCTAATTCTTTCACTGGAATATCTGAGAATGCTCTTACCATGTAAGTATGATTGATAGTTGAACAATGACTTATGTCATTTCAGACTCTTTGTCAATGACTACGTTTACATGCACATAATATTCCGTTTTTTGCCCTTAGTCCGAAAAAGACAATCTTCAACTGTTTCCATGGCTAATGAAAGTGAATATTCCACTAATATTCCCGTTTACATGTAGCCGTGGTGTAGCTTGTTGGACGGTGCGAACACAGCCTCACACTTTCATTCCTTTAACCAGCTTCTTGAAAAGGTCGGCGTAGCGATATGTGCGTATATCCAAAAACCTGTTCATATCCAAGTCTTTGATTATGTTTAAAATTAGCTGTGTTTCTCCTTCTTATCAGGTCTGCGGCCTTGCAAACTGTTGACTGGTTGGTTTGTGTACTGCCTGAATGTGCTGTATATAGTAGCCTACATGTCCAAAGAATGCTTCTAATACCAGAATATCCCACATGTCTTAATCGGAAAATGCTATATCGGAAAATGCTATATCCGTAAAAAGGCTAAAAATCCATATTGTAACTCTTTATGACAATATTCTGAATATTGTCATATTTGGAATAATAGTGGAATATTGGTGTGCAATATAATGCAACGTAATCATTGACTCACAGGCATTGAAATGACAATTCTATGGTGATTTTTGCTCATTTTCTCTTACAGCTTTACACCAATGTTATTTGATCTATGGCAATCTGATTGCACTTGCGTGCTCAGTGTTGTGCTAGGTATTTAAAAATATTAAATAGTTAAAAAGTTACTAGTTACCTCATTAAATAACTAGCTTTACTAACTAACTTTACTGATTTCTTACACCAAAAAGTAATGTGTTTCTGTGATAAGTAGCCTAACTATTGATTTACTTTTTCTTTGAAATGCTGCTCTTGTTAATGTTGTTATTTATCCACCGGGATCGTGCATTCGTGGTGTTTGTCCATGTGTGCATGTTTGTATCTGTCTGTCGCCGGCTAATCTTACAAAGTACTGGACCCATCAGCCTAATATTTTTTGTGAACATTTATTACTCTATAGAGACCGCTCCGCCCGGAGGGCAAAACAACTCTCTGCTCTCCATTGACTTGTATTGCGTGAAGGTGTCCTTCTTGTTTATTCTGTCTGCTAGCAAACAACAGAAATATGCCTAAAAGCTGCTGTGTGGTGATATTCACTACCAACAGGGTAAATAACTCAAGTTATTTATAACTTGAGTTATTTAACTCAAGTTAAATAAGTTTTTAAGTTTTTATAAGCTGCCGACCTGAAAAACTGAGTTTTATAAAGACAAAAGTGGAACCAGATGTGAGGAATCAGCAGAGAGAATGGGGATACTGTGGGATCCTGACACTAAGCTAATGATAAATGTGTGCAGCAATCATGTTGTTACCAAGTTAAATATCCATATGTCAGTTTTAGGCTAACTATCTGTCTGTTAGTTAAGCTAACACACGTAACATCGGACATAACGTTAGCGGAGTGTCAGGATCCCACAGTCTTACCATTCTCTCTGCTGATTCCTCACATGAATCCACTTTTGTCTTCATAAAGCTCAATTTTTCAGGTTGGCAGCTTAAAAAAACTTAAGTTCTGGGTTCTTTACATTGTTGGTAGTTCAACTTTTAACGTTAAGTTTCCTCTTACGTAACGTCAGCGTTGTGTCAGACGAGTCCTATCCAGCTTGAGCCCTCTTCAGCACAAGTTTTCTTGCAGAAAACTTATCTTGGACTCTTCACTTTCCTGTAATATGTGCACAGAGATTTCTGCAGATGATGGGCCATTTTTGGCTGTGTCTAAAATCACATCAGAGTAGGGTTCCAAAGCCATTTTACCCTGGGCTAAAGCAACACTGGTACACTGGTAATTCTACATTTCTGTTGCCTTGAAAATGACAACAGAAACAATATTTCTGTCATATGAAATACTGTAGAAAATGAAAATCAAAGCATTTTTTAAATTTCGCTAATGCCTTTTTGGCCATGAAAAGGCAAACACGCCTTGTATTTAATTTCTTCATACTTTATTACTTTTTCTTTCTGTGACTGCCTCATAATTTAAAGACATCAGAAGCTAATAGAATAATTCAGGGGGAAATGTATAGATCTTTCGCATCAATTAAATTCTTTTTTTAGACATTTAAATCAGCTTTTTGAAATGTATCATTTAAATTTACCATTTATCATGAGCATTGTAATGTATAGTTAATACCTACATTATGACACTTTTGTACGTATATTTGTATACTGTTGCATCATCTTTAAGTGCAGTCTAACATAATCAAAATTCACAGTCAGTCCGATTTTAAATGTTTATTTTTTCATTCTCAAGCATTCAGTTCAGTTCATTCAATTGTCTGCAGATTTTAAACCAAATAATAAAAATCAATAAATAAAACTCTCCAAGCAGAAAAAACTGATTTTCATTTTGGATCACCGCTGAAAACTGTTAAAAACAAAACAACAAAAAACACAGATTCCGTTTGGGTCTGTTTATTACAGACGGGACACACCATAAATGCAAGTATGTCTCTTTAGTACTGTAACATTAGTACACATTATTGTAGTTGTGCCACCTCCACACAGCAGGTATTACACACCTTCACAAATTTACATGGAACAAATTTTCCTCTTTTAATAAAAAAAGGAGTGATTGAAGGCTCACAGGATAATCTGTTTTTCCCTTTTGTAGAATGCTGAATAGCAATGGTGTGAAAGAGATCCAGCGCTATGCCTTCAATGGGAGCACACTGGAGGAAGTGTATGCCATTTTGAATTATTGCAGTGAAACACAAACACAAACACACAGAAAGGAACTAATATTTATATTATATACAACTTTCTGTTTTGGTCTCTTTGTTAATATGTTTGAGCTTTAACAACCTGGCTGGCTGAATCACTATTGTGTCATAAAAAATATTTTGGTAAAGTTATGTGGGATTTTGTGTGTTTGAAAAAAATGTGGGCCACATAACTTTGCCCTTAATCTATTCTCCATTCTTCAGGTATCTTCACAGGAATGTGAATTTGGAACGAATAGATGAATTCGCGTTTTATGGCGTGATTCGCGGCCCAACGCACTTGTGAGTGAATGTGCAGAATTTGCTAGAAGAGGAATTACAATTAGGGTCTAGGAAAAATAGAGAAACTGCAGCACATGCTAAGGGTTGGATACCGGAACAACCGCAGCTTTGTGTCCAAATGAATAATCTGAGCTCTTTATCTTTCCAGAGACCTTTCAGAAACCAAAGTTAGCTCTTTGCCTTCAGTGGGTATGGAGACCATTGAAAAGCTCCAAGCTAAAAACACTTGGGCCCTCAAAGTACTGCCCCCCTTGAGAGCCTTTCGCCATTTACAGAGTGCTGAATTGACCTTCCCAAGCCATTGTTGTGGTCTCAAAATGTTGAAAAGGTGGACAGGGTAAGTAAGATAATTGAAAGTGTTGGGAAATATTTCCCCACTGTGGTTTCTGTTTGTCAAGTATTTGTCCTTTACATTCCAAGCTACCCTCAGGTCCAATTTTTTATTTTTTGCATTGTAATGATTTCGTATTTAACCATGTTACTGTGAAAATAAAAATCATGTGCACTGTTGATCACTTGTAGCTACTTCGTTAACAATTTTACGGTCCTCAGACCTTCACCAGGTAACTGTACATAAACATATGGAAGGATTTTTTTTTTTTTAACCTTTATTTAACCAGGTAGGCTGTTGAGAACAGGTTTTTCATTTGTAACGGCGACCTGGCCAAGAAAAGCGTAGGCGTGCAAGTTTCAAATAGTTTCATATTCAATACAGTACAAGAACACAGAATACAATATGTTACATAAAGTGCATAATGAGTGGGCATTACAAATGTCGGCACCTAGTGAGGTGTAAGTAAGTCTATGGATGTGTAATATACATGAACAGTAATAACACGGTATACAAGAATAGACAGACTATAAATGCTGAAATGTAGTAAAGAGTCAATATAGTCTATATACAGTTAGTGCAGATTGTGGACTAGATAGCGAAGTAAATCAGTAGATTGGCAAAAAGTTGCGTGGCAACAAAGGTGGGAAGAAAATAACGGTTGAGCATAAGAGCAGATGAAAAGTGTAAAATAGCGTAACCAAATATGATAGCAATGCAGGTGTGGATGTGCATCTGTGTAACTATGCAGTGGGCCATGACAGAGATAATGGGGTAAGGGTGCGCAAAAACAGTGGGTAAAAGACGGGGAACAGTTAGCACATACAGTGATCGGACAGGAGTACGGACAGACGTGCTTTGAAGTCAGTTAGTGGGATAAGGGTTTTGAGTTTCAGGCTTTTTTGTAGTTCATTCCAGTCATTTGCAGCTGAGAACTGGAAGGAGTGGCGGCCAAAGGAGGTGTGGGCTTTTGGAGTGACCAAAGAGATTAACTGCTTGAGCGAAGGCTGTGGGTGGGTAAAGCTATTGTGATCAGTGAGCGTAGGTACAGCGGGGCTTTGCCTAGCACATACTTGTAACGAGGGCCAGCCAATTAAAGCATAGAGTTTGCAGTGGTTGGTGTTATAAGGGGCTCTGGTCACAAAATGTATGGCACTGTGATAGAGAACATCCAATGTTTTCAGGAGAGACTTAGAGGCAGTTCTGTAAATAACATCACTGAAATCGAGAATTGGTAACGCTTTGGTCACTCGCGCTGCCAAAGCGAGTTTGGCAGCGTGAGTGAAGGAGGTCCTGTTGCGGAATAGAAAACCGATTCTGGACTTAACTTTAGATTGAAGGTGTTTTATGTGTTGCTGGAAGGAGAGGGAACTGTCTAACCAGACACCTAGGTTGTGGCATGGTGAGAGATGGAGGACCCAAATGCAGAGAAATATGGCAGGCAGGAGATGGTGAGAGCTCAATGATATTTTAATGAAACCAAAACAACGGCAGAACAGAGGCTTGGAAAACCCACAGGACAAAACACAGCGAGATACACACAGGCGGCACGAGTACACGAAATGATCTGACAAGAGACAAAGGAAACAAGGGGGTTAAATACAAGGGGTAATGAACAAACGAGGGACAGGTGATACAACAGGTGAAGCACATTAGGGCGGGGCAGGACAATCAACCAAGGCGGGAAAGCAAGGTAAAACTAGACATGACGAGACAGAAAACAGACTATCAAAATAAAACAGGAAACCGGGAAAAACAGACAGGAAAAATAACCTAAACACAGAAACTTGACCAACACTAAAACACAAGGGAGAACAGAACACAGGGATAATCAAAACATACACAATTCAGAATAGCCAACAAAAAACAGGGAACATAGGAATTAACCAAAAAAAACACACAATACACAGAACACAGTCAAGACAGGGTAAGCACAATAGACAAGGAGATAACTAAATAGAAATATACAGAATAAATATGCAAACACAGGGAACCTACAGAAATAATAATACAGGCAACCGAAATGAACAAACTGGTAACAGAAATGTCCCAAACCGTAACACTAGGTATTTGTACTCTGTCACATTTTCTAATTCCAGTCCGTTGAGCGTGGTTATGCTGATCGGATGGGCTGGGGTAGGCAGTGATCTATTGAAAAGCATTAACTTGGTTTTGCCAGAGTTTAGAAGTAATTGGAGGTTTCGGAAGGAGTGTTGAATAGCTTAGAAGCTCTCCTGAAGGTTTGATAGCACGTTATTTAATGAGGGGCTGGATGTGTACAGGATGGTGTCGTCTGCATAGAGGTGGATTTGTGAAGGCCCGGCAGCAAGAGCTACGTCATTGATGTAAAGGGAGAAAAGTGTTGGCCTGAGAATCGAACCTTGTGGCACCCCCATGGAGACAGCCAGGCAACAGGCCCTCAGATTTAACGCACTGGACCCTATCAGAAAAGTAGTTACTGAACCACGCAAGGCAGTCATGGGAAAACCCAAGATTGTTGAGTCTGTCGCTGAGAATATAAGGGTTAACAGAGTCAAATGCCTTGGACAGATCAATGTAAACGGCTGCACAGTAATGCTTTTTGTCAATGGTGACCGTGATGTCGTGACCAGCACAGAAGTCAGATTGCATAGCGGAAAGGACACGATGGGATTCAAGATGGTTGGTGATCTGTTTATTGACTAAGATTTTGAAGACTTTCGAGAGACAGGGCAAGATAGATATGGGTTTGGCAGTTTGGGTCGAGGGTGTCTCCCCCTTTGAAGAGAGGGAGGGTGCAGGCAGCAACTTCATGCAACCATACAAATTAAGGTCAATGAGCTCTAATTGTAATATCAAAACCTTTGAAAAAACCTTTTTGGTTTGGATGTTCGTACATGCTCCTGTTTTTATTTATTAATATCAAAACCAAGCCATAATCAAAAAGAATAAATCTTATGTATAACGATTAGATTCCATGGGGCAGTTGGCACAGATTCCGGCTTCAGTGCTGTTTTGTTCCGTCCTCCGCACGGCATCATACTACATCTGGTCAAATACTTGTCAAATACTGACGCCCATGGCACCCTTTAGCGTCTGTATGATTCACCAGGCAGAGCAACAGCTCAACGTGGCATTGTAAAATGACGTAGTATCAATAGCGACAACGTATGGAATAGAATTAAAAGACAGAAAACCCGCGTAAGGAGACAGGTTGGGTCAAAAACACGGGACCTTCACCCAGGAGATTGGGGTTTGTGTCCTGTTCTTGTTCCGCTTGCCACTTAAACGTACATTTTTAGCACAATCTTTTCCTAACCCTAAGTAGTTTTACCCTGCATGTTGAAAAGTGATGCCAAGGGGTCCCGACCCAGAGTGTTAAAAAGTGACACCATGGTGTCCTGACCATGCGTCAGTATTTGACAAGTTTGGAGTGAGAATGTGTTGGTTTTGCCATGAAACAGGAAGTTGTTGTAACCCAAATGTACATTGTCCAGTCTACCCAAAATGTATCATGGTTGAAAAGCGTCCAGGGCTGAGGACATCTACATGTCACTAGTAGTCATAGCGCCACCAGCTGGCAACAGGAAGTCCGATTTACAGTACATGAAATTTACAGTGTGTTACACTTGATATTGGGCAACATAATGCGTGTCTCATGCTGGCCCCAAAACGGCCCTGTACTTTCAGCCATTTCTAACTCATGAACCGGTTGACGTAGACTCTTGTTGGACTCAGCAGAGTTCCTTTTTCATTAGTGGCGGTTTGCCCCACCGCCACACCCCATTTCATAATTTATGAGACTTGTTGACACAGTAAGTGGTATAACAGGAAAAAAGTCTAACTTGTGTGCACAGTGACAGCTGTGTAGCCGCTTCGACCGGTGTCCCACCGGTAACCCCAACATGTGGGAAGGTGTGAGATCCCATCCATCGCTGCTTGCAGCTTAAAATTAACAATTGTAAGAGCTCATTGACCTTAATTAGTTTGACAGGGAGTTGCTGTTTGTGGCCTCTGACAGGTGTTTTTTGTTTACATTAGGGCTGTCAATCAATCAAAACATTTTAATTGCAAAATTACTCACATTTTCTTTTGGTTCTAAATGTACTTTAAAAGGGATATTTTTTCAAGTTTTTAATGCTCAAATTGTATTTGAGACTCGATGTACTCTGATGGTAATTTAATTCACATAAAGTACATGACATGACAGTACATGCAAATAACTTTAGTCTTGTGGAGAGAACCACCTGGAAGGGCTTTGAAACTCAACTTGCTATTCAAAAGACCCTTTTTTTTCAAACTACAAAATGGCCCGAGGCCCAAATCACAGAATGCGCGTGCATCAATTGTGCGTCAAAACAATTAGTGGCCATAAAATGAATTTGCACTATTTTTAAAAATTTTGATTTTCAGTCATAATGTCTAAACCATCCAAGGTAGACTGACACCGAGCTGTGAGGTTGTGAAACAGAAGTTTTTGCTCCTGTAGAAGCCAGAAGTCCGTATGAAATCAACCTTGTTTTAAGAAAAACGTGTTTTATTCGCGATTCTATGAAGAAATATTACACTACCCACAATCCTAAGCGTAACAGCGAAGTCTCTGATTGGTGGAACTCTTTGTTACCATGGAAATGTTTACCACACCCACGAACGGCTAGAGCCAGCTGCTACCACTGAAGTCTATGATGGCCTCAATGTCAATGTCAAACGTCAATGGAGATAGTGAACAGGGAAAATCACTTCAGTTACCAGAGCAATCAAAAGTGGGCAGTCACTGTTGAGCTTTATACGGTGCTGATGAAGGTCTGACACGTCATTAACAAAGTGACTACGAGTTAGCAATGAGTGCTTTTTTTCTTTTCTTTTTTTATCGAGTCGAGAGCTTTTGATCCTTTGAAGACTTTCTGGTGGGGAAAAACTTTGTATCATCATTTTTTCAACATAATCATGCATTTAAACACAATTTTGTAGTTCATTCTTTGATTATTAATCCTTATTATCTGTGTTCAAGACACTCCGAGGCAGTTATTTGCAACCTGACCCGGACTGCTTTGGGAAAGCTGCAGAAATCCTCTGCCGTTCTCTCTCAGGGACACAAAATCTACCAACATCTGAAAGACAGCTTTGGTCTCCAATCTGCTGTCAGCAGAAATCACAATCATTACTACAACAGCCCCATTTGCCCAACCGAACAGTCTCAAAATGAGGGTTTGTTTCATGTGGAATTACCTACAGAGAATCTCAATGAAGGTTTTGACTTTGCACTGTGTGATGACCCTCACGCAGATAATCATGGACTCTTGTGCACCCCCCTGCCTGATGCCCTGAACCCCTGTGAGGATGTGATGAGTCATGGCTTCCTGAGGGTGTTGGTCTGGGTGGTCAGTCTGTTAGCCATTTCAGCCAACTTCTTGGTGATGTTCATCCTGCTGACTAGCAGACAGAAGTTGTCCGTTACCCGTTTCCTCATGGGTCACCTGGCGTTTGCGGACTTTTGTATGGGGATATACTTACTGCTCATTGCATCTGTCGACCTCTACACACGCTCATATTATTACCACTATGCTATTGCCTGGCAAACAGGAGGTGGCTGCAGTCTAGCAGGGACATTATCAGTATTTGCCAGCGAGCTGTCTGTGTACACATTGACTTTAATCAGCCTTCAGCGTTGGCATGCCATTTTCTACGCAATGAGGCCAGACAGAAAAATGAGGTTACGCCATGCTGCTGTGCTGATGCTCGCCGGTTGGTTGCTGTGTGTGATCCTAGCACTGCTGCCGGTGGTTGGTGTGAGCAGTTACCAGAAAGTGAGCATCTGCTTACCCATGGAAACTGAGACAAGTGTTGCCCGGGCCTATGTGGTGTCTGTCCTGATGGTTAATGTCATTGCTTTTATGGTGGTATGTTTATGTTACATCCACATTTACTGTATGGTGCACAATCCCCAGCACCAGTCCAGCAGATGTGATACCAGCATGGCCAAACGCATGGCTGTTCTAATTTTCACTAACTTTCTGTGTCTGGCTCCCATTTCCTTCTATGGCTTGTCTGCAGTTCTCCACCAACCATTGATGACTGTCACAGATTCCAAGGTAAGACTTCCTTTTGACCCTACAACTTAAAAATGTTCAATCACAATCCTCCCCAGTCACTAGTGGTGTTCCCCCAGGGCTCAGTCCTGGGGCCCCTCCTTTTTATAATTGATTTACTTCCTCTAGGTTTTATTTTCAGGCAATACAATATTCAATTTCACTGCTACGCGGATGACACCCAGCTCTACTTGTCTACCAAACCCACTTCCATGCTCCCTCCGTCTTCGCTGTCTGACTGTTTAGTTGAAGTTAAAACCTGGTTCACTCATAACTTCCTCAAACTAAACTGTAACAAAACAGAAATTTTCCTTGTTTGCTCCAAATCCACTCTAGCAAAATGTCCCAATTTCTTACTCTTCATCGACAATTCCAAATTCCCCTCTTCCACTCAGGTCAAGAGCCTCAGTGTCATCCTCGATAGCACACTTTCTTTTGAAAAACACATCAATAATCTCAACCGATCTGCTTACTTCCACTTACGCACCATACACCGTCTTTGTCCATCACTTACACCCAATAATACTGCTACTCTCATCCACGCTCTTGTCACTTCCCGTATTGATTATTGTAACTCCATCCTCTCTGGTTTACCACACAAGTCCATCCATAAACTCCAATTGGTCCAAAACTCAGCTGCCTGTATTATCACCAGAACCCCAGTCACTGAACACATTACTCCACTCCTCAAACAACTGCACTTGCTCCCTGTCCAATACCGTATTGACTTTATGATTCTTCTTCTCACCTTCAAAGCCCTCCATAATCTCACTCCTCCATACCTCTCTGAACTCCTTCAGCCCTACGCTCCATCCCAAACTCTCTGATCCTCCTCTTCCTCACTGCTTTCCACTCCTTCTGCCCGCCTGTCAACATTGGGGTTTAGAGCCTTCAGCCATTCTGCCCCTCGCCTTTGGAACTCCCTCCCACTATCCATCCGTACCATAGTACCCACCTATTCTGAAAGGTCTACCCCACATGAGGCCTACACTCCACTGTCCATCAAAATCATGGATAGATTGCTTTCTTTTTATTTTCTATCTCAAAATAGTGTTGGTTTTAATTTAATTATATTTGCCTTTTTTACTATATTTTTGCTTGTTTTAACTGTAAGGTGTCCTTGAGTGCTATGAAAGGTGCTCATACATAAAATGTATTATTATTATTATTATTTAATCCAATTTGGGTTTTTTTCTGTTTAAAATAAAGTTTGATCTATGTTATTTCTCCACAGGTGCTGCTGGTGCTTTTCTACCCTCTCAACTCTTGTGCGCACCCATTTTTTTATGCTATCCTGACAAAGGCATTTCACCGAGATATCCTGATGTTTCTGAGCCGGATAGGGCTGTGCCAGCGGCAAGCACACCTCTATCGAAGCCAACTTGTTAGTATGACTCCCTACGTATACAGAGAGACAATGTCTGCCCCACAGTCCAGCCCCCACATCCCAAAATGTTCAAGTAGAAGAATTAACGGACAACAAGATACACCAAAATTGCTTTTTAAATGTGAATAATAATTTTTCAAGCCTTACTTGTACTTATATATAAATGTCCTTGTACATACCAATTCACACAATCTAACCATTTCACAGTATATCGTGGTCTTTTAGAATTTCTGATCCCTTCATTTTTTTTATCTGTATTCCTGGATACCTCCAGTTATTTGCTGTTCCAAAATAATTATCCAGATATTAATCTGCAAGTAATGACAGCAAATATTTGGCTTCAGCTGTTGGGGAAAGATTAGTGGGAATGTGACTTAAACTGCATAGGAAATGTAAAGATGAGGAGAACTTGGAGATAAGAGAGCTGGGGAGAAAGGCGCAGCTAAGACAGTGTTGTGTATGGTTTCAATGGCGCTTTGCTAAGCTAAACACTAAAGAGGAAAAGTTTCCGATTTTTAACTGGCTGACGCTAGTCATCCAGTGGAGTTTTGCCGGTGGGTAAACAGGGACCTCTGGGCACTGGCGCAGTTCATCTCTGTGTACAGCAGTACACAAAGCTGTCCTCATAAATCCACCGGAGTTTAGAACAACAACACAAAGAAAGATGAAGGAGAGGGACATCTGGCCGAAAAGGACTAATGACGGAATTTCCGGCAGCACTGGAGCAATCCCGGAAGTGGAAGGTCATGGATATAGATTAGCAAGGTGCCGCTTGACTAGGACCCAGGCAAGGGGCAGAGTCTATTAAAAGGGGCCGGAAACTCACCTGGACCTGGTTTATTAGCATGTCTTATTTGTGTCTCACTAAATTAGTCGTATACACAGTCCTGTCCAACTTCTATCTGTGGACATGATGTTACGCTGTTTGTATGCACAAAAAAACTATAGAGTAATGCGTTATCAACTGGTATTGCTAACAATGGCTAACCTAGAACTAACCCCACAATGAAAATCTGACTTGTAAATGGAACACCTTCAACTCGGGTGTGACGTCATTCCCAGCTCCGGCTTCCGAGTTCCGAGGGAAATGGAACGCACTATGTGTTCCAGTCTTGCAAAGACTACTACTGGAGCCAACCACTGTTTTTTCACTGAGTATGACTCTGTCTGAGTCATATATCAGAAAAAAACTGCATAATATCCAGCAGTTCATTTAGATTACATAGAACATAATTTAGACTCTACATTTGTAAGTGTGTTATTATTTCTTTGTAAGGTACTGTGGCTTTTTTTCAAAATGTGTTAAATACATAGTAGTATTACTAACATTATTGTTGTATCTGATAGTGTTACTAACATTACTATTGTATCTATTAGTGTTACTAACATTATTATTGTATCTGATAGTGTTACTAACATTATTATTGTATCTATTAGTGTTACTAACATTATTATTGTATCTGATAGTGTTACTAACATTATTATTGTATCTATTAGTGTTACTAACATTATTATTGTATCTGATAGTGTTACTAACATTATTGCATCTGATAGTGTTAGTATCTGATAGTGTTACTAACGTTATTATTGTATCTGATAGTGTTACTATAATAACAATAGGTTCAAAACCAATTCTGTTTTCCAAATGTTCACATTTATGATGAAATGTGAAACATAATAAATTGTCTTTATCATTACAGCTGCACAAGATTCATTCTCATTGCATTCTTCAGTGGTAAGGCACAACATTTTAAAGGGCAGAAATATGTTGACACTGTGAGGCACAAAACATAGAACTGATTTAATATTTAATAAGAAACAACAGCGCTGAAGGTTTCCATGGTGTATTTACATAATTTGAAGACACTCCTAGACCTAAAAGCAATGCATTGTGAGTTATGTTAAGCATACAAGTGACAAAATATGCAAGTACTTATTTTCTATTTTGTACTAATAACCATGTGACTAATGGCTATATATATTTTACATCTGTAAAATCATGTTTGTTAAATTATAAATAAATCAGTAATTAATGCTTGTAATGAACAAGAATCACCAAAAAAATAAATAAATAATCTTAATGTTACCATAAAATACAGAAGAATGGCCACCATTAAAACACAAATCATGGAGCAGCACATCTTTGTCATCATACTTACTCATATGCTGATGCTACATACATTTTAAGAAACTATGGTTAATTACAGAGACCAAAAACAGTTATTTTTATGTACTTTTCATAACAGGTGACAGTCTTTGGCAGATTTCATAAAATGTTCATGTTAGCAGACATTTGTTTAAATCACACATACAGTGAGACAGCACGTGAACACAAGTTGGGTTAGTTGAAAAAATAAATGCATACTGTGTATATGCATTTATTCATTGGGAAATTGTAACAAGTTGAATTTAGAAAATAAATGTCTATCATACCAGAGATTTGACTGAACAAATTAAAGCAGGTAGCCATCATGTATATATTTAGAAATTTCCTAAATCCCCAAAATGCATTGCTCAGGACCACATGGATGTCTTAATTAGGACAAAATGAGCCATATATTCAGTACACACTTTGTAGATATTTTTGCATTTAAAAATGTGATCAGTAATCTATGGAAGAGAATTAGGGCCACATGTGAAAAATGTATTTGAGTTCTGAGATTAAACTTAGAATTCCAAGAAAAAAAGTCAGAATTCTAACTTTGAACTTTTAATTTACAATCCTGAGAATTAAGTCAGAATTGTGACTTTAAATTTAGATCTCAAATACATTTTTTACATTGGCCCTTATCCTTTTCTGTAGTAATATCATACTGGTATAGAGCATTGCTGTTCTTAATGCTAGTAGTTTTCTTTGATGGCACCACTTTATCTGAGTCAGTTTGCACTCTGTGAAGATGTAGCTATAGAAAGAAATGAAACTTTACTTAGTATGGGAAATGTAGGATCCAGAGTTGCGCTTGACTCATTCTCAGGAGTTAAAGTCAGGATATTTAGGCCTCTGATGTTTCAATGACTGTTTTTTTTTCTTGTTTTTTTGGGGGGTCTTTGTTTAAAGATTATTTTTTGGGCATTTTAGGCCTTTATTTGATAGGACAGCTTACGACTTGAAAGGGTAGAGAGAGGGGGAATGACATGCAGCAAAGGGCCGCAGGTGGGAATCCAGCACGGCCGCTGCGGCAAGGACTGAGCCTCGGTCCGGATGGGGACCGGCATTGTCCTATGTGAGCTATGTTAGTGCAATACAACACCAGAGCAGTACCCTTTAACAAAGAATTAGTAAACTTGTAATATGTAAATCAAATCCCAATATTGAATTTACTAAAAAGAAAACTCTATGGGAGTTATGTTATGAGGCATATAACTGACAGTATTAGTAACACTACAGAGCCAGACTTCAGTGGCTGCACCTTTATCTAACAGTTACAATATTTGTTCACCAGCAGGATTCTGAATTAGACGGCGATGAATAAAACCTTTATGATTTCTAACATCTTTTCCATTACTCATCAAATGCAGGTAATAAGCTGATCAATTGTTTAGTCATACACATGAGTCCAGGTGTTGAAGTTCAGTATCAGGTTAAATGGCTGGAATGGCAACAACACAAACTGCTCATTATTCCATCACAGCTTTCAAGGATGTAGCATGCACCTCGTATAAATCTCATATCAAACTGTCGTGTCAGTGGGCACTTCCAACTCCAGGACGTTACAAGCAGCCAGCAAGTTAGTTTTGATTGTTAACTGGAAGATTAAGATGGTGAATATATGGCCCAGTATGCAATGTTTCAGATCCCTTAAGCATACTAAACAGAAAGGCACCGTTGATATTTTTTCTGCACTGAAATATACCATGAACTGTTGCTACATACTAGTGTATGGCACTTTACCTACAAGACATGAACACATTTGTAATTTTTTTTTTTTTTTTATAAAACTCTTTATTTGCTACATCACTAAAATAAAAGTTTCATTTTTCATTTATCTTTAAAGTCTTTACACGGCAAATCATTTATAGAAAATAAAAGTTTAATAGTGACTATTCCTTTTTTTCCCCTCAACATAAAGGATTCTCAGCAATTCCTTTTTTATTTATTTTTTTACTTTACACAGCAACTGGATTTAGTTTGGTGGTGGTGATGTAACTGCATGACTTGTCTTGCAGGTCATCATTTAGAGATGCTGGGTTAGTCCTGCTGCTGTCCAAAGCCCCGAGCAGCAGGCTTGCAGTGCTACCTGTAGTAAAGAAGGGTGTGTGTTCCCCTTGAGGTGCGTCTGTTTCGCTCACTAGCATGCTGTCACCACTGGACTCCGCATTACGCACCACATGGCCGTTGGGGACTCGTTTGGTGCTGCAGTTGTTGATGTTGTTGTTTGTAAGAAGCTTCTCAGGTGATGCTGAGAACATCTGGCTGTCAGCTGTGGTGTCATGGTCACCTATGCTTTGGTAGTAACCATTCCCATTAGGAAACAGCGGGCTAGGCGGTAAGCTATGTGCCACATGGCCGTGGTTGTAGTGGGCCGAGATCCTCTTCTGTTCATCTCGGTTTGAAGACTTGCGTGGCTGATGTGAGTTTGACAACAGCAGGGGGCGCTCCTCCTCGCCGGAGGGGCTTAAAGCCACCGAGGGGACAGAGATGGCCAGGCTGGACAGGGGGGCGGACATCTCTGATGGAGGAGACCCTGGAGTTGCAGGAGAGGTGCGGGACTCCGGAGACAGCTGAGTCGGGTTCGTCATGGATGCATACCTACAACAGAAACACATTTCATCCATTTACTTGAAAGATGTTCATGTGCAAAGTGTGTGTACCACAGTTACTGAACATAATACTGAGTCTAATACACAACCAACTACAGGTTCAGGCAAGGCCAATGACATAAGCATACGTTATCACACAATAAATAATAATCACATTATTTCTAGGTTAACATAGGAAGCTGCATATTCAGGAGCATGATGCATACTGTAAAAGCAGGGATCTTTGTTTCTTCTTTCAAGAGTTAAGAGGCAGATTCTTTATTGCAAAAGGGATAAAAAGGCTAATCTTGAAAGGGTGTGTCTTGGTGCACACAGATCAGACAACTTTCAAATATGAGCAATTCGCCTAAAGTTTAATTTAGCGTATACTTGGCTCTTAATGTTTAGGTTTTGATTTATATTTAAATTTCCATAATCTTCCATTACATTCTTTTTCATTCACATTCAATTACAGTGTTTAAATGTATGTGTTGTGATAGGCCCAACCGGTTGATGGATTTGATCCCTGCTGAGGTGAGGTGCTAACCACTGAGCACTCATGTCGCCTACAATATGGATTCATCCATCATATTCCTGACATAATGGCCCATCAAACAGACCAGTCAATTTGTGAACCACTTACAGTAAGTACTCTCCAGTAACTCTATCATAACAAACCAACAAATGTTCACTTTGGAACAATATGACCATAACTGTACATTCCCCTGATTTTGCTATATCAACCAAAAGTACCCTAAATCCCCAAATTTATTCTAAACTGTTTAGTTTCAAAACATCTTTGAGCTGAGAGGAGACTTTGGGATTTGGTGCAGTAGGTATAATAACAAAATAGGGAATGTACCTTCAACCTCACTGTTTAGGTACAGTCACATTCCCTTTCCATCCTACAAATGTATAATCCCTTTCACATTCACTTCTTTTAAATCCAGCACAACAGACAATTACAAGACTGAGGGCCAGATGTACTAATGCTTTTGCGCCCACTTCAGGCGTATTTGTTTCGCAACGTGCGCATAAAAGCATGGCGAGGTATGTACAAACCGGCCGCACTGAGGTAAAAGCATGGTAAGGTATGTACAAACAGGCCGCACTGAGCTAAAAGCATGGTGAGGTATGTACAAACAGGCCGCACTGAGGTAAAAGCATGGCGAGGTATGTACAAACAGGCCGCACTGAGGTAAAAGCATGGCGAGGTATGTACAAACAGGCCGCACTGAGCTAAAAGCATGGCGAGGTATGTACAAACAGGCCGCACTGAGCTAAAAGCATGGTGAGGTATGTACAAACAGGCCGCACTGAGGTAAAAGCGCAGACTGCCTGTCGCGTGGACTGAAAATGGCAAATTGCGCTTTTCCGTGTCATGCATATGCATTCATGGGAGGGTGAAGAGGAATGTGGGAGTTTCCGATAAAGAGATGGGAGGAGAAGCTTAAAGTGCACCTAATTACAGTATGTATTCTGCAGTATGTACAAAAACCACCGGTGAAAGCGTGCCTCTATTTTGCAGTGAAAATTCTCCGCCTCTTAAAAGCAGGTGTAAACCTGGAAGCGGGTTTCCTGGCATATGCCTCCTGGTGAAATGGCAGCAGTAATCCGAGCAAGACGAAGACATAGGCCAAGGAGATGAGATGAAAGGATTTTTGCCGCAAGGATCACACTTTTTCAGTTGAGTGAACACAAAATCATTAAGCGTTACAGATTAACCAGCCATGCAATATTACAGTTACTGGAAGAAATCAAAGATGACATCGAATCTCCGACTCAGCGTTCACATTCCATTCCAGCAGAGGTTAAACTCCTCGCTACATTACAAATATTGGCATTAGGATCATTTCAAACAATCATAGCATCAGCAGTGGGAATATGGCTGAACTCAGCCATATCATAGCACCAGTACTTGAACTCTTTGCTACAGCGCACTGGTCAATACATACATTTCCCTACCACTAATGCCCAAATAACACGCATCAAGCTGTTAACTTATAAACAAGCAGATCAACTTTGTTATCGCTAAATCTTTGTTTTTCGCTGTTTTGAATGACTTGGTGGCTGATCCATGATAGAAAGATGCACGCAATTTACATTATAGTGGGCAGAGAAAGGTGCTGATTACGATGTGAGCTGAAGTATCACAGCGTGTGCTTTCTGCGGGTTGGCCATGGCGCTGATAACGCTACATTCGCAAATGTACGTACATCTGGCCCTGTGTTTCCTGTTTAGCTGCAGTCTCCAGACAGCCCTTGTGGACTTGCAAAGTTTTCCATTGGCCCATGGAAACATGGATGCACTTTGTATTATTAGTTTGCTGCTTTGGTTGAAAATTATGACCAAAAAAGGGAGCGAAGGCATTTTTTATTTTTTTTACACATAGCAATGACACTGTTGATGCTTAATGGGTGTACTGGAGGCCCTGCCTGTGTAGTGAAAAGCCTATAAAAACTGTAAAAGCCTGTCCCTCAGTAAGTAAAGCTGTGTTGATGTATGATTTAAAAAGAAAAACAACCAGCTCGGATCTTCGATCTGGAAATGCTGAGCAGATTGTATCACGGCTAAAGCAAACTCAGTAGAAGTGAGGTACTTTGACCCTGAAGGTAGTGGATGGCGAAGCTGCGCTAACAATGATTTATTTGCATAGCACTTTTCAAAACCAAGTTACAAAGTGCTCTACAGAAAAAACAATAAACCTTGGTTAGTCTGCAATTCCCTTAGCTCGATTGTGTCAATGTGATATGGCCGAAGGAGCTGAGCTAGATTAACATGATTGCCAGAGATTTTCTGCTGGCGTAATGCTGGAGCGACGGGAGAAGGTCGATAGAGTGATGAAGCGCCTGGGATGGTGGTGCTGTTATGGCAGTGTGTAATGGTTATTACAGGCTGGAGAAATGTTTGGGTAATGAGGAGTGATGGGGAGGCAGCAATAAAAGAATAGACCAGAAGGAATGGAGGTGGAGGCAGAGCACCAACGTGGGTCGCTGGTTGGGGCTCTTCAGTTTCGCATTGCCAGACATTCCTCCACAGCGCTGCGGAGGAAGGTCGTCTTCATTCAAAGGTTGTTTTAGTTGTGCAACAGAAAACTCAGATTGGACAGATAGTCTCTGGATTTACCCTGCAGAGATCTGAGGAGCAGTTAACCATAGTCCTCACAAATCCACCAGAGGTTAAAATGAGCCTAAAATGAGGGACATCTGGCGGAATTTCCGGCGACACTGGAACAATTCCGTAAATAAAGTACTGTTGATATACAGTACTTTAGGTCTGAATTCAGATCCTGGCTTCCCACTGGACGAGTCTCACGGAAACTCCGGGGAGTCCCTGCAACGTCACCTAGGAGATAAAAGCCAACGCAGGTTACCCCACCCTTGGTTTTCCATTGCGGTTGCAGAAGCTGCTTCAGGAGACGCACACTGTCAAAGGGTTGTACTTTTAATTATCAGTTCTCCACCTCGGTGGACATTTGACAGACTGTGTTCATTGCAACACATTTTGGTTTGGAGAAATCGCTGTGCAATCAGCCATTTCATCTAAGGTAGAGACAAACACCGTCTTCTCCACGGAATAGAAGTATAACTCCTAAGTCCTGCACACTTTCTTCACCAAGTCGACTCAGCTGTTTACTTCGCTGCCCCCTGAAGGACGAGCTTGCTGTTAAATTAGCTAAGATAGATAGATAAGCAACTTAAGGGCCCGTATTTGTTCAACTCGGACGGAATAAAACACAGCTAAATCTAGGGGTGACCCCGAACAGTAGAATATTCAATGCTTTCGATTGAAAGAGCCGGATTCGACTGCCAGTCTCACAGTTGAATCTTCAAGTCCAGTTCAGACCAAAGATTCTGAACGAGACAAGTGTACAACTTTCAGCTAGTTGCAGCTACTTGCAGTGCGGCAGTAAGCAGCGTTCTAAAACCTGCCAGTTTACACTAATGAGACGGTGTATCATCTTCACAGCACAAAAAGACTCTTTGTACTTCCTTCCTAACTTCCAACTTTTAGGCTGTTTTTGTAGCTGGATATGAATATGGATGACGTTAGTGATAGTAAGATGCTTGTTACAGCTGCATTTCTAGTGATGAAACGGCGAAAACGTTTTACTTCTCTGATTCACTGTTCTGTTTTAACAACGGTCACTCCACCATATACTGTGTTTGGGGGAGCTCGTTGCGCCTCCTGACTGGTTCTGACCACTGCAACTTTTCCCTGCAACGTTCTAAATCGGTTTCATCTCGTCGCAAATCTTTGAAGCTTTTCCAACCGCCCCATGACAGATTTAAGTTTAACTTTAGATGATCTGTGATCGGCATCGCCAACACCCACATGATTCAACGATCAGTCCACGATAGGCAAAACTTGACAATTCTGATTTGACTATGAAAATTCTTACTCAGGGACACCCCTAGATAAATTGTTACAGGAAGCAATCTCATGTAAGAGGCTATAGTTCTGGGCAGGGAGAATTAATTAGTTTGCTATTTTATGTATTTGTAATCTCTATTGCTGTGTGAGTCTTACTGTATCAATGTGAATTAGACCGCTGTGTTAAAGCGCCACTGGGATGTTAGCTATGTGCTTCTGGGGATATGGTTAATCAACTCTTCATCGTTCAAAAGATTAGAACTCTGGCGACACACAGCCGAGCACTGAGTGGATGAAGGGATTGGGTATTCTCCACGCTGGAAGTCAGAATCGCATGTATTGCTTTGCCTTCCTTAGTGTGCTTTCCTATGTCTTTCTTCCTTTTTACTAACCACACCCACATACACTCGCATAAACATGCATATCTACATGCTCTAACTGGCATTCACACACCTTTTAATTGCACAGATAGTGTTTCGTGTAACTCAGTTTAGCTCCATGCCATATTGGCACTACGTCCGCCATTTGTACCTCATGTCTGCGACACAAGTTCACCCAAAGTGTCTCAACTCTCTTAATCTCCCTCGCCATCTTCGAACTTTCAACTCTCGTGTGACACACACACACACACACATGCCACACACTTTCTTGTTTGCCTTTTTGCTTTTTAGTGCAGCAGATTAGTAAAAAAATCGTTCAAATTGGTATAGAAGCATGACATTTGGCACAGATACTCTCTAAGGGCCACTATTTTGGAAAAAGGCGTTGGCCACTCAAAAATTCAATATGGCGGCCAGTTTTTCAAGATGGCCGCCATTGCTATTCAATGCTTATTATATAAATTATTCAAACAGTGATACAAGCATAACATTTGATACAAATACTCTCTAAAGGACACGTTAATGGAAAAAGATGCTTGTCCCTCAAAAATTTAAGATGGCTACCATTTTTAAAGATGGCCACCGTTCCTGTCAAATATTAATTATTTCAGTTGTTCAAATGGTGATGCAAGCATTCCATTAGGCAGAAATACCCTTCAAGGAACACTCTTTTGGAAAAAGGTATGTGCCACTCAAAAATTCAAATAGTCATAATGTCTGCTTTGTCTGCCTCCTCTCCTTTGACCTGTCCGGCTTAGCCAGGGATATAAAATCCCTGCCGGCATAGCTCTCATGTTCATTGGAGTACACAAGCCTCTCCACCACGGCAAGCTGCAGTCCACAGAGAGGAAGGGCCACTGTTAGAAAAAGGAAGTGGCCAGTATAAATTCAGGATGGAAACCATTTTTCAAGATGGCTGCCATTCCTGTCCTATGTTCATTGCCACTGTTTCCAAATAGTGATACAGAAAATATGCCACAAATACTCTGTTATGGCCACTTTTTTGAAAAAGGCAATAACAAAAATTCAAGATTCATTTTTCAAGGTGGGTGTTGCTTTAATAGTGTACTCTGTTGGGACTGATATACATCACGGTCCAGAATCAGGAAATCGGCTCTCGGCCTACTGCAAGGCTACTTACTTTTTTATTCACATTTACAGTTGCACAGTTCTGTGCAAGTGAAACCCAATCTAAAACATTTGCATCTTCCATCTTCTGATTTGCAGCCACACTTGGTTAGTTGTTCACAACTTTGTGCAACTGATGCATTAGCTGTCCAGAAGACCCCCCATTGTTCACCAAGCTTTTTCCATCCCCAGTCAGCAGGACTCTCTGCTTCTGGCTGACACTAGGTTGCTTGACCCCATATGCAACCTGCCTGATATGCAGCACGTTTAGTGTGTTGAAGCAGAGCTGCTCTTGTTGGAGGAATGGCTTCATATGGCCTCTGCTTTCGGGCAAACATGTCAAGTCTAGCCTCATCTACACTAACAGCTGTGCTTGATTGATCATACAGCAGGACCACAAACTTCTCAAGGATCTCCAGGTCACTATCAGTCAGAACAGGAGGGTATTGACCTAGTTTGGTGAAGATGAGAGAGGCCTCTGGGAAAATGTCCCAGGTTTGCCAGGCAGTCTTTTTGCCTTTGTTGCGAAAGGCTGATACAGTATCACAACCTGTAAAGGCATGAAAGAATAGAATGCCTTTGGTCTTAACTGGCCCAATAACATGGTACAGGTCATGAACACTAATCCACCGTAGGCTCACACCATGCCCAAATGCAACCCACAGCTGCTGGAGACCAAGATCCTGGAGGGATGGGAAGATGCTCAATGCTATAACAAGAATATCAGTGTCATTGGCTTTGATCATTATGGATTTGCTGCCCTCTGTGGTGTACAAAGATGCGGCTATCAGCTTCCTCATGGAAACATTTGTTTAGACGATCGAGACAGGTTTCAGATGTACTAAAGACATCGGGTCTCTTGGTTACAACAACTATGTTTGGCACAGTCAATCTTGTCAGCCAGAAAGTGGAAGAGGTCTGTTTTGTTATCATTATGTCTCAGGAAATTGCGCCAATTTGATGGAACTTTATTCTTGTTTGTCACTTGGCGTCGACCTCCCTGGCCTCGTTGAGATCTTGTTACCATTTTGAGGCTTGATGGATTGTACACATCAAACACAATATGTGTGCTCTTGTACTTCATGGCATAAGCATGTATACTGGGTGGAACATCCAGTGCTGCATAGTCCTCAAATGTCTTTGATCTTTTTGGTGGTAGTGTATGGACCAAAGCTGAACCATCTATGATGATGACTTCAGTGTCTGGTTCTTTTTCTGGGGATGTGATGTAGGTTTCAAGGATGGAGGCCAGCTGCGATTTCTGGCAAGCATAAAGTTTTCCACCATCACTCAGTGCAGCGGGGTATGGCTGATTCTCATGTTGGAAGAACTCATGCAGGTCAGATTCTCTGCTCTGACAGGAGATAAAGAGTTTGGAGAATAGTTGGCAATCCTCCTTCACCAACTTCTGCTTTGATGGCTCAACAGTAGCATTTTTTGGCAGAAGAAGTCAACTCTATTTCTCTTGATTGGATCATAGAAAGTGGTTGGGTTCTCTTGCAGACCTTGTGCAAAGTCCTGGGCTTTTGTCTGTCCCTTCTCTTGGTGTGTCTGTAGGAGTTCAGGAGTTGTTGTTGGCAAAGAAGTATGGAATCAGCTCACTCAGTGCCTCACAGTAAAGACTAAAATTAGCCTCACGGAATGACCTAATGAGCAAGAAGATCACCAGTTCCATGGAAAGAATCAAGTGCCAGTATTGAAACTGTGGACTTTCTTCTTTGCGTCTTTCACACCACTCTTCATAGCCCAACCTTTCTTTCTACAGCATTTGGGACACTAAACTTAGCTATACTATACTAGTCAAGAATTACAGTGTAAGTAAAGCTAGATCAGCTGACACTGAACCCCATGCTGAGTTCCACAGCGGTGAAGTCACCAGTGTGCCCTGGTTGTGTAATGACTTTCACTCTATTAAACAAAACCTTCCATAACACATTAAATTGAGCTCTGACAGAAATGGTGGCCATCTTGAAAATGGTCGCCATCTTGAATTTTTGAGTGGCACACCCCTTTTTCCATGAGAATGTTCCTTGAAGAATATTTATACGAAAATTGATGATAGCATCACCATTTGGAATTTTGATGTAAGGAGTCAAGAGAAATGGTGGCCATCTTGAAAAATGGTTGCCATCTTGAATTTTTGAGAGACAAGCACTGTTTTCCAAAAAAACAACATTCTTAAGAGAGTATTTTCACAAAATGTTATGCCGACATCACTGTTTGAATGATTGACATAATGAGCATTTGATAGAAATAGCGGCCATCTTGAAAACATGGCCACCATGTTGAATTTTTGGGTGGCCAATGCCTTTTTCCCAAAAAGTGACCCTTAGAGAGTATCTGTGCCAAATTTCATGCGTCTATACCAATTTGAACGATTCTCTTGAAATATGCGGTTAATCTGCTGCACTATTTAGTTGTAGTTGGACAATAGATCTTTATTGATTATTAATCGGTGTGAGTCATTATCCGTGATTATTTGTGTATGCGTTCCATGTTTGTGACTCAAAGTATTTATCAAATTACCTTGTACTTTAAGGCAAGTCCCTGTCGAGGTTGGGTGTGTCTCGGCACTTCTTTGAATGAGCACTTAAGTCTCTGCTGCCGCCAGTGGCATTCAGACGATCCCGTCTGCTCGGTGTGGCACGCTGGCTATTCTCCGCCAATGACATCACCGAGACAGACTCAGTGTCAGACAGAACACTGTTGCTCCAGTCATTACTCCAGCTGCAGAGACAGGGAGGTGGTCGTTTACATGGAGACAGGTTTCAGACAGGCCACTAGACCATGACATAAATATGTTGTGGGTCAAATTTCTGTACCTGAGCCTTTCACTGTATTTCATTCCAGTTTGCTCACAGTCTACATTAATTCTACGTCTGATTTACTGATGCAGCAGTTTTATTTAATTATATAATCAGCAACTGAAACTCTTATCAAATGTGTTATATGTTTAGCCAATCAGGATTGAGCCTGCCAAAATTTAAGAAAGTGGAACCCAATAAAGAAGCTTGATCCCGTTCTGTTTTATCCTGTTCAATTATAATAGTCAAAATAATGTTTATTACAGCTTCAGGCAGAGTTTGCAATTCTGGAGAAAGATTGTTAATATTTGAACTCAACGTCCAAACAAATACATCCCTCTTGTAAGTGCTCTTTCAAAATGTTAGCATGTGCCAGATGAACCGTCCGTCTGGCTCCCACTGCCTTTCTCTTTACATATCCTTTTTCGGTGGACGGCCGTGTATGAATACCAGATTTCTTTTCAGCCCACACACAGAACTGACAGGGGGTTTGATTTGTGTCACAGCACATCCTGGTGCAGACAATTCTGTGCATTTTGGGGCAATAGAGCATGTTGGCCCCTCTGATTGCTTAAGATCCAGAATTATCCACCGACGTCTCCTCCTCTTCAAAACAGACCTGGTGATTTCAGCCAGTACAAAGCAGAGATGTGGACTTGAGACTTGATGACTTGAACTCAAGTTGACTTGAGTTCAAGTCTTGCCACTTGTGATGACTTGCCACTTGACAAAAAATAAATGACTTGAGACTCGACTTGGACTTTTAAGTTAATGACTCAAGACTTGACTTGGTGTATTCATAAGTTTGAATGTAAGCTGTTAAATATAAAATAATATAATTTAATGTCATCACGTTTCTGTCTATCTAACTAGTACGCTACGCAGCAACAGTAGCGCAAACTGTGAACCGTGACTGGATGATTTGTCATGATCGGATGACTGGTTAGAATCGTTGCTTTGGCAACGTGTACCATCAAAGACCCCTGATGAAGCCTCATTAGTCGGACCAGACCAGCACAATGGCTGCGTCTGTGCCACGAGTAATCACTTTGGGATGTAAACATTTCACGCAAGAAGAAAAAAAGCAAACTGCTGAATGCAAGACCGTTTCTCTGAATATCAATAATTATAATACAGATTAAATTCATTGCAATCTTTTTTGTACTAGTTATAAAAACTAGCCGAACATTTTATAAGGTGGGCTACTAATACCTTGTCTTTTCTCTTTATAGGGACCGGATACTTTAGGTAAGAATGCTTTATCTTGGGTGTAAAAAAAAAAAAAGTGACTTGATTTGGGACTTGACCTGCTTAAACTAGGGTCTGGACATAACTTTACATACTGTAACCTGTGACTTGACTTGACCTGCCCCCAAAAATAACTCAAGACTTGCTTGAGACTTGGACCAAATAACTTACCAGGGACTTGAGCGAAGATGACTTGGTCACAACACTGGTACAAACACAGCAGTTTCACGTAAAAAATTTGCCGCTGTTCGGCTTGTCACCGGAGAGCTGCCAAAATTTGCTCGGCTTGTTTCTCTGATAACTTAAGATCCAGACATCTGATGTCTAAACTCCTTCATCTGGTTAGAAATATAGTTGAAACAATTAAGATCTACAAAGTGTATCTTAAAAATGTTGCTTAAAACTGGATAAAAAGTACATTTATGACAGCTTCTGTCAGACAACCACAACGTGACCAAATGACACTGTCCGTGCCCCTGATTAAAATGACAGATTTCATTTTGAACATTGGAAACATTTGACATAATGTAAGTACACAACAAAACATATAACATAGGTCTAGTGGTTTTTAGACATTTGAATGTGAAGATTCCCATTACAGTATTATATAATTAAGCAAAATTCCTACTTCACCTTGCAGTCCAGCTAATGAAAGCAATGGAATGCCATTGTTGTCACCAGGTAATCTTGTCCAAATGAGCATATTCCTACTATTATACCAATGGCTTGGCAAATAAGTGGAAGAATAGATACATAAAATCTGCAAGAAATAACCAATGTCTTGGACATTTTGGTGTCCGAGGCTAGACATCCACAGGTGTTCCTGAGGGGTTGGATCTTTTCTTTGTATTTTATGACAATACAATGTTGCACATTTGTATCAGGGGTCGGAATTTCGGAGGTCAAAATCGGAAACACGCCCCCTTAACTCAGATTTCCAAGTTGGGAAGTTGGACTTTGAAGTTGGACACTGTATCAACGGTTGTAAAAGTAACGTACAGTTTATTAGCACTTCTGTATAATTTGTGTCTCACTAAATCAGTCATACACACAGTCCTGTTCAACTTCTATCTGTGGACATGTTGTTACGCTGTTTGTATGCACAAAAAAAACAGCCTAATGCATTGTTATCAATTGGTATTGCTAACAATTGCTAACTAGCTAGAGCTACCCCCACAATGAAGAATCAGACTTGTAAATGGAACTCATTCAACTTGGGCTTGACGTCATTCCCAGCTCCGGATTCCGAGGTAAATGGAACGCACAATCGGTCCTAAAACCCCAAACCCCAAAGAGTTTTTGACCTTTCGGTCGCCTTGTCTTAAAGTCAATTTTAGAATGGGTTTTGGTTAGATGACGGATGAAATATGGTCTGCGGTTAACACAAGCTTAAGATATTTTCTCTTTTTGTTCTACTGTCAGTAAATACCCTACTTGTGGATTTTGAAGCATTTACATGTCTTAAAAAGCAACTTCTAATAAGTGGCTAAATGAGAACACGCAAAATCATTTGGAAGCTAGTGGTGGTGACGTTATGTGACTGTGGTGTAGTTCGTTGTGGAGTAGTGGAGTTTATTTGTGAACATTATCTTATCATTTAAGTAACATACATTGTTGTTTGCCACAGAGCTTATTTTCTGAAGTAATCCAAAAGCCAAAGAAATTGGCTTTTTGTCAGTATGCACCAGGGCAATGTTAACTTTCGGGTTGTAAAGATGGATGGAATATTTTACTTAAAGAAAGTACTGTTACTTCTGATAATGGTATATGGTAGAACTGTTAAATTAAAGACCACGTTTAGCCTACACAATAAAGTGCATTAAAATGTTGACGTATACACTTGTGAAACAACAATGTGGCATCCTCCCCGGGTGTGAGCCACACCAAGCCTCTATCACCTAGCCTGTATGACCAAACAAACAAGTTCCTCTTCTAAACACGGACATTTACAGCCTGTGCATACAGCTGATTAACAATTATAAAAATGCAATGGCCTTCCTCAGTGTAGCCTTACAAGAACTACCCACAAAAGAGGACAAACCCAGACAATTATTTTAAAAAAAGAGCTATAGATACCACGGCAGGTGCAACAAGCATTTTTTATTTAGCTTTTTATTTCTTCTTATATCTGACACATATTTACCACTTTCATGACATACACACACATGTATATCTGAGTGGTATGTATTTAAAAAAAAGAAGCCATAATTCAATCTGAATGTTTGAATGTGTTACAGTTTTTCTACATTGTTTTGTTTTTCTATTTGTTTTATATGTACGTTTAATGTTGTTATACTTTCATTATACTAACTCACTGTACAGCAAAAAAGATGTAGTGTAGGAGAAGTTGAACTGTGACCAAAGTCAATATTTTTTAATCAAGATCACATTATTTCTGTTCTGAGCTTTGTGATCAGATAGAAATCACACCTCCTTCACTCACATTGGGCAGATGCACTGCCAGATGGAGGGTAGTGCTCCTGGTCACCTTATTTAAATTAATTAAATAAGGTGACAGTTATAACACTCATAATTTGATTGTGCAAAGCTAAGACATTGCAGGGATTCACTTTCTATTAGTATAGGCCTAGTATACGCTACCGCCACTTCAAATTCTGTTTACAGAACACTTTAAGCCAATATTTATCAGTTAATTTTTCAAAATGAACCACTCTTTACATTGCCATGAATTTATGGCAATGTAAAGAGAGCATGGGCAAAAGAGCATCATCCAACTGTTTTAACCAAATATTCTCTGGTTCGGCTTAGCTAAAAACACAGAATTCGCCAGCACGTTACCATGTCAATTATTACCGAGCCTGTTGTAACCGGTAGCGACAATGGTAGTCTCGCTTTGCCAGACCTTCCTTCACAGCGCTGCTGGAAGGTCTGACTAGTTCACACAGCATTCCAGGATGGGAGATAACCAAGGGGGTAAATCCGCCTCTGCAAAGCGTAGCTCCTATGGAGCCATTTTGTTGCTATCAAGCCATCACCCGCCGTTAGCACCCTATTGACTGCCCTTTATTTTGGCGCCACTTTGACAGCAAATAACTACATCTGAAGCGTTTAAAGACTATTTGTCCATTGTTTATTTCTAAAGAAACACAACAATGTATAAAAGGCTCCCTTACCTTGTATCTCACGTTATGGCTCCATAGCAGACGTTTTTGTAAAAATAGGCTAACGATTGTGTCATAACCACGCAACTTACTGTCGCATAGTAGAGGAATTACCGTATAGTACAGGAGAAGCTCTCAGGCAGTTTCGACTTACATTAGCTGTTTAAGTTTAATTACTAATGTTAACTAGCATTTTAGTTAGCAATAATTAGCCTGTGCCTATGTTATCTCCTTACATATACCTCCGCTCTCCGTCTCTGCTAGATTGGGAATGATTTCTCTTGGCACAGCTACCAGAAGACTTCCAACTTTCAGACAGGTTGCTCACGTCACATCTACGTAGTCAAGCTTAGTTGGAGGCTGCGCAGTAACACTCAGCCATCACCAGAAAAGTGCTTCTAATATTCTTCACTGGTCTCCGTCGAAAACAACGACGTCACTTTGTCAATTTCTTTAACTGTCTATGGAGATAACCGTGCTCTGGTTTATTGGCATTTCTTTAAACCAATCACAATCAACTTGGGCCCGGTGCCGCTGCAAAATAACCTCTGGAAGGAACTTCTTTTGGTTGAACATGTGTACGTTCAAAAGTTGTTTTAGTCGTGCAACAGATTAGACAGATAGTCTAGCTAGCTGTCTGGATTTACCCTGCAGAGATCTGAGGAGCTAACTACCCATCCTGATCTCACAGAATTCTGTGAAATGAACACGACCCCTTAACTCATCTGTGGCAGTTTCACGGAATCGCAAAAAATTCCGTGATGGGCCCACGGAAGAATTCTGTGAAATGAACACTGCCCCTTAAGTTGAGGAAAAGGTCGTGGGTGGGCTTACCTTTCCATGACACGCGGGACAACAACGAGACTGTTGGGTTTAGGAAAAGAAGAACAGGATGGTTGGGTTTAGGAAAACAATAACGGGATGCGGGACAACAACGGGAAGGTTGGGTTTAGGAAAAGAAGAACGGGATGGTTGGGTTTAGGAAAACAATAACGGGATGCGGGACAACAACGGGACGGTTGGGTTTAGGAAAAGAAGAATCGACTGATACGGTTGGGTTTAGGAAACGTGACACACGGGACACGATCCCCGGTCTCCTGGGTGAAAGTCCTGTGTTTGACCCATCCACCACCCCAACCAACCTCCCTACGCGGATTTTCGGGCTTTCATACTACTCGCTACCGTAGTCGCTCCTAATGCTACGTCATCTTTACATCTGCTACTTTACATTGGCATTGTTTTCCGTGGTGGGCACACAGAATTTTCACACATTCTGTGCCACCACCATGTAATGCGGTGTTAACAGTTCGTGATCATTTCACGGAATTCTGTGAGACCAGGCTGAGTTAACCATAGTCCTTATGCCGTAAATCCATCAGGGTTTAGAACGCCAACACAAAGAAAGAGGAAGGGGACGGACATCCGGCCGAAAAGAGGAACATCTGGCGGAATGTCCGTCGGCAACGGCACAATCCTGGAAGTGGAACGTTGTGGATATAGACTACGACAATGGCAATCGACAACGTTTCAACTGATTTAGCTGGGTAGCCAGAGTGGCTGGGCTGGTGCTGAGCTAGACCAAGCAAAACCAAATTTACCAAACTGACAAAGTATATTTTAAGTTCTTCCTTACCTTTCGCTAGAGATGTGGGTGAATGTGGTGGGTTCATGCGCAGTTAAAGCACTTTTGCTTGTTGAGAAGTTTGTTTCTGTCTCCATCTCAGATGCATGCTGTATAGTCGTCCCATTACATTGCTATAAAAAAAGGAGCAGAAAACAGATTGACAATTGACGTGTGTGCCTGTGCGCATATAACAGGTTTTGACACCTTTTATTTAACACCAATGCAGCATACATTGATAAGCTGCAAATCTTGAAGAGGCAAGTTAGAAATCTGACGTCCTCTGGCTGAGCTTGCCAGATTGGGGCCAATACCAGTATTGGTATTTTTCCTCTTTTTCCTCAGGCTCTGCCTCAGACGGTCATGGAGCTTCTTCCTCTGCTTCCTGTTTGTGAAGAAACAAACTAGATTGTGAAGCAGCCCAGATCACAACTGGACAACATGTCTGAGGGGAAAGTTCCAAATGTAGATTTTTTTTACGTATTGAGGTCAATACAAAATACACTTCATAATATTGTTATTGTGTCCAATAGCACCACAAAATCCCCAAATGTCTCAGCTCATTTGGTTTGGCTTTATCTCTGATCATTGCTATGCGGATGATGTCTAGCTTAATGTATTTGTAAAACCCAGGACATTTGTCTGAATTAGGTCACTTGAAATGTTACAGTACATTAGCCCACCTGGCTACTAACTCAAAGTTGGTTTTCAAAAACCGCTGGGTCAATTTTGGTATTAAGTCTTGATTATTGTAATTTCTTGTATTAATGTTTAAGCCTAGAAGCTGTAGCACAATTACTATGAGTTCCAAATTCTGCTACGTAGAAGACTTCCCATCCCAATAAGACTCAAAAGGCATATTATTACCACAGTTTTGGGTTCACTGGCTTAGGCCTCTCAGTTGATCAGAACAAAATTGTTGTTTCCGACTCAAAGTTCAAAACTCAAGGTGGCTGAGCTTTTGCTGTCATGACACCCAGGTAGTCTCCCTCTGGGAAACATCTCAATCTCATCTTAACACCTATTAGACATTTTATTGATTGGATTTGTTCTTGGATTTAAATATTTATTTACATACTTTTTTTGTAGTATTTTATATGTACTTATTCTTAAATGTGTTACTTTGTAGCCTAACTTTTAAAATGAGCCATGCAAAAAAACAAACACAACACAGTTCACACTTGTGGAGATTTTGGGAATTGGGGGAACTATTGGGCACTATATTAAAATCAGGGAGTGTACAGTGGGGCAAAAAAGTATTTAGTCAGCAACCAATTGTGCAAGTTCTCCCACTTAAAAAGATGAGAGAGGCCTGTAATTTTCATCATATGTACACTTCAACTATGAGAGACAAAATGAGAAAAAAAATCCAGAAAATCACATTGTAGGATTTTTAATGACTTTATTGGTAAATTATGGTGGAAAATAAGTATTTGGTCAATAACAAAAGTTCATCTCAATGCTTTGTTATATACCCTTTGTTGGCAATGACAGAGGTCAAACGTTTTCTGTAAGTCTTCACAAGGTTTTCACACACTGTTGCTGGTATTTTGGCCCATTCCTCCATGCAGATCTCCTCTAGAGCAGTGATGTTTTGGGGCTGTCGCTGGGCAACACGGACTTTCAACTCCCTCCAAAGATTTTCTATGGGGTTGAGATCTGGAGACTGGCTAGGCCACTCCAGGACCTTGAAATGCTTCTTACGAAGCCACTCCTTTGTTGCCCGGGCGGTGTGTTTGGGATCATTGTCATGCTGAAAGACCCAGCCACGTTTCATCTTCAATGCCCTTGCTGATGGAAGGAAGTTTTCACTCAAAATCTCACAATACATGGCCCCATTCATTCTTTCCTTTACACGGATCAGTTGTCCTGGTCCCTTTGCAGAAAAACAGCCCCAAAGCATGATGTTTCCACCCCCATGCTTCACAGTAGGTATGGTGTTCTTTGGATGCAACTCAGCATTCTTTCTCCTCCAAACACGACGAGTTGAGTTTTTACCAAAAAGTTCTATTTTGGTTTCATCTGACCATATGACATTCTCCCAATCCTCTTCTGGATCATCCAAATTCTCTCTAGCAAACCTCAGACGGGCCTGGACATGTACTGGCTTAAGCAGGGGACACGTCTGGCACTGCAGGATTTGAGTCCCTGGTGGCGTAGTGTGTTACTGATGGTAGCCTTTGTTACTTTGGTCCCAGCTCTCTGCAGGTCATTCACTAGGTCCCCCCGTGTGGTTCTGGGATTTTTGCTCACCGTTCTTGTGATCATTTTGACCCCACGGGGTGAGATCTTGCGTGGAGCCCCGGATCGAGGGAGATTATCAGTGGTCTTGTATGTCTTCCATTTTCTTATAATTGCACAGTTGATTTCTTGACACCAAGCTGCTTACCTATTGCGGTTGTGGACAGGTGTCTTTTATACTGATAACAAGTTCAAACAGTTGCCATTAATACAGGTAATAAGTGGAGGACAGAGGAGCCTTTTGAAGAAGAAGTTACAGGTCTGTGAGAGCCAGAAATCTTGCTTGTTTGTAGGTGACCAAATACTTATTTTACCGAGGAATTTACCAATACATTCATAAAAAATCCTACAATGTGATTTTCTGGATTTTTTTTTCTCATTTTGTCTCTCATAGTTGAAGTGTACTTATGATGGAAATTACAGGCCTCTCTCATCTTTTTAAGTGGGAGAACTTGCACAATTGGTGGCTGACTAAATACTTTTTTGCCCCACTGTATCTTTAAGTCATAAATGAAACAGAAATGTAACATGAATTACTTTGTTTTGCAGTAGGCAACCACACACATGATTCCAACGACTAGGAGTGCAATGCAGATTCCTGTTATTGTTAAAATACGTTTCTGATACAGCTCCTCAGCTTCTGAAAAAGAGGACAGTCCAATCTTAAAACTTTAGGTGTACAACACGCACATACAGACACATACATTAAGACCATTAAAGCCATAAACCCAAATAATAAGCAAAGGCTCTGTAAGGAGGTTTTTACATTTGCATCCTTGTATCAGAAGTCATTTGATACTATCGACGTGATTAAAATCTAATCCACTGAGCTTGGAGACACAGTGGCCCTCATTCATGAAGCTTTCACAGCAGCCGAACATGGGAATTATGACTGACTGTGGTTACTTAGGCTTTTTTTCCTAGTACTACAGTACTTCCAAATGTGGTCAGTCTCATGGAACAAAGGATTTACTTTAGCGCTTAAAGTGGTACTACAGGGATTTAGTATTGTGCTTCCATGAAGTTGGGGGACTAGTGAGAAGACAGTTTAAAAAGTCAAAGCAGCAGAGGCCGAGGTATCCTGACTTTCAAACCCATTCTCACTCCCAACTCGTCAAATTCTGACACTTGGTCATTTACTCTCAGTGTCAGACACAGACGCAAAAGGCACCCTTTAGCGTCTATATGGGACGCACCAGGGTAACACTGGGTAAGACCTGTAAGATGACGTGGTATTAAAGCTTCAGTGTGTGTTTTTATGTTAATGAACGTCCGTTTCATTCAAGCCATTGCCAAATGAGTTGCTACAAAGCTAATTAAGACTATCCGCTCCACACAACTCTCTCTGTATTTCTCAGTATGGATATGTTCAGAAGATTGTGGTGGCCGGTGACTGTGCAGAAAATCGAGTGACGATAATTACCTCTTCTAAACAGTCCATCATGTTTTTTTAACCCTCCATGTCTCCTTGGACAGACTGTTTTGTTGTCATTACTTAGAATTCCTCATGGGGGAGACAGAAACTACGCACTATAGTTTTAAGAGCAGCAATGGTAGCATGTCACTTAAACGTGCATTTTGTAACCACACCCACGATCTTTTCCTAACCCTAACTGTCCCATTCTTGTCCTGTGTGTCACTTACACACGCACACACATATATATATATATATATATATATATATATATATATATATATATATATATATATACTGTACCTGCATGGAAAACACTTAAACTCATTCAAAGGAGTCTACATGGAAACACTTTGATATCACATAATATCTCCAAGATTACCTCTAATCCATTGGCCTGTTTCCCTTCACTTTATCCTCCATTGTTCATCAATGCTGTGTAAGGAGCACTGAGCATGAAACCCATATCTGCATATTTCAGTGTTGGGTCTTTCTTTGCACTGTTGTTATTTGAGCAAATTGAGAAGCTCTAATACGCATTTTCATTTTTGGCAAGTAAGTTACCATCCTTTATGTTCATTGTCCCTGGGACTTTTGGAAGTCCTGTTTTCAAACTGTATTTTAGCAGGTTAATAGTTAAGGTGTTTTTATATTGTCAAACACACTGCGCATAACCAAGCATATTTGCATATTGCATACCAAATGGTATTTTTGAAATAAAACATTCAATACATATGTGAACTTAGGCTCATTATGGAGAAACAGATGGTAACTGTATTATAAAGGCCTGTTCCTATGGTGAATCTCTATATCTTTGCTTTGCATTGCTTGTACATTTTGCTTCATTTTGACCTTGCTTTAATATACCCAGATTTACCCCACCAATATAAATCATCAGTAAAGTGTGGCTTCTTTTTTCCATAGCTGCATGCAGTTTACCAAAGTGCAATCAAATAATAAAGTGCTCATTTATATCATATCAGTGTTCCATAAAGCAGCTGCAGAGAAATTTGGTTTTATGCCTAAAACTGTTTGATGAATGTGTCGGTTAAAGCTCCAATATGTAATACTGACAGCAAGCATTTAAGCGCTTGCCAGGTTGCGAACGCTAAACCCAACATCCCACAATGTCAATGTTAGCTAGATGCTAGTCTCACATTGCCAGACATTACTCTACAGCGGAGTTGCTAGTTGCTGTTATGTTGACGGTTATAAAAGCCTGTGCTTTTTCGGAGCTCTGTACCCGGCTGACAGTCGCCTTTTATCGGCTAAACGTGACAACAACGACCGCTAAAAAGACCGTGACCCTGCGGAGGTTTGTGCTTGACTGATGGACACATTTTCTCGGCTCAACGTCACTGCAACAGCCGCTAAAAAGACTGCAACCTCACGGCCGTCTGTAACCAAGGCACAGTCACCGTCTGTCGGCTATGACCGCTGAACAGAAGCGGGGAACAAATTTCGGCAGTTTTGTTGCGCAGCATTGTTGTCAGGGAGATAGTATTTTAACTTAGCATGTTTCCTTAATGTCTGGTGACATAGTGTGGTCATTTTGTGATTAACGACAGTAAATATATTACATATTGGACCTTTAATTGTCTTGTCAGCCATAACTGAGAAAAGGATGCAGCAGGGTCCATGCAGTACCTTTTAAATTAGTCAACTGTCCTAGTGCTGGCATTGTATAAGAATATATTGCGTTCCATTTTAATGTAATTGCCTCATTGAAAAAAACTAGATTAATTAATCAATGTGAGGTAAATGTGCCAGATTAAGCCAAAAAGCTAATTCTTATCCACTTTCTTTGGGCAGGTTGATATTAGACATTTGAATGCATTTTTTTCTGCAAATGTGTGATGAGAAGAGGCAGAAAGTACAGAGCTGCTACAGTATGAGGAAGAGTGGAGAGAATAGTTGAAAACATAGATGTGGTGGAGGTGGAAACAGAAAGGCAGATGGAAGTGCATGGATGGAGTTAAGAGGACAGTGATGCTGCTCTATTGGCTCATGCTGAACACTGGTTGCAACAGAAAATGCAGGAAGGGAGAGCCGAAGGGGTATGAACATACAGCATCAGAAATGTACAGCCTCTTTGGCTTTCATGGTATACTCAAATAAATCAGCAGCGGTAAACTGTTGACCTGCATTTAAAAAGGCACGTTTGACAGCTTGCAGATGCATCACAGTGCTTAAATAATGTTGATGTGTTGGTGTTATTTTTGATTGCAATATGTGCAAATGTGATATCTTATTTGTGCTGATGGTCAAGGCTGTATGACCCCTTCATCTGGCAAGAGAAAACTAGCTTTAGTAGAGGGTTTTAGCTTACAGAGGAAGGAACAATCCATACCCATAAATTCAATCCCAAGATGTTCTGTCAGTGCAGAAAGGTGACACAAAAAGGAAATTTGATTTTTCAGATGAGATGATAATATTTGTGGTTCTCACATACGTATGTGTTTTTAAGGTAAAAGAGATGTAGTCAGATTTAGCTTGATGGATTAAGGGTAACACACGTCATTATACACACATTACACACTTGGACTTTCTATATGAACTTGTATAAACATTAAGTATCTGAAATCTATCCTAAAGGTACAGGAAACAAATAACACCTAAAATCACCAGAGTTTATTCTGACTTTTCTCAAAGTTTTCCAGGCACCAGGGTGGTATGTGCATTTCAATTAAATGCAAATAAAATTGGGAACGACAAAGCCACGTGGTGTAGGTTGCTATGGCCAAACACAAACATGGCACACTACGTTTACCTGCACATAATATTCCGGTTCATGCACTTATTCCAAAAAAAGACACTATTAACACTAAGCTGTTTCCATGGCTAATGACAGTGAATATTCCACTTATATTTTCGTTTACATGCAGCCGTGCAAAAATAGGATTTTTTCAAACTTTTCCAGCGGTGGAAGACTTGTTGGACCGTGTGAACACAGCGTCTCTCTTTCATTCCTTGAACCACATTCTTGAAAAGGTCTGCTCATATCCAAAAACCTGTTGATATTGAAGTGTTTTGTAATGTTTATAAGTAGGTGCATTTCTCCTTCTGATCTGTTCTTTTCTTTTCTGTACACAGTACATCTCTACCGCAGCCCAGCAAACTGTTGGCTGGTTGGTTTGTGTACAGTAACCATAGCAACACACAGAGCTGACCGTAAGGGGGGCAAGTGGCTGTAAACTTTCACAAACTGCGATAAAAACCCTGATTGAGACGCATATTCTGAATGCGCTGTATACATGTCCAAAGAATCCTTCTAAAACCTGAATGATACCGACATATCCCACATGTCTTAATTGGAAAACGCTATACTCAGAAAAAGGCCTTTGGAATTTCCAAACAGAATATGCTGTTCATATGACTCATTGTAGACACATGAATCGCATAGCAACAAACTGTATGTTTCAGCCCGATAAGCTTTTGGCAACCTGAATTAAAATGCTAGTTTAGCACAACAGGAAACCAAATCGAAAGTTTATGTGTGCTAAACACTGATTGAGTATGAACTGGCTGCACCTGAGGAATTATGAACTAAAGTACATAAAAAACATCAACAACCCAACATATGAAAAAACAAGCTCTTTTGCAACCCTGTTGTCAGTCAAGAGTGTTGATATTGGACAATTACTTTCAATGACGTCTTTATTCATTTTCATCCATTGCCAGCTTTTTTTTTTAAATCCATGCTTACAATATCTGATGGTAATCTCAGCCATCCACTACCCTGACCCTCACACTGACTTTCCCAAGCCTCAAGGCAGAGTGAGAAATTGTAACAATGAAATGTGTGGGTAACTGTACATTGTTGCAATTCCATTTTTCATTTAGAAAAAACTCACTCTTGTCCTTGCTTTCTGCACTAAACTGTCAGCTCAGTTTGTTTTGTATCCAGTTCTGAGTAAAAACGCACTCTGCACATAATACTTTTTCTCTGTCGCTTGGAATAAGCTCCTTGGAGGTTTTATGGCGAAACATGCGCCAAATGTTTCACCTGTAATAGTCCTTCCCTGTGAAGTAGGCATGGGTATTCTTTCAATTCTCTCAACACTAATGACAATCACAAAGCAAAAGAGACATCCTGGACTCTTCTGTGTGTCATGAAACACTGCCAAACTGTTTAAATCCCAGCCCATGAATCAGGGAATAAAGATGATAAAAACGTTAGAAGAAATTCACAGCAATTTATGACATTTCTTGCAGTGCTTTAGTGTACACCTAGTTCCTTACAAATTCTTAATTTTAAGGTTTCCTGTACCTTTAAAACACCAATTCAGTTTTTTAAAACACATGTTGGACTGTAATGAAATACTTTAAATGATGCGAATACAATATGATATTTAATGTATCTAACTTGAAGGCAGCACTACTGCAGTAATGTGGCTTGGTGCATGCACTTCTATCAGTGTGCCTGCATAGACCTCCATGCCAAACAGTCAATAGACACTCAGCATTAAACACTATACATCTAGCATGCTATGACAACCATGCACCATTCCCAACATGCATATTATCAGTTTATTTTTGATGATTTAGCTCAGTGTTTCTCAAACATTTTTTCAATAATGTACCCCCTTTAAACTATTTCTTTAGCCAAGACCAGTGCAAAAAAAAAAAAATTGGTAGAAAGAAAAGCCTAAATAAAGAGGTACATTACATTGCTGCGCCTTCAGTGTCAGACTTACTAAACAACAATTTTGTAACTGAAGAACACTTAAATGCTACACTTCGAATGTTTAGAATTTATCACAAAATTCAGTCATTATTATTGTGTAATTATTTTAGGAATTCTGCATTACTGATCGCACATACCCCCTGCAGTACTCCAAAGTACCCCTAGGGGTGCGTTTACCCCCATTTGAGAAACACTGGTTTAGAGAAATCAATAATACAAAACTTAGTGTAAAATAAAAAATGAAATAAAAAAAATTGCAGAGCAAACGTAATTGAACAACTAGAGTGTGAGGGACACTGCAACGCTCCTCTTGCTGCTCTCATCTCGATCACACTGATATGTGTTTTTGCAGTGAGAGCTGTCTTACTTTTGCTAGTCAAAACATCATGGCTGTGACTTTAAGATTTTCCTCACCAGGAAAATGCAAATGCTTAAAACTACCTTGTGGTCACGCAAGTAATGGGTTTTCTCTCTCAGAAGCAGGGGTTAGGGTTTGTTATATCACTGAAAAACTTCTTAGAGAGGAAGTAGGAGGTAGATGTTTGGGTGTACAAAATGCCTGACTTTGATACCCCATCACATCCAACAGTCAGTGTTGGTTTCCACTAACGCTATCGTTTCTCTGCCTAAACCTATACACCACATTGTTATGTCCGTTCAGGACAAATTCATCTGTGTTCGTTTGGTAACGCCTTAATCTGTGTTCGTCTGCCTCGGCGCATGCTTATTATGCAGTTGTTTTGGTCTGAAATTGGCAGTTCCGGTTTCCTGAAAGTAAAGTGAGCTGTGTGCTTAAACCTCTCATCCAGTGTCAGTGTTATTATACACAACATTTGGCGACGAGGACGGCTGAATTTTCTCTTCCTCCTCCACCTCCTTTCCTCGCACTTCCCGGTGAGCCTACAATACCGTGGAATCGCTGGCATCAGTCTTTTGAAGCGTACCTTCAAGCTACGGGACTAGTCGATGTGAGTGCAGCTCGGAAAACAGCATTGCTGAGGCACTGTTGTGGAGTCGAGGGACAACGTGTACTGGAGACGCTAACCGGCAATGGGACAAATACAGACTATGCAGGGACAGTTTGAAAGACCAGTTTGCTGCCCCACAGAGTGCTTTATTGAGACGGTTTATGTTTAGGCAACACCACAAACTCCCAGGTGAGTCCGTCCATCAGTACGTCTCCAACCTGAAAGGCTTAGCCAGCCATTGTAAATTTGGCGCATTGACAGATGAGATGATACGTGATCAACTGATTGAACACACTACACAGTCTAAAATCAGGGAGACGTTGCTACTCAAATCAGATGATTTGACACTAGCTAAGGCTGTTGCCATTGCATTCCAAATTGAGCCGGTTGATGCTTCACCATGGATTTCGAATCTGGTTGTGGTCAGGAAGAAAACAGGGGCTCTGCGCGTCTGTGTGGACCTCCGTGCAGTAAACAAAGCAGTCATCCCGGACAGATACCCATTGCCCACGTCTGAGGAGCTCACAGCACAATTTCACGGCTCCACCGTCTTTTCAAAACTGGATCTCAGAGAGGGCTATCTCCATGTGCCCCTCCACCCTGAAAGCAGAAACCTGACAGCCATTGTTATACACCTCAGTGTTTTCCGCTACACGAGGATGCCATTTGGCCTTAGCTCCGCAACCTCCTGCTTCCAAAAGGTCATGACCTCAGTGCTAGCAGGTATACCAGCAGTTGTATCTACCTTGATGATGTGGTGGTACACGGTTCTACTACCGCTATCCATGACAGTTGCCTGCAAAGTGTGTTCAAAGTCCTCGCCAAGCACAGTCTAACCCTCAATGGCAGCAAATGTGTTTTTGCTGTGCCGGCCATTGAATATGTAGGCTTCCCACTTTCCACTGAGGACATCTCCCTCCTTCAATCTAATGTGGAGGCCATCCTCTCTATCCCCAAACCGACCTTGGCTGCCCAGCTTGCTTCATTCCTGGGCATGACGGACTATTACATGAAGTTCATGCCTCAGTATTTGGCCATAACACCCCCACTGCGCCAGCTACTTTGGAGAGATGAGCCGTGGGTCTGGTCTCTAGAATGCGCCAAGGCAGTGCAAACTCTCAAAGTTCAACTTACCTCACATCCAGTGTTGGCACACTTTGACATATCCAGTCACAACCTGGTCACCTGTGACACCTCGGCCATGGCGATAGGGGCTGTACTATCACAAGTACAGAACGGCGTGGAGAGGCTTGTTGCATTCGCCTCCCGGGCTCTGAACCAAACTGAACAAGGATACTCAGTTGGGAAGCGGGAGGCACTCGCTTGCATGTGGGCGTGCAAGAGGTGGCACCTCAACTTTATGGCCGCCAGTTTACGCTGAGAACTGACCACCAGGCCTTGACTGCTCTGCTCTCCGCTACTGGCACCAGTCACAAGCTGCTGAGACTGCATCAGTGGTATGACCGCCTTTGCCAATACAACTACACTCTACAGTTCACCCCAGGCCAGGATAATGTCGTTGCAGACCTTCTCTCTCAGTCAGTTCCTGCCCAGGCCCCACCCAACAGCATCAGCCACATCAAAAGTGAGATTATTCATATGCTACACACTCCGCTCGGTCCACAGTCACTCTACAGGACCTGAAGGCAGCCTCAGAACAGGATCCAGTCATCTTCCAGCACCTACATTCGTCAGGGATGGCCAAGGGAATTACTAGAGGAGCTGTTAGCCTTTTCTTTGGTCAAGCAGGAGCTCTCTTGTTGGAATGACATGTGTGGCGCGTGGGCTTTGCACTGTGATTCCAGGGCCCCTTCACGCCGTGTGCTGGCTATGGCACATGAGGGCCACCTGGGCATAGTGAAGCTTAAACAGAGATGCCACGACCTGGTGTGGTGGCCAGGCATAGACAAAGACATCGACGCCCTCCTTAAAGAATGCCCAGCATGCCTTGTAAGTGGGAAAACCGGCCACCGACCCCCACCACCCCTGCAACCTCTGGCCTGGCCCTCAAAGCCATGGGAGCATCTGCAGTTAGACATATGTGGCGAGATCCACAGGGCACTATCCACTATCAGCGTTTCTTGGTCGTAGTGTATGATTTACACTCCAAATGGCCTGAGCTGACACTACCGGCTCCATCACCTCCCAGGTCATTGTGGACTTTCTGGATACCAGATATCACTGTGACAGACTGGGTGAGAGCTTGCCGACCGCACAGGGAGAACAAGATGGCGTCATTTTGGTCCACTCCACAGCAAGTGGCCCGCCGACTGGGACCAGCCACATACCTCCTAGATGATGGCACCCGCTGGCATGCCAGCTGCCTTCAGAAGATGCCAGCACCTCCTGCAACGTCAACTCAGAGCAGCGGGGACATAATGCCACCCAGAACGGAGCAGGAGGACTCCTGAGGACACCTCAATCAGCCGCACAGCCTGAAGATACTCCCTTGTTGTCACATCCAGTGCCCCCATCACCATCGCCGCTGCCCCAGCCCCCAGCCTCCACACCACTGTTTGTGGTGTGTTCTCCACTGCCAGTGCGCACATATACTTAATCTCTCCAACTCTCTGTTGGGAAGGTTCTAGCAGGAATAGCTAACCACACAAAATAGTGGCTCATTGGTTTGTAGAACTGACCCAGATGAGTGTGCTGTCCCAGACAGTCCCCTAGTTCTGGGCAGTGCTGTTTGCTCTCCAGGCAAGAAAGCAATTAGCTCAGCTCAGCCATGGTCTTCATGGTATTGAGCCTGAGTTGGTTGATGAACATGGGGCTGTCCCCTGATGTGCTGCTCACCCGCAACACATTCTCACTCCCATTGTGTCAAAAAGCAACGCTTGGTCAGGTGCCTTTGGCATTTGTTATTGACGCGAAAAGTCTTCTTTAGCATCATATTTAGACGCACTAGGTCGGGACTCTTGACGTCAATATTTGATGCTCTCGGGACTCGCATCCAGCCCTTTGGTGTCATATTATATATATATATATATATATATATATATATATATATATATATATATATATATATATATATATATATATATACTCTGGGTTAAGACTATTGGCGTCACTTTTTGAGGACGTATGTTTTACTGACATGTGACACAAGAATGGGACAGTTAGGTTTAGGAAAAGATGGTGGGTGGGGTTACAAAAATGTACATTTCAGTGAATGTGGGACAAGAACAGGACATGAACCCTGGTCTCCTGGGTGAAAGTCCCATGTTTTTTGACATCCAATCTCGGTCTTTCATTCTACTCTATACTGTTGTCTCTCTAAATACTACGTCATCTTACAGCGCCGCACGTTCCATACAGACGCTAAAGGGGGATTTTTGTGAAGGTATTTGACGCTGAGAGCCACTGACCAAGCATCAGTGTTTTACGTGTTGGGAGCGAGAACAGGCTGGTTCACCATACAGATGCAGATGAAATCCAACACACTTGTTTTTTTAAGACATAGTGGATGGGTTTCCCAAAAGTGGTCTGAGGAAATAGTCTGATTCACTGAACTGGAGTGCTGTTTTGCCTACTTGACTTTCTTGTGTGAGTCTGATCACTTGTACCACCTGTTCACTAGGCCATCTGACTTTCTTACTGTCAAGTTAGAACAAATTCAGCTAAACCAGATGTCTGGGTTTTAAAATGCAGCTGCTACCTGAATGCTTTAAAAGTGAGCCTAGGTTCAGCGAAACCACATATAAACTCTCAGAAAATGTAAATAAAGCGATTCAATTTCATCACTAACTGCTGCGGAAATAATTCATATTTGACAATAAGTCATACCACTAGAACAATATACAAGAAGAGCTGGTTGGTCATCCATAGTAGCATTTGCTCTCACAATACATCATTGACACACATTTCTAAAAACACTTTAGCATGTCTAGACCTGCAGTTCTAAACTGATGCTGTTAAATTTCTCGCTGATTGGTGGCATAGCTTGGGCTAGAACTGAAGTGTATCAAAAATACTACCTTATTATGATTCATCACGTGTATATTTATCTTTTCATTTATGTCAAAAATAAATTTACTATAACCTGGATCCAGTTAAGAAAAAAATAAATCATATCTCATCATTTATGGGTAAAGGTTATTTGATCACTGATTTAAAAAAGACAATTACACAAATACTGTATGTAGTTGGAACACTGCTTATTCAAACTGCCAATTGGTTGGATTGTGTTCTTATAGAAATAGTAATATATCAGGTCTATTGTAAAAATACAGGTATATATTTAAACAAAAAGACAGTAAAGATTTGAACATTGACTATTTACAAATCTTCCACTTTAAAAATGGTAAATCTGCTAACTTCTTAATTTTGGGTCTTTTGAAATGGACATAACATTTCTATTACTTCTACAATACCCCATGCAGAAACAAACTTTAACATGCAAATTGATTAGTGCTGCATAAATCACAGATCTACGGAACAGAAACACAGCACAACAACGGTTATTAAGCATGCTCCAATCCAAGAACAGGTAGAATAAGAAAATAGACATACTGTAAAAGCTGGCCATTACATAGTTTTGGCAGCGATCACCAGTAAATTCATTTGGACACCTGAGTAGGAAAGAAAAGAAACAGACAACAAGAGAAAGGGACTTAGTTCATACAAGAAACACAAAACCCACGACAGTCATCACTGGTGTTGGCAGGAAGGGCCGGCTAGACCAATATGTCTAGCTATAGTCTGTCAGTCTATTAATCATCTCCGACCTTCATACACAAGACATTGAATTATCATCTCCAGTTTAAGGTGATTATATGAGGACAAAGTTATTTTTTGCACAGACCCTCCATCAAACTCTATGGTTTGTATACTGTCTTAACAGCAGACTGAAATTTGCATGTACGTTTGCAGCTACTCCAGGACAGTCTTGCCTGTAACAAAATCCCATATATGGGTTGGCATGACCCCACCCAAATAGCAACATGTGTTTTTTCCACTGCATGATACAGCTCAACTTGACACTACTTGGCTCGCTCCTTTTTGGTTTTCCATTGGCAAAAGTTGGCTGAAAGGATTCAGCGGTGTCATTTATGTTGAAGATGATGTCACGGCAGTTTCCGATGCCGATCAGCTGACAATCCCACCTACACTGAATGTCATGGGTCTGGCTAAGCAGGAGGTTTCGTTTTTACAGCAGCCTAAAAAAATATTAAATATAGCTTTAATTAGCAGCCTATAAAAGATTTAAAATATTGCTTTTATTGGACATTTTCGAAGCCTTCAATTTTAAAATCCTTCATCAGAATGCTCTGATTCAAAACTATTAATTTCAAAAAGTGGGTGCGTCTTGTCCCAACTTCAAATAATAGCAGTCATACAGAATGGCAATCAAAAAGAGCATTGAGGGCTCCAAGTAATGGCTCCGTTAGTCTCAATGTGCCAGCAGCCCAACCAGTGATCCCCTGGGTAAGACATATGTTTTTTTTGAAAACGGAATTTGGACTAAATAATCACTGCTTTACTAACCACAGTCAAGCACCGGACCATTTGGAAAAAGGTTCTGAAGCAGGTAATACGGGTTACGAGTGTGTTCTCTAGGGAGGATGGAGGGAAGGCTGAATGGGAGGAGCAGAAGTTAGTATGTCTTACCTCCAGACAAGACACACAACTTCAACCCTAGATGGAGGCAGTTCACTGCTCTCAACTGCATGGATGGATGTAATGAAATGTAAAGTACATGCAAATTTTAGTGCACTACTCCATAGGAGAGTGTGCTTAAGCCTTTAGACTCATTTAGAGGGCTCCCCTTGAGCTCATAGAAATAGAGTTACAGCAGGAACAATGCCTGGCTTAAACATGACAGGGGTGAAACACCAGCAATGACATGTGGGGTTGAATACAGTTGTTTTCACATACGTTTTGAGTCTGAGACTTTCTTAAGCACAGCTTGTTCACATCGGTGCCCAGTGAATCCCGCCAAGCACCTGGTTGATGGGTAGAAAGGGAAGAGATAAACAGTACTGACAGGACATACAAGACATGACAAACACAAAGACATCCAGTATACAATCACAAAACAATGTTTTTTAATGTCCAATGTCAATGGTTTTAAAATTCTCATGTTCTACAAAACCTGCGCATGCTATGTTTAAGGTAAATATTAATTTGACTCACGTTGCTTCCTGATTTTTAGCGCCCTCGGTTTAGCCAGGAAGGCTTTGAAAGAACCACTTGTACAAACAGATTTGTTCTTAAGTGGCAGGTACGAAAGAATTACTGGCATTCACTCATTTTCTCAGGGTATGAACGAAAATCACAAGGGCTCCAGACCTGTTGTATGAGTGTTGAGTACAGTCGGGAGGGGCCAGAGACGCGTTAATGTGGAACCCAATGCAGTTCTAGGCAAGACCCGCCCTTCAATAGCATTCATGCGCTATGATTGGCCAGGCGTCCATGCTCACAAGGTAACGGAACCCGATTTGTTAAAATCCTATCCCCTGACCAATCAGCTATCCTAACCTTAACTACTTGAGGTCAATGCCTAACCTCAACCAATCGGGCTGCTTCGTAGGGCTGGTCTTGCCTAGAAATGCAGTGGGATCAGTAAAAATGCGCCAGAGACGGTCAAACATTTCTTTGACCTGAAAGTCATCCGAATGAATTTGGATTTAAAAATAAAACATTAAATCAACTTAAATGAAATATTGAACTAAGACAAACTTAATGTAAAATTAATGTTCTGTTTACCATACCATCAACCTTATGGCTTGCTAATTTACTGAGAGGATTTGTAGGATTTTGTTCTACAATCGAGTAGATCTTAGGAAAGTTCTCATTCTGGTCCCTGTCCAGTATCATCAGGGCTGCCAACTGTGCGATATGGTTTAGAGTGGGATTCAGTATCGGTAAGGTCGGTGCATTTTATGATTAGGCCTTATGTAGACTACGACAACGTTTCATTTCCGGGATTGCTATGGTGCCGCCTGAAATTCCGCCGGATGTCCCTCATTTTCAGCCGGATATCCCTCCCCTTCCTCTTTCTTTGTGTTGGCATTCTAAACTCCGGTGGATTGATGAAGACTATGGTTAACTGCTCAGATCTCTGCAGGGTAAATCCAGACAGCTAGCTAGACTATCTGTCCAATCTGAGTTTTCTGTTGCACGACTAAAACTAATTTTGAACATACACATGTTCCACCAAAACAAGTTCCTCCTGAGACTATTTTGGAGAGGCGCCGTCAATGAGTCAGGCGCGTAGTGCTTCCCAAGACGATTGTGATTGGTTTAAAGAAATGCCAATAAACCAGAGCACGTTTTTCTCCCATCCAGGAATACTGTGTGGACTAGCCAGACCCTAGGACCCTAGGTCTAGCAATGCGAGACTAGTCTAGTAAATGTGAGCTGTGAATGTAATTCTATGTAAATCTGTTCAAAAGATATTTAAATCAAGATGTTTATTGTCACTCTGGTTATCCAAGTACAACTGTGTGAAATATTTCTTGCTGGGAGGCTCTATTAAAGGAAAAACAGTAAAGCAAATAAATGCATGACTATTATAATAAATAAATGTACTTAAGGGTTTACTGTTGTAAATAACCACTGTTGTGGTTATAAGTAATTAATGTAAATAAAATGATCTGGTATAACTTAAAACAAAAAGCCTCCTGAGGACAGGGTTTTAGCGTATCACTTTAAACACTTAACGTAGAGCATCTGGCTTTAAAGGAGAACTCCGGGCAATTTTTACGTTAATCCTGATCGCTATAAGTATGTGAGTACTGTTGATAGGAAAAAAAACGAGCCGAATCGGTGCTAGCATCATGGAGCTACTGCAGCTAATGCCGAGAGCTCCCACTTAGCTAAAATGGCAGTTTTGGGGGCATATCATAAAGAGTGCCTTTGTTCCTCTTAACAGACACAAAATGCAACTAAAATGTCTGTGCAACATGAACAGGGCCCTTACATGAAAACAAGATGCGTTTTTAACTCAGACATGTTTAAATTCACCTACCCTGTTAGCTGCTAGCTGCCGTCTGATGAGTGAGTGTGTTCAGCCAGGCTTCGGTAATAATCATCACGCAGCAGTTCTGTGTGTATTTGTAACATAAATATCCATTTTGTGTGCAATCCATCTGGCGTTGGTGAATAGTAATCTCTGCAGTGGCGTACTGTTTGTTAGTTGCCTTAGCCAGGCTAGCAGGTTCGACCGGCATATCCTTCTACCTCCTCCCCACCTTCCCCGCCGCCGACAACAATCCATGGGCGCCCGCTGGTCTGGTGGATGTCCTCCAGAGGACAGTTCACGCTTTTGCGGCGAAATTTTTGCGGCGAAAAAAGTTTATTTCCCCCTCAAAAATAGGTAATTGAGCACTGTAGTGGTTATGATCATATCAGTGACTATGTAACTACATGGAAACGGGCCAAATTATGCATGTTTCTTGTACAGTAATAGCGTTACAGAAGGCTGGCTCTAGCTCCATAGTTACGTTATTCCAAGCTTCTTCCCTTGTGAACACCTCCACTCTTCTATGCTACGATCTGCTGTTTACCTTTTCCTGCTACAACTGAATTCCCGCGGGACTTCAGCGCAAGACTACAGCCAGCCTTTTGTAACGCTGTTACTTTACAAGAAACATGCATCATTTGGCCCGTTTCCATGTAGTTACATAGTCACTGATATGATCATAACCACTACAGTGCTCAATTACCTATTTTTGAGGGGGAAATAAACTTTTTTTGCCGCAAAAATTTCGCCGCGAAAGCATGAACTGTCCTCTGGAGGACATCCACCAGACCAGCGGGCGCCCGTGGATTGTTGTCGGCCGCGGCAGGCGGGGAAGGCGGGGAGGAGGTAGAAGGATGCCGGTCGAACCTGCTAGCCTGGCTAAGGCAACTAACACACAGTTTCGCCACTGCAGACACTACTATTCACCAACGCCAGATGGATTGCACACAAAATGGATATATATATGCTACAAATACACACAGAACTGCTGCGTGATGATTATTACCGAAGCCTGGCTGAACACACTCACTCATCAGACGGCAGCTAGCAGCTAACAGGGTAGGTGAATTTAAACAATGTCTGAGTTGAAAACGCATCTGGTTTTCATGTAAGGGCCCTGTTCATGTTGCACAGACATTTTAGTTGCATTTTGTGTCTGTTAAGAGGAACAAAGGCACTCTTTATGATATGCCCCCAAAACTGCCGTTTTAGCTAAGTGGGAGCTCTCGGCATTAGCTGCAGTAGCTCCATGATGCTAGCACCGATTCGGCTCGTTTTTTTTCCTATCGACAGTACTCACATACTTATAGCGATCAAGATTAACGTAAAAATTGCCCGGAGTTCTCCTTTAATGCTACTGTAATGTCCATAATAGATAAATTAAACTAAACATTACTTGTGCAAGAAATAAAAATAATAAAAAAGAGTATTTCGATGTTGGATGTGGGTTATGTTGTCATGATAAATTTAACTTTAAAGTGCATTTCTTCCTTTCTTTATTTCAGAAATTATAAATCATTTCCTCAACTGTTTCAGGACAAAAAGGAAAAACAATACATGTTGCAGGATTCATGAGCAAATGGCAATGTGAGAAAACCATGGTTAAAGTACTGCAAACAAAAGCTTATTTGGTGTGAAACATGCAGGGAATATGACAAAAGTGGATGGAGGAACAAAATCAATAAGGTTGAGGCTTTCTTGCATCATGAAGATGCGCTACTTTTTCTAACTCGTATCTCCAAGAAAGGTTGTCGGTTCTCTGACTTTGAAGGTCTTTTAAAACTAAAAAAAGCCAGTGGTCTTTCTAGGAGAAACATACATGAACGACAGGGAAGCGCACACATTCATGACCTACATACATGAGAGCTACCAAAGGGAGCTGACAAAGATAGCGAAGACATTAGCCTATATTGCAGTATTCTTACATGGGAGCACCGACAAAGGAAGAGGTCATCAATTTTCCCTATCTAAAAGATAATGTTCTCCTGACCACAGAGAGTTAGTCAGCTTAAAAAAACCTGGAAAGAGGTGATGAAGAGAGCATCTGTAACAGGACAAAACCACGTTTACCTGTTTCGATGGAGCTCCAGTAAACATGGGGCGTTTCAGTGAAGTCTTAGCTCAACTGAAACGGAAGTGTGCACATCTACAAATCCGCAAAAAGTCTCCTTTGGCGTCAGAGTAATATGCGCTTGTTGGGGACGGCACAAGAACGGGACAGTTAGGTTCAGGAAAAGATGGTGGGTGGGGTTACAAAATGTATGTTTCAGTGGGACAAGAACAGGACATGAACCCCGGTCTCCTGGGGGAAGGTCCTGTGTTGTTTGACCCATCCACCACCCAACCAACCTCCTTACGAGGATTTGGGGTCTTTCGTACTCTACCGTCTCTCTTAATACTACGTCATCTTACAGCGCCACGGTCAAGCTGCTGCTCTGCCCGGTGCGTTCCATACAGACGCTAAAAGGGGTATTTTTGTGTCACTATCTGAAGCTGAGAGCCACTGACCAAGCATCAATATTTTACAAGTTGGGAGAGACAGGTTTGCGTTGTGCACACCGACTTGGACATGCCGCGTGATGTTGATTACTTTTAACAGCTGAGAACCTTCAAATCCTGTTCACTGATGCTTGATGTGTTATTAGTTTCTCTTGTAGCTTTGCAGTCAGCCCAATACCTGAATCAAAGTCAGTATTATAACCTGCTGTCCATGTCATACCTGCAAAGAAACTTTGTGCTGCCTGGCATGATTTCAAGGGTGAAGCACTCCCCTCCATTAACGCAGTAGTTCCTCTGGTTGTCGCTGCAGGGTGTCACGTGACTGGAGGTCTTGGCTGTAGTGGTGGTGCTGGTGGCAGCTGCAGAAGACAATCGCAATTAGTGCAGCAAGAACACAACACAGGCACATGGGTTACAATGAGTTTGTAAAGTAAAACCAAATTCAAACAATATTGGCTACATGTTTACTGATTGTGGAGAAAACATCCCATGGTTCAATCTTACTTTACAGTAAATAGCCCCCTATTATACTTTATTTATTATACTTTTTCAGCTTATGTTGTACTCTTGGGATCTACTAGAATAGGTTTACATGCATTGCTGTTCAAAAAATATTCTCATACTGCCTGTTGCTGCAGCTCCTCTGCCTGAAACATTGTCTGAGCTCTTGGCCAACCTTCCTGAAAAGCTCAGTTTGCTCTGATTGGTCAGCTGGCCTACTCTGTTGTGATTGGTCAACCTAATTCAAACAAGCCACTGGGCAGGCTGTGCTGGCTCAGTCAGCACCTATGGGCAGCACATATGAAAAACTGGGCTGGCTTTCTCAATCAGTGACAACACTAATGGAGGAATTTCAATCAGGAATGTGGGCAAGGAGAGAAAGCTCCATTTGGAGTGAAGTGTGTTATTTTGAACTTTATACATATATTACATACACAATAAACTATATACCACACTAAATGATGGGAAAAACCTGGACCCTATTTTACTGTTTTGTGTATAAGGGGGCTCTCACACCTGCCTCATTTAGTTAGGTTGATTCGCACTAGGGTTCATTTGCCCCCTTGGTGCGGTTTGTTTGGGCAGGTGAAAACGCGGCAGTCACACTCAGATGTGCACCAAAAGCGGACAAAACAAGCCTACCGAGACCTTGATGAGGTGGTCGCGGTACGCTTGTGGTTTGTTTATGGTGAAAACTAGAGCTGACCTCGAACTGCACCAACTTTGTACTCCGCAAGTCTGAGCTACACAGCTCCTGTTGTCAGGTGTGCTTTTCACACATGTATTGCATAGGATGGTACAAAAACCAAAATAGTAAATTGTACAAAAATGTGCATATGCATTAATGAGCTGAAAAATGTTAATAAAGACATTGTATCGACTGGCTTACAAACAGGCATATGTTTGGTTTAGGTGTGTGTGTGTGTGTGTGTGTGTGTGTGTGTGTGTGTGTGTGTGTGTGTGTGTGTGTGTGTGTATCTTTTCTACAAAGGGCACTATGCTGTAATGTCTTATCTTTAACTGACATTTAATTCTAACTTTTTAGGAGAATATTACCAGAAAAACACAGTTGGGAGTAGGCTATTTTTCCAGCCCTGATCAGTGGTCACAGGTATTCCTAATTTAGGCTGCATACACCCCTCCAACAGGCTCTGACTAGCCTGAGAGGTGAAACCATCAGGAAAAAAGTCTGTAAAACATCATTCGTTGCTGTTCATCAGGCACATTTCTTTTAGCACACAGTAATGGCTGAAGGCGACTCAGATGAGTGCGTCAGCATTTTAATCTGCTCAGAACTTTCATCTGGGCTATGATACAGTATCTGGACAGTAAGATAGTAAAGTTTGTAGAGACTTTAGTAAGAAAACCTGAAACTCGAAACACTGACATTCAGACCAAGAGGCAATCCAGAATGTCCAGTTCACTTAAGCTGCATGTCTTTGGACAGCAGTGTAGTCTGATGATTAGCCCACTGAGATCTGACATTGGTGATCACAACAACATCTGACACTTATTCATGACATTTAAATGAAATGGTTTGGTAAATTATTTTGTTTCCCTCATTTTGAAACTATTTTCCTGATAAATCGTTATCACTAAACTCACCGATGCTGATAGATTAATATTTTAGCCAGAATTGGAGGCTTTTCCAATACTGGTATCGGTATGGTAACAGCTCTAGGGGGTGGTGATGTCGCAGTGGATATGACGCATGCTTTTGGTGTGGGAGAGCCAGGTTCAATTCCCACTGTGATACATCAACCAATGTGTCTCTGAGCAAGACACTTAATCCCTAGTTGCTCCAGAGGTGTGCAACCTCTGACATATATAGCAATTGTAAGTTGCTTTGGCTAAAACCATCAGCTAAATGACATGTAATGTAACTCTGTAGTTCAAGGACAATGTTGCACACATCAAGGACTTGTGTCTCTTCTTTATTTAAGTGTACTTACTTTTATAAATGCAGCTATGCCACATGATAAGTTAATATATATTCTTAAAAGAAAAAAGTAAGCCTCAAGGGGGTGAATGGATTCAGTGAGTACAATACTGTAGACATGTATAAGGGCATTAGCTCAGCATTACACAGCACATTTCAGCACTGCAACAAGCAGCTACATCAGATAACTGAGAAAAGAATCATTGACATGAGAAAAGAGATAATAAAAATATCAATCAAGGTGTACGATATTTGCAGCACATAGTGTGAATCAGAACCTGCATTCCATTCCTGTTTGTATTGAAATTGAGCTATTTGTGACAGCATTTCAATTGACACTGGAGCTTTCACAATATGTGTGAATAGTTTTGTATGCAAGCTCTAGAAAATGTATTGAATTTTTTGTTAACTTCAAAACATAAAATATCTTCAAAAGCCATTGGTGTTAATGATTTAATTTGGAAACTTTAATCAGGGGATGTATTAGAAACACGGACCAAACCATGAAATCCACAAATCAGCAGCCAATATGGATAGTAAATATTGATATTTGGCCATAAACTGTAAAAAAAAAAAAAAAGAGCTCCTTAAAACTGCATTCTCTCTAACTTCCAGCAGGGGGAGACTCCTTAAAGCTGCATTCTCTCTAACTTCCAGCAGGGGGAGACTCCTTAAAGCTGCATTCTCTCTGACTTCCAGCAGGGGGAGACTCCTTAAAGCTGCATTCTCTCTGACTTCCAGCAGGGGGAGACTCCTTAAAGCTGCATTCTCTCTAACTTCCAGCAGGGGGAGATTCCTTAAAGCTGCATTCTCTCTGACTTCCAGCAGGGGGAGACTCCTTAAAGCTGCATTCTCTCTAACTTCCAGCAGGGGGAGACTCCTTAAAGCTGCATTCTCTCTGACTTCCAGCAGGGGGAGACTCCTTAAAGCTGCATTCTCTCTGACTTCCAGCAGGGGGAGACTCCTTAAAGCTGCATTCTCTCTAACTTCCAGCAGGGGGAGACTCCTTAAAGCTGCATTCTCTCTGACTTCCAGCAGGGGGAGACTCCACTGGCTCCAGAAAGAAGTCTGTTTCTATAGAAGTCTATGAGAAAATGAGACTACTTCTCCCTGGATTTATTACCTCAGTAAACATTTTCATAATTAGTTTATGATTTCGAATTGCTAGTTTCAACTCTTCTTTAACACAGCATGATGTTCATTTTGAAAATGATGGTCCCATTTATTTAAAAATAGACGATAAAGCAGGGGATGTTTTTGGGGCATGACTACACGCCAACTGTCAGTCAATCACTATGGACATTAAAATAGACCTCAACTTATTTTTGAGTGTTGTCTGTGTTTTCATCTTAAACTTTGACCCTCTCACTGTGTGTTTTCACTTAATCAAAGTTTATTGGAACATTTGGTCACCTAAAAATGTCTTTGGCGTTCTGCCAACCAAGCCAGCAAGCTATCGCTAACGTTAGCTGTTAAATTAAGGTAAAGTCTGCAGATTTTCTGTCCTGCTGTACATGCAGATGAACGTCTCCAGTACACAAAGGTCCACATTTACCTGCTGGTAAATCTCCGCTGAATGACTCGCTTCTGAAGGGTTGAAAATTGACAACTTTCCCCCTTTAGCATTTAGCTTAGCTCAGCACCATTGCAACCATATACAACACTGGCTTGGCCACGTCATCCTCCCCAGCTCCGCCCTCTAGCAAAAAAAAAAAAAAAACATGGGCGACCTATCTCAAGGCTTTAAAACGGCAGTCCACAGATGCTTTGTCCATTATTTTTACAGTCTATGTATTTAGCACCAGTGTCTGCTCAGTGCAGTGGGGTTGCCACAGCTGAGGGGTTTCAGTTCGACTGCTCAAAACAGAGCAGCTGTTTTAGTCCTCATCATGCCTGGAGTGCAGAGAATGATGCAGATTTCTCTGCTTAGTTTTTGCTGGTGAATCTGAAACATGAAACCGGTGAGCAGTGACACAGTGCTGGATCTTAGCCAGCAGGCCACTTCATTTCTCTGCTGTTCAGGCTCTTTGGGCAGAGCTGGGGTTGTATTTGCAGAGCAATCGGTCTACTGCAGAGGATGTTTCTGTCAAGTGTTGTCAAGGACAAACAGTGATGCACTGCACCAGCAGAAATCTCCCTCTGCATGATTACCTGGAATCCCAGCAGTCACACTAGAGAAGGTGACAAAGATTTAGACAAAATAATCTGAATTATGCACTGTAATGTATGTATACATTTTGTGAACAACATAGCAAAATCCAACCTGAACAACAATAAATAAAACTGGTCAGTTGTAAATTTGTAAAAAGAAAAAGAAAGATGAAACATCACCAGGACATCTAACACAATTTGACATTTGACATTTGAGATAACGGCCAAACAGTGGAATTACAATTTCCGTGCCCGTCATGTGATGCCATGGGGCCCAAAAAATAGCCTTAAATGGCAAAATCACAACCCCCACAAATTGACTTGTTTCACTATCAGAATTTGATTTGTTCCATCTGATACCATTTTGAACAACCAGTCCTTCAAACCATACGGCGATATGGGTAGTTTGTTGCTACTCTCTAATACGACCCACAGGATGTTTTCTGTCCTCATATCTAAAACAGAGAACATCTGTTTCAGTTTTGAACATAGTGGTCATGATTTTAAACACGTCTTTGACGTTGTGAAACAGTCACTGTTTGGTTATGTTTAGGCACCTAGTGTTTAGAAGTTTAGAAAAGGTTCTAATCTCTGAGCTAGCTACAGAACAACAACGTCAGCTAACGTTCTTTGACACTATTAACACTATGATGGAACTAAACCTAACACTTTATAAGTCACAGTAATAACGACCAATTTGGAAAGATTTTCTAACATTCAGCAATTTTTGTTGCTTACGTTTCAATTTGGGTTCTAATCTACGCCATGAAATTACCAACTTCTTCTCTGAAGAACGTAACCAACGTTAAACTTTACAACCGTCTCCTGCTCTCTCTCTCTGACAGACTAGGAGGGAGTCTGGCACAACCTCCTCCGATTGGCCAACACTAAGTTTCTGGACTGTGATTGTAGTGCCACAGGATTAAGATCCTGTAGCACTACATTCTCCCTTCATGTTTATGCTTCTGTGTAATGGACAGTTTGTCCAATATTTTTGGGCATGATGTTTCAGGCCTATAATAAAAGTTTACCTCTTAGTAGCGTGTGACGTGTGTGTGTTTGCGTGTGTAGCAGAGACAGCGCGCATCAGAGAGTGCGTGTCAGAGAGAGAGAGCACATCAAAATTGCAAGCGTTGTCGGGCTGGGGTCGGGTAGGGCTTGAACACCAGGGCCGGGTTAGGGCTGGAGTTTTTGGGCTCTAGTCAATGGGATGCTAACAGGGGGTGAGTGCTTGTTAGCATCAAAATGGCGCCATAGGAGGTACGCGTTGTGAGGAGAAGCTTACCCCCTTGGTTAAGACCATACCCTGGTTACTGCTGTGCACTGTATGTCAGGCAGTCCACAGAAGGCCAGGCTAGTGGCAGCACAGCAGTGCCCTGCATTACCTTGTTCGTTCAAATAGTCCAGCAGTCACTCTCTCACTGACATGGCCTTTTCACAGCAGGAGTTTCATTGTTTCCTGTTCTGCTCCTTTCACTTAACAGTGAGCTAATGTTGATGTGTAATGATAATGTTGATACTAAGCCATCACTTCCTGCACATGTTTTACGACCAACACATTGCAATGGGAAGGCAGCTACAAGCCTTTATTGTTAAGAAGTATTGACAATGCTATTAAGGTTACTAAGGAAACCATGACTCAATGAAATTGATCTAAAAATAGATTCTGACATTTGTCTGCAGTTTTTGTCTTAATGCCACTTTAAGACAAAATTAGTTTTCTTAAATCACTTACAAGGCACAATAAAGATTTGAAAAACAACATTACTATTGATGAACTATTCATCTTTTTACGAATTCAAAATGTAAGTTTTGCTTGGCTGAAATGGTTAGAGAAAGAGGTGCAGCAGCCTCATTCATTTTAACATCTATAAAGATGTATTCCTTGTGGAGCTATCCTAAGGATATACAGAAGGCTGTGTGCCTACAGATATGTTTGTAAGGTCTGCATCTGTACCAGTAATCCTACATCAGACAAGTAGAACACACTGGAAATGAAAAGGGAAAACAACCCAGAAAAGGCAAAATTCCATTTGAGGCTTTTTATTTAAATCTTTTTTTTTTTTTTTTTTTTTTTTGACCTTTTTACTATACAGTATACTGTAGCTTTAAAATCAGCAAAAACTAGATTAGGTGATTTCAAGGTGTTGACAAGTTGAGTTTATTTTAAACCAAATCTGTATGCAGTCTTTCAAAAAATGATTGGCCACAGAACCCGTACACACAGAACAATGTTTTGTTTTGTTTCTTTCTTTTTCTGGCAAAAATGTACTTCGGGCTACAAACCCCTCAGCCCTCATTTCTGAGGAGAAAAGAAGGTGTTATGAGTAGGAGAATTTCATTTCCTTACTCTGGAGCTGCAGATCGCCTATCCTGCATAGTGCAATCGGATGCCATAGAATATTAATTGTTGATTAATTGTAGGATAAATGCTGAATGCATAGAATCTAGATTATAAAAAACAAAACAAAAAAACTATTTCAGCAATCCAATTGATCCTGTCCAGCAGCCGGGGCTATTGTAGAACACACACACACACACACACACACACACACACACACACACACACACACACACACACAAACCAAAACCAAAACCAAATGTCAATCAACTACAAATCACATTGCCTAATGTAATCCTATTTCAAAAGCTAATGTAGCTAATACATGGCGAATTCGATTGTTAATGCCCAGTGCTGTTAACCGTGGTCCAAACAATCATACTAACAACATTATGAGTGTGTTGAACGTAGTTACGTTATAACGTTACCTTACGCTACATCATTTACAATTAATTGAAATTTGAATTGCGATTTTGGCTTCTAATGATTTAAAAACAGAGTAATCGAGAAACAGGGCTCCAACACCAGAAACATGTGGGCTGGACTAAGAACCATCACAGACTACAAGAGAAAAACAGCAGTGATGTTGAACTCCTTCAATGCAGGCTTTGAGATCAACCGGGGAGGCTGAGGAGGCACAAAAGGCCCAGGACCCCTGCCCACTACCAATATCTAGGGCAGATGTGTGCAAATGTTGCCACACAAGGCACCTGGACCGGATGGTGTCCCTGGCCAAGCTCTTAAGGTGTGTGCAGACCATCTGGCAGAAGTCTTCAAAGACATTTTCAACCTGTCACTGTTCCAGTCCACATTTCAAGAAGACCACCATTGTCCCTGTCCTCAAAAAGACTAAAGCCTTCTGCCTGAATGATTACCGAACAGTAGCACTCACATCCACCATCAGGAAGTGCTTTGAGTGGTTAATCAAATCCTTTATCACCACCTCCCTCCCTGACTCACTGGACCCACTACAATTTGCCAAACAGATCATCAGATGACACTGTCTCCCTCATCCTCCACACTGCTGTAGGAAGATTAGGATAAGAATACAAAGATGTGTTTGCATGATGCCCGTGGATCCCTTGCTGGCTTCTCGCCAGCAAACACAACCCTTTGTATTTGTTAGAACACATGACCAGTTACTGCTACAAATAATTCAACACTGACAGTCTGCAGTGGCCTCTGCACCACCAGTGTACCTAAATGTTTCAGTACGTGTGTCAACTGGTTATCGAGCATTTTCCCACAGTGCAGTTATAGCAGTTAGTTACAGCATTGATTCCCAACCACCCCAGGGTGTACTTCTGCTGTTGCCAGGGGTTACATGGAAAGATTGCAGAGCAATTATGATTTGATTAAAACCTGTAACAACTAAACACTAGATGTTGAATGTGTTATCTAAGAGTGCTTGAAAACTAGTTAGCAAGCAAGCACAGAAGTTTAAACAGGTAGTTAGCTAAAACTAATGCGTAAATGAGAGGAATAAATACTGTAGCTAAAAGTAAACAGTTGAAATAGTTAGCTAAAGTAGGCCATTGCATAAGTGACTGAAATGGTTAGCTAAAAGTAGACCTACTGACTAAACAGTTAAAATAGTTAGCTAAAGGTAATGAATGCCTGGTTAAAACATTGAACAATCTAAAAGTTCAATAAGTATGAAAAAAACTATATCCACTTTTATATGACTAAAAGTAATTTGAAACATAGAATGGGAATTGATGAAGGGGTACGTGAGTTCCTCTGACCGGACTGTGGGGGGAACCTCAGACCAAAAAGGTTGGGAACCACTGAGTTACACACATCGTCTATCTGTGCACTGATAAAGAGAGCAGTATGTGCCTTCACTGAGGCATTGGTTGGAAACTGACCGCTCACCACCATTATCACCTTAGATTAGCTCACTGTAATAAAGCACACAGTAATGTGACTACGACAGACTCGTCATAGTGGCGAGCCACTGGCAGACAGATAGTATAAGTGGGTTGTTTTTCCCTGCGGCTGAGGGATGGGGGGGGGAGGGCATCAATTAGCCTCCAGCAGGCTCTGACCTTGAAATGGAGCACAGGCAGAAGACAGGAAGTCTCCCTGTACCACATCCCGGAGTTCCAGTTTGTGTCCCACATCATTTATTGATTTTCACTTTTTCATATGACTGAAAATGTGCATCGACACATTTTAAGGATATTCCATATTGTATGTTGCCTACCAGCTAAGACATTCAAAATATCACCATAACATCCATTTATTGTAGTGTGCCTATGTCAATGTGGTTAAATTCAATGGGTCATTAATAAATTACGAGGAAGGAATGAATGTTTGAAATGATACATTCACTCACTGTAGGGGTAAAGTAGGTTGGAATAGAGCTGCTGTTTCCTGCACACCTATCTGTGTAGCAATACTCCAGAGGCTTAGTCATGGGCCTCTATGCTACACTCTGCAAGTCACAACGTGTCTGCTTTCAGGTGAGGTCCTGACAGTTCCTGACACAATGGATAGAATGCACCTTTACTAACTCATGGATTAAATAGAAGGAAAGAAAAACATTTGAATCCTTTTTTATGAAAACACTTAGCTTGTCTGTACAATGATGAAAATCACAGTCCAAGGTAAAGCGGGACTCCAGCCCATAATTACATCCTATATCATGATATTAGAGACCAGTTTTGGAACAAAGGGACATAAATAAATAAAAACCCAATCCCAGAGCTGTCACTGAACTGTTGGGTACTTACAGATTGTTGGGATGATGATGTCGTTTAATTCCTGTGTTGTCTGAGGGTGGGGAGTCTGCTTTGGGATGGTGGGACGTTCAGCGTTGTATTTCAGTGTAACAGAGGGATCAGACTGAGTCACTCGTGGAGACTGGGGCATGTACGACCCTCGTGTCGATTTCTCTTCTACGAAAACGTCAGGACGTCCTGGGGTAATGGCGGTGGTCAAGGAGACAAACGACGGGGATGAATGAGGAATTGACACAGTCAGTCCCAGTGTCGGGGAAACTGATATGATAATTGGGTCCTGTCCGATGCGTTTAGGATCTAGGTGTGTGGGTGGTTCGTACTCAAAGATCTTATCCACAAAGACCCATTTGAGGCCAGCTGTGCAGAGAGCTAAACTAAGCAGACAGGCCAGGATGGGAAGAATGCAGATTTTCTCAGAGTGCAGGCAATGGTTAATTTGTTCCATCTCTATGCACACACAGCAGGTCCCTGGCAAGGCCACAATTCCCAAAGCCCCCAAATGCTCCCCATCACCACCACCACTTCCCTCTGCGCCCTCCTCCCCACTCTCGCCAGCTGCCACTGTCTCCTCTGGTTTCTCCTCAGGGACTTGTCCGGTATCAACAGTAGAGCTGGTGGGGGAGGTCGATCCAGGGGGGTGAGCTGGCCCTGCAGAGATGTCGTCCATTCCCTCAGTCATCCTTTCCAACTGCTGGAAGAAGGCTCTCTGAACACCTCAACTATTAACTCAGAGCATCGCACAGTGGCTGTCTGCCACCAGTCTCCTCGAGTATGTTTTCCATTATGATGCTGCAGAGTCAGAGATGGGATTTCAGAGGAAGGTACAAATGCTCTTCAGAGTGAGTCGCACCTTGTTAACAGCCTGGGACTTCTGTAGACAACCTTCTGCGCACGAGGGAAAGGAGTTCCTTACTCATGCTTTCTCACAGAAAAAGGCAATCAGTCTATATATAGAATCGTCAAACTGGCTGCAGGCAAAAAAACAAAACAAAAAGATTGCCAGAGAATTGGATTCCTTAAATGTTCTGCAGGGTTTACTAGAGAGCATTGGTGGACGAGTAGTACTCACTCACCTGAGCGCTTGGGCAGAAGAGGCGGTGTCGACGTGCTGGGCCAGCTGCAGTAGCTGTAGTGCAGACAGAGGACAGGACGGCCAGGCACTGCAGTGGCAGGAGGGACATGCTGTCTTGTCTGTGGAGCTCCAAGTAGCTGAAAGGCTGAATCATCAGGGAGCGGCAGGTGCCCTTCCTCTCAGCACAGCCACAGAAACAGATGAGTAAGGGAAAGAGAGAGAAAGAGAATCAAAGAGAGAGGGAGGGGGAGGGGGGCTGCAGTGGCTCAGAAGGGCAAAGAGGGAATACACCCCTTTTTTTCTCTTACCCCTCCTCTCTCAATCTTTCCTCTCGTAGTGGTGAGCGGGGCAGCCTGTAGCCTCCTCCCTCTCCGCCTCTCTTCCTGTCTGGTCGCGTCCGTGCTCGGCTCCCAATCCCAGCACAAAGCATCCAGCTAAGCAAGTTCCTACTTGATCCAATTAGAGCCCATGTCAGCGAATCACATACAGGCAAACTGTTGTAGCCGCCCCCTCCAGCACCACTCCCATTGATTATGCTGATACTAAAGGGTGTATTTTTTTGTCAAGGGGAAGGAATCGGGGAAGCAGACATATGATCCATCCCAGGAGGACGCAGCCATTGTGTTCTACTCTTCTCAAGTATCTGCATTTATTAGTGTAATAACATAGTTGCACGGATGATAATGATAATGAATAAGGCACTTGCAACGGCAGCGTATACACAAGCACAGCTATGTAATCTAGGGCTGCAACTAACAATTATTTTTCATTCATTCATCGATTAATCTTTCAATTATTTTCTGGATTAAAAGATTAGTTGTTTGGTCAATAAAATGTCAGAAAATGGTGAAAAATGTCGATTAGGGTTTCCTAAAGCCCAAGATGACGTCCTCAAATGTCTTGTTTTGTCCACACATCAAACATATTCATTTTACTGCCACAGAGGAGAGAGGAAACTAGAAAATAGTAGCAGGAAACAGAGAAGTTTTACTTTTTTCATAAGGGAATGACTCAAACTTATTAATCGATTATGACAATTTAATCGATTTATCTTTGCAACTCTAATATAATACATACAAGTTTTAAATGAACATTAGAAGCTTCATGATAGATCAATAATCATGGACCTTTTCCACAGAAAACAGTTTGACATGTGACAGTAGGAAAAGCAAAGGTATACATATTAAATTAAATGATGGCTGAATTAAATGTATCTGCTTCAGTTTCAGGCTCCTGGCTCTTGTTCATGCCAGTTCACTGTCACACTGCCATGGCTTACTGGGACTCTTTAATAGAACTAAGCCAACATTAATGTTAGCTGTGCTTGACCTCCCGTGCAGAGTCAAAATGTCTGCTATGAAAAGGGCCTACTATAGTCCTTTTCATAGCAAACATTTTGTTATAACGCCCAATAGTGGATTAACAGTGCTGGAATACCAAGAAATTACTAAAATGAACTAACAAAACAGATCTTCCCTAGTCATTTCTGCTTGCCTGAAATATAAACAGAAAATATCCAGATGCATCAGTACTTCCAACATTCATTGTGGTTTACAATTTTTCAGATACAATACATAGTAAACTGTGGATATTAATCACAAAACTGACACTTCCTTTGCTAATGTGCAAGTGTGACAGAAATCCACCAGACCACTAATAAAACTATGAACTCCCCAACCCCCCACCATGCGGGCTAATAGGCTAGCAGGACAATCCAAAGTCTCCTTGAGGAGTCGGGGCTTAAACAAGATGAAGACAATCACAAAGGTCAGGTCAGCGCCACACTGAACATTGACATTGCTGTGACCCTTTCAAATCCTCAGACAGAATTAATACCAGTAATGGCATCTGCGGGAGAGCACTTCCTGTCAGGCCCCTGAATTAGAGACCTGCATATTGATTACCTACACAGCATTTTAACCCTTTATGGTGACCAAAGAGTAACACAATAAATAGTTAACTAAATAAACAAGCTTACCAGATTAAACATGAATAAATAAACAGTAAATGTGCTAAAATAAATTTTGTCTAATCTTGTCTAATTATGCTGTCCTCAATAAAAGTTCATACAGCTAGATTAACATTATATTCTCTAGCATTACATTCTCCAAGGATCAGGTAGGTTGTTGTGTTTGGCAGATTTTAAAGAAGGAAAAGATATCATTTTGTATAACTGGAAAATGACGCAAAAAAACAAACAATTAAGTATCTTTGTAAGTATTAAATATATCTCATACATCAGAATAGAGAAAAAATTGAAATGATGTCGATGCATATGATATAAGATGAAAATACAACTGTAAATGCCATTAACACAAGCATCAATGCTTTAACGACCAAAGATGAATACATCCATATGTAGTTGACCTAACCATCAAACAACTGTACTCAAACCAAATATATATTAACATAAACGTTAATATACATGACATAACACTTTCACATAACACTACCCAATCAGCAGAGACGTGTCTGTAAACAGGTAATAAAAAGGCAGAGCTCTTGCGCACACAATAGGGTGTTCAATGCACCCCTGTTTCTGTTTAAAAAAACGTGTTGCTATGTTTTGTTGGGGCTAACTGTGGCCCTGTTACCTTACTTCCTCTTCAGTGCAGCTACTTACAGTCACCACTAGGGGTTAGAAAAGGGACATACAGAAGAAACTAATACACTAATTCCATTACACTAATCCTTTTCTAGGCCATTGTGGCTTCATGGACAGTATTTTGAAAAAGTGATAGTATAGCATGTTGAAAAGTCATATTATAGCATGTGGAAAAAAGTGATAAAAAAACATTATATAGTTTATCGAAAAAAGTGATTCAAAGTCATAGTATAGTATGTCGAAAAAAGTGATAAAAAAGTCATAGTCTAGTATATCGAAAAAAGTTGTAGTATAATATGTTGAAAAAAGTTAAATCAAGATGTCTCTGTGTGTCCCCACATATGCGAGTACATGCGAGTTGCTACATCGCTACCGGTGTCATGCCAAAAACTGATAATCCGTCCAAAACTGATTGCTGAATACGTTGCACAGAAATACATAGGGAAGACAAACACGTTAAAAGAACGCCCAGGCTCTCAGCCTCTCCAGCACGATGATTTGTTGCCATCTGCGTGCGCGCTGCAGTGATCGTTTTGGCGCTGCAGTGATCGTTTTGGCAAATGTGTCAAGCCAGGTAGGTAATCAAATACAGGAAGGCCAGAGCGCCAACGGATATTTTACAAAATAAAACAAATTTCAAAATAAGACACCAAGGTTTATGGTGATATTGGATGTCGACTTCTCTGCAGTGTCTAGAGCGAGACAGGCAATCAGGCACGCAGATAGAGACTGACAAACGAACAGACAGAATGACACACACACAAACTCACTTTTTCAACGTACTATACTATGACTTTTTAATCTCATTTTTCAACATACAATACTATGACTTTTTTAAAATGACTTTTTTTTTGCGTTTTTCAACTTGCTGTACCATGACTTTTTTCGGCATAGTATACAATTACTTTTTTTTTAATCACTTTTTCGACATACTATACTGTGACTTTTTTGTAACTTTTTTTGACATACTATGACCCTTTTCGACATACTATGACTTTTTTATTCATTTCTTTGACATATTATACTATGACCTTTTTATTAAGTTTTTCAGCATACTATACTATGACTATTTTATTACTTTTTTCGACTTACTATACTATGACTTTCTTCGACATATATATTATGACTTTTTTTATCACTTTTTTCAACATACTGTACTATGACTTTTTTTGACATACTATACTATGACTTTTTTATCACGTTTTTCGACATACTATACTATGACGTTTTTGTAACTTTTTTCGACATACTATAATATGACTTTCTTCAACATACTATACTATGATTTTTTTATACATTTCTTCGACATACTATACAATGACTTTTTCGACATACTATACTATGACTATTTTATTACTTTTTTCGACTTACTATACTATGACTTTCTTCGACATATATATTATGACTTTTTTATCACTTTTTTCAACATACTGTACTATGACTTTTTTTGACATACTATACTATGACTTTTTTATACATTTCTTCGACATACTATACTATGACTTTTTCGACATACTATACTATGACTTTTTTATTAATTTCTTCGACATACTATACTATGACCTTTTTACTTTTTTCGATATACTATACTATGACTTTTTTATCAATCTTTTCAACCTACTATACTATGACTTTATTATAAATTTTTTCGACATACTATACTGACTTTTTTATCACTTTTTTGACATACTATACTATGACTATTTTATCACTTTTTTCAACATACTATTCTATGACTTTTTTTGACATACTATACTATGACTTTTTATCACTGTTTTCGACATTCTATACTATGACCTTTTTCGACATACTATACTATGACTTTTTTCGACATACTATATTATGACTTTTTTGTAATTTTTTCAAAAACCCTATGAGTGACCAAGGAAGAGATGGAGTGACCCTGCCCAGAGGAAGCCCGGGGCCCCCGTCTGGAGCCAGGCCCAGATGGAGGGCTCGTCAGCGAGCGTCTGGTGGCCGGGTTTGCCACGAAGGGCAGGGAGTGGGGGACTACATAGTTCTGCTGGGGGACTTCAACGCATACGTGGGCAATGATGGAGACACATGGAAAGGCGTGATTGGGAGGAACGGCCTCCCTGATCTAAACCAGAGTGGTTGTTTGTTGTTGGACTTCTGTGCTAGTCATGTATTGTCTATAACGAACACCATGTTCGAACACAGGGATGCTCATAAGTGTACTTGGTACCAGAGCACCCTAGGCCAAAGGTCAATGATCGATTTTATAATCGTTTCATCTGATCTGAGGCAGTATGTTTTGGACACTCGGATGAAGAGAGGGGCGGAGCTGTCAACCGATCACCATCTGGTGATACCCAAACGGGTAGTGCGGGTAAATTGGGAACGTCTGGAGGAGGCCCCTGTCTGACAGACTTTCAACTCACACCTCCGGCGGAGCTTTTCGTGCATCCCTGTGGAGGCTAGGGGCATTGAACCCGAGTGGACAATGTTCAAAGTTTCCATTGTTGAAGCTGCGGCGAGGAGCTGTGGTCTTAGGTGCCTCAAGGGGCGGTAACCCACGAACACCGTGGTGGACACCGGTGGTCAGGGAAGCCGTCCGACTGAAGAAGGAGTCTTTCCTGGATATATTATCCCAGAGGACTCCGGAGGCAGTTGCAAGGTACCGAAGGGCCCGAAGTGCTGCAGCCTCTGCCGTGAAAGAGGCAAAGCAGCGGGTGTGGGAGAAGTTCAGAGAAGACATGGAGAAGGACTTTCAGTTGGCACCAAGGTGCTTCTGGAAAACCGTTCGCCACCTCAGGAGGGGGAAGCGGGGAACCATCCAAGCTGTGTACAGTAAAGATGGGACGCTGTTGACCTCAACTGAGGAGGTAATAGGGCGGTGGAAGGAGCACTTTGAGGAACTCCTAAATCCGACTAATACGCTCTCTATGGTAGAGGCAGAGCTGGAGGATGATGGGGGATTGTCGTCAATTTCCCTGGTGGAAGTTGCTGAGGCAGTTAAACAACTCCACAGTGGCAAAGCCCCAGGGATTGATGAGATCCGTCCAGAAATGCTTAAAGCTCTGGGTGTGGAGGGGTTGTTATCTTGGTTGCCACGCCTTCAACATTGCGTGGAAATCTGGGACGGTGCCTTAGGAGTGGCAGACGGGGGTGGTGGTTCCCCTTTTCCAGAAGGGGGACCAGTGGGTGTGTGCCAATTACAGGGGTATCACACTTCTCAGCCTCCCCGGTAAAGTCTACTCCAAGGTGCTGGAAAGGAAGGTTCGGTCGATAGTCAAACCTCAGGTTGAAGAGGAACAATGCGGATTCCGTCCTGGTCGTGGAACAACGGACCAGATCTTTACTCTCGCAAGGATCCTGGAGGGAGCCTGGGAGTATGCCCAACCGGTCTACATGTGCTTTGTGGATCTGGAGAAGGTGGGAGGTGCTGCGGGAGTATGGGGTGAGGGGGTCCCTTCTCAGGGCCATTCAATCTCTGTACGAGCAAAGCGAGAGCTGTGTCCGGGTTCTTGGCAGTAAGTCGGACTTGTTTCAGGTGAGAGTTGGCCTCCGCCAGGGCTTCCCTTTGTCACCAATCCTGTTTGTAGTATTTATGGACAGGATATCGAGGCGTAGTCGGGGTGGAGAGGGGTTGTAGTTCGGTGGGCTGGGGATCTCATCGCTGCTTTTTGCAGATGATGTTGTCCTGATGGCATCATCGGCCTGTGACCTTCAGCACTCACTGGATCGGTTTGCAGCCGAGTGTGAAGCGGCTGGGATGAAATCGGAGGCCATGGTTCTCAGCAGGAAACCGATGGAGTGCCTTCTCCAGGTAGGGAATGAGTCCTTACCCCAAGTGAAGGAGTTCAAGTACCTTGGGGTCTTGTTCGCGAGTGAGGGGACAATGGAGGTCGGAGAATCGGCGCAGTGCACATTCAATTTATCGCACTGTTGTGATGAAAAGAGAACTGAGCCAGAAGGCAAAGCTCTCAATCTACCGGTCAGTTTTCATTCCTACCCTCACCTATGGTCATGAAGGCTGGGTCATGACCGAAAGAACAAGATCCAGGGTACAAGCGGCCAAAATGGGTTTCCTCAGGAGGGTGGCTGGCGTCTCTCTTAGAGATAGGGTGAGAAGCTCAGTCATCCGTGAGGCGCTCAGAGTAGAGCCGCTGCTCCTTCGCGTCGAAAGGAGCCAGTTGAGGTGGTTCGGGCATCTGGTAAGGATGCCCCCTGGGCGCTTTCCTAGGGAGGTGTTCCTGGCAGTTCCAGCTGGGAGGAGGCCTCGGGGAAGACCCAGGACTAGGTGGAGGGATTATATCTCCAACCTGGCCTGGGAATGCCTCTGGATCCCCCAGTCGGAGCTGGTTAATGTGGCTCGGGAAAGGGAAGTTTGGGGTCCCCTGCTGGAGCTGCTACCCCTGCGACCAGATACAGGATAAGCGGACGAAGACATACAAGGTCTTGTTTTCGACATACAATACTATGACTTTTTTATCACTTTTTTTGATGTGCCATACTATGACTTATTTCGACATACCATACACTGACTTTTCTATCACTTTTTTCAACATACTATACTATGACTTATTTCGACATACTATATTGACTTTTTTATCACTTTTTTTCGACATACTATACTATTATTTTTTTCATCACTTTTCGACATACTATACTATGACTTTTTTATCTACATACCATGACTTTTTTATATAATTTTTCAACATACTATAGTATGACTTTTTTCGACATACTATACAATGACTTTTTTATCACTTTTTTCAACATACTATACTATAACTTTTTTCGACATACTATGCTGACTTTTTATCACTTTTTTCGACGTACTATACTGTGACTTTTTTCGACATAGTATAGTATACTATGAATTTTTTTAAAGAATATTTGTCTTTCTGTATTTCAGAGTGACAGTGGATAGACAGGAAAGGTGGGAGAGAGATGGTGGATGACACTAGCAAAGGGCCGCAGGTCTGATTAGAACCCGGGCCTACTATGACTTCAACACTTTTTTCGACGTACTATACTGACCTTTTTATCACTTTTTCAACATACTATACCATGACTTTTTTTGAAATACTATACTAAGACTTTTCTATAAAAACAATTGGACACACTATTACTATGACTTTTTTTTTCAAGATAATTTTTTGGGCATTTTAGGAATTTATTAGGACAGGAATAGGACAGCTGAAGACATGAAAGGGAAGAGAGAGGGAGGAATGACATGCAGCAAAGGGCAGCAGGTCGGAGTCATACCTGTGGCCGCTGCGTTAAACCTCTATATATGGGCCTGCGCCCTAACAGGTGAGCTACCCAGGCGCCCTACTATGACTTTATCACTTTTTTTTCAACAAACTATTCTGTCTTCTTTCGTTATACTATACTATGAGTTTTTATAATTTTTTTCTACATATTATACTATGACTTTTTTATCGACATGCTATATTATGACTTTTTATGTCACACTATACTATGACTTTAGTAGAAATCAGTGTTACCGCACTATGTAATTATACTTTGGGATCCAGATCCTTTTCAGGTCCCACACATACAGTTGTGTTCAAAATAATAGTGGTCCAACATCACTAACCTCATAAATCAAATTTTTTGGTAGAAGTGATATTTCTACATGGCAAATAATTTACTAGTAAGTGTTGTAGAGTCATAGAAAACCAACAGACCCAACAGTCATGACATGCATGCTGCTCATTCTGTGTAATTGAGTCTGTAATTGAAAGGGTAATGTTCAAAATAATAGCAGTGTTGTGTTCAATTAGAGAAGTTTGGGGTCCCCTGCTGGAGCTGCTTCCCCCGCGACCCGATACGGATAAGCGGACGAAGATGGATGGATGGATGGTGTTCAATTAATGAGGTGATCGATTCTGTGAAGAAACAGATGTCAGTTATGGCCCATATTTAAGGAAGGAAGGAAGCAAATGTTGTGCATGCTGGTTATAGTGCATTTCACTCGCAAAATGGGTCGTTCCAGACATTTCTCTGAGGAACAGCAGACTTTGATTAAAAAGTTGATTGGAGAGAGGAAAACATAAAGAAGTGCGGGTCAACTACCATTTGAATGGATTGAAGAATAGGCAAAATGGCAATGCAATAGGTTGAAATTTGCCAAAGGACACATTGACTGTGAGAGTCCACAGGAGTAATATTCCTTTTTCTTCACCTTCTGTAAAGGTATAACACAAACTTGATCAATTTTGGTCACGTTTTGATTTGGAATTGAATGTGCAGTGTTCCCAATGCATTGATATTATGGAATTAAAAGCTAATCTAAGGATTTTGAGCATTATTCACTTTTTTAAACACTATTATTCTGAACACAACTGTATATTCACTTTTCTAAGTAACGTAAGTTTAGCAGGATTCACTCTCAATCATATATCAATATGGGTGTTTATTCAATAAACATTGTGTTCATGTTTTAATTTAGTGACTCATGTTTAAGCACAATTTAGGCCCAGCAGTCTCAGAGACGAGACTTTCTCCTCTGTGTCAGAGACACAGAAAGTGCAGGTTAAAGGCTCTCTTTAGTTGAACAATGATAAAGTTGTGTGCGAGTGAGCTCACATAGGGAAGTTAGCCTAGTAATCTGTATCCTGTCACTGAGCGGAGGAGTTTCTCAAAGCTGAGATAGAAAATTATGATCGATATAAAGCTACGATTAAAATGATTAAGTATGCCGAATAATAGTCATTGTGTCGAAGCACGCTGCTATTGCAGCACATCGGCACACTGAAAAAAAATAATAAAACAGTTTAGTATAGTATGGTGAAAAAATGGTTGCCATTTCACTTTTATTTCATCTATTGAATTAGATGTAAAAGGTCTTTACTTGCTGACTGCGTGAGCCCCACAGCGGCCTCAGTACAGAAGAAATTGTCAGACAAGGACTCCAAGAAGACACCAGAGATTGCTGAAGTTTACTCCATGCAGATTTATTTGCAACAGTTACATGTTAACAAGTAAACCGAGCTGCCCCGGATACATCAACTGTCCACAGGCAATAGAAAATTGAATAGACTACTGAAGAGTCATTCAACATGCAAATACACACACGAAACTTTGCAAAGGGCATTCAAGCACACTTAACTGAATGCAGTAAGCCACACACTTGTTTTCACCACAGATCAGCAGACTTTAATTTACACTATAGGCACCCCTTTTAATTAACCTGGGCTAGACAGGCTTGTAGCCACCCGTACCAATCAGCTAACTCTCACCCAGTTTACCCCTGAGACCACGAGTCAATTATTGTTGCTGCAGCTTTAAAACCCACTAAAAGCTGCATATATAAACAGTAAATATGCCAACAGACACAAATAGACAGGACTACACACAAAACATTTAACAGTCTATTTATGAGTGACCACTTAACTCTCCGAGTTCTCAAGACCCTCACCCAGGGTCTGAGCTTGTGGCGCTGGTTCGACCCGGCTCATGTGCGATCAGCCCTGTAGGTGAGTTATGTTAGTCCAGCGCTGGAGCAACGGAGCGGCTTGTCAGAATTCCACAAACAGAGCTGGGGAATAGGCAGCCCTAACCTGCTGCCAACGGACGCCACCCCCCCTGTGAGTGTAATACAGCTGGCTTGGTCAGGCAAACGCCGCCAACAACCGGTAACAAGCTCCGCCCCCCAGAACACGGTGCCACTCGCTTGGCTCTGCTTTATCAGTTCAGTGTCTCAGCAATCAAGTCCAGCTGAGAATGATCACTTACAGCAATGTGGATCAGGTGGACCTTATTAGTCTTTGATTAGTTGTCACAGTCCTCACAGACAACCACCACCCAAGTTTACTACACTCTTCCCCCACTTGACGACGTAGACTCGCCCTCAAGTCACATTGACGGCATATCATAATCCCAAGACCACACGGGTGGCCTCCGATTGCGAGCCAGACGCCTTTCCTGCACTGGTGACACTCCAACAGCCCGTTCTCCGGTAGGGTTCAATACCAAGCCCTCTTGACTCTGAGGGTGAGCTGAGGCACTGGTCCCAGACCCTGGACCTGGCGGGGCTGGGGCTCTGTATAGCTCCCTAATGAGGCATCTCCAGTAGTCTCTCCGCTCTCCAACATCAGTGCAGCTGTAGAGTGGATTCCCTTTTCCGACCGTTCATTGGCCTCCAACTCCAATCCTCTTTTCCCTGGGGGCGCCTGAGTAGACTGAGCCCGCCGATGGTAGACCCAGGTCGAGCCGTAGGGAACCTCAGCTGGTCTTTGGGAGTTGGATGGCTGTTGTTGGGGTACACCACCCCCCTTTCAGTGGCATATGATTCTGGCAAGGAACAGAGAAACGGTTTCAATCTATTGAAATGCACAACAATTTCTGGCCCTCCCTCAACCAGCACGACTCGATATAGCACTTCCGTCACCCTTTCTAAAATCTGCTGAAAGGCCGCTGTAAATTTCTGGGGCGCCGGCGACAACGACATACATTTTTAACTTCAATGACTCATCCATTTACATCTGCAGCTAACTCAAACTGTTTGGCCCAATTGGACCATTCACGCCCAATTCCATTAAACGTCTCAGGCATAAAGGCTGGGCGGGGGGTTGGGGTGACACTATTCCCCAGGGAAGCTACAGGGGTGCTGGCTACTAGGGGCTCAGGGCCCAGTCCATCAGGGGTTGGTGGGTTATTCTCAGGTTCTAACATTTTGCATTCCCTTTGAAAAGAAAACCAAATTTGTTCTACAACTAAAGTCAATCCCACCGCTGCCACCAGTGTAATACACTTTAAACATACATTATGTAACTTTCTGCCACTAGGGGTCTGTCAACCAAAACAATGGATTGTAAACACAGACTTTTGATGACGTTGGGAAGTTGTGTGGAATTATGGGAGTTGTAGTTTTCATTGTTAAACACCTTCGCTGGTTAGAATGCATCTGTTCACGGACAAGTGTACCCCTTCAGGTTTATTCACATTACATTTAGTAACGTTTATTCATGTAATTCTAATAAAATAGCTGCATTTTCCCCAACCTAATTACGTTTTTCTTGATTCGATCTGTATCTGACCAGTTAGCTAGTGAGCCAGCAAGCTAACATTAGCCAGCAGCTAAAACCACACTATCACAATATATTTCACATATCAATGTCACCTTTTGGATGGTTTCAACACCGGGGCGGACGGGGTTTGTTGTAATGCTAGTTAGCTGCTCAACGATGCTGAGAGACGGTGTGGGTGGGGATTGCCGGGGGAAACTCCGGGACAGCGAGGGCGTTCGATGGCCGTTGTGCAGCAGTACATCTATCTCCAAGCTGCCCGGAATGATCTCCCCCTTTTCTTTTCTGGTTTTGGTGTTAAACCCACTTTTTTCAAATTAATTTAGCTAACTGTAAAGACAGCTAAACGCGAAGGGGGGAGAAATTCGGCAGGGAGGAGATTTTCGGCACGAAAACCGGTAGCGCTAACGGAGACATAGCTAACGTTATGGATGGCTGCTGTTGTGACTCGGATGCCTGGGTCTGATATGGTCCGTTTACGACGCATCATTTAACTGCCGTTAGTGTCGTAAGAACCTGGCACTGGAGTTAAGTGCTGGCTGGGTACGGATTACTGTAAAGATAGTGGCTGGCTAGGGGCTAACAGTAACTAGCTATTGCTACATGTCCCAGGGCTGTTGACAGCTCTCATCCCGAATGAAGTCTCTTTGCGCCGGGGGAGTGAGGCAGACAGACTGAGGTGTGCTAGCTGGCTAAATTAGCATTAGATTAGTCGTCTATCTATAGGCATTAACGTTACTGATGAACTGTGCTGCCCAGTGCTGCTTTTGTCCGTGGTCAAAACAATCATACTACTAATAACTTTATGAGCGTGTTGAACGATGTTGTAAACCTATAATGTTATCCACCAAGCATTAGCATTAACGTTAGCTACTTGTCAACTAGCACATTGTAGTAACGTTAAACTGGATCACTATTGAAATGTATCAATAAATAAGATCTCTGCTGTATTACTGTGTTGCAAAGTACCATGTCATTTTACGGTTACGAGTATTTTTTTCTGTGACATTGTATGATTTACAAATACTCACGAATGTATCATTTGGGTGCCCGTGTTAACAGAAGTTACGAGTAACTAGAAGGTGAAAGGTTATATGACGCAACTGACTGGCGACTTAAGGAAACGTCCCGTGTCAGAAATGAAATAACAGATTTTTCTGGGTTTGACATTTGGTGGAAACATTTGGGATAGTGTAACTAAACAACTCAAAAAATATATAACATAACATAGGTATTGTCATTTTAATGCAAAAATGTTACATATTGTACCTTTTAAGTTAGGTAAGAATTCAGCCACTGGAGAGCAGAAACACTATGCTGCCACCACCTTTGATTAACCTACAAGTCAACAACAGTTTCTTCACGGACAGCACAAAGACTGGTCAAACTACTGAATTTTCAGGGTAAGACGGAGGGGGGAGCAGGCCCGGATTATCCATAAGGGCACTTGGCCGGTGCCCAGGGGCACCAACCATTCACAACCAGTGGGGGGGCACCACATGACACAAGCTTTAACAATATTTTCAGTAAATGGTTATATTATTCACTTGAAATAGTTGAAAGACCATACATTACTAATAAATTATAAATAAATCAATATTACATGACCACTATCACTCCCCTCACCAATATGTCAGAGTTGAGTTGGTCCACAGGTACTCACAAATGTATCATTTAGGGGTGGGGGGGGGGGGGGGGGGGGGGTTAACAATAATCAAAAGTGGCCAGTTTAACACCCCGAACATTTTTTTTATCATAATGATGAATGTAAAATATAAACAGTTATAAAAAATTATAAGTGGTTGGCTTTCTTGATTCAATGTAATTGTCAAGCAAAGAAAAACATTTTTCACACAAACCCCCCCCACCTCTGGGTGAGACTTGGTTGCGCCCAACCGTTCCATAGCACGGCCAGCACGGCGCTTCGTGAAGTAAGCAGAGAAGTAAAGACCGGTCCACAGTCTGCGCTTCTTTTCCTAGAACTCGTATTTCTTTCAAAGGACTTTGTGCAATAGATCCATATTCTTAGATATCATATTGATAGTCTTTTGTCCATATATTATTCATTTTAGGTCCTTTTATTGTCGTTAGCTGTGATGCTAAAGCAGTTTTAGCTTTCCCTTGATGCTTTTGAAAGGAGTTGCTTTCAGGGCCCGTGAAATAAAGTCGGAAAAATACATATTTGACCTACCCACAATGCTGCAATATATAGTATTGATTTTGGCTTTTTGAATTGATAGAAATGTTGAATTGAGAAAGTGTGAATATAGTGCTCACTGCTCATATGCCTACATGTATGTAGTTGGATAAGTTAGTAAATTACATTTGAGAAATCCCCTTGATTATGTTTGATATTTTTGCCAGGAGGACAGCACGGGTAAAGGGGGGGGGGGGGGGGTGGACGGGGGGTTGGGGGGCCTTTGAGGTATAGTGCCCAGGGGCACCACGTTGTCTTAATACGGGCCTGGGGGGAAGAGGGACGGAGGGAGGGGAGACAGAGGGGGGAGAGGGAAGGAGGGAGGGGAGGCACTTCAACAGTCCGGCGCTGCACTTCAAGTGACACAAGCGCTTGTGCTGGTTGAGATTGCTGTTATAGCCTCATTTCACTCAGGGGAAAAATGTCAAAAAGACAACAAAGTTTGCTTAACTTTTTTAAAAACGCTGGCCAGTCGGATCCCAAACAAGCAGAAACCGTTTCTGCCGATCAAGAAAGTGGAGACCAGGGTGGGTGTTTTGGTTAATTTAATAGTCTGATGGATAATTGCTGCTTGTGAAAACGATTGTTGCAGTGTTTTTTTGTGTTTGTTTTTTACATTTTGCACCGATGCAGTCAGTGCATGTTCTGAAATAAAAATAAACATCGCCCTGATGTACACACAGCGTTGTTTAGGTTTTTTTAAAATCAGAGAAGCTACGTAGGCAGTGTCATTTTTTGTAGTTTCATTAGCCTACCTCCAACCCATTAGCCTACCCCCTCCCGCGCTCCGGGACCTCCCACTTCACAAATGAAGCACTGACTGACTACAGGACATGCTTTGAATTCATTCATTAACAATACAGTGTTCGGGACAGATCAGATGGCCTGAGACTTGAGACTTGACTTAGACTTACAAAAAAAATGACTTTTGAACATCTCTGCACAATTCAGAATTCATAAATTTCAATTTTTGAATTGATGTCAAAAACATGATCTAGAATTACAATTTGAATTAAAGGAAGCATAATTGCAATTCAATAGAAATTCAAATACATAATGTAAGTGTTTAACAATTAAGCTTTACAATATATGTTAGATATGATTGAATTACATATTCTATAAATGATATTAGTTTGAACTACTTGTACGGATTACATTAACAGGAAATGTTTTCCCCCAGCAATAAATGTTAAAAGCTCTAGTCACAAATAATTAAGTTTGATTTATTGTAATTTTGTGGAACATAATGGAACATGACTCCATTTCCCAGAATGCTTGACTTTAACGAAGTATTTCAAATAGTTGCCAAACCATTTGAGGTGGACATTAGTTTGAAAGCTTCTTTTCTACACAATTTGATGGTTAACACTGAACTTTAAGTTTCAGAAGTCCCTTACAACTTCAGATTACAAACATTTATAGACTTGGCACCTATAATAACAGCGACATGGAACATAATAGCAGGCCTAAAAGGTCATCTGTACTAGTTCATTTGAAGAACCAATTCCAACAAGAAACCACAGAGCCATATGCAAGCATCAGTCTGTGGCTACTTCACATTTCAAAAGGCATCTACAAGTAAATTAACACACAGTCTTTTATTTTGAGAACCACCTCTTAGTGGTATTATGCTACTGATATTTGATATCATCAGTGTTGGGGTCACTACTCAAGAACGTGTAATACATATTATTCACTTTAAAAAAAAACAAAAAAACAAACATAATGCATTACCTTATTATGGTGCAGACTCAATGATAAAACGTTTGAGGAGCTATTGAGAATTAGATGCAGTGTTGCTCAGTGAGTTTTGCATTGGAATAAATGAGAACTGCATTTACATAGACTTTGTGTTATTTGATTACTTTAAAATGAAAATAACATTGGAACAAAACTAATTAAACATTGAGGGGCTAATTTATTTCAAGAATTTGATCATCATCTATATTTTGGAACAAAATGTATGCAGGGTTGAGGAGTGACTAGTTACGTGTAATGAAATTATGTTATTAAATTACAAAATTAATGTAATTGTATTTAGTTGTATTACTGAGGTAAAATGTGTAATTCAATTAGGCCTAGTTACTAATCAAATTAAAAAGGAAATTGCTTTGCATTGATAAAGTAATCCAAATAAAAGTAATCCAAACCACATTTATAATGGGCAACTTATAACAGTAAGCAATTACATTTCCAAAGTAACCTTCCTAACACCGAATGTATGTGAGATTCAACACATTCTGTTGTGTGACTGTGTGGAATTTCTTTGAATTGCCATGAATTTAATTCTACTTTCTGTCATTCCAATTCAACTTCCTGTGGGGCGGAGTCAATTCAATTTCATGAATTGAATGGAGGTCAATTCTGAATTTTGCACAAGCCTGATAGGCGCCCCTTTTAATTAACCTGGGCTAGACAGGCTTGTAGCCACCCGTACCAATCAGCTAACTCTCACCCAGTTTACCCCTGAGACCACGAGTCAATTATTGTTGCTGCAGCTTTAAAACCCACTAAAAGCTGCATATATAAACAGTAAATATGCCAACAGACACAAATAGACAGGACTACACACAAAACATTTAACGGCCTCTATTTATGAGTGACCACTTAACTCTCCGAGATGTCAAGACCCTCTCCCGGGGTCTGAGCTTGTGGCGCTGGTCCGACCCGGCTCATGTGCGATCAGAGCCCGTGGGACGACATCAGTCCAGCGCTGGAGCAACGGAGCGGCTGACAGGTGCAGTAGCGGTTTTTGGCACGGGCGAAGCTGGCAGCTCCACAAACCGAGCAGGAGAACGGGCACGCACTCCTAGTTCCCCGGTCGCTCATCGCCCTATCGCAGTTACTCTATTCCGACTCTTTCGGTCTTCAGCGCCGGCAGCCCCAACCGGTTACAAACGGACCCCACCCCTCGCGTGGGGGCAATATCGCTGGCTTGGTCGGGCAAACGCCCCCGACCACCGGTACAAGCTCCGCTCCCCAAAACACGATGCCACTCGTTCGGCTGTGCTTCATCAGTTCAGCGTCTCAGCACTCAAGTCCAGCTGAGAATGATCACTTACCAGACTCTCTGACAGCAGCAACAATGTGGATCTGGTGGACCTAGTCTCGCATTGCCAGACATTCGGTGGACCTTATTAGTCTTTGATTAGTTGTCACAGTCCACACAGACAACTACCACCCAAGTTTATTACAAAATCATTTGAGACAAAGAAATGTAACTAATCCTCATATTTGAGAAGATGGGACCTATAAAGATTGACTGCGGTCAAGCCAGCCGACAATCCGATCTCCGTGGTCAAATCAGCTGACACTGAAATTGTAGTGCACTGTTAGACTTACACTAGTACTTTTGGTAAATGTATTCAACGGCGCAGAACGACGGTCTTAGCAAAGTTAGCGGTAAGAGACAGATGGGACTACTTCCGGTTTTCAAAATAAGGTGTTAAAGTTTATATATGAAGTACACATAAAAATAAGATTGGATTATATTTTCAAGAAATAAAAACGAACATTTTTACTGTATACATTTTGAGATTTTACAAAGTAATTGTTCCACATTTCTACCATAAAATGAATTCAAATCTGAAAGTCAAGGTCTCCATAAATCCAGTCAATGACTAAAATATTTGAGTTGACATCTCTAAAAACACCAATGGAATGAATATGGAAGTTTTTCCAAGTAAAGGCCAACATTTTTACTGTAAAATGACTTTAAATCTTAAATTGTAGGTGCAATAAAACAACGTTGTTCCATAGGGCAATGACTAATATATTTGAGTACAGGACATCACTGACTGCACACATATTGAAAATGAAACATTTACTGTATAGTTTGAGATTTTACCAAGTAAATGTCCCACATTTCTTCTGGAAAAAACTCAAATCTTAAACTTAATACTTTGCTCCATAATTCCAGACAATGACTGATATATTTGAGTACAGGACATCTTTGACTACGCCCTTACTGAAAATCAAACAATTTTACTGTATAATTTTGGAGATATAATTCCAGACATATACAGTGAGGAAAATAAGTATTTGAACACCCTGCTATTTTGCAAGTTCTCCCACTTGGAAATAATGGAGGGGTCTGAAATTGTCACCGTAGGTGCATGTCCACTGTGAGAGACATAATCTAAAAACAAAAATCCAGATATCACAATGTATGATTTTTTTAACTATTTATTTGTATGATACAGCTGCAAATAAGTATTTGAACACCTGTCTATCAGCTAGAATTCTGACCCTCAAAGACCTGTTAGTCTGCCTTTAAAATGTCCACCTCCACTCCATTTATTATCCTAAATTAGATGCACTTGTTTGAGGTCGTTAGCTGCATAAAGACACATGTCCACCCCATATAATCAGTAAGAATCCAACTACTAACATGGCCAAGACCAAAGAGCTGTCCAAAGACACTAGAGTCAAAATTGTACACCTCCACAAGGCTGGAAAGGGCTACGGGGAAATTGCCAAGCAGCTTGGTGAAAAAAGGTCCACTGTTGGAGCAATCATTAGAAAATGGAAGAAGCTAAACATGACTGTCAATCTCCCTCGGACTGGGGCTCCATGCAAGATCTCACCTCGTGGGGTCTCAGTGATCCTAAGAAAGGTGAGAAATCAGCCCAGGACTACACGGGAGGAGCTGGTCAATGACCTGAAAAGAGCTGGGACCACCGTTTCCAAGGTTACTGTTGGTAATACACTAAGACGTCACGGTTTGAAATCATGCATGGCAGGAAGGTTCCCCTGCTTAAACCAGCACATGTCAAGGCCCGTCTTAAGTTTGCCAATGACCATTTGGATGATCCAGAGGAGTCCTGGGAGAAAGTCATGTGGTCAGATGAGACCAAAATAGAACTTTTTGGTCATAATTCCACTAACCGTGTTTGGAGGAAGAAGAATGATGAGTACCATCCCAAGAGCACCATCCCTACTGTGAAGCATGGGGGTGGTAGCATCATGCTTTGGGGGTGTTTTTCTGCACATGGGACAGGGCGACTGCACTGTATTAAGGAGAGGATGACCGGGGCCATGTATTGCAAGATTTTGGGGAACAACCTCCTTCCCTCAGTTAGAGCATTGAAGATGGGTCGAGGCTGGGTCTTCCAACATGACAATGACCTGAAGCACACAGCCAGGATAACCAAGGAGTGGCTCTGTAAGAAGCATATCAAGGTTCTGGCGTGGCCTAGCCAGTCTCCAGACCTAAACCCAATAGAGAATCTTTGGAGGGAGCTCAAACTCCGTGTTTCTCAGCGACAGCCCAGAAACCTGACTGATCTAGAGAAGATCTGTGTGGAGGAGTGGGCCAAACTCCCTCCTGCAGTGTGTGCAAACCTGGTGAAAAACTACAGGAAACATTTGACCTCTGTAATTGCAAACAAAGGCTACTGTACCAAATATTAACATTGATTTTCTCAGGTGTTCAAATACTTATTTGCAGCTGTATCATACAAATAAATAGTTAAAAAATCATACATTGTGATTTCTGGATTTGTTTTTTTAGATTATGTCTCTCACAGTGGACATGCACCTACGATGACAATTTAAGACCCCTCCATGATTTCCAAGTGGGAGAACTTGCAAAATAGCAGGGTGTTCAAATACTTATTTTCCTCACTGTATATTGACCTTTTGCAGATTCAATGTGACAGCTGTTGCCAGTGGTTTCATGCCCAGTGCCTACAGATGGACACAGCACAGCTTGATGCTGCTGGGATTGCTGTCTGTGTCGGAAATAATGCCACATACAGTATGTACCGTGTCGTCAGCTAACAGTGTTGTAAATACAGTGTACATGTCTGGATTTACAGAGCAAAATATTTTTATAGCACCTCCAGTTTCAGGAATGTAGCTATTTTACTGTTGAAATGTGTGAATGTACTTCAAAAAATCTCCAAAGTTGTACAGTAAAAATGTTTTGATTTTGTGTGTTGTCAGAGATGTCCTGTACTCAAATATATCAGTCATTGTCTGAAATTACAGACAAGTCTTTTTATAGCTCCTCCAGTTTCAGATTTTTAGTCATTTAACAGTAGAGGTATGGGATTTTACTTAGAAAAATCTCCATATTTGTACAGTAAAATTGTTTGATTTTTCAGTAAGGGTGTAGTCAGAGATGTCCTTAACTCAGATATATCAGTCATTGAATTATGGACAAACGTCATTTTAATGCACCTACAATTTCAGATTTGACATCATCTTACCCTATAAATGTGGGACTTCTACTTAATAAAATCTCCAAATGTATACTGTTAAATTGCTTTATTTTTAGTATGGGGTAGTCAGAGGTGTCCACTGAAATAAATAATCTGGAATTATTAATGTTGTAGGCCAGTGATCGTCAACTGGCGGCCCGCGGGCCAGATCCGGCCCGGCAAAGCTTTTAGTCTGGCCCGCAGAATAATCACGAATTCAGAAAATGTAAAGAGGAAAAAATGCGTTCTGTTATTTAGCATTTCAAGCATTTACAGCAGGTAACATTACACAGGTAGAGCACAAACCCAGCCCCTGTGTGTGCATCTCTATTCACATGCCGGGATTCTGCACAGCGATGCCCGCGCTCCACACACACAGCTGAGCCCAGATGTGTGTGCGTTAAAACACGCAGTACCTGACTGGGAATGATACAGAGAAGATAACCAATCCGCTGGAGAAGATCAACTCACGCTAGTCTCGTTACTGTAAGTAGGCTACAATAAAACCTTTGTGAGTAAAAAGTCACTCACCTGTATAGACCGGCATAAACATGTAGAAAGCGATATTTCAATCTGCTCTGTCAGCTCCGTCCACCGCGCTATTTTACGTGAACACAGCTCTACTCTGCAAGTAGCCAATTTTTACAAACAAGCTAAAACAAAAGCTGTCTGTTTGTAGTCTAACTCTTTATCTTAGTTTGCTGGGAATCTTGAAATTTGGACAAATTCGTATAAATTTAACTGCTGGCTGAAGGAACCATCCTCTCCGCTGGAGCGGTAAATCTATGTATTAGGACCAAAACAGATACATGTGGCTACTTAATATGCACGTGAATGACGCGACCATTATGTTTGCGTTCTTCATTCTTGATGATGATGCTGGTTGTATTATTTTGCAACAACATCGTTTCATTGCAAATGGACATAGGTGGCGAATGCATAGCCTGCTTATCTGTCCATTCATCATTAAAGCTGGGCTTTTCCACATCAACTTTTCGCTTCAGCCTCTTTGACAGTGACATTCTTACCTGACAACAGCATTTTCTTTCTGCAAGCATTTTCCACCAATCAGGACGCTGCATACTACAACCATGTTTCCCTAATCACAGACTTTAACCATCACTCCTCAGTGAAATGCCTCCTAGTCTGAGATCTTTTTCTAGTTAAAGAGCCAGTTATCAGTATGGAGTTTCCATGTTTTTTTTAAGAGTTTGCTCACACTAATAAATGTAAAAAAAAAAAAAAAAAAAAAAAAAAAATATATATATATATATATATATATATATATATATATATATATATATATATATATATATATATATATATATATATATATATATATATATATATATAGCGCATTTCAAACAAAAATAGGCATATTAGGAAGTCCGCTTAGAAAAATTCTGGCCCTTGGAAAAATGTAGTTGATGACCCCTGTTGTAGGCTATAATTCTTGTAAACTCCAACAATACATTCCTTTCACAATTTAGTGGAATTTTATTTGTATTGGATAAGGGACGGACACAGGTTACATATATTTTACTTCTGGTGAATATAATCCATTAATCTTGTTTAATGGATTTGTTCTTTGTATTAACACCTTATTTTACAAAACCGGAAGTTGATTGTTGTTGTTTGACTAATCTTTTCGGCACTAAATAGCTAGCTTGCTTTCATCATCTAGCCTACTTACTTCAAGTCCTACTTGTAGGCCTATAGCACAAAGTCTGGTTGGAAGAATCTCAATAAGTGGCAGACTGACATTTTGTGCCGTTCTTTTTTAAAATGTCTGTTTACGCACCAGCACGGTTTTAAAAGTATCGTTTTAGCACGTATCAGAAATAACCGTCTTGGTCTCCACCAAGACGGTTATGGAGCTTTTAATGGGTCACACAGCGACACCTGCTGGGCAGGTTTCTTAACTTTCTCAGATTTAGACAATTCTAAGCATTATTCATTTTTGGGAGAGTTAAAGATATAGTTTATAGTCTCCTCCATGAGGAATTCTAAGTTATGACAACACTGTCGGTGCATCCACATGATACAAAGTTCTGTCTTATCTTAGAATTTGATTGAAGAGGAAACAACAGTTCTTATAGACTGATATGGTTTATTTGCACGCACTTATTCCCTTTGTCTATCCTATCATTAGTAAAATACAACAAATTAGACGCAGTATTTAGAAAATAGGCATCATGTCAAACATGTAAATCTGCACGCTGCTCATAAAAACTAAAACATTGTACCAAATGTTTCTTCCAAAAAATATGCACACAACATGGCTGTTCTCAAATAACATACAACATAATCACAGTTAGTAATAGGATTCCCTGGTGTCAACACGACACAACTCCATATGATCATAACACCCCGCCGTAAAGCTTCACGTGTGACAAACTTAAACCTGCAATAATAAGTTGTGAATGCAACATTGACACATCATCACCTTTTAAGTTGATATGCTGAACCTCTTAGCAAACTTCCTTATTTCCACATCCAGCAGACACAGAACATGATCATTCATTTGGAGCAGCGTCTCTGTCCACCTGATGAATGATATTCCAATAGTCACTCTCTTTTTAGTTGTAATTTGGTCTCCACCAGCTCCTGAGGAAAAAGGTCTGGCTGCCAAATCCTCCATCTTGTTCACCAGCTAGTTTCTAACTGTCCGGAGCACTCTGAAATCAGCTGCATGTTGGGGCCTAAACAGACGCTATGAGAGCAGCAAGAGTTAAAAAAAACAAAAAAAAAACAGCTGCAGGTTGGACAGCTTAACAATGAGCTAAAACTCACCATGAAGCTCTGTAAAGCTGAGGGCAGCTGCAGATTCAGCAGTTGGTTCATCACTAGGAGTGACACCTCTCACGTTGTCATCCATTATTATTATTATTATTATTATTATAGAATGGCTAATATGTCTATACAGTTAATGTTTGATTGAGATGCTGTTTGAATCTACATAAAAACAGACCTCTAATACAATAGCGTAAGAAGATGCTCCCCTGGTGGTGTTACAGCTCTCAAAAGTGACCCCCATGTTCCAAAAGGTTGTGCCAGCTCACTGCTGAACTTAATACGTTTCTACACAGTTTACAGTGTGTCTGTACCACTGGGCTGGACAGGTCTGAGATCAATCTAAGCAGGAATAATCAACAGTATCAAGATTTTATCATAGGAATAACTATTGGCTGGATTGCATGTAGAGAATTAAAAAATAGATAATGTAATCAAACCAAGACATTGGATTCCTGTTATTCCCCTGAAACATAAACCTTTACATATCACAGTAACTCTTACTACAGGAAGTGTGTGATATTTAATACCTTCTTTTTTATACTATAGAAACTGACAAATCTGATTAGCTGGAGGCTGCTGACGTTCATCTGGGCATTATTTTAGTGGCCATGACATACGTGGGATAATACACACTGTGCGGTTAAGCATTCCATTATTCTACATCAAATTTCAGAGATTCGCATGTGAAGTCTCCATACCATCTTTGTTTTTTTCTTGCTTCTGATTGGTTAGGAGTCTGTGTCGGACTGCTTCTCTACATGAAGAATTGAGCCAGCAGGTTGGCCATGCCCAACAGGATCAGGAAACTGTGGAAGACGGCTGATGGCCAGCGGAGCAGCCCCTGCCTTCTCAGGGAGATCATGTGGACTAAGGCAGGGAAGACAAACACTAGAGCCAAGCCACATGTTGCTCCAGAAAATCTGCACGGAGATGGAGTTAACATCAGTACTGTTTATGGATGATTTATTTACATAGTACAGTTTCACAACAGGTAAACTAGTGCATTTAACTTAGGACTTAATTTGCATCCTAAAGACAGCCCTAAAAAATGAAATGCAAAGTCTCTAAGGCTGCGTTCACACAGCCTGCGTTTGAGCTGTCCAGGAGTTTGGGGAACAGGTGTGTGTGTGTGTGTGTGTGTGTGTCTGTCTGTCTGTCTGTCTGTCTGTCTGTCTGTCTGTCTGTCTGTCTATCTGACGGAAAACAGTAATTGTGAAATATAAAGTCTACTTGTGCTTTGCGCACAACCCTGCGGCAAATCGCCGGATCACTTATTTTGGTGTGAATGCACACTAAGGTAGAATTAACAATTACAATTAATTCATCATTGGCTTTCATACAGTATATGTGAATAAGGAAGTTAAAACATACCGTATGATGGATCCAATATTGGGATAAAACTTGGCCATCAGGACACCAGCTCCAACAATTAGGATGTTCAGTACCAGAACGTGGAGGAAACTAAAGACAGACAATGTGAAAACACAAGACATGCTGAAAGACTGAAAGCTTCCTGCACAGGAGACAACAAACTGTTAGAGTTCATCCATTCATTCTCATCCTGAATTCTTTTTTTGCGGATGTCATTTCTGTTTTGTAAATTCTAATTCATTTTTTTTTTGTTGCTATCCTGCTTGTTTAATATCTAAGACTTAAAATGTGAAGCACTTTGCACATTTTGAAAAGTGCTATATAAATTAATATTTAATCACTTGGATAATTATTTTCAGTGCTTTTTGCAACTTCAAAAACACAATAATTGATTGCATTCAACCTCAATCATGAAAAATATTGTCACAATAAAAAATGTTCATCATACAATTATCACAAATTTTAAAATAAATATCGCACATGAATGTCAGAATAGCAAAACATGTAATGACAAATCTAGTGATTTGACTGGTGAATATTTCTAACTTTAGCAATATACATCACCCTAAATCTGTAACATTTTTGACAGTGCAATAAGATCTAAATAATCCAACTTGACTTTCTGTAAGTGACAAGGTAAAAAAAAGTTCTTACTCCACAAAAGCTAAAGTGCACACACCTGTGACATATTGGCACCTTAAAAGGTTGTTAGCAAACAGTTGCCTATTTACACATGCAGCAGACATGTAGTAACATTATTATTCAATTGGAGTGTTCTCTCTCTTTAAGCTCTGACTGCACCAGCTCCTTAGTAAATATCTGACTCTGTGTTCCCCAGCTCATGTCTAAATGACTAGGTTTACATGCACATAATATTCTGGTTTTTGCCCTTATTCTGAAAAAGACAATATTCCAACTAAGCTGTTTCCATGGCTACTGAAAGTGAATATTCCACTAATATTCCTGTTTACATGCAGCCACGCCAAACATGATTTTTCAAAGTTTTCCAGCGGTGGAGGACTTGTTGGAGCGTGTGAACACAGCGTTCCTCTTTCATTCCTTCAACCAAAAGGTCGGCTCATATCCAAAAACCTGTTGATATCTGAGTCTCTGATAATGTTTAAAAGTAGCTGTGTTTCTCCGTCTTTTCTTTTGGCCGTGCATCTCTACCGCAGCCCTGCAAACTGCTGGCTGCTTGGTTTGTGTACTGTAACCATAGTAACACACAGAGCTGACTGTAAGCAGGCTGTAAACTGTTGCAAACTGCAGTAAAAACCCCCGATTGAGACGCATATTCCGAATGCGCAGCATATCCAAAGAATGCCTCTATTCGGAATATCCAAACGGAATATGCTGTTTACATGACCTGTACCAAATTCGGAATATTGTCATATTTGGAATAATAGTGGAATATTGGTGTACATGTAAACATACTCAGCCAGTCTGTCTACTGAGCAGGCAGTGAGTGTACAGGTAGTTTGTAGAGCTTTTCCCACTGAAGACATCAAAGATTAAAAGAGGCCAAAGAGCTCCACCGAACTGCAGAGTTGACCTAAATTAATTACAAATGTAAAAACACACAATAGCTGGATGTATTGTGTATGGTAAAGCAGGGGTGTAAGAAAAAATCGATACACTTGAGTATCGCGATATGTTATTTTGTGAACTGTATCGATTTTCAAAAACACTATCGATTTTTTTTAAAATTATTATTATTTTTATATGCAAAAAATATTCAGGTAAGACAGTGGTTCACGTTTATGTTGTGTTTAAACCCCCTACCGCTAGATGGCTATGCTGAGATACACCACTAGTGTCCTCGCCTAACAGGGCCTAGCAGGGCCTAGCAGGGCCTAACCGGGCCTAGCAGGGCCTAACCGTGCCTAGCAGGGCCTAGCAGGGCCTAACAGTGCCTAGCAGGGCCTAACCGTGCCTAGCAGGGCCTAACCGTGCCTAGCAGGGCCTAGCAGGGCCTAACAGTGCCTAGCAGGGCCTAGCAGGGCCTAGCAGGGCCTAACCGTGCCTAGCAGTGCCTAGCAGGGCCTAACAGTGCCTAACAGTGCCTAGCAGGGCCCAACAGTGCCCAACAGTGCCTAGCAGTGCCTAACAGTGCCTAACAGTGCCTAGCAGTGCCTAACAGTGCCTAGCAGGGCCTGACTTTTTGCTAGAAGCTAACAATGCAATGCCTACTTTAGCATATAAACATTAGCTCACTAACAACCTGTGAACCACAATCCCAGACTGGCAGTTTGATTTTCTCGCTACTGAATTGTTGACCTAAAGTAAACTTCGACTTTTATGCACATCATGTCTTTTTTAAATATTAGTTTTTCTAAAATTATACTTTAAAAAAATCCCAATATATCGCCTTACGCACAGTATCGAAATATAATGCAATATATTGAATCGTGACCCATGTATCGTGCTACGTATCGTATCGCCAGATTCTTGCCGACACAGCCCTATGGTAAAGCACGTTGCTTTTAGAGGTCAAATAAGGAAGGAGGAGGGGCTGACAAAGCATTTGAGGCTTAATACTACTAATACCAATAAATTGCCTGGACCAATATATGAGCTAATCTATCAGTAAAAGTATGTATGTCGGCTGATAAGCAACAAGAATTGACAGTAGAAAAATGTCAAATATTTGTCAAAGGTCATTTAGAAAGTGTCTCTCTATTACAGAGTTTGCTCCCCAGAGAGAACTGGCAAGTTTATGTTTACACTTTAAAATGTCTTAGTCAGTATTCTTTAATAAATGCTGGGTTGAAAAATGACTAGGAACAGTTTCTCATTATCTGTATCAGCCTCAAAAAGAAATATTTAATACACCTGAATGTGAAATAGTCCAGCAGCTGTTTGGCAACATAATGAAGACAAAGGAACATTCAGACACATCTGTGACAAATGCTTGTAAGGTGCACTCTGGCCAGAAACATGCAGTATATTTATAAAAAAAAGGTGCCAAAAGCTGTACGTATGTGAGGGAGGAGACATAAGTCAGACTGATTGCAGATTCCACTAAGCTCCAAACAAATGTCAAGATGCAGATTTGTGTGGAAAATTGCCTGTGCTTTCATGTAAATCTGCTGTAAATATTTGGAGGATCAGTTACTGTATGCATTAGGACACAGCTAGTGTCAGAATGAATAATGTACTACTTAAATGGAGAGGCAACAAAATTGCCATTCAGTCTAAATTTTAGGCTAGTAATATTTCACGATACTTTAAGATGTTTGTTAAAATGTAAACACGTCGTAAAAACAGAAGAGGTTATTATTGTCATTAGGCTGCTGTGTAGGTCTGCTTCCACAGAAACAACAACTTCAACGTTGTTCAATATCCTTCAGTGCTACCTGGGGTAATGACTGCCAAAGATCTGGCCCATCATCTGGACCCGCACCAAGTATCCCAGCAGGGGGTAGACTGTGATCATCTGGAACAACAGGAAGGCCCGAGCCACAAACACCAACACATCACTGGTGGGGAAGTTATCTAAGAAGTTCTGTAGGAGAGAAGAAAGCAGTGGAGGGTTTGGTAGGGTGGGGTCTTATTTGACAAATCTGTAGGGAAGCTAGTCACAGTCGATCAGAATATAAATTTAAAGCAATGTCTGTAACTGTTTTTTTTTTTTTTTTTTGCAGTTTGTAGTGGTTCTCCAATCCATATAACCAAATGTTTTCTTATGATGGCCCTAAGAACTATGCAGAGATCAACATTTGGCTTTCCATTCATATGAACAAAAGAAGCATTTTTTCACATTTCCTGAAAATTAGAGACTATTCTTTGAACCATGTGGATTTGAAATCTTCAGAACGCTAAACTTTCTGCCCTCATGCTCCTTACCCTAAAAACGTTACGGACTGTTCCTTTGTTAACATCACTACATTATCATACTTGCTCAATTAAATTGCTGAAAAGTAAATTCCATCCAAAAGGTAATTGAATGTAAAATTATGGCAAACATTTGAACTACTACTTTGTCAATAATCAAACTTTAGAGGTTTTAAGTGAGTATCTGGATCCAGATGTATATCAAAGACAAATGTAGAAAAAAGCTGATAGGCTTATCAAGATTATAATTTTTTGAGTATACCTTTATCATGTCTGCCTGGTAATATCCGTCTTTGCACAAGGATGAATTGTGCAAAATCTTGCAGGAGTTTTCCTGCAAGATTTTGCACAATTCATTTCTCTGCCTCAACAAAAGTTGAATGGTGGCACCCCAATCAGACGCTTCTGGACGGAAGTATTTTCTATAGCAGTGATCGTCAACTGGCGGCCCGCGGGCCAGATCCGGCCCGGCAAAGCTTTTAGTCTGGCCCGCAGAATAATCACAAATTCAGAAAATGTAAAGAGGAAAAAATGCGTTCTGTTATTTAGCATTTCAAGCATTTACAGCAGGTAACATTACACAGGTAGAGCACAAACCCAGCCCCTGTGTGTGCATCTCTATTCACATGCCGGGATTCTGCACAGCGATGCCCGCGCTCCACACACACAGCTGAGCCCAACAGCATTTTCTTTGCAAGCATTTTCCACCAATCAGGACGCTGCATACTACAACCATGTTTCCCAAATCACAGACTTTAACCATCACTCCTCAGTGAAATGCCTCCTAGTCTGAGATCTTTTTCTAGTTAAAGAGTCAGTTATCAGTATGGAGTTTCCATGTTTTTTAGGAGTTTGCTCACACTGTCTGTAAAAAAGAAAAAAAAATAAAAAATTATATTTATATACAGTGAGGAAAATAAGTATTTGAACACCCTGCTATTTTGCAAGTTCTCCCACTTGGAAATCATGGAGGGGTCTGAAATTGTCATCGTAGGTGCATGTCCACTGAGAGAGACATAATCTAAAAACAAAAATCCAGAAATCACAATGTATGATTTTTTAACTATTTATTTGTATGATACAGCTGCAAATAAGTATTTGAACACCTGAGAAAATCAATGTTAATATTTGGTACAGTAGCCTTTGTTTGCAATTACAGAGGTCAAACGTTTCCTGTAGTTTTTCACCAGGTTTGCACACACTGCAGGAGGGAGTTTGGCCCACTCCTCCACACAGATCTTCTCTAGATCAGTCAGGTTTCTGGGCTGTCGCTGAGAAACACGGAGTTTGAGCTCCCTCCAAAGATTCTCTATTGGGTTTAGGTCTGGAGAGTGGCTAGGCCACGCCAGAACCTTGATATGCTTCTTACAGAGCCACTCC